>JAMFLB010000003.1:0-1200000 GCA_024611085.1 Exophiala sp. LBMH1013
TATTAAGATTATTAAAAATAAAGAAATCGTTAAGTTTTTTATTATTTAATTATTAAAGAAAAAGTTTATTTTAGTAATATACTATTAGAGAGAAGTTATATATTAATAATTATATTATTTATTTAATATATAATATTAGTATAAAGTCTTTAATAATATAATAATATTAAAGAACTTAATTATTATAATAAATCTACTAATATATTAGAATTCGAAATACTAATATATAGCGAAAATCTATATATATAAAGAAGATAAAAATAGAATAAAGATAGACTTAGAAATATTAATAGAAATTCTAAAATATATATTTAGATAACTACTAGAATAAAAATCTACTATATCTAAAAGATAAATATTACTAATAATTAATAAAAAATATAATTTAAGCTATAATTAGAAATATTTCTCTTATAGTAACGCTAAATATAATAAAAAGAGTTATTAATATATATACTAATTTAATATTAATCTAAACTAGCTATACTAGAAAATTAGTATAAAGATATTCGAAGTAATAATCTAATAAGAATAAATCTATATTTTAGAAATATATAAATATAAAGAGATATAATATATATATTTTTAAAATATAAAAAATAATAAAGAGATAATCTAAAAAGATATAGCTATTTTATCTTAAAGTCTTAAAATTTATATATAATTAATATATTTTATAGAGTCTATATAGCTCTTACGGTAGAACTAGACTATAAAGAAATAATAATTATAATAAATTACGGCGTAAATAGAAGTTATATATTACTCTAAATAGAATAACGACTAAAATATAAAGAAAGAGATAAATTAGAATCTTATTCTCTATATATAGTAAATAGATTCTCTATAAAGTATAATAAAGAATAAATATATAAAAAAATATAAATATAATTTAAGATTACGAATTATAAGAAAGATATTATACTTAATATAATATTTATTAAATATAATATTATATTTAGAATAAACTAGCTTTAAGAAAATAATTTAGTAATTAACTAAAGAAAGAGAATACTCGAATTTCTAATATATAATAGAAAAGAAATAAAAACGATTAATTCTAAAGATATATAATATAATATAAACTATATAGATATAATTATAAGAAAGAATACTAATAAATATAGACTAATCTCTTTCTTTAAAATATTAAGATTTTAAGTAATTATTTAAAGAAAAAGAACGAAATAGTCTTATTAAAATATTAATTATAGAATTATAAGATTATATTCGAGAAAGATAAGATATTTATATATTATAGTAGACTAATATCTTTATTTAAGCGAAAAGAGGATTTTCTTAAGAAATATATCGAAAAGTATATAAAAAAAAAGTTTATATAATTATTAAAGTTATTAATAATATATAAAGTTCTCTTTATACTAAAAAAGAATAGAGAATTATAATTATATATTAATTATCGAAAACTTAATAATATTATTATTAAAAATTAATATTTATTACTAAGAATTAATAAATTTTAAAATTAATTATTAAAATTATATAATTTATAGTGATTAATATTAGAAATATTTATTATTAAGTATATATAAAGAAAAAAGAGAAATAAAAAATTATCTTTAAACTAAATAGAGACTTTATAAGTATTTAGTTATACTTTTCGAACTAATAAATATATTAGTAATATTCTAAGAACTTATTAATAATATATTATATAAATATTTAGATAACTTTATTATTATTTATTTAGATAATATACTTATCTTCTTAAAAAATATATAATAAATATATATAATATATTAAAAAGATACTTTAGAAATTATAAAAGATAAATTTATCGATTAAACTAAATAAATATAAGTTTTACTAATATTTTATTAAATTTCTAGAATATATCGTATTTATTAAAGAAATCTAATTAGATCTAAATAAGATTAAATTAATTATAAAATAGTCGAAATCTAGAAATATTAAAGAAATATAAGTCTTCTTAGAATTTATTAATTACTATTAAAAATATATCGAAGAATTCTTAGGCCTCGCGACGCTATTAATAAATCTAATAAAGAAAGATATATTTTTATATTTACTAAGAAATATAAGAAAGTCTTTAGAAAATTAAAGAAAAAGATAGTCTTAGTATCTATATAAACTATTTAGAATCTAGAAAAAGAAGAAATTTAGAAATTAACGCTTTAGACTTCGCTATTAAAATAACGCTAAATTAAAAAGAAAATAATAAAAAAATACGAGTTATTATTTTCTATTTAAGAAAAATAATCGAATTAGAGTTTAACTATAATATTTATAATAAAGAACTATTTATAATAATAAAGATCTTAAAAGAATAGAGAGTTTATCTAGAAAGATTAAAATATTTAATTTAGATATATATTAACTATAAAAACTTATTATACTAGATAATAATAAAAACTCTTAATTATAAATAAGTTAAATAAATAGAGATTCTTATATTATATAACTTTCGAATTATTTATATTAAAGAGAATAAGAATAAAAGAGTAGATATCTTAAGTAGACGAAATAATTATAAGAAAGATATAAAATTATAACTAGTAGTTTTATTTAAATAGAAAAAAGATTATTTAATTTATTATATTTCGAAATATAAATTAATTATAATAATAAATATTAAGTTATTTATAGAATAATAGTAGTAAATTATTAAAGAAAAATATAATCTAAAGATCGCGAAATATCTATAAATAAATAAAATAATTAAATTTATTATAAGAGATTTTATTTAGCTAAAACTATATAAAAATATTATAAATTATATATAGAAGTATAATATTTATATAAAAATAAAGTATACTAAATATAAATCGTATAAAATACTTTAGATATTATTAATATTATAAAAATTATAATTAATAATAATTATAGATTAGATTATTAAGCTACTAAAGTTAAAAGAGTCTTTTACGAATATATTTTATAATAATATATTAATAATTTAGAATAAATTAATAAAATATATTTATTTAATATTATATTTAGAGATATTAAACGTAGAAGATCTAGTATATATAATTAATAAAATAATATTTTTATAATATAGAATATTAGAATAAATTATTTCGAATAAAGATAAATTATTTAAATTATAATTTTAGTAATTATTTATTAACTAGCTTAAGATTAAATATAAACTATTAATAATATATTATTTATAAATAGATAGATAAATAAAAAGAATAAATTAAATAATTAAATAATATCTATAATATTATTTAAACTATAAATAAGATAATTAAATTACTCTTTTACTAATAATATAATTCGCTTTTAATAATAATATATTAATAATAGAAATATTATTATTTTACGCTAATTATAAAAAATATCTAAGAATTAATAGAGATCTAAAGAGAATAAAATTAATTATAAAAAATATAATTTATAGTTATAAAGATCTAAGATTTATATTATTTATTTAATAAGAAACTTAAATTTATTTTAGAAAGAATAATATAATTTATAAATAGAAAAAGATCTAAAAGACTAAATCTTTAGAAGAAGAAGATAGTCTATCTTTATAGAAAAAATATTAAGATAAAGAGACTAAGTAATAAACTTAATTATACTAGACTTAGACTATATAAAATTAAAAAGAAACTAGAATTAGTAATATTTAAATTAGAATTACTAAAGATAATATAGATCTATTTAGTCTTTTATATCTTATTATTAGAATTATTATATATAAATACTAGGCTAGAATTTATAGAAGTTAATAAAGAAATCTAAGAATTATACTATAAAGTCGAAGAGATTATAGACTACTAATTTATTAATAAATAGCTATATTATCTAGTTAAATAGTTAGAATATAACGATTTAGAAAATATTTAGAAACTAAGAAAAAATTTTACTCGAAAACTCCTTAATTATTTTAAAAAATAATACTCTAATTAATTAAATTAATTACGAAGATTTTAAAAAAAATAAAATTATTATTAGTAAAGATTAGCGACTATTTATCGCTAGAATTCTTAAGTATACTAAATATCTATATTTTATACTTTAATATTTAATTAGACTATTTATCTAATTTCGCTATCGAATCCTAAAGAAAGAAGTCTTCTTTCTTAATCTCGATTAATAATTATTATAATCGAATAATCTTATACTATTTAGTTTAAGACCTTTCTTATAAACGTTTCTTTTATTCGCTAACTTTTCGAAATTCTTCTAGAGAGAAGATTTTATTATAAAACCGCTAATATTATAAATATTTAGTATATTTTATAGATAATTCTTTATTATAATAATAAATTACTCTATAAGATATATACTTCGAATAAGCTACTATTATAATATTCTCGAGAATTAATATCGTATCGATAAGCTTAATTAGATATTTAGGCTAACTTTTAGGAGATTTTAAAGATTTATAGAATTAGGACTTCTTAATACGAAACTTCTATATAATTAGCTATAATAGAAGAAAGAAAGTCGGAAAAAGGGAGTAAGATATACCTTAAGTACGACGAGGTCGCTATTAGATTTAAGAGGGGAGAAAGTATTAGGATTTATATAAGAATAAGAATATATAATATCTAACTATATATAACTAGATATATTAGAAAGAATTACTAAGAAATAGATATATATAAAGTAGATATAATATATAACTTTCTAAAGAAGTAATTCTAGTTATATTATTATAATATTATAATAGAATAGAGTAATATAGTAATATAGTACTATAAGTCTTCTATATCTATATAGTTATTAAACTTTTATAGTATTTTATAGTTCTTTTATAGTTAACTTTATTTATAAGCTAGACTATATATTTAGTTAATAGTTTTTATTCTAACTTATTCTTAAGCCTACTAGAATACTTCTTTCTATCTTCTACTTATTAGGAACCCTAATCGAACTCGTGACTTTACGGAGTGATTCGTGATAACTACCTTACTACTATCTATCTTTAAGCTATATAGCTAGAGAATAGACTACGGAATTACTATACTCGACCGGCTAATCTAAGGCGCTCTAACAAAAGTATTAAAGAAGGCTTAAAAAAGAGTCTCTAGTACTTTAGAAGTAAACTTAGTATAATACTACTAGATATTATAATAAGAAAAGAAAGAGAATTTTCTTTATTCTAGAAGATTTAGTTCTACTCTTCTTATAATATATTTATATAAAGAAAATAAGTAAAAAGCTTATAAATCGCTTTTTAGAACTCTTTAAGATTTTTAAGATAATTAATTAAAATATATATACTCTAGCGCTATTAAAAAAGTATAAAAGACTCTATAATATCTTCTACGTTTTACTACTAGAATCTTATATCTAGTAAGAAGAATATAAATCGCCTAAGCTAATTAAGATTAATAACGAAAAAGAGTAGAAAATCGAGTAGATTTTAGATTTTTAAGAGACTAAAACTAAATACTAATTCTTAGTATAATAGAAGAGATTTTTAGAAGTCGAAGACTTCTAAAAGTCTATAAAATATTTACTATATATAGATAAAAAGCTAAATAAGTTTCTCTAAAAATAAGAAACTTAAAAGAGTAAAGAATAGACTACTAATATAAATAGAAATACTAAAAGACTAGATTAACTAAATATATTTCGTTATTATTATCTAAAGCTATAGTATATCTATAGTATAATAATTATATATTTACGCTATTTTACTTAACGAGCGCTTTTTCCGACGAGAAGTCTTTAAGATTCGATAAGTCTCGCGATCCTTAGGGCTATTAAAAACTAGACTTAAATCGCTATTATTCTAAAATTTAATAGACTATAAGTTATTTATATATAGCTTATAAATTCTCTTAATATTAGAATTATATACTATATTAGCTAGTTATTTATAAAAACTAAACTTCTACTATTCGTTTTCTAGCTATATAGAAAGTATAATATTAGCCTATACTAATTAGTAAGAACTCTATATACTAGAAGTAGATACTTATTATTTAGATAGTAACTTTTATTTATATTCTTAATATATAGAGCTAGAGTATAGATATAATAGAATCTAATAAAGTATTCTTAAAAGATTACTAGATATTTAGATTACTAAATAGTCTTATTATCTTCTTTATTAATCTTAAGAATATCTTATCTAGCTAAATAATAAAAGTATAAATACGAGATACTAAAGCTATTAGTAAGCTTCTAGTAGATAAAAGTCTTCTTATCTAAATAGCTAATTTTAAAAGTTTTAAGTACTAATATAATCTTAAGAATATAATTAATTATAGCGATATAATTTAACGAGATCTAAATAATTAGTAGATAAATAGTAATTTAAAAATAAGAGAATACTTATTTATTTATATTTATATTCTTATTTAATATAATAAATATATTTTCTAATAAATTAGTTATAAATAATTATATTTAAGTCGACTAGAATCTATTTAGATTAAGTAAATAATTATATATAGTAATAATATATAGAATAATTAAGTTTAGTATATACTCGAATTAAAGAAATATAGACTATATAAATAATTAATAAGCGAAAAGTATAGTATTAAAGAATACTTATAATTATTTAGGCTAATTTACTAGCTTAATTATCGATACTTTTTAAAGCTTAGATTATATAGTCGGACTAGTACTAATAGAAATAGGTTTAGTTAGTTATAATATAGTTCTTATACTTAAATCGTAAATAGTCTTAGACTTACGACTTAATTATATAGACTTAGAATTTATAATAGATCGAGTAGATATCTTAATAGACTAAGAGTCTATAATAGATCGAGTCGGAATATTAGATAATAAGAAGAGAGTTTATAATTAAACTATATATTATTAGTAGTCTTCGAGTAAGCTAATATTAACTTATATCTTTAGCGTTAAGGGCTTTAAATCTATAGCTTTCGTTAATATAATATATATATATTATCTATAATATCTACCTTTATATTCTACTAATAAGTCTACTTCGAAATCTATACTAAACTTATTATTAAAACTTATAAAATAATTACTAAACTTAATTTATTAAATATAAAGAAAGAGTATAAAAGAGTAATAAAAAGAGAGATTCTTATATATTAGATTATACTAAGACGCGTATATCGTATTTACTACGCGATAATACGACTTAATTAGAAAATATTAAAGTCTAAAAAGAAGTAGATTACTTTAAATATACTAGTAATATACTAGATCTATATAATAGATCGAATATATAATTTAATTTTATTCTAGACTACTCTAAATAGTAATAAATTATATTATATAATTTCTAGAAAACTAGAATAAAAAAGGAAATTATATTACTAGAAGTATATTATTTAACGGCGACTTTATAAATTATACTCTTTAATAAAGAAGTAGTAATAGTTACTCTCGAAATAGAAGACGGCTATAAGACTATAGTCTTATACTCTATAAGGACTTAGAGACGAGTTCTCTAGAGGAGAAGAATAATTATTATAGTATACTAAGTCTTTTACGGATTTCTATTATTAAGCGTATCTAGTAATATCGTACTTATTCTCTACGACTCGACTATAAGAAGTTTTTCTTCTCCTTAATAGTTCGAATAATCTTTATTATAACGAACCGCCTTACTACTATCTATCTTTAAGCTATATAGCTAGAGAATAGACTACTAAATTACTATACTTAACCGGCTAATCTAAGGCGCTCTAATAGGTAGGGTGCGTAATAAATTTTAATATACCCTAAGTGCCTACTATAAGGTACTACTAGTATCTAGTATATACAGTACTACCTACCTAGGTATATAGGATGTACTCTTACCTTAGGGCAACGTATATTTCGCAGAATAGGGTGCTTATTTCGCAGAAACGCTATACTTTATTTAGGCAAGATCATCTCTATTGCCTATTCTGGCATTTCGAGGTACTTATTTCGCAGAAAAGCTAAGAGCCTACCTACCTCCTCTAAGGACGCCTATAAGGGTGCCTAGAAAAGTGCCTAGAGAAGTGCCTATAGGGGTGCCTACCCTATAGTAGTGCCTATAAGGGTGCCTATAGTAGTGCCTATAAGGATGCCTATAGTGGTGCCTAGATAGGTGCCTATAGAAGTGCTAAGAGGAGTGCCTATAGGGGTGTCTACCCTATAAGGGTACCTATAGAGGTGCCTATAAGGGTTCCTATAAGAGTGCCTAGAAGGTAGCCTAGAAGTTAGTCTATAGTAGTGCCTATAAGGGCCGGGTACTTATAAGAGTGCCTATAAGAGTGCCTATAATTACCCTTATAAGTACTCTTCTAGGCACCCCTATAGGTATCCTTATAGGCGTCCTTAGAGGAGGTAGGTAGGCTCTTGGCTTTTCTGCGAAATAAGCATGGGGGGTACGCCAGTTAACCAATCGTTGCGCGCCTAGTGGGGTGCTAACCTAATACGGTTAGAGAATTCTGCGAAATAAGCACCCCATTCTGCGAAATACACCCTGCCTTACCTTAGGTACACAGTACTTCGTACTTACCTAGGTACTCAAGTACCCACACGTCGTCATATAAGTACTATGGCCACCTCACTGGTGTTGCAGATGTGTACGTGACGGCCCTTGAGAGCGTTTACCACTTTCCCCTCCAGCAACCCCTTGCAGGGGGTCGCCAGAGCCGGCGCCGAGCTGATGACTTGGGATGGACAGTTCTTGGTGGTCTCAAGGCAGCAGTGCCCGGCCTCTTCAGAAGGCCAGTTGGGATACCATATTTGCGATATGTGATGGCTGCTGGGCTTCGAGCCATGAGCTTCCACCCAAGCTACAACAATCCGCCCTTCCCAGGGGCTGTCGTGGCGTATCAAAAGTTCGCGAGCCAGCACGGTTTTCAGCCTGAGGTTGTCCAGCTTGGACAAGGTGCAGAAGGATACTGGTTCGGGTCCTCGACTGCCACAAAAGTGATCATGTTCTTCCCAGGTCAGTCCAATGTTGGAGAGCATCCAGATGAGTAGTATGTACTGATGACTCTGGTGGCTCTGGAAAGGAGGCGCATACTCGAATCCGGCATCCGAAGGGTTCTTTCTCAGGTTCAAGCATCTGGTCGAAGCCGGTACCTCGAACGGTATCGATCTGGGTATATTTGTTCTATCTTATGGTAGGTAGGCAGGCGTCTTGCACGCTGCATGATCCGTTCGAACAGCTAGGCTGACTTATCTGAACAAAGGCCTCACGCCCAAAGAGAAATATCCTACTCAACTGAGGCAGGCGGTGGCCGCGCTGCAGTATCTCCTTGAGACAAAGGGGGTCCGGCCGAACGATGTGGGTGGAAGCCACAACCAGCCCCAGGTTGGCAACATGACTCAGTCGCTGAGATTGCTGATCCCTTTTTGCTCGTCCAGATGATCCTCGCAGGGGATTCGGCAGGTGGTAATCTAGCCCTTGCCCTGTTGTCGCATTTGTCCCACCCACACCCAGATGTGGCCCACGTCGACCTGGGAGGCCAGACGCTTCGTGGCGCGCTGCTCATATCGCCGTGGGTATCTTTCGACTATGACACCCCATCAGCAGAGGCAAACAAGGACATCGACATGATTAGCGCTCAGGGATGTAAGGTGGCGTCGAGACAGTTCCTAGGATCGACGCCGGAAGACGAATACACTGTTCCATTGAAGGCGAACCCGGAATGGTGGAAGGGGTTGCGCGCCGACCGTTGTCTGATCACCAGCGGCTCCTACGAGATATTTGCCTCTGATATCGCTGCCTTTGCAGAGAAATTTGGGGTCTATAACCCGCATACAGACGTGTTCGTGGCCAAGCATGAGATCCATGATCAAGGTCTCATCGACACTATGCTCGGTTACCAGCTACCCGAAAGCGAGAGATACGCGCAGCAATGGACTATAGAGGTACTTGGCCCATGAAGCGCCACGGCACAGCATAGTGAGCAGTGGTTCTCAGTCTGGCATTGGCATTATGAGCAGCTGTGTATGTCAATCAATATCACCTCCTTTCTTCACAATACATCTAGATATCGACCGCATTCGCGTTGACAAGACTGTCCGGACCGTTTTGCGAAGTTCCGAGCTCGGGCCGCGCGGGGCTCTCCGGCCTTGACGCCCGGCCCGTAGGATCTCAGAAGTACCTGGTAGGTGCCTGATAGGTACTACGGTACGTACCTACGTAATTCCCTCTCGAGTCATAGGGCGTACCATGATCTTTTCACATTACGAGCCTCTTCACCATACGGTGTACCCAGGTACTTAAGGTATCCAGGCGGTGTTCACACTTACAAGGCCATTCATTTCTCATGTTACTAGCAATATAGTACTGAACTTGATGCGTGCAGAATGGCGCGCGACGACTCCTCTCCTCCCCAAGGCCATCTGAGTCCGACTCGCTCCACGGAACTCTCTGAGGCGCACGCGAGGGCCGACACAGATGTTGAACTAGAGAACTTCAACGAACACGTCTCATCCCCGGGGCGCCAGCAAGAGTTGAGCAGGCGGAGAACCCGCGTTCTGGTGGCCTCGGCGATGCTACAACTTCCAATCTGGGGTAGGCGGTTCTCCTGATACTATTTCATTTATATTTGCAGGCCTAGTAAGCAAGTGGCTTGCTCCTCCCGGGCCAGAGTTGTGAGATTTCAATGAAACACCAGTGCTTACTTACCACTCAATGGGTCAACAGGCTTCGCAATGAGCTATGGAGTGTTCCAGGAATACTATTCAAAAGCACATTTCCTGAAAGGCTCGCACTCGGCGACGGGAGTGATCGGCACGACGTCGAACGGCGTGGTGTACCTATCGATGCCGTTCCTCTTTGCAGCATTCAGCCAACGATACGCGCGGTTCCGGCACGCCGTTGCACTGGCCGGTGTGGCACTCGCTTTCATCAGCTTCCTACTGTCCTCGTTCAGCACGCGTGTATGGCACGTCGTGGCGACACAGGGCGTGCTCGCCGCACTGGGAAGTGCATTGATTTACAGCCCGACCACTTTATCGCTAGGCGAGAGCTTCACCAGCAGCAACCGTGCCGTCGCGTACGGCGTGGTCTTCTCGTGCAAGAACATCGTGGGTTCCGTATGTCCGTTCCTGCTCCGCTTCCTGCTGGATCGGTATGGATTCCGCACCACCATGAGGATCTGGACTGCCATTATTACCGGAAGCAGTTTGGGCGCCGTGTTCCTGATCCCACGCACCACCAGGAGCACCAGCACCCATCACAACGCGACAGCAGATTCGACCCCACGCTCGCGCCATACGCCCTGGCACTTCCTCAAACACCAGACCTTCTACATCTACACTGTCGCCACGATCATGCAGAGTTCCGGCTACGGTATCCCTCAGACATACCTGAACTCGTACGCCCAGGATGCCGGATCGTTGTCGCAGACCTCCGGTACCCTGCTGCTCTGTCTGTTCAATATCCCGGGGATACTGTCTAGCTCGTTCTTCGGCTATCTGAGCGACAACAAGCGGTACCCGCTCTCCGCTACAACGTCGACTTGGATCTCCAGCCTGAGCTCTGCCCTGGCCGTTTTCCTGCTATGGGGTCTGGCACCGCGTACGAGTATGGCCACGCTGACGCTTTTCTCCATCATCTTCGGCTTCTTCGCAAGTGGTTATAGTTCGACCTGGGGCGGCGTCATCAAGCAGCTGGAGTACGAGTCCGCCGACAGGAACGAGGCCATCGATATAGGCGTGGTATATGGACTGCTGAACGGCGCTAGAGGACTGGGATATGTCAGTGGCGGTCTCGTCGGCGTGCAGCTTCTCAAAGCCGGGAGACTGTCGAGCGGCCCGGCCAATTCGGGCTACGGAACAGAATATGGCCCTTTGATCATCTTCACCGGCCTGGTCTCCATCTTTGGTGGCTGGAGTTTGATGTGGAAGTGCAAGAAGCTGCTTTGCTGATCTGCCCCCGGGGTGTGGGAAGGCTCCACGAATTTGTCCGGCCATGCCGGTGGCATTGATCATCGGCTTCGCAATATACGAGCGAAGGCTCGATGGGAGCTGGGAAGGAAAAGCCTGGCTCAATTCATCCGTCCTGTATTTCGTTGACATTATCTGTGACGCCTGGGCCTGGTTGTCGGCAAGGCGACCTTGAGTTGGAATGGTATGCATAAGCCTACGGCATTGGGTCTTGAGAGCGAGCAAGTTGCTGGACGGTAAGTGACCGATCGGGAGCGCCCGATGGCGTCTGAATAAGAAGAGAGATTGGCATATTTCGTGGTCGAGAAGAGTATCTATTGTGTAATGCTGTCCGGCCAAGGCAGGCCTCGCGAGGCATGGCTATGTTAGAAGCGTGGTATATCAAGCGGCGTGGATGAAGCCGCATGGGACCAATAAAAGCGATCGGCGGAGGAAGACATATGCAGCTCATCAGTAAAACACAAGCAGCAGTGCGTTGTGGCAGGGAGATAAGCCGGTTTGTAGAGTATACTCCAAAGCAGCACGACTGAACTAAGCATAAAGAAACAGGGAAATCTGCTTCGGGTTGTCCATATATCCAATACTATCTTCTGGCCACCCGAAACTAAAGTATCCATGTAATGGGCATCAGAATGTCGTCGATTTAAGACACAGCCGCTCCATCGACACAGCCCTCTATACACCTGAATCGCTGCGCAAGGCACCATAGGCCATCATGACATGCCATCTGTTGCGGAAGGATCTCGGCCCATAAACACCTTGTATAGTCTTCTGCTCACCATCGGACCGAGTTTCCTGTCACTCCAGGCGCCATCTCGATTGACGGATTTCCGTACATTCTCAAGCATCAGATTGCCATGCTTCTCAAAGCCATTGACCAATTTTCGAACGCTCGTCCACTGGTCTACAATCCCATAAGCCATGCTGGGCGTTACTCGCTGTACCTCCTGGAGCATCTTAACGAATGTATCTTTGGCGTCGTCCCCAGTCCGCACCTGGCCGGTGTCCATGCAGAATGAGGCCGACTTGAGGTTGTAATCAAGCTGGGCGAGACGGTATGGCCGGGTCGAGAGTTGTTGGGTGAACACAGAGATTTGAGACGCCGTTGTGGCCGGTGATACTGTATGGTGAATCAAGATTGGCTGATGCGCCAACTGCAAATGCAACAGCAGGTCCTCAACCACGTCGGGAGTGATAAATGACAGCTCCTGGTCGTCTGTCCGGTCTTTCTTTCGCTTGCGGGGTCGTGTTTGGGCCCCGACTGAGCGCGCATTTGACGAGCTCACGGGATCAGCCTCCACCATTTGTGCCCGTACGGCGGCGGTGTATGCTCGATTCTTCGCATTGGCGTTCTTTTTGATCCAGGAATCAAGGCCCTCGATGAGGTAGATCGGCACGCAGTCTTGATATCTCTGACGTACTGATGCCACCTGAGCATCCAAGTTCGTTTTCATTTCTGATTCTGTTGGGGTTCGTGGAACAGCAGATGTTGGTTTTGGGCCGGCAACCATGGCTGCAAATTCGACCGCGGGAAGATGAATCAAGACGTGCTTTTCCTTGACTATACGACTTCGAGAAGTAGGCTCCCACATGCCTTGTTCATCGTTGTAAGCGGATTTGACCTTGCGTCGCCACATCACCACATTTCCAAGAAGTTCTTCTCCGGGTACATTATCAGTCAGGTTGACCTCTTCATCAAAGTAGTTCACCTCAACATGGACATTCTTCATGTACTGCTCAACCTGGTTCCCAACACTGGTATCCCTCAGAAAGTTTGACATATCCAGTATCATCTCTGGAGTTGCATCCTTCTTGCTTGTCTTGGACTTGTTCACCTCCGCAAGATCGGCGGCCCTTTGCTTTTCTTGAGCCCTTTTCTCACGATCCAAGCGCTTTCTCTCCTTCTCCGCTTCCTTTACCGCTTCTCTATCGGCTTTTGTAGCAGCTCTATCGGCGGCTCCGGATGTCTTCTGTTTAGCCTGTGAAATGCCGGTCTTGGAGGTCCGAGGCTTCACTGGGCTTGAGGAGAACTCAATATCATCGGGGACAGTGACAGCAGAAGGTCTCTTCGGCGCCCGGTCCGATACCTTAGGTTTCGATGGCCCTGGTTTGGTTCTCTTCTCTCTGGTCGAACCCTGAGTGAGATGTGTCAAAAGGCTGGCCGTCCTGTTCGAATACAAGTCACCATAATCATCGACATTCAGTACTCGAGAGCTCTTGGTAGGCTGATAATGGCTCAGTATAACATCATCAAGCGGCTCATCTTCAGAGTCATCGAGTAAGAATCTCCGGGACGCTTCTGGCTTTCGTGAATCGGTGTGGCCCAATTCGGGAGCCGAGGACGAGAAGGTTATCTCATCGCAGATATTGCCACCAGATCCTCTCTCAACGACATTGGCTGACGGTAGAACAGCATCAACAGGTCCGGGGTCGGACCGTGCCCCGTCGTCTGAGGAATGATCTAGCGTCAAATCCAGGTGGGAGTTCTTGCCCAACCCACGATCCATCCATCGCGCGTTAGAGCTCGACCGCGGACTTGTTCGTTGACGTTTGTAGGGCCGGGTAACCTTAAAATCAATTGAGCCCGTGTCATGGGACTCATCAGAGCCGAAGTCAAATGTTTCGAAGAGCGGTAATGTTGATTCTGACAAAGAAGTCTCCCTTCCCTGCTTTGGTGGTGCTGGTGGCGAGCTAGACGACAAGAGCTCAATCACCTCCGCCATTTTGACAGTTGGAACGAAGGAATGTCGATGGCTGCAGCTCACATCAACATCCCGCTGTTGTCGATGCGCCAGCTCGATGGTGGCAGCAATATGTAACGATTGGCAGGGACTGAAGGCAAATAATGATGTATACCAAAAGCGGATTATCTAAACAATCTTGGCATCAGGAAGGCGCGTCACTGGCGCATACGACGCGTAAAGTGCAGCCTCGTCCCATCTATGACGGGCACGAACTTCTACCGAGCAACTCTGCATCTATGGCTCAGTTGATCATTACCGCTCCGTTTCTTGCTCTATGATTACTGTATGGTCTTGAAGATATTCGGCTTCGGGTTGGACCCCGTATTCGTCCTCACGGCTCGCGCAAACTCACTTGCTCTCCGATCAACACGGCCAAATCTGGCTTTGATAATCGTGGACACGAGTGCTGCCAGGAACGCCACCACAATCCAGATCCCTAGAGCAATATCTTTTCTCTCGAGGAAGACGCTTCTCTTGTTGGCCAGCATTTGTGACATTTCATCCTGGAATTTCTTTGCCATAATGTCTCTCGTAAAGTGTTGCTTGACTCTTGCTTTGCCGTTCCGGCCGAGATTCTCCAATTCTGAAGGGTCAAGCTCGTGCAAGACTTGCCTCATGACTGCTGTCCAATCTTCCACCTTGGAAACGTCACGTAACCAGCCAGTCTTGCCTTCAACAATTGTTTCCAGGGGACCGCCGGTGTTTGAAGCCAAAACAGGAAGGCCGTAGTGCATCGCTTCGACGGGCACAATCCCGAAATGTTCGTTTGTTGGTGTATAAACCAATAACCGTGCATTCCTCAGTAAGGTGGTCTTGAAGAGCCCTGGTACAGACAACAAGAACAAGACCTGGATATTGCTTGGAACTCCTAGGGCCGTGGGCACTGTCTTCGCAGTGGCCGTAGATAGACCGAGCGCTTCAGCCAAGTCAACCAACTCTTTGTGGTAATGAACGTTTTCTGTGACTCTTTGATCATAGCCACCAGCAACGATCAAACGAGTGCCCTTACGCTCCGCGGCGGAGAGCTTGTTGTATGCTCGAATAGCCAAGCCTATGTCTTTCTTCCGTTCGAATCGATTGATGCTGAGGAGAATCTTGAATTGCCCATCCCACAGAGGACCCTGGTCCAAGGCTTGTTGGGACCGGTCGTCCTCTACGCAGGGGTATATAACGCCTAATGAGTCGGCTAAATCGGGCCAGACCCTCGAGGCAACAGATTTTGTGAACGCCGAGTTGACGACGATCTTGTCGCTTGCGCTCATACTCCAGCCTTCAAACCAGTCGAAGGGAAACCTGTATACTTTCTTTAACAGTCCCCAGATGCCACTTGTCCGCCGATCTGCAAGTAATTGATCGGGAAAGTGGCAGTAGAATAGGGTTCTCTGGCGACCGGGGTACAGCCATCTCAACAGGGGAACACACGCAGGGAGCTGGTCGACAACGAATATGTCGGGCTGCAATTTGCTAAGTTCATTGCTCAAGACGGCTATTGATATAACGAGATGGATTTGGCGTAGGGTTGCAAACAGGATTTGGAAGCGATTGAGGAAAGTAGAGGGGAAGATTGTGTCCCCGCGGACTCGGACATCGAGGGTACCTGTACTCACATTTCTGTCAACTTCTTAGCCGGTGACAACGATGGTTGATTGGGGACTTCAACTGACCATTCCGTGCCTCTTCGAAGCAATGCTGGGGATCACAATGTGATGTGAAAATAGTCACTTTATTTCCTTGTTCTTGTAAGCCTACTGCTGCATCTACAATAAGGCGTTCGGCCCCGCCAATTCCCAGGTCTGGATGGAAGAACACAATCCTCTTGCGACTTGGTGACGAGGACGCGGTAGTTGGGACCTTCTGCACAGGGCCCATGATCAAGGTCGGCGAGTCTAGGCTACCATGCAGAGTATTTACTCTGATGAGAATAGGTTATCTGCATGACGGTCAGTCGCAGTTTGGCACCGGCAAACCTTCCTAATGTGATAATCTATGGGACTCTCTATTCAGCAGTATGTTTATCTGTCGTTTGTACACAATAGTTCACTCAAGTGAACAGCCTCTGTACCAAAGTCTTCCTCGCCTTCTCTCACCGACTATAAATGTGCCTGCAGGTCGCCGGGAACGTTTCATGTCCTCCTGGTACAATCGCCTCGCCGGATTCCACCTTGATGTATCCCTGATGTACACGGCCGAGAACAGCACAAGACGACAAATCATTGCAATTATGTGCTACGGTGGGTTTCATCCTCTCTTGTGTCTGCTCGACATAGCTGTGGACTTCCGCAGAGGTACAAAGAGGGCAGCAAAGAAGAACAAATTGAGGAGCTGTGCACCGGCTCGTCCATGAGGCTTTAGCTGTTTGGTAGGGGATCGGGCAATTTCTTTGCACGTTGCATAGCTTACCGCGTTCTGCACTACTGTCGCAGTTGGCCACTAAGAGTGCATGAGGATGATTGGGCAATGGGTCTAATAGAAGCTAATCATGCGCGTTATTATGGCATCCTTGTCCAATGTCATCGACGCTGTCAAATCTGCGGCCGTCTTTTGGGGCTCCTCCCGGAGGTGCTCGATTGATAGATTGCAGCTTGCCCGCATCATTCCGTCAGCTCTTCTCTGAATCTTCAACACCTTCGCTTGTGTTCACATGCAGTGTGAGAATCGCACCTGCGGGTGTTAGTTGTCCTTCGTGTCTTCTCTTCTTCCTTCGTGAAAGCGCCTCCCTCTAGGAAGCTGCGTCCTTCGTTCGATATATTTCTCTTCTGCCCAACTTCCACAGGTCCTCTCGTTTCTCTCAATCGCCTAATTCAATCTATCAACTTCAGCTCTCAAGGCTTCTCCGGACTTCTCTGCAGAATAATCCTTCCAGATGGCTCAGGTAGGGCGGTCCTCAATGTTGTCGCGCTCTTTCTGACCAGGTTGCAGGTCAAGATCGCATTCCTCGCGCTTGTCGCACTCTTCACCTCCTACGCCCTCGCGGTATCGCCTCTAGTTGTCAAGGGTGCCGATTTTGTCAACAGTGTGGACGATACACGATTTCAGATCATCGGTGTCGCGTAGGAGATGGACTCTTCTGAAGCTAGGGATTACCATACTGATGATATTCCCCGCAGATACCAACCTGGCGGTTCTTCCGGCTTCGACCCTGCCTCGGGTATTGACCCATTGAGCGACGCTTCGGTCTGCCTTCGAGATGCCGTGCTCATGCAACGCCTGGGAGTTAATGCCATACGAGTCTATAACCTAGACCCTGATTTGGACCATAGCGAGTGTGCCTCGATTTTCAACGCAGCCGGTATCTACATGATCCTCGACGTCAACAGTCCCTTGCCAAACCAGTCACTGAACCGAGGTGCTCCATGGGAATCATACAATTCAGACTATTTGCAGCGCGTCTTCCAGGTTGTTGAGTCATTTATGCACTTCAACAACACATTGGGCTTTTTCAGTGGTAACGAGGTTATCAATGAAGACTCCGTCTCACAAGTTCCTGCCTATATCAGAGCGGTGACTAGAGATGTCAAGGATTACATAGCCGCTCAAGGCTCACGAGATATTCCTGTTGGTTACTCAGCAGCCGACGTTCGTCCCCTGCTCATGGGTACCTTCAACTACATGTCGTGTAATCTCGCCAATGCGACCAGCTCCAAGATCGACTTTTTCGGGCTCAACAGCTACTCGTGGTGCGGGGATGCCACTTTCCAATCCTCAGGTTACGACGTCTTGGTTGATGACTTCAGCAACACCACCATCCCGATTTTCTTTTCTGAATACGGCTGCAACAACATTTCGCCCCGGACATTTACCGAAGTTCCTGTTTTGTACTCGGAGCAAATGACGCCTGTTTTCTCGGGCGGTCTTATCTACGAGTATAGTGAGGAGCCTAATAACTATGGCTTGGTCAACCTGAACGACAACGGCACCGTTTCCATTCTTCAAGACTACGACAACCTGCGCAAGCAGTACGATTCCCTAGACGTTGCGCAGCTAGAGAAGGCCAATGCCACCGCCACTTCTTTGACTGCACCCAACTGTGCTAGCAGCCTGCTTGCAGGAACCAACTTCAGCACGAGCTTCGATCTTCCTACTCGACCTAGTGGTGTTGATGCTCTGATCAAGAATGGTGTCTCAGGCAACTACTCGACAAGTACTTCTTCAATTTCCAACACCAAGCCAACGCAAACCGTGTACGCTGTCAATGGTCAACAACTCACTGGTCTCCAATTGAACGTTCTAGCAAATGACCAGAGCAATCTACCAGGAAACAATACTAGTGGCACTACACCCGAGAGTAGTGGTAGTGCATCGGCCACAGCCACCGCCAGTAGCAGCTCAGCCACCAAAACCAACGCCGCAGTCAGAGTTGACAATGCCGAATTCGCACCTCTGATCCTCGGTGCTCTGACTGTTGGTCTCTTTACGCAGTGGTAATGAGGCTGGGGATGGTCTGGTAATTGAGCGATGGGCTCCAGTGGCCCGATCATGGTTGTCTCTCCAATGAAAGTCATGCACTATTGTTTCGAACTTCATGGAGCCGGAGCATAGTTCGCGTTCTTCTAGACGAACATATTTGCTATGACTTTGCAGGCCGGAGTCTCGGAAAACAATTGAAATGTCAATGGCGAGATGAATTCAATAAACATATTCACAAGAGAATACTTTGCAATTACGTAGTACTTCCCAGATTTGGTGGAATTGTACTTTATTCCGCACGCGTCTTGTCTACCTTAGGTACTACCTAACGACTACTTTCTCATAGTCCGGTTTGCTGGCATTCAGGCCCTCTAGCTACCTAAGGTACCTCATCGTGGTGGACAATGCCTGTGACCGAATGTTTTCGGCACTGGCTTTTGGCAAGCAAAGTTTTCATCTCCGCAAGGGCTGCACGTAAGTTCCAGTATCGTGACGATAGTTCCAGTCCTGTACACAGCTTTAAACTTTCAATACTCCTCAATTTGTGGCGCGGCAAAGCTTCTATGAGAGCAGAGCCCCAGTGTCGCGCGGCACGATCGTAATCTCTCCTGAACGGTGACAGGGGCTAATGATCGAGCCAATTGCAGACGCTGGTAGCGCATAGCTGAACTACTCGCCGGGCTGTTTGATGTCATCGCTGTGGCGCATACCCGTTCCTGTCCAATAAAATTCAGCCAAGCCCGACCCTGGCTGGAAACCCCAGGCGTGGTGATGCAAGTTCCCTGCTTCGATGATGCGCCTGATCGTCGCCATTCACGTCACTTACCCGGGACATCAACATTTTCTGCCCATTTCGTATCCCTTCTTGGCCAGACAACATTATTCGGTCACCAGCAACGACTTCAGGGAACCTCGACGCTTAGACCGTTCCCAGTTCCCAGTTCCTCCCAAAGCACCCTCCGCCAAAACTACAAAGACCCCCAGCCTCCCTCGACGTACATGTTCTTCTTTCCACTGACCAACACAAACAACACGTGAAAAGCTGCGGACATACCTCCTTAACCAGTGCGCTTCTCCTCTCTCACCCTCACCCTCCCTCTCACACAGACAATAAACGACCAGCACTACCACCATGGCGTTGGGCGGTGTCATCCTCCGCTTCGGCCAAACGGGCCTACGCATCCTCGAATTCTGCTGTGCAGCCATCGTCCTCGGCATCTACAGCTACTTCCTCTCTGTCCTGGCTTCGCATAATACCCACATCCCAGCATGGGAAAAGGCTGTGGAGGGCATGTCTGGCGCTGCTGTTTTGTACACCATGTTCGGCATCCTCTTGACGCTCTGCGTTGGAGGTCTGACGTTCTTTTCCATCTTCGCCATCCTCCTTGATATTTGTTTCATCGGATGCTTCATTGCGATCGCATGGTATACCCGACACGGCGCGAACTCGTGCCACGGTATTGTCAATACCCCTCTGGGCGTTGGTCTCTCGGGCCAATCCGCTCCCGGTGCTGGCGACTGGGGTTATGTCTGCAGCTTGAACACTGCTTGTTTCGCCGTGTCCATCTGCAGCATCTTCCTCTTCCTCCTCACCGCTCTCGTTCAGATCCTTCTCGCCCGTCACCACCGCAAGGAGAAGCGTTTTGGTCCCAGCCCTACCAACAACTACACCTCGGGCTCCGGTCGTCGACAATTCTGGCGTCGCAACCGAACCACTCGCGACACTCGCGACGCTGAAATGGCCACAGGTGCTGGCATCCCAGGTACAACTCCAGCCCACAATGCCAGCACAGTGCGTCCAAGCCACGAGACTGGTATGACCGGATCGACCGTCAACGCCGGCCATGCTCCCATGAGTACCGAACCTAAGTATGGTCAGCCCGGCTATGGCATGCAAGGATATTCTGCACCATCAGCAAACTACTAACTGCGGAAGGGAGCAGAGTGATCAGCACCATCGCCCAACCCATGCTTCACCGGTCGCTAGAGATATGTTGATCTTATTCCAAAGAACATCTTGTATGGATAATAGGTTGGGGGTTCAAGGCTCATCAGATAGATGAAGCAATCGGCGTTTGGCATATGAATCTCCAGACGGGATGCCTCCTGTGATCAACAGTCAGCAGTACACGATTTTCACGATTGGGTCAGCAGAAGCTCTTATACCAGCTTGTAACATTAGCTTATCAGCACATAATAATAATAAACATTAAAATAAACAACGTTTTGAAAATGCCCAGGATTCAAATTTGCAACGATGTAGGTTGTGAGCAGTTAGAAGTTGAACAATTTATCTAACATGTCAACTTGATGTTGTTGCTTGATATGAAATTCGCGGTGCGCAATCTTATGGGCCACCGGAATTGTCGGAAGCGGGCGCATCCGCTAGCACCGTATATACACAAGTACTCGATTGTGCATCTCACTGCCGACGTTTCTTTGACCTATGCCAGCCGATTCCATCTTCAAAGTCCGTGTGTCTCGGCCTGGTGGCCGGGGTGAAATGTATACAGAGTGAGAGTTTATTGCTGGCCATGGTATGCCGTGTATTATCTGCCTGAACGATATTTCACCGGTACATTCGCAATTTCAGGCGACTGAATCCAACATGTCGGCGTTACAAGATCGAAAGAACCCTCCTGGAGGCACGGGCAGTCCCAGGCCACAGCTTCGAGGAGCCAAAACCGAGGATTTCAATCACCATGAAGTCGGGTCTCATCCAGACCTATCCGTCGACGAACAGACTGCCGTTCTTCAAGCGATGAATCTCGATGCACCCCCGGGGTACACCGAATATCCAAATAGCGATAACACAGAGTTCGACCATCAGGGTCCACCGCTCCCTCCCCGACCAACTCTGCCAACTCTGCCAACATCACCTGCAAAGGAAACACCATCCCCGTTTCAGGCGAAGCTGAAGACGGCGTTGCAGGAAGCCAAGTATCTGGCCGGAGGTCTCATCAATCACCCGTACGAGTCTACCAAGCATTACACGATATTGCGACACTCCCATGGGCTGGTCTACTACAGTGGCCCCTACACGAACTTGGCAATCACGATATTTTCCGATCGAGAACTACCACCGGATCGGACGTTATGGTTGCAGCGAAAGGGATTCTCTGGCAAAACTGGGCTCAAAGTGGGCGCGCTGTTGGGGGCTAGAAGTACGTGGATAGATGTGACGCCGACCATCAAAGCCACACCAGACCAACTCAACCCCAATGACGAACGTGCGTGGCAGAGAGATATCAAGAAATTCCTAAAGCATGCTCCGAAAGACATCCGAAGCCACCGGGTCCGCGAAACCGACATACTCCGGATTCCCTGCGATGCCGACGATGGTTACTTGAGGGTGGTTCTCTGCACCGCCGAAGGGAAGAAAGTGCTCTGCGGAAGTCCCATTTTCCGACTGGCGTCTTCATCGACGGATGTCAGCTCCCTCAGAGGAGCTTCACTCAAGACGATGCCTCTTGAACTAGGCATGAAAATAGCCTCGGTCGTGGCGAATAACACAGTGACGGCCACTATAAGCCCGGTGACGGACACTGCCCGGAGCTTTGTCACTGACCAAGTAACCCAGATATACCAACCGGGCATGATAGCCCAGGAAGCCATGACCACAGCCTACGACTCCCAGGTACAGACTCGCATTGACAATTTGAATGAACAGTATGATCAAGCCAGGGATGCGGCGTACAATCCCGTCGAGCAGGAGGGATATGATGCATTAGCTCGACCGGATATCGTTGGGGACGAAAGTGGACCAGCCTCGCCGTTCCCTGTGCGGTTTCACGGAAAGGTGGTCCAGGGCACTGGACAGAGCAAAGCGTTGCTGAACATGCCCACTGCCAATCTGACAGGTGTCCCAGACGACATTATTTGGCGGTACAAGGGAGTCTTCTTCGGATGGGCGGCAGTGAGTATGCCCAAGCGCGACTCGAAACTAGAGAGCCAGCACGAGAAAGGGAAAGAGAAAGAGGCGGACATCTCTGACAGATGGCACAAAGCAATCATAATCATTTCGCCGGACCCAAATAAGAAAAGAACCGTGGTCCAGAAAAACACAGTTCGGGTCTACATGATGCATGATTTCCAATCTGCTTCACTGCTCGACGCGAAGCTCTCGGTCATCATGATGGGCTATCTGCGTGCAGCACAGGAGTTGGAACCGGGACAGGAACCGGATATCGATGCCCAGCTCTTCGACTTTTACAAAGATATTGCCGTGACAACCGCTAGTCTGAATCGACCTGCGTGGACTGCCGAAGCGACTTTGGAGCGGATCAAGGCCGCGACCAAGACTCGATCCTTGACAGATCGCTATGTTGACATAAGACAGACCACGCAGAAACATATCGATCGAGTGCCCGTGCATAAGTTGGGGCTGCGCACTGAAGGAGCGGCGTTGAGGGATAGGCTCATTGGACGTGGCGGCGTTTGGGTCCCTCGACAACCCCTGACACATGCGTCTACTGCTTGATGTCATTCCTCGAGTGGACTGAAATGCCTGAATTAGCTTGTGGGCGAGCATACTGTATACTTCGGCGTCTCAAGTGAGACCATACTTGACCATACTAATGAGGGATATACAGTTGGGACTCTCTCAGTATAACGAATCATACCAATCACCCTCACAAATCAGGTGTGCAAGGCAGTCGATGGCATGCAAAGGATATAGAACAAGAAACACCCTCAAACATTCTTTGCTGCTGTTACCCCCAGGTTGTGCTTATATAATCCCGGCTGACCTTCCGCTTCCATCCCACCCTGCGAAAGAGTGTGGAGGGAACACAGCTTTCCCCGGATTCCGCGAGTCCAAGTCCACGTTCTACGTCCACACAACATAACAGAGCTTGTTGAACTACTCCCTCCATCTAAGACGTTAACCGGTCAGGACGAACGTGGTCGAATACCATTGGGGTTGAGACACTTATGCGATGCCAAAACCTGCTACTTTGCCAATGAGACAATTGTATGCCGGCCCTGCATACGTTGTCTGTGGTTCGGCCAACACCCCTCATCCTCCCTCGGCATATCCTGATCAAGACATCCGATCGAGGGAGCTTTCCCCTTTTCCCCGTCCCTGTTCCCCGTTCCCCGCCTCTGCCGATCGATCACCAGAACATTTCGGAGCACCGCAGTGGATGAAGAGAAAGACTGATGAGAGGGACTGAGTGAGGGGTCTCCCTGGCGAGGCAAGCATGGCAAGGCAAGTTAGGTCCAGTATTAGAACCATGCCACGCAGTGCAGCAGCAGCGAGTTAAACGTTCGCTTCAGTGATTTGATGCTCGGTCGCATCGTGTGAAGCGGGGGCTTCCCCCGTACTCGGCCTAAGGTGTAGGCGAGTCTCTGGACTAACGGCTAGAGCGCCTCGAGCAGCCACAAGGCACGAAATACAGAAATGGATGGGCTAAAGGAGTACGCGTGCCCGCCGACCGGATACCTTAGACAGAGCGGAGTACGGAGTATACCCGCACTGCACCGCCCATGGATCCGACACGAGCTCGGTAATGGTAAGGCAGGTCAGAGTATGGAGAGAGGCATTACACCGAAGTCTATTTATTTAACCTCTTCCCTCCGCTTGTCTTCTCTCACCTCGCCACCGTGCATGCAAGCTTCACCCGACCCGCGAACACAAAAGGAGACTGTCGCGACAATTACGGGTTGATCCTCGCCGCCAGAACACTCACGAGACTGTCCTCATTCGAGTCTACACCATTCTTTGTTCTGTGGTATTCCGAGTCTGTCGCGCAGAGGTCTCCCCTCTCCCAACAATGAGCACAAGCACAGCCGAAATGAACGCGGTTCGCTTCTACGGACAGCGCGACATCCGACTCGACAAGATCCCCATCCCCTCGGTAAAACCAGGACACGTCAAGATCGCCCCCAAGTTCTGCGGCATCTGCGGCTCCGACCTACACGAGTACCTTGGCGGAGCGAACCTGATCCCACAAGAAGGCCACCCTCACCCAATAACAGGCGAGACATTACCACTGACACTCGGGCACGAGTTCAGCGGGATAGTCGAGGAAGTGGGCGACGGGGTCTCCCACATCAAGGCAGGCGACCGGGTGTGCGTGCAACCGACCATCTACGACGGCAGCTGCCGGGCCTGTCGGCGCGGCCTAGTCAACTGCTGCGACAAAAACGGGTTCGTCGGCCTCAGCGGCTGGGGCGGCGGCTTGAGCGAACACATGGTCGTGCCCGCGAGCTGTGTCAAGCCTTTACCGGACAACATCTCGCTCGAGGTCGGCGCGTTGATCGAACCCCTCGCTGTGGGATGGCATGCCGTCGACATCTCGCCGTTCAAGAAGGGCGACGCGGTCCTCGTGCTCGGAGGCGGGCCCATCGGTCTGGCTGTCGTGCAGGCCCTTGCTGGGCGGGGTTGCGACAATATCATCGTCAGCGAAGTCAGTAGCCGCAGGAGAGAATTCGCACAACAGTTCGGCGCGCATCATGTCATTGATCCCGTCAAGGCCGATCTTGTGGCTGAAGTCGAGACTTTGACTAACGGCGAGGGCGCGGATGTGGGGTTCGACGCCGCTGGTGTACAGCCTGCTGTTGATACGGCGTTGAAAGCTATCAAGGCCAGAGGCACCTTGGTCAATATCGCTGTGTGGGAGAAACGCGCCACTTTGAACATGAATGATGTTGTCTTCAGGGAGAGAGGGTACATGGGAGTGTGAGTTTGCCTGATTCTCCGTGTTTCTACTGTTTCTCTCTCGTTTCTGTTTTTCTGTTTCTGTTTCCGTTTCTGCTATTAGTTTTGGGTGGGTTTGGTTCTGCTGCAGAACCACCAATACACCAATACTGTCGCATGCATTCCCCCTTTCAAGCAAACACATGAGAACTAACTTCTCGTCTATCTTTCCAGAGCGACATATGCCCTAGGCGACTTCGAGGCCGTCATCAAGGCCATCTCAAGCGGTAAGTCAAAGTATCAAGTTGTCAAGTGGTGCCATGTCGGGCACAACCCCCTATCTCCGTCCGTCCGGACACTTTGTTGAGGTTCGGGGAGGGAGGGGGTGGTGGTCAGGGAGGCCCAGGGAGTGCTGCTGTCTTCCCACTGCACTCCATCTACAATACAAGCGCAACATATATCTATCTACCTAACTGACTGACTGACTGACTATACTGACTATTATCTCTCTCCCAGGCGCCATGAAGCCCGAAGGCATGATCACCAAGAAAATCAAGCTCGACCAGGTGGCCGAAGAAGGGTTCAAGACTCTGATCGAAGATAAAGAGAACCATGTCAAGATCTTGGTCGATGTTGGTGCTGGCGTATAGCGTAGCATAGCATAGCATCGCATACCTACTGCGTACTCATGTGTCTAGTATCTAGGATTTATGATCTAGTCTCTAGTCTCTAGTCTCTAGTCTCTAGTCTCTAGTCTCTAGTCTCTAGTCTCTAGTCTCTAGTCTCTAGGATCTAGGGTCTAGGATCTAGGATCTAGATATCCATCTGATCGATCTGCTCTGTTTCATGTATAGCCAAGAGGGCATAGGTAGGTAGGTACTTACTACATATCTATCTGATCTGCTGTGCTGTGCTGTGCATCATGTATGTACTTATGTACGCCTACTGTGTGCACAAGCCACAACCTTTCCAAAACGTGGTCCGTGAAGTGAGAAGTGAAAGGGACGGGCTGTCCTGGGCTGGCTGGCAACAGGAAACGTAGACCAGACCATCTAGATATGTATTGTATTTGAAAAGCAGAAGAATGAACTCAACCGGGGCATTCCGATTCAGGAACATCGAAATCTCTTGTCTCCTCGCTGTCATGTGAAATTTGGATACGGATGGATTCCCTTACGCTTATTACGACATGTTACAGTGTGATCCTTCGCCTTTTCTCTATTTGGCTCGCCTCCCGGTGGCAGAATCCAAAATCAGTGATTGAATTGTTTTCGTTGTTCTCTATGGAGGGGCTCTAGGAGAGCCTTTGACCAGAGGAAAGAGAAAACACTGATGCTCAGTAAGGGGAGGATTGGAATGCCCATAACGTGCTCAGTCGGCAGATGGCTCGGATTCCATCCACACCAACAAATCGACCCATTTCCCTTTCAGTCGCAGCTTGATCTGGATGCAGTGGCGATTTCAAGTATTCGCTGCACGCGGCCCCAGGCAACGACTCTGATTCTGTGTACGCAGTCGCCGACTGGACCCCGGCCCAACCAATTTATGCTCGCTGACCAGTTCCTTGTTCATCTCATGATGCCGAACAAACAGACAAACCACAAGCGCCAGACCAGCCAGACCACAGAAGAACCCAAACACGCCGTGGAACCCATGGACATAAGCCGCCAAAACGGCACTGCGCTGGGACGTATCCCCCATCCGGTGTAATTCGGCAATATACGCCTCAGCCTGTAGGGCGATACTGGGAGGGAGATGCAGCTCGAGCAGTTTGCGTCTCATCACGTTCTGGAAGATGGAGCCGCCTATGCCGACGCCGATGGCCATGCCGAAACTGCGTAGAAAGGCGTACATGGCTACGGCGGCGGCTTCGTCACCAGGGACCGAAACAGCCGCTTGGGATGCAGTGTTGAGAGCATTGAGAAGCAATCCGTGGCCGACACCCAGAAGGACGAGGATCACGACCCATATTGCCGTGTGTGTTTCAATGTCCCATAGTACGGTCAGACCGGTGGCCAAGGTGGCTAGAATCCAGCCTGACCAGATGGCCCAGCGGTAGTGTGCTGTGAGGGTGATGACGGAGCCGACTAGTACTGAGGCTGGGATCAGTGTTACCATCACGGGAAGTAGTGATATGCCGGTGCGGATTGGAGAGTTGAGTTTGACGGATTCGAAGAAGAACGGGATGTAGTAGAGTTGGCCGTAGAGCTTCAATTTCCGATGTTAGCTAGAGATGACGACAACATGGCAGAACGAGAAGGCAGACGTACCAGCAGACCTTGAGCAAAGGCACCAAAGTACACGGCAACTGCAGAGTGGTGTTTGAAGAGCGAGTGTCGTAGGAATGGATGTCTAGCACCGTACCGTTCCCAGAGCACAGTGGCAATGACACCCATAACTCCCACGGTCAAAGGCACAAGGGTACGCCAACTGTACCAGGGCTCTTCATTACCTCCCCATGAGATGGCAATGAGGAAGCCAGTGGCAGACGACATGAACAGCATTGCACCAAGCCAGTCCACTTGAATCACCATCTCTTTGCAGCTGGCTTTGCGAGTCTCCAGCCGGACAAATAGAGGCACGCAGATCAGGCCGACCCCAGCGAAGGGAAACATGAGATAAAACACCCACCGCCAGAGCGATGGTTTGGCTAATCCTCCGCCGACTACCGGTCCGACACAAGTTCCCACGGCCCAAGCTCCTTGACTGGATATGATTCATCATGTTAGTAACGTGGATGTAGAGAAGAGGTCGGCGAGGGGAAGGGTTCGCTGAAGGGACCAACATACATGATACTAACATATCGCGGCCGGAATCGCAATGGAACAATATCAGAGAAGATGACGAGCGAAAGGATGATGATCCCGCCACCTCCAATGCCCTGGATACTGCGCCCAGCCAGCAAAAAGGCCAATGCCGTGGGCGGTGGCGCATAGGATCGTCCCGATGGTGAAAACCAGTATTGAAGCAAACAGACACTGCGGCCGTCCTAGGATATCGCTCAGCGAGGCAGTGAATGGCATGGTAACCGCACATGTGAGGAGGTAGGACGTTCCGATCCAGAAACCCTGCGTTGCTGTGGTGTTCAAGGCTTGTACGATGGTCTAAGCGGGAGATATGATGGAGTGAGCAGGCGGCAACCTCGGGAAGGGCATTGTAGAACGCTCTGCAAGATACGTACAGACAGGGAAGTAATGATGACGGTGGCATCCAGTGAGACCATCAAGGAGATCACGGCCAAAGTCAACATGATCTTGACTTCTTGTGTAGATGGCTTCCAGTCACGCATGTCTGGGTTGGGCTCTGACCCATTCGCGTTCTGCTCGATATCCTGGTCGTGTTGCTGCTGTTCTGCCATATTGCCAAAGCATGCAGATTTGTTCTCGGTAATTGCGAGACTGCTGTTCGAGTCTAGGCGATCCTTTGGACCCTCCATTGCGATCAACTCCCGGTGAGTTGTAAAACTTGGTCTTCTTTTCAGCTAGACGCGAAGTGGACAATAAGATGCTGCGGGAAGTAATATTTCCAGAAAGCGATGTTGTGTGAAGTGAGTGCTTGGCTCGGGGTATTCGTGTTGGTAGTAATAACACAGCTTCACTGCTAGTCGAGGCGTGAGCGAGCGCCAAAAAAACAGTTTCGACAGTACTTGGATTCGAACCAAGGTCTTCCGCTTGAATGCGTCCTCCAGGAAGCCGCGACACCCTCGATTAGTCAAGGGATCGGGAGGCTACAACCTCATTCGAGGCTGAAGAACTTATACACGGCTCTTTGCGGATGTGCTACCACTGCACCATACTGTCTTCGAGGGCTGTTGATATTTTTGTGTCAATTTCTTCGATGGTGGGTTATGAATGAATCAAAGAGAGTGCCGTATCGAAACATCTGATCGGGCTTTAGTCATGTTGAACTCGTTTGACGCATCAGAATCCAAGAGAGACCGAGTCAGCCTAGGATCCTGCTTTGTCATTGTGCCATGGGTGAAAAACATCACCCCCTGGCATGGTAACGGCGAATGCTCCTGGTTCCGTCCTAGTCCTTCGGAAATTGGAGTATTGCCTGAGGTCGATCATGTCGCCTGGCTGTCGAGGGGTGGCCTGCCATGAGCCTGCTTTCTAAGACCTTTCGAATGTGACCGACATGGCCCTTGGACACAACGGACTCGTGCGTCCCGTCACTAATTCGTTCGAAAGGCCCCTCTGCGTCTCCTCTCCCGTTCTGCACATGGTCGAGCTGCCACCTTCGTTCTTTCCGAGGTCCCTCCGTGCTGGTAACACGGGGTATGATTGATCAACACCCTTAGCGCATGCATTTCCAGTGTCGAATGTCGAATGTCGTGTCTGATAACATCGAGGACCAAACATTCAAAGTGGTGTTTGCTCCTCGGACGATCCAAATCGTGGAGATTATGTCTTCTTTGCACCCTCCTTCTTCTTCTTCTCCTTTTCTTCTTCAAGCCGCTTGAGCTCCTGCTTGAGAATCTGTTCCAAGCCTTCGTTCCGCCGAGTCAATAGCATCACATCGTCTGTCTGGATCTTAGTTCTCCGGGCATGTTTGGCAAAGGCTTCAAGATCAAGCGCGGCATTCCCTGTGCAGGTTCCCTACATGTTAGCAATTGCGATCTTCGTTTGCCAGCCAACGGCTTTGTCCCCTTGAACCAGGGTTTGTGCCTACCTATTTGTGCCCAGACCAGTTCCATTAGACTTCCGATGAATTGCGGCGTCGCATTCACACCTAGATTGATGCTCTCTCTTCGTCGACGATCTTGCCGATGTGGAACCACAGGGCTGAACGGAGTTTCTAGAATGCGCGACAATAACTTTGTCAGCACCGACTTTCATCAAACACTGCAGGCCGGACATCATGTGGGTTGGTAGGACGGTGAGGGGCGGAGGAATATCAATTCCCCGGTCTCTCTCTCTGGCGGGTTTGCACGATCTGGTAGGGTCGTGAGGGAGGATGAGGCCTACATACCTTTTGTAAGGCTTCAGCTTCTTGATCTGTAGTGGAAGCCATGTCGTGGTGTCGCAATAGTTAGAACATCAACTGGTGGCAGTTGAGGCAGACGTCTCTGCAGATGAAGACGCGTGACGCGCTTTGATACGGTGAAGCAGTGAATAAAGTGCATAGGGCGGAACAAAGCCGCATTACAGCACTTTACCCTTGTTACGCAGCCTTGTCCTGTCTAAGCAGAACGTCTGTGTATAGGTATCAACATACATCACCCACCTAACGCCTTCATCGAAGCAAAGCTTAATAGCTACCTACCTAGGTATGTATATAATCTTATCTAGTACTAGGCTTCAACCGTCTAGCTCTGAGAAACTCATAGTCCGGCATAGCATCTCTCACCCACTTTTCGATCTTTTGAGCTTCTTCCCGTCCAAACTCCACTGTCCATTTCAGCACTTCCTGATCGAGATCTAGACCGACGCCTATCTTACCTTCCTTGACGATTCCACTTGAAGACAAAATCGTTGATTTCATCCTTCTCTCAACTGGAGATATTTGTTCTTGTTCTGTAGCCGAGGCAGCTGCCCATTGAAAGCGGCAGCTGTCAGGATCCAATCCGACAATACTGCAATATGTTCTGACCACTTCAGGTTCGAGGATCAAGTCGTCTGCATCAAGGATGATTGGCCAAGCTGCATCGAAGGGCTGGTTGCTTGCGTTTTGGGGTCCCTCTGCTGGTGGGACATCCGTATCATTAGGGGGCTGAGATTGAGATTGAGCCTGAGAATGATACCATTCCCACAACCAACGACACCACCTCAAAGTCATTTCGGAGCGAAAAATCCCATTTGCATTCTTGCGCGCCTCTTCTGCCCTCCAGGTCCCTCGAAGTTCGATAGATAGATACAAAGACCAACGCAGGATGGCGGATGAGAAACGTCGGCGTCCACGTTTTCAGGAATGTATCTGGCAGGACCGTCGGGTCTTGCGGTTGTGTCTGGCCAGACACCGCGCTCTGGTGATTCATGGGCGTTGGGATATCGACTTTCCAAAGTTTCTCCGTGTCGTGCCTGTGCCTATGCCTCCCACCTTGCAGCGTGCTCTGCTCTAGGCCAGGCCAGATCATCCAGTACAGATGCTCTTTGACAAAGACGTCCTTGCCCTGCATGTCTGCCAGCCCCACATACCTGAACAGCTTGTCGGCGCAGCTCTGGAAACAGGTTGTCAGTTCTGTGCGTTCTTGCTCCGTCCACTGCTCTTCGGGGCGCTCGGCGAGTGCAAACCGATGCGGCATGGTTGGAAGGAAGAAGTAGCCATGTTCGTCTGACGTTGATGCCTCCTGCTGGTGAGTGAGATTGAACACGGACGGCTGATTCTCCAGATTCAGGATCTTCAGTAATAAGTGTGATGCTGTGCGAGGGTGAGTGAAGAGGTAGATCCGCCGGCCCGGGCTGTTGGCCGGACTTGGTTCGGTCGCCATACCGTGTACCTCCTTTCACCTTACTCATCTGTTTTCGTAAGTCACCGGCGAAGCTGGGTAGGGATTCAATATTGTATTCGCCTGAACATTGTAGAGTCATCGAAGGGTCACACGAGTGAGGGAAGTGGGATATAGAAGATGGCGTGCTATGTCAGACGAGTAACATGCAACCCCACATAAGTAATGGCGGACACTCTGAATTGATACGACCATCTCTACCGACATTGACACAACACCATAACAGTATCCGCGGTATCACTGATGGTACGGCGATTAGTGGTCCAATGTCAGCTTTCGGTCTTCCCTCAGAAAGGGCCGCCGCGGTGGTCCGACCGACGGAGGCCATGCTCCTGGCATTGCGTACCCCACGAGCCTCGCGCATGGCAATATACGAGACTGAAAGACAGAACTGGTTAGAAGATGCCATCCAAAGCTCAATATCTCCGACGACACCCCGTAGACGCATAACCAATCTTTTGCTTTGATGTGCCCTTCTCGGCGACTCCCGAGCTCACTTGCCACGTTCGAATAGGTGTATTCTGAGATCAAAAGCACGGTACATGAACCCGTCGGTGCATGTCCGCTAAAGCCCAGCAACACCACAGCAGCGTCTCATGCCATTCTCCTTCGGATACCAGACAGTTTTGCACCCCCTGCAATGACCCTATGCATGTAAGGCAACTTGGGGCAGACGCAGATAGAACAGTCGCCCCATGCCCCATGCCCCATGCCCCATGCCCCATGCCCCATGCCCCATCAAGCATCGTCAAGTTGCATCCCTCCGGAAGACATTGCAAGGCTTGTCACAACAACTTGCTACCTGTTCCGGGCTGATAACAGTTGAAAAGTTTCGCTCAGAGCCAGTCGAACTAAAGTAATTGAGACTCTTGCTTGTAGGTTCTTCATCGTTCTCGGCAGACGTCCATGACATTTCGATCTTTCGTCCCAATGGACTCTTTCCCATCAGTTTTGGCGGCCAGGTATATTGTTTCCGTGTCCAGCAGCAAGGCGCATAGGGTAACTCCAAGGTAGGCAGCTCTCCTGAATGCTATCCCGACTCCCTACAGTAGGGCAAGGATCGTGGTCGTTGCACCGAACAGTCCTCGGCAGCCCCGAGCAAAACGAGGGAGAGCCTTGCATGTTCTAATGATAGAAATTGTGCACATATCCAATTCAGTTCGCTTTCCCCTTTCTTTCCTTTCCCCTTATTCTTCCCCTTCTTGTCTACCTTCTGCCCACCCTTCCCATCCTCGCCCTCATTGACCATCCCGACAATCTTCCCATTGCGCGCCAGAACCTTGACCTCCCGCCTCTCTCCCCCCCTCGCCCGGCAAAACCATCGTCGTAGCAACAGTCCCCTCACGCTGTTTCTTGAGAAACTCGATGCGCGCCTCGATCTCGGCCTGGCGCGGATCCGGTTTGCCGCTGATCTTGCGCATGAGGGCTTCCAAGTGCGGTCGGAACAGGATGTACGTGGCGATCACGACCACGACGCGGAGAATCGACTGAAGGTTCTCCCGCGTTAGGTAGGGTTGTAGCGAGGGTGGGAGGTGGGATTGGATCGTGGAGGAGAGAGTGTCGAGGTGGGTTAGGAGGGCGGACATTGTGCTGTCGTTGTTGTGGTGGTTGGGGTGGGTGTGGCTGTGTGTGTGTGTGTGGTTTGACCAAGACCTTCAACGCAATGGTTCTCGAGAGAGCTCAATGGTGCTTCAAGAGAGCGCTCAATGGAGAGGATGTTGGGGAGAATGGGTGACACGAGTCCAATGGCTGGCTGTGCTGCTGATGGTGCGAGACGTATAAACTGCAAGAGAGAGAGAGAGAGAGGGAGTGGCGCGGACGAGGTGAGGATTGAAGATGTATCACGCTCGTAATTTGCCTGTTGGTGTTCGACTGTGTTGTCGGTAAGGTATAAGGTACCGTTGTGGTTGTAGCTGGTCATAAATAATTTAAACAGATAAATCCGAGCTGCAGCAAGTGCATTGGAATTTGACCTTGCTTGTTTTATCTCCGTTTATCCCCGCCATGGGTTGTACAGTATTGATACAGAGCAGTGAACAACCATGGGTCAATGAAGAGTCAGAGAAGTACCCAGGTAGGTAGACATTTCAACCAAAGGGCCAGTGAAGTCCAGTGCTATGTGTGATCGCCGAGATGCTGGGATAGAGACCAACATTCAACGACCCCTTGCATAGCCTTGCCAGAAGCATCAAGGAAAGAGGCATCATTAAGAACCAGGTGAGCATTTCTACTGCATCGATCAAGCACTGCTCGACATGAAGATAATCTTGATCCAAAACCTGCCCACCCGTTGCAACGGCGCACTTTTCATTTCATTTCGTTATGTTTCGCCCAGATCTAAGGTACTTACTTGTATGTCAAGAACTAATACAACCGTCTTAACTCATCAGCCCAGCCCCGGACCTCCTCGACACTGACGTTTATCGTTTCCTCCATCAAGCCGCCCTCCCCTCAGGACGGTCTGTAGTTCCTCATCGTCGAGGGCCAGAAGACCCTGTTCAATCATCTCGCCGTCGACCACACGGAACGGCTCATCCTTTTCAGAGACTTCGGTTTTCCAGGCTCGGAATTTCGCCCAGGGCATATGCCCCGGCGCCTGAACGCGAGTGGCCAGCGCCGACTGCAGGAGCAGCAGTACGTTCATATATGCAGGATTGATGGTCGCCAGCATGTAGATGGCACCTTCGATGGTGCCGAGGAACGTGCGAGGCGTGACCAGCGGTCCACTTCGAGGCAGCTTAGGGTCAAGTGGTCGTTTCCCGGCGGCAATGTCTGACCCTGCATCTGTCATCTTTTGATCCGAAGTTGATGAATGCTTGTGTTGTGAAGGTGGTGTTATCGGCACAATCTTGTTGACGACCTCGCCCAGGCGGAATTCGCCTGTCACTTCCAGACGTCGCCGGGCTGCCCCATTGTCAGAGTCCAAGTAGCCTTGCCGGAGCATGATGAGGTTTCCTTCCATGTCGGCGACAATCCATTCATCTTCCCCTCAAAACCGCAGTGGAAGATGACCACAATGTTGCGAAATGCCGAGACGTCTCGTGGAGTCGGTATTCCGGATTCGATGAATCAGGGGGGGGATGACTTGAAGCACTGATAACGATTTCATCAGATCAGCGACCGCAATCAGTGCTGGTGCTTCAGGGCAGGACGGTGTGACAGCGAGCGATAGCGGGTTAGTTGACGTTCGGTATGTGGCCAGCTTTTGCAGTTCCAACGAATGGTCTCCCCCGCGTCGATGATGGTATGAGGCCATAGAGAACAACCTGCAGAGACATTGTCAACAAAGATCAACGAGCATAATCCGTCTTCAAACGTACCGTTTTCACCAAGCCCGCCACAATCTTGCCGTCACACATAGCTAGACTTCGACATGCACCTTTGACCTTGATCTGAGTCACCTCTTTGAGTTTCTTCTCTTTGTTGACTTCGAAGATCAGTATCCGTCCTCTCGTGACTTCGTCGCCCGCATCATCTTCTTCCAACACGCTGGTACCCACGACAAACATGTCGCCGTAGCCTTTCGACTCATCTTCTGTGTCAAACGAACCGGTCGAAACGATACATTCCACAAGTTCCCGGTCCCGTAGTTCGATTGAGTCGAGTTCCTTGAAGCTGACCTCATCTGCAATCTTAACGGAGCTGAGTAAGGCTTCAGTACCTCCCTCCATGATCCGGCGAATACAGCCCAAAGCAAACATCTTTGCCGTTGGCTCGTAGGTCAGACAACGTACTGTCTCCCCAACAGATAGAGTCTGTAGTTGCGTTGTCCTTTCTTTTCCGATGAGCGCGAGCTTGAGTTCATTCGGGGTAGCCATGGCAATTGCTTCTGGATATGCTTCGCAGTTGAAGTTGCAGACCCGAGCCTCGCTCTCTGCGTTGACGGCCGAATAAATTATGCGACCTTCGGACGAGTAGATCAGTGACGGTTGCTCGCACGAAGCAAAGACATTCGACAGAGTCGACTGCGAATCATTGTTCTTGGGCAGCTGTTTGAAGACAACAGGCTCAGTCCCAAGTAATATCCTCGTCATCCCGGAAAGAGCATGTTTCACGGTATCAAAGGAATACGACAAGACTGTACCGTCAGCCATCGCCACAAACAGAGTAGGCGGAGCATCGGGGAGAACGTGTGCAACCAGAACAGACCGTGGGATGTCAGTGCCGGGAACACCAAGAGTCTGTGTCTGAAGAGTATCAAGAGAATGCAGGTCGAGGATTGCCACAGACGCTGTCTGCCAGAAGGATACAATACACACATTGCTTTGTGTATCAGGGACTGTCACACTGGAGATTTGTGAGTCTGCTGAGAACGTTTTCGAAACTGTCGGTTTAGATTCGGTGTTTGCTGGGTGGAATACGTGGAGGATATGGCCACCCTCAACCACAAGCAGGTGGACTGAGTTCGCACAAGCTGCCGTGATCTTTGCCGCTGAATCCGATGGTTCCCATTCCAGAGTAAGCATACTCGATTCGAGGTCTGTGATGCGCAATCCAGTCTCGTAAACTTGGACAAGCTTGCGGTCGGGCAGATTTGCTGCAAAAAGAGTGGGCTGAGAGAGCTCCAAGTGATGAAATTCGTCCACCTCCTCGACGGCCGCCTCGGAGTCGAACTTGAAGATTCGAGTCTCAGTCACAAAGGAAACGAGGAGAGTATCGTGCACATTGTTCTGGCCTGTCGAGCTGAAACCCCAAAGGTCTGTAATGTGGGAGAGTTCCCCGATTGTGCCGAGTTCTTCGAGACCGACACCGCTCCTCACACTTCGAATTGTGCCGTCCTGCCATGCTCCAGAAGCTGTAACAATTCGAGCTTGGCCAGACGAAAACTCAGGGGCTTGTCCCCCTTCAGCACCCCTGCCCAGATCCATAATTGTAAAATCTAAGATGGGTGCAATGTTGGCAAAGGTTTGGACAACCAGAACTCCCTCTTCTTCGATGTGGACCACCTGGGAATCCCCTGAATGGGAGCCGACGAAAACATAGCCTTCGTCGAGATAAACCAAGCAGGAAGCTTTTGACGCGACGCCGACAGGGTCCAGTCTCCACGATGATACTTCGAAGCCCGAAACCTCAATCATGAGGAAGAATAATCTGCCAAAGTCGTCCGCCAGCAACCACCGTTGGTCATCAATCTTGGTCCAGCATGTCCAGATGGTCGCATTGTCCTCCAGGGGCTGTGTGATCACATTGTTCAGTTCACGATCAACGTAACGGATTGCATGATCGCCTAGAATCAGGAAGCCGCCGTACGGTGCCGATACAGGGATGAGATGGCTGACTCCCTTATCCAACTGATCGCCGCGCAGTTCAGCTACCGTCTCAAACTCTGCCGTTGCTTGTTCACCGCCAGGATAGTATTTCAGCTCCCGCAATTTCAGCTGTGGATTCTCCAAATTGTCTTCCCATAAGATTGCCAACTTCGGGTTCTCTTTGAAGTCTGGATCTGTGTCCAAAAAGGCGGATGACCTCGATAAGAGTTCTTCAATTCTCACCTGGACAGGTTCACCCAGAGTTCCGACCTGTGTGTTTGCGGTGCTCTCTCTTTTAACCCGTTTGTTCGAGGGTTGCACGAATGGAATCACTGAGATAACGCCATCATACAGCTCCAATGTCATGAATCGCCCTGTAGGGTCTATATGACATCTATCCACCTCTTTGGAGTTCCGTAAGACGTTGTCTGCCAGATCGACATAGCTCTGCTCGGTCTGCAGTTGCTTGATGTCCGCATTCCATGAACATGTGAAATAGTGGTATCGGTCGGTTCCCACGAATAGGTGATCTGTCTTCGAAGAAGCCGGTCGGAATTTCTCGAGGATTGTAATATAGCCGTAGACGGTCTTCGAGTATAATAGCACCAGCCCTTCCGACCCTTGCTCGTATATCTCTAATCGATTCGCTTTCCTGTCCGAAGGCTCAGTGTTTAGCTTCGGGAATGAGCAGAGAAGATACTCACGCGACAATCAGTGTATCGACAATGGGATCAAGAAAGTTTAACTTGATCGCATGCCGGACACCACTAGGGCGGTGGATTGGTACGATATAGGACATCGCGAAGAGCCGTCCGGGATAGCAATGTCAGTGTGATCAGAGGCGCACGGTGGACTTGAAGGAGAGGACGTCGACCGGAGCTCACCAAACATGGAGGGCTTAGAGCGACCCTCTCGTTTCTGGTGAACAATCTTGGTCGCTAGGAGCAGGCTGTAAGTACGTAGGTAGTCATTAGATGTCGGGATTCCATCATCATTCTTTATTAGTGATTTGGAGATGGTGCACGACTTGGACGCGGAGAAAAGTACGCGTGCCGCAACTTAACACCGGGTTCGAGTCACAGGTACGATTGAAGTCACATAAGACCAGTTTCGACATGAATGGATGTTACTATCAAACTAATGCCATTGTTTTTGGTTTCGGTTCTGTAATGAGGGCAGCTTCTGCCCTATTCCTTGCCTCCTAACCATCTATAAACCACGGAAAAGTCCTTTCCTTTGTGCACCTTTTCAGTCTCATCGTACACCTCTTTCGCTTTCTGAGCCAGGACAAGTTTGGCTCCAGCTTCCTGGGCGGCGGTGATGGCAAGCCGAAGGTCCTTGTTCATGAGGCTGACCCCAAATCCTCCCTCGTAATCTCTACTTGCCGGCGCCGTTTCGATGACTCCAGGGACAGGATTGTTGACCTCGCTAGGCCAACTTCTTCCCGTGGCAGAATTCACAAGGTCTGCTAGAGCCTTGCCACTGATACCCCACCGTATGCCCAGGTTCATTGCTTCGGCTGCCGCAATGTTGTTGATTGCCAAAGCGTAATTGTTGGCCAACTTCCCACTGAGGCCAGTGCCTTGTGGTCCCATGTGCCAAACCTTCTTTCCCATTAGGAGAAGTATCTCTCGAATTTTGGGTACGTCTTCCTCTTCTGCACCAACCATGAAGGTAAGAGTTCCAGCTCGGGCACCCACTACGCCGCCAGACATGGGCGCATCCACAAACTTGGCCCCAGCCTTCTCTTTGACGAGTTTCGCAACTTCGCGCGACGTCGAAGGGTCTATGGTCGAGCAGTCGATGAAAAGACGCGAACTCTGGCTAGGAGCCTTGGGCAAGGACGAGGCCAGCACCTCCTCAAACACGCCTTTGACATGACGAGGTTCGGGGAGAGCTGAAATAATATGATCCTATGGCATATTATCAGCATGATGATGCGTGCCAGGTTCAAAAAGAGTCCGCGATTGGAATAAACGGTCAGAGGATTGGCTATAGAAGTGTAAAATCACAGAAAAGACAACCAAGATGGAAGTCCCCAACTTAGATCATAGATAGAACAAAGTGCTCATCATGCGATATCAATGTAAAATAAAAGAACAGGTGCATGCTTACAGCATTTTCCACGACTTCGCGGGGGCTCTTTGCAACGACCACGCCTGTCGGTGTTGCTTCTTGCGAGAACTTCTCGAGCGAGGCAGTGTTGACATCGAATACCGTCATGCTATCGCCCTCGGGGATTTTTGCTCGTAGGTTCTTTGCCATGGGATAACCTGCAATTGTGTAATCAGCCTATGTCCATTCACGGCAGACAGAAGAGAGACAAACCCATGGCACCCAGCCCGATGAAGCCCCATGATGCTTCTCTGGTAGCTGAACAAGAGAAATGGCGGATTCCAGAGTAGAATGGTGAAGGTGACCGCCGCAGGACGGAGGAAAACAGGGCCACAGTCATCTCTGCTGAGCTCGCCTAGTAGGAGGCATGTCGAGCATGCAGCAGACGCCGCAGGTTAAGGCCATTGACCGCGCTCGGTTGAAGTGCGGAGTGCCGCCCGAGGTACAGGAAGCATCTCGGGGCAACATGGAGCTGGAGCTTAAGTAAGTAAGAGCTGTGAGGAACTGACAGACGCAGAATTGCGCTTTTCCTGCTTTGCGAATAATCGCTGTGTCCGGTGCCGCATTCAACCGAATCCCTTCGGCCTTGGCACCGTCACAGCCGCAGGTCCATCCTTCGTCTACCATCGGAGTGTAAGGTACGCCTCCTAGGTATGATCTTATAGTACACCTTAGCACCGCTCTCAGAAGCACGAAAGGACGGGAAGAATGACATGCAGTAGTGTCCACTTCTTTTGATCATCGGCAGCAACTGTTAGCAATTCGATGTTATTGACGGCTACAGGTATAAAACGAAGCATAGACCCGGATGTGTTACCAATCCAGGAAGCCGAATAAACGCAACATAGACTGGAGGCGTGCTCTGCAAAGGACGCCCATATCAGCTCAGAAGAAACAGGTCTAGCAGAAACCACTTCAGCGAAATCTTGCCTTCCCTTTTCCCTTGCTAGTCCCATCAGAATCAGAGGTGGAAACCTGGGAGAGGACGAAATACTCTTCCTCATCCATCATGCGACTCTCTGCTTCTGCAAGGCTCAACTGTAGAGCAAACTCCAAGTCATCATTCCCTGTAGCGGCTGTTGGACTTTTGCTACTTCCAGCCCTCGCACTGCGTGAAGGTGTGCCATGCTTGGACCCTTTAGCATATCGGATGGGAATGTCGAAATCCTTGGTCGACGGAGAAGAGACCTGTTCATTGTCCAACAAACTTAGGCGGATGGCTTCCTCAAGATCCGCATCGGTAGCTGTAGGTGCAGTCTCGTCCGCGAGAACTTCGGCCAGCCGTGGTGAGGAAATCGAGCTGTTGCCAGTGTTGGTCATCCTTTTCATCTCGTCGGTAGTGAAGGCCTCTTCACTGAGCATAGTAGCATAGGCCAGCAGCTCCTCCTCGCTAGCACCCTCGCCGAGAAGCGTGGTTCCGAATCTGCCGCTCAAACGTTCCTCTTCTTTGCGTCTCGCGATCTTCTCCCTCTCTATTTCGAACCTAGCTTCGCTGATATGATCTTTTAAGTACCCACGAGCCGTGGCGCTGACTTTCTGACTTGCCGGAGTGGAATTGCTGCCTCTTTCCGAACGGCGGCGCAATTGACCCCTTTTGCGGCTTTTGTAAGCATCAGCCGCTGTTGAGCTGTAGGACCAGTAACGAAGGTAAGCACCCAAAGACACCATTCCTCGCAACACTGTAGGGTCTGGGTCTAGCACAATCGCACCCGCCGCATAGTAGTTGTTACCTACACCCTGCACCGTAGCTTCGGCTTGAGCGATACGCCGTCTGGCTCGGTCGGAAAACCGTGAATTCAAAGTTCTGATCGGTTCATTTGTCGAGGCCAAGGGGATCCCAAGCCTGGACAAGGCCCTCGTTGCCTCCGTGAACGACATACAGCGAAGTCAGTCCAAGTGAAGCAATCTGGGGAGACTTTGTGTAAATGATCCGGACGGGTTGGACTACATTCACCACTTCAGGACTGGGTGAGAGACTGGCACGCATGTCCCAGAGCATGACAATCCCTGACATTGTACCAATGCCCATCAGTCGAGCCCTGTGTCCAGGAATTTCGGCAGGTGAGCTAACTGCAGGCATGTGTCCTAAAGGAGAAGCCAGGGGGAGAGGAGGCGGTCGAACCCCCTGACATCCCCAGAAGAGGGTCTTCATTCATGGTCAAGGTTGCAAGGTCGGAGTCGTCCGTAGCGACCGCCGAGATGCGAATGTTTCTGTGTTCGGCGAAGGCAAACTGGGATACACGCCAATCTTCTTTAAACGTCGAGTCCGCACTGTCGTCCTGACTCGATGTGCGTGACCTCGGTACACTTCTCATTGCTGGGGAAGATGGTGTCTCCTGCGGACCACCGAAGATTGAAGGGCGCTTGACAGTTGATTCGATGCAAGGCCAACTCTCGAGGTCGAAGTTGACGGTAATCTTGCTTTTGCACCGAGTGAAACGTCTGATTGCAGCAGGACTTCCCTCGTCAAGCCCGCACTCGACTATAAGAATCGACTCTCCCGCTCCATGATGGTCATCACCGGCATAATCGACCAACAGTCTCCGCCGCATGTCCCAGCCCCCGCAGAGACTCCGAAAATGTTTTGGCTTGTAGAGCAAGAACTTTTCAATCTCCTTTGTCTCGGCGACGATTTGATCCCGGCTCAAACCGCATGAGTCACTTGAAGTTCGTGGTGTGTAGCTGCCGTCCACTTCTGCAAGCCCAAACGGATCTGGCCTTGCTTTTCTTCGTGTAGCTTCTACAAGCGTCCACTCCACGCTCCTTCCTGTCTGCCATGCCAGCCGGTCCAAGTCATCAGGCGAAGCCTTTCCATTGGAGTCTGGTCGAACAGGAGTATCTGCAAGATAATATACTTCTCCGAGCGCATTAAGGACTGTTGCCCAGATGCGACGAGAGCCAAGCCGACGAGATGACACTCTTTCATCAACGGAAATGGCGATGATGGGGACGCCTGGAGAGAGCACCCACTTAGCAGTGGGCTCGCCCTTTTCGTAACGGCGAGTATGGACTGGACTGGCCCCGAGAGCATACGAAGCAAGGACACCATTAGAGAACCCAGCAAGAAAGCCAAATAGCCCATTGGTCGCCTTGAGAATCGCCTCAGATTTCGCAATCCACACTGAACAGACTGAGCACCCAAGCATGGTCACCTCCGGTATGCCGAGAGCATGATTCGCAGCAGACGAGATGGAAACAAAACGACCGCGTTGCTCGCTCGTAGAAGTGTAGAAAAGTCGACCGCTAGGGCACGCTTCACCGTACACCTTCCCATAAGGCTGGCTGATGTCCATCACGTTTGGCGTTCCGACCATATTGCCCGCACCTAGTCCGTAGGGTAACTCGCCAGGGAACTGGTCCGCAAAATGCTTGAACCCCTCGAAGTCGGTCAGACCCCATGGTCCTGGCTTTCCAGGGCTGGGTTCGCTAACAGAAACCCCACCCTGCTCCACGGCTCCATGCATGAAGGCTGGTTGTCTCTTGTTCAAGCCAATGCCGAATGTAGCGTGAAGATGACTGACCGGGTAATACAAGCCAGAGGCATAAGTGATGACAGCAGAAGCGGCAGCACTGCTGGCGTGGCGAGACGCGCCGGATCGAGCGACGGCTTCCAAAGCAGGGCGTCCCCGCCCGAGAGAACGCAATAACCGAGTTCGAAGTATGTATTCACTCCTCCACGAGGATAACGCCGACAGGCGTGTGAAACTCCTGCGTTGGACCCTTTCCACATCAGATACGGAGTCTCTTGCCGCCTTGCGGGACCCATAGTCGAGCGCCTCAGATCCGGGAAAGTATCTGGCAAAGGCAATGCGCCACGCATGTGGTGTTGTGACTAATCGATGAAAGCGCTTGCACACCAGACTCATTGATGATAAGGTGTCCGGAGGAAGATGGGAGAGAATGTGCGTCAAAACCTCTGCCCATTGTTAGTAAGAGGTCGGGACAAGCACTCTATCATCCTACCATTTGGAAAATCCTCGATTGAGACAGTTTGGGGTTTGCCTCTAGTAGAAGAGACGATCTGGAAGACGATGCCATCGGATCGTGTCCCGCGCTGTGTATGGGCTCGCTCGTATTCGTCGATGCGACTGCCAGGGGATCCATCTTGCGAAGAATACTCAGGACTGCTTATCCGTCCGGCGTTGGCTGACCTTCCACGTCGTGTCCCGCCAGAGCCGATGGAGATGCCGTCGGCGTCGTCCACAGCTGACTGGGACGCTCCGGGGCTGCTCCCAAGGAGCGCGCCGCCGGAGGCATGCTGTTCAGTGTCTGGAAGTCCATGCTGTGCGGGAGACTGGGAGAGCTGAGATTGATCTACTGAAGTCGCGTATGGAGAGGCTTCAGGAGGCGCAGGTAGCATAAAAGGTATTATTGAAAGGTTAAGATGATCGTCAAAGACTGAACCAAGGGATGGATCAGTCTAGGAGAGGTTGGACTGGTTGAGGAACTCAGGGATCAATGGGGAGGCTTTCGAGGCGAAGAGGATGTGTTATCGAGAGGTTTGAACTTGTCATGTCCAAAGTGACTTGCGAGGCTTTCGCAGGCGACTTTCAACTTCCGGCTTCGCGCGAGTCGCGAGGCGCCAAGACACGTCGACGGCGTCGAATCCTATTGGCGGGAGAATGACTACATGGACCTTGTACCTGGTGTACCCAAACTTGTACTGACTTTCTAAATACTACTGCATCTCCCTCAAGTCGATATTGCTACTACGACTTTGACCAAGGCTTTAGGTCATTGGCGTCCCGTAAGAATTGACTTTGGCACCCTCCTTTCCAGCAAGCCGATTGTTTCATTGCCAGGCATTGGCATGTTTGCCGTCCACTCATTCATGCGCGTAAGCGGCGTCTGTTGACCGCCAGCGAGCAGGCAGCCATTGCGCTAATTTGGAAAAGCAAACTCACTCAGTGACTCACCGAATGCTTTCTCGACTTGCACTTATCAGTTGCCAAAGCCAAAGCCACAATGGCAGACACTATCTCAATTCTTGTGGCCACAGACAACCATGTCGGAGCCCATGAACGAGATCCAATCCGCGGCGATGACTCCTGGAGGACATTCCATGAGATCATGTGTCTGGCAAAAGAAAGAGATGTCGACATGGTTCTACTCGCCGGCGATCTGTTCCACGAGAACAAGCCTTCACGAAAGTCCATGTACAATGTCATGCGTTCTCTTCGACTCAACTGCCTAGGAGACAAACCATGTGAACTCGAAATGCTTAGCGATGAGTCAGAACACTTTGACGCCACCTTCGATCATGTCAACTACGAAGACCCAAACATCAATGTTGGTATTCCCGTCTTCTCCATCCACGGAAACCACGACGATCCAACCGGAGATGGCCATTATGCAGCGTTGGATTTGCTCGCGGTATCCGGACTGATCAATTACTACGGCAAAACTCCTCAAAGTGACAATATCGAAGTCAAACCGGTCCTGATCCAAAAAGGTCGCACAAAGCTGGCACTATATGGTCTTTCCAATATCCGAGACGAGCGACTCCACCGTACGTTTCGCAGTGGAAACGTCAAGTTCCATCGACCGAACAAACAAATGGAGGATTGGTATAATGTGATCTGCGTTCACCAAAACCACCATGCATATACAGAGACGTCGTATCTCCCGGAGAATTTCCTACCCGACTTTCTCGACTTGGTGATCTGGGGTCACGAACACGAATGTCTCATTGAGCCTCGCTGGAACCCTGAAATGAACTTTCAGGTCATGCAGCCTGGTTCGTCTGTCGCAACATCACTCATCCCCGGCGAAGCAGTCCCGAAACATGTGGCGATCGTCACAATCACGGGCCGGGAAATGAAAAGCGAGCCGATTCGCCTGAAAACCGTGCGTCCATATGTCTACAAGGATCTGGTACTGAGCACGGACAACGAGGCCGTACGAATCGCCAAGCACAAGGAGGAGCATCGGGCAGAGTTGACGCGGTACTTGATCAGCATTGTGGATGGATTGATAGAACAGGCCAAGGCTGAATGGCAAGAGGCACAAGAGGAAAGACAAGCTGAAGGCGAAGAACCAGAAGACTGTCCATTGCCATTGATCCGACTGCGCGTCGAGACGACGCCTGCCGAAGGCATGGCGAAATTCGACGTGGAGAACCCCCAGCGCTTTTCGAACCGTTTCATTGATAAAGTCGCGAATACCAGCGACGTTGTCCAATTCCATGTCAAGAAGAGGAACGCAGCCGCTCGTGCTGCTCGAGATGCAGAAGCAGACCGCGCGGTCATGGCCAAGTTTCAAGGTATGGAGAACATTAAGGTCGAAAAACTGGTGCGCGAGTTCCTCCAAGCACAGTCTCTGACAATCCTACCTCAAAACTACTTCGGCGACGCTGTTGCTCAATACGTAGAAAAGGACGACAAGCATGCCATGGAGCTGTTCGTCAATGAATCTCTTGCGGACCAAATCAAGAACCTGGTCAAAATGCAAGCGGATGCAAATGACGACGAGGATGACGAAGACCTTACGGCGCAGATCAATGAACAACGGGCGAGAATGGAGGAAATGTTTGCTAAGGGCATGATCAAGTCCTCCGTCAACAAAGCGCGGATCAAGCCGAAGCCGGACGATTGGGACAGTGATCTAGGAGGCCACTGGGAGGATCAACCTGCCGCCTTGCTTCGCTCATCTGACGAACTCGAAGACAACGACGAGGAAGTAGAAGAAGAAGACGAGGACGCGACCCCAGTCCCGCGGGCCGCCACTACAGCGCGAGGAAGAGGTAGAGGCAGAGGCCGCGGTGGCAGAGCAGGTGCAGCTACGGCATCGACTCGAAAAACAGCGACCGCAACAACCAAGAAACCTGCAGCAACCACCGGCAGAGGGCGCAAGAGAGCTATTCCTGATGATGATGATGAAGACGAGGAAGACGAAGATGTTCCTATGTTGGATGATGACGATGAGGAAGAAGACGATAATTCCCAAGCCCTGTTCTTCCCCGATAAGCGCAAAGCCGCGAGCACCAGAGGCCGTACGGCGACAACGCCAGCATTGTCAAGTACCAGGGGCAAGAAAGCCGCATCGCCCGCGATAAAGAAGCCCCCTTCTCGTGCTGCAGCCGGGAAGTCGAAGCAGTCAACGCTGAACTTCACCATGTCGCAGAACAGCATTCTCGGCAATGGAAGTCAGGTCTACGAGATTGACGACGATGACGATGAGGACGCTTTTGAATCGGCTCCAGCGGCGAGGAGGAGACGATAATCGTTGTGCCAAAATACTGGCTAAGATAATTATCAATGCAGGTAATTTGCTCCGTGTTTACAGAGCTGCCGCTATGAGTTATGAGACAGACGACGGAGCTTTGAGCGGCATCGATTTTTGCAATGCAAGATTCCGCTACGCAGAAAAGGCGAAAAGTTATCCTGTTCATGTTTCAGGTCACGCATGCCACGATTACATCTGATTCTGATGTGTCTCGACAGATATCATTCTGTAAGATCCGAGTATGTAACATAGCATAGAATAGCTATTGAGATGATAGAGAGCAAGCGCAGCTTTACGGAGACTGTCAAGTCTGCCCTCAATCTCTATCACGGTATGCGCTTCACGTGCTCATGAGCAGCCTCGAAAAGCAGGGTGTTACTGACCCAGAACTTCTCCTGGAAGACTTCTCAGCTCATAGTTCAATGACACCTCGGAAGCCCAAGGCTACTGCTGCTCAGTTCCAGGCGACAAATATCTCATGTGCTGTCCTATGGAGCATGGCGGTTGAATGATAGAACATACACCTTTTCGGCCTTAATCTTTCTTCGCCTCTGCCTTCGCCGGGGGTTTAGGGGCAGCATTCGCATCGGCTTTTCCAGTAGCAGCAGGTCCGGTCGAAGTTGAAGCTGACGCTGACGCTGACGCTGAAGCGTTCGCACCACCGCCACCACGCCTCCCACCACCTTTTCCACCTCGCTGATTTGGGCCTTGCTTTGTTCCCGGAGCCTGCCCTGAGCCTCGAGCACTACCTCGTCCAGACCTCCCACCACCGCCACCCCCTCGAGGAGTTCGTGGCGCCGTGCTGCCTGTCGTCGTCGTTGCAGACGTTGTCGGTGTTGTCGGTGTTGTCGGTGTCTGAGTTCGCTCGGGTGGAGGATTGGTAACTGTGGCTGGTGGGTTTGGTGCGGCAGTGACCTTAGGCGAACTTGTCTTTGCTGCTGCTGCTGAGGTTGACGGCGGTGCTTGCGTGGGTGTATTCGCCGAGGCCTTGGATGGTGCAGAGCCTCCCTGATTCTGAGCTCCACGTTTCCCGGGTTGTGGTTTGTTCTCTAGCACGACGACCTGGCCACTGGCCACCTTCACCGGGCTTGCAGCCATGGCCTTTTTGAGCGCATCTGCTTCGCCAAAGTCGACGTATCCCAGCCCTTTCTTCTTGTCGATCTCGCACCGCGTAATTGTGCCGAATTCCTTGAAGACGCCTCGCAACGCCTCCTCGGTAATGCCCTGTGAAGGATTGGCATGCTTGAGAAATGCAGATTTGGCGCCTGCTGATGGCAGGGACCCGGCCTTGGAAGACCGCTGGGACGGCGTCGCAGGAGCCTTGGCTGATGCAGCGCTGGGAGCACGGGATGCTCGTGGACCAGTTGGCGCAGCTGCCGTTGTTGGAGTAGAAGGTGTCGAACTTGTCTGTTTCTGCTGCTCTCTTGGGGGTTCTGTGGGCTTGCTTGATGGAGGGGCTGCTGCTTTTGCGGTTGATGTCGTCGCACCGGCTGCTGCAGTTGTTGAACTCGAGGCTTTGGGTGTTCGCTGAGACTTGCTTTCCTTGGCCACCAAGCCTAGATCTCGCTGAAGCATGCGAGCAGCGGCGCTTGCGTTGCCTCGCTCTCGTTCTCGTTCTCGTTTGGCAGGTGCTGCTGCGGTCGCTGATCCCGGTTGCGGTGTCGTAGTCTCTTTTGTAGGCTGCTTGGCTTCGGCTTTCGCTGGGGTCTGCTGTTTGCCTGGCATCGCGGCAACTGACTTGTTGATGGCCTTGACTGTATCCTGAGTCGCTTTGGCTACGCGCTCCTTTTCCTTTTCCTTATCTTTGTCTTTCTCCTTCTCTTTCTCCTTCTCTGCTGTCGAGGCATTTCTACCTTTAACAACAACGGTTGGACGAGTCTCCGGTTTTGAGGTTTTGACTTCTTTACTGTCACGAGCCTTTGCTGCTTTTGCTTGAGAGGCTTCTTTGGCCTTGTTGGCCTTCTTTTCTTTGATATACTGGACCAATGGCGTAATAGAGACCTTTTCTGATTTGGGCTCGTTTGAATCTACTCCGTTGGCATTAGCTTTGGTGATTGGTTCTGTGAGGCTCTGCAGAAAATCGATGAATTCCTGGTCTTGGTCAATGGTTCCCTGTCTCCCATCATTCCGGACACGGCCACTGGGGGTTTTGTTGTAGGGCGCAAACTCCAAGGATGGAGGACCCAACAGACACGGGTCCCTGCTGGTGTTTTTGGCATCCTGAAATGATGCTTCCTTGACCGCTGCTGACAGAAGGTCTAATAATGACTGTTCTTTCACTTTGATGTAAGCCCTCGACGGCCGAGACGGTTTGGCAAGCCTACGACTGGTCAGCCAGGATACAAACACAAGCTGGCAGCATCTAACTCTTTTGAAATCTTTCCAGCTTTGAACGCTGCCCATTCCGTCTTCCCAGACCCGACTTTCCACTCGTCTCCTAGCGCCGCCCAGAATTCGGTCTCAGTCAGTCCAGGCGGTAATCGTCGAATGACGAGTCTCAATCTGGGAGTAGGAGTCCTCGCTGAAGATTTGGATCCAGACTGCGGGGTTGCATTCTTTCTCGTAGCTGCATTTACAGGCAGAACGCCTCCTGAGCGCCCTTTTGTCGGGTTTGACATTGTTGGCACAGTGCGTGATTGTAGACTCCGGGCACAATAGCAGAATTGTGAATAGGTGATACAAGACTTGAAACCACAATAGGACCTGAATTCAGTGTCACCTCAATAGACGAGCATGTGAGAATAGGTGAATCTCAAGTGACAAGAGTGAATGAATGGATGAATGGTGACCGACATGTGCTGTTGAGAGTCTCTCCTATATGTATCGGCCTTTCCCTGCTGCCTCTCCCTTCGGACTTTTGTTTTTCCGGTTCCGATGTCATACTAGTCACGTGCACCATGTCTGCCCCTGCCACGACGGCCGCCTCGCTTTCGTCGTCTTCTGTGGCCATTGACGACAACGAGCCCGCTGCCCTCACCGCCGCCGCTGCCCCTTCCTCCTCCGCCGCCTCGACACAGTTCTCCTCCACCAGCGACGACGCTTCTTCCTTGGAGAAGGAGGTCGACAGCGAAGCTTTTCCCGTCTTCGAGGAGGAGACTCCCGAGAAGACGCCCTCCTCAGCCCTCCCCCCCCCCTCCTCCGCGTCGCCGGTCACGTAACGTGACCGAGCACGACCTGCGCGCCTTCCGTGGACTGCCCAAAAAGGAAGGTTTTTGATTACGTCGATCTTGTCAGAAGTCTGCGTATCCCGTCTGCACCAGGCACTGTGCCAAAAGCCCCAATCAGTCAATTGGGTAAGGAGGCGACCTACACGCGAGCAAATCCCAGCCAGGTCGACCCCTTCGACCCTGCACCATGGGCGCGGTAAAGGTGCCAGTGCCAGGCCCAGCGCGGCTTAAAAGATCGGCTGGCCCAGATGAATGGCTTGAGGCGGCAAAGAACTGCAAATACCTCTCAGAATACCACATGAAACAACTTTGCGAAATCGTCAAGGAGTACATGATGGAAGGTTGGTCAACTTGCGCAGCATGCACCGGTCTGTTTACTGACAATGCGCCAGAATCCAACATACAACCTGTTTCCACCCCCCGTCACGATTTGTGGCGACATCCACGGCCAGTTCTACGATCTACTTGAATTGTTCAGAGTTGCAGGAGGCATGCCGAATGAATCGGCTCCAGAAGCACCCGCCACCCCGGCAAACATCATCACCGCTGCAGACATCGAACCTCCTACGACGATCACAGACCCGAAGTTGAAAAAGAAGCTAAAGCTTGGAGGCGCAGAACACCCAGACGTCTCGGGCGAGAAGAGCAGTGAGGTCAGTGACGCCGAAGACATTATTTCATCACAACAATCGGAGATGGAAGACGAGAGATCAGAATCGGGAAACGTTATTTCACGCAGCCAAAACGCAAATTTTATCTTCCTTGGAGACTACGTTGATCGCGGATACTTCTCCCCTCGAGACCCTTACATTACTACTGTGCTTAAAAGCGAAATACCCCGAACGCATCACTCTGGTAAGAGGCAATCACGAATCCCGCCAGATTACACAGGTCTACGGATTCTACGAGGAATGCGTGCAGAAGTATGGGAACACCTCCGTGTGGAAGGCATGCTGTCAGGTCTTTGACTTTATGACGCTTGGGGCCATCGTCGACGGAAAGATATTATGTGTCCATGGTGGCCTATCACCGGAGATTCGAACATTGGACCAAGTCAGAGTTGTGGCTAGAGCACAAGAAATCCCACATGAAGGAGCATTCTGTGATCTGGTATGGTCAGACCCCGAAGACGTTGAGACCTGGGCTGTATCCCCTCGAGGCGCGGGCTGGTTGTTCGGAGATCGTGTCAGCCAGGAGTTCTGCCATGTCAACGGACTCAACCTCATTGCACGAGCACACCAACTGGTCAATGAAGGCTACAAATATCACTTCAAAAGCCAGGATGTGGTCACAGTGTGGAGCGCACCAAACTATTGCTACCGATGTGGGAACCTGGCATCGGTATGTCACGTTGATGAGGACTTGAAACCGACATTCAAACTTTTTAGTGCCGTCAAGGACGAGCTACGACATGTTCCGCCCTCAAGAGGTGGTCGAAATGAATATTTCCTTTAATGGAGGCGAGCCTGACACAGGAATGGGAACAAATGCTTCAGAAGATCGACAGATGATGACATGAATCTCCGACATGAGCTGAGAAGATGGCCCGTGGTTGGGCTCCAACAAATCCGAGCTTTCTTGATACAACTTCGACGATTTCAGCATAGCGAGGCGTGATGGCTGATGGTTGATGGTTGGTTGGCTCGAATGTCCTGTACAATACAAACGAGAGCCAGATATAGAGCTGCCTCTGGAACGAAGATCATGGAAGACCATTAGCTGGAACCGTGATACCCTGCCCATCATAATAAAATAGTGCAGAGTGATCCTTATGGTGTCCCTTGCGGCGTCTATGCGACGGTTGACCCCTTTCTCCACACTTCGGGGAGACTTGGGTTCCTCCGGTGGGATGCGTGCAGATGCCATGAGAGAGTTGTACTTGTATATATCTCGAACATACGTCAACTTCCATAACCCTCGAAAGTACCTGGTCAAGATGCAAAGGACATGCGGAAGTCTCTCGCTCGATTTGCGCAGAGCCTGCGAACCGGCCAGGCAAACACAAATCTTATACAGATTCGCAATGGCACCTTTTACAAAGAACACCCTCGAGCCGACCGCGGCGACTCTTCCACGGCCAATCCGCCACTCTTCCCGAATTTGACCTTCGAACTGCCTGCCACGGTTCAACATGGAGACCAGCCAGTACAGAGAAAGGACCAGCACTGGGCAGTAATCAGCGCAACCGAGGGGACGACATTCCTCGAGATCCTGAGAGGCTCGTACCTGTGTTTCCCACCAAATGCGAGGTCCTACCCTTACCTGGCCTCGGACGAGATCGATCGCAAGGACCATCGACTACGCGTGCCTTCGCGGGCCATTCAATATGTTGGATTCAATAGCGGCAAGGGCCAGGCTTCTAACGGCATAAGAGGCGCATACCTAAGTGCTCGCTACGAAAGCCGCAGAGAAGAGACCGACTGGTCAGTCTTACAGTATTTGAGAGGAGAAACGGAGTTGAATCCTTCACAAGAGTCGACGGAAAAACATGTGGATGAAACACTTTTGCATAAGGTCATCTCCGATCTACGGCTGCAGAAGCTGGTCGACATGCCAGTGAGCAATCTCAGCAATGGCCAGACGCGAAGGGCTAGGATTGCCAAAGCACTTCTAGGCAAGCCGGAGCTTCTCCTGCTCGACGAGCCGTTCATGGGTCTGGATCCTCCAACACTGGTTACTTTGTCGCCCATGCTGCGCGAGCTGGCTTACAGATCGTCGCCTCTGCTCTTGCTCGCGTTACGTCCTCAAGATCCGATTCCGGACTGGATCACGCACCTTGTCGTCCTGGGACATAACCATTCCGTGGCCTTGATGGGCGAGGCCAATCAAGTGCTCTTTAGTCTGGGTCGGTGGCTAGATTCGGCGTCGTCGAGCACACGCTCAAATCGTAATGGTTCTCCGCGTGGACTTGACCACGAAACGGCCGAACTCATAACCGCGAAGTACGGGCCTCCTCCATCCGGAGTCGGTGATGTGTTGAGCGAAAAAGGCATATCGAAGCATCCGGTATTCGAGCACATCCACGATTCGAGTTTCGCGCAGTACCTGCTTGAAGACGGGACGGTTGACCCTTCAAAGCTGTCCGCGGAGGACGCGAAGCGATGGGAATCCGCGCAAAGCAGGAGGGAAGACTCGAATGCCGAACTCGAAGACATGCTAACGCTCACCGCCACGATCCCGGCCAAGTTCGCCGGTACTGGCGCGACAGCGCCCTCGAGCTTGGAAGAGACCGCACATTCTTCTCGCGCTCCAACCCAGGACCATCTATCAGAAAGTAGCCAGCGTCGACTAGGCGATCCTCTTATCGAGCTACACTCAGTCGTAGTCAGGTACGGAGACAAGACCGTTCTAGGCCACGGACCAGCGCAACCGGGCTTCTCTGAACCAGGCCTAAACCTGACCATCCGACAAGGCACACGGCTTGCACTTCTGGGCCCCAACGGCTCGGGCAAGACCACTCTCCTGTCTCTCCTGACATCCGATCATCCACAATCATACAGTCTCCCGATCAAGTTCTTCGGCCGCTCACGGCTCCCCAGTCCGGGCCAGCCAGGCCTGTCCTTGTGGGAGATCCAGTCCCGCATCGGCCACTCGTCGCCGGAAATCCACGCATTCTTCCCCAAGAACTTGCCAGTCCGGCGTGTGTTGGAAAGTGCCTGGGCAGAGACATATGCAGGTAAACCGCAGATGACAGCCGAGCGGAGCGCCATGGTCGACGCCTTTCTGTCCTGGTGGGAGCCCGAGTTGAGACAGGACGGTACCGCTACCGGCGCTCGTGCAAGTACAGATACTAATAGCGACGGTGGTCCTGGTCCAGGGCTAGAATGGGCCAACGACAAACAAACCCACGCCTTCGGCATGCTTCCGTTCGGCACCCAGCGGCTCTTACTACTCCTGCGCGCCATCATCAAGCAGCCTGACATCGTCATCCTGGATGAAGCCTTCTCCGGTCTTTCCGCCGACACCCGAGACAAGGCTATGGCCTGGCTTGAACATGGAGAACAGGAAGGTGAATCAAGCCCGACTGCTACGGGGCCTGATATGGCCATGGACATGGACACCACCTCGAACCCCAACAGACCCAAACAGAAAGTCCGCTTTCCAGGTCTTCAGCCCTCCCAGGCCCTCGTCGTAGTTTCGCACGTCAAAGAGGAGATTCCGCACGTCGTCGACGAATGGGTTCGTCTGCCCGGGGAAGAAGAGGTCAGCGAACATGGCCGCGGCGTCGAATTCGGCCGATCCCAGCAACGAGGGGATATTCGCACGGGAGAAGGCTGGATGAAGGTTTGGGGGTTTTAGATTATAAGATACAGTACCTGAATGGAGGTATGGGTATGGCCACTCTAGATCATGTATCTACCTACCTACCTGACCTGACCTACTGTAGGATTCATCTACCTACCTTGCCTAACCTACTATAGGGTTCTTTGATAGTAGTAGTAGAAGAAACGAAAATGAAAACACGAGACCAAAAAACATAATGGATTCTTTCATATCGTCGTCCTCGATAGGTAACCTATGTAGGTAAGCCTTTTTTTCCATCTTGTCTTCATATTTCTTTCATGACGCGTGAGCTATCGATCAATCAATCAATCAATCACCTATATCGTGCCCAGATCATATCCAGATCGAAAAGAAGAACCCCGCTCGCCAAAAACCGCGCTGAGGAAAAACATGTGAACTCATGCAAGACGAGCGCTATCAGAACGGCCAGCTTCCTTTCGCACCAGTAAATCCAATATATAAGGAAGGTAGATCAGATCCAAGTCTCTGACAACGGTAACAGAAACCAGTAAGTCGGTTGCAGTCTGTCCCATTCAATCGCATCCTTTTTGGTGGCCTCTTCATTCTTCCGCCACGGATCGATCGCGAATGCTACTCGAGCGACCGGGGATCAAGTGGACGGGGATACTAAACGCAGAAGCAGTGCTCGCTTGACTCCGTTGGCTAGATCGCCGTCGCGTCCCTACACTTCCACTACCTGGACGTGAGTGAGAAAATGTATTGACCATTTGTTGGGGCTGTTGTTGTGGTTGTTGTTGTTGTTGGTCCCCAGCCTGCTGGGACGGGCCGGTGGCAGTACTCGGCGGTCTTGTCGATTGTCTGGATGATGAGACGGGTATAGGGAAACTGGAAAGAGAGATTTCCCCTGGACTCGGTGGAGGCTGTTGCTGATGAGTATGATAAAAACTCTCATTTTGGCCATTGACATGGAGAGCCGGCGGAACAGGGAGTGATGATGGCTGCTTGGACTCGGACTCAGTTCCATCGGTGAGAATAGGCGGGCCGGGGCCCTCCAGGTCATCTTCTGCTCCCGCTCCCGCTCCAGCCCTTTGTTTGCCTTTGCGAGTTTGATGCTCTTCTTCGTGTTGACCCAGACCACCAGACTTTCCGGAGACAGGTTGCTCTGATTGTGGAAGTGTCGTCAGACCATGGTATGATGTCTCAGGTTCGACATCGTCGACAGATTGGTCGGCCTCGACCCTGATCTCTGGCGGGGTTGGTGAAGCGGTCTTGACCTGCGTAAAGATTGATGACGGCGCCACAGAGTTCCCGTCGATGGAAGACAATGCGGGTCTTGAAGCGCCGGCGCGTGAGGAGGTCCGTATGACAGGCGCCGGTGCCGGGTCGAGAAAGTTCTCGTTCAGACTTTCCTGAAGTCGAACCAAGGCTGCACGAGCCTCGGCTTGCTTCCGTGCCAGTTCTTCCTCATTGATGGTAGATTCGAATATGGGTGGCCTTAACGGGAGTCGGACAGCCCGATATGGTCTATCGCGGCTTGGGTCGTGACTGTGAAACCGCCTGTGGTCTCCGAGCTGACCAGGCCTCCTGACACGTCCGCCATCGGATTCTGTATCTTCTGGCACACTGCTGAGCATAGACTTGGTTGCCATGCTCGCGAAATCCCTGGCGATCACTCCGGGAGGATGATTTGTACCCCCAGAATCAGACGGATGCACACTATTGGGACCTAGGTGGCTGTATGGTTGAAGTTGCGGAGGCGATATTCTATTCTGTGCTCGTGGTGGCCTCATTTGATCTTCCTGTGAACCATCTTGATCTGGAACGGCTCCTTGCTGGTTTTCAGGCATGACTGACTCTCCATTGGCAATGGTTTCAGGCGCCAAGGCAGATGCTTGGTCAGGTCGAACTCTGGCGGCCTTTGCTCGCTGCTGCACCAGTTCTACGTCTTCGATAGACTCCCCTTGTTCAGGCGGATACCTAGCTGGAGTCTTTCCTTCTACCGTATGATGCGGTTCAGGGGTGTTTCCCGTAGGATGGGCATACCCTTGGGGAGCACGACCATTGCTCACAGTACTTATACTTTCCAACACGACACTGGCGCGGGGCGACGATGTGGCTATGGTGTTGACGGCCGAAAAGGCGCTCGTGGATCGGGGATATCTGGCTCGATTTTCCGACCCCAACGCTTCGGAGGCACCTTCTGGAGGTGGCTGAGACTGTACAACCTCCGGAGCATTCGACCGTACCTCACCAGAAAATGTCGACGTTGCTGTTGGTGGGGGAGAACCTGAAACAGTGGTGTCGTCCTCTAAGGCGGGTCCAGTGACAGCAGAGACTGGAATCTTGCGTAGTTTGTCAATTTTTGCATGCTCGACGACCGGGGAGGAGCTATAGTTTGATTCAAGGGTTGTTTCAGAGAAAACATCAGAGTCGTCCCCGGTTAAGTCCAGGATGGTTCGATTGGGAAGTTTAATTGCTCGCTTGACTGAAGAAGCGTTACTCAAACTTGAGGCTGAGCGTAGATTGTAGTCAGTGCCCTGAGAACTATTTGTGCCTCCAGTATACCTTGACGTCTTAGGCTGTGAAGGTTGAGGACGCTCGATTAGTCTAGCCTGCGACATTTCGGTCGATGAAAGCTGATAGCTGCGAAGAGCTTGTGTCGGCCTTGTCTCCTGATTCTGCGGCTTTCCACCATGGCCTGGATGTGAACTAGGTAGCCCGTAGTCGATTGTATCTGGGCCATCATGGCTGGCAAATGGCATGGGCGCTAGATGCCTATTTAGGGCTGCGTCTCTGTCCACCCGGTGCTGTCGTGCCGCAAGGTCTGTTAGTCCACCGCCTAGTTGGCCAAAGTGCGCCCCATTTGAGCTGTGCGTATTCTGATCCTTCGACAATGGGCGATCATCATGTCTTTGGGGTATTTGCGGGTAGTTGCCGGTCCTGCTTGACGTCTGGCCTTGTCGTCCGCTGAAATGTCCACCGTCAAAACCACCTTGGTTGACATAAGGCGACACCTTAGCGCTGTTACCAGGCGGCGAAGTGGGATATGCGTTCCTGGCCGCGACGTCCTCTTGATACTTGGAGGCGGGGTCATATCCGATGTGTGAGCCTTCGAGCGCGACACGAGTCAAGTCCAGGTTGCGTTCGGCCACGTCCTCGTTGTATATCGCCGGAGACGCGATGCCATTCGACTTGGAAAGTGAGAATATGTCAACATATCGAGGGTTCTTGTTGCGGACTCTCCCGTTGGAGTAATGCTCTGCCGAGTCATGATACTCTTGCTCTGTCCTTACAATGGCATCGGCGGCGCGATTGACAGCACTCATGAGACTATCACTGCCTGACGTGGAGGGCCGTGACACGGAGGTCGAAGGTCGTGAAGCCTCGTCCTGCGCAGGCTGCATTCTCTTGCGGGAGTCCACGCCCACGGGTGTAGAGGCCTTGACCGCCCGAGGGCTGATTGGGATAGACTGACCAGACTGATCGGTCCTCTGACTTTCCCGCAGGCTGCTCACTCCAGAATCTTGCGTCGCGTCGCGTCCCTTGCTTTTTCGGCGACCCCATAGCTTCTTCAGGCCTGCGTCCATGGTGCTTGGAAAGTGCCACCCCCCGAAGTCATGCGGCAGATACGACTTCGGCTCATAAGAAATCATGACAAGGATCGTAAAGGTGGCCAGGAGGCATGGCAGCAATTCGCACAGGCATGGATCGAGGGGAGAGAACTAAAGACAGGTCGGCTCTCCTAGAGGGGAACAGGGTAGCCTTGGGCTATGAGAAGACGTCGCGTGGGAGGAGGGTTCAGAGTGAGCGGAGTACAGAGGGCTGCTGATCGCGTCCAAGGTACTTGTGGCAGGGCAGACGACCGTGGATATCAGGGCGTGTCTCGCAAATGGTTGGCAATGATATGTGTAAGCATTGACCTGTACTATACAGGCAAGGAGAGTAATGTAGAAGTAGTGACTTGTTCTGAAGGGAGGCTGGCAACGACGCCGAGAAGTTGACAGCTTTTGCTGGACCAGGGCAGCGCGGCGGCGGCGTGTGGAGGTCGAAGATGATGATGGAATGGATCATGGCGGTGGTCAAAAAGGGCGTTGCATACCTACCTATAACTAGCACCTACGCGAGTGTCAGACCTACCACTGGCACGAACCTATCTCATTTCACGGTGAGATATCCTCCGTCCTCGACTCGGACAGGGAGCTCGCCGGTGACAGGCGGACCAAAAGCAGTCAAGTCAAGTTCGGCTGGCGTCGTTCATGCCTGTCGATTTTCTCGAAGGCTTCGGAAAAAGGAAGAGAGACGGCGTTGCGGACTGCGATCTACGGTTCTGCTCTCTGTTTGGTGTCTGGTGTGTTGGCGCTGCCTCTCCACTGTCCCTTCAGCCGCGCGCTGCAAGCCTCTCAACGTCGACGATCAGCCGCCCATGGCTCACATCCTCCTCTGCGGATGCTTTGTTTGACAGGAAGATGGCAGGGCGCAAGCGAAGCAACGATCATACTCTTCCAGCTCTATAACCTCCCAGCGCCCCTCCTCCTCTTCCGCTTGCCAGACTCTTGACAACATCGGATACTTCCACAGTGACGGCTCCCTAAGGCCTCCCCCGAAACCCCGTGTCTCTAGCTCTTGGAACACCCCCGGGTTGGATCTCGCCAAGGTGGTGGGTGGTGTGGTACGTGCAGGGGGCCTAAATAAGGGTCTATCGGGCTTCGACTGGAAGATCGGATACGACAAGTCGATCCGTGAAAAAGAGCTGATCACGGCCGAAGACCCCAACCTAAAATGATGACATACAATAAATAATACTGATCATTTGCTTCTCCGGCTGCTGCATGCCCGTTTTCATCATTTGAATCTATCAGCCTCATCGAACGGCATAACGTTGTCTAACGTTTCACAGGGCTGCCCAAGCGTGGCGAGTGTGGCGTCACAATACAGCCTTTCCACTAATCACGAGGCCCAAATACCTTGTCATAATCCGTCAAGGTGAAACGATAACGGACCTTATTCTCATGGACTCGAGTCACAGCCTCAGCGCATCCTGCTTCCGAGATAGGGATGGTCTCCACCATTGGAAAGAGCTTCTTCTCCGCTGCCAGCTTCAACATTGCGAGGCATTCTGGTCTGCTACCAATATGACTTGCGCCGATCGCGCTACCATTGGTCATGAAAGCCTGCGCCTTGAACTGCGGAAGAGGCTCGTCCGGGAGACCGACTTGATGGAAGGTAGCATTGACCTTGCATATCGAAAGGTATTCGGCAATGTCAAACTGGTGGGTCATATCGGCGGTATTGAGGACGAAGTCGAACGCGAAAGCATACTTGTCTGCCCATCCCTTTTCGCTATTCGTTACAAACTCCTTCGCGCCCAGCTTGAGAGCGTCGTCCTTCTTTCTGGGAGAGTGAGAAATGACCGTGACCTCGGCACCAAGGGCATTGGCCCAGATGACGGCGAAGTGTCCTAAGCCGCCCAAGCCTACAATGGCTACCTTTTTGCCCGGTCCGACTCCCGCCCGCACCAGAGGAGACCAGACGGTCAACCCAGCACAGAGCATAGGGGCGGCGAGCTCTGAAGGGATCTCATCGGGGATGGGGAAGGTAAAGTATTCGTGCGCTCGGATGTGTGAAGCATACCCGCCTTGCGTGAGGGTTTCATCCGGATCGGCTTCTTTGGGGTAGGGGGCTCCGTATGTGTCGACCTGGTGTGGGCAATAGTTCTCATTGTCGCTCTTGCATTGAGGGCATTTGAGACAGGCCCAGATCTGAGCGCCGACACCGACACGGTCGCCAACCTTTACGCTTTTGACTTCGGGGCCGACCTTGACGGCACGACCGACCACTTCGTGACCGACGCAGAGAGGTAGAGGAGCTCCTCCCCAACCACCGTTGATGGTGTGGACATCAGAGCCGCACACACCGCAGCATTCGATCTTGATGTCGACATCGTAGTCGCCGAATTTCTTTGGTTTGAACTGTAAAGAAGGCAAAGTGTCAGCCGCGATCGTCATGATTTCAACCGTAGTGACGAACTGTTGTCTTCTTGAACTCGGTCCATTTCTGGTGATCTTCGATCATGAAGCCTTCGAACTCGTCAGGGTAAGGCATGGTTGCTGTTGTGACTGTGCGAACAATGTCGAACGAGACCTAAGTTCCCTACCTAGGGAGTGTATCTCTGACAGGAAACAAGACACAGTGGAAGAGAAGAAAGCAGAAGTCCCAAGGAGAAGAGCGCACTGACGACTGTACGTATTTAGCCGGTCAATATGAACCCGCGGGGCAACTCATTAATCCCGGCGTCATCTATCAACAATTTCTCGTTAATCGTCATCCATCAATACAGTTCTGATTCGTGACCTCATGCATTTGTCTTTGTGACTTATAATCTCGAGCGTCTCCTCTTCGTTACTAGACGGTAGTTGGGCGGCGACCTCACTCAACCGATGTGAACTCTCAACATTTTCTTCTTCGCTGCCAAACTTGCACCATGAGCAGGTTGAAGACCCAGTCGTTGTAAGACAGTGTCCATTTGCCGTCCGGTCTATTGCCCCAGTTCTGTAGATGTAGCAGGGAATTCGGGAATGGCGGCACCGCTGGAGGGGTTCAGGAATGGTCAAAGAGGTTCCGGTCGGCTTGCAACGTAGGTATTCTGAACTCGAGCTGTATTATTATGATTGCTATAGAATTAGTATAGTAATATTAGAATGATTGAGAGTTATACGTACGATACAGTCATCATAGTAATAAGGTCTCGACGAGTATCTGCGATGTCTTGACGAATAGCTCGGAGTTCGACCAGAATTTGTTGACCGTTGGTGATTGCAGGTAGATTTTACGCTTTCTTGAGCTCATCACCAATGAGATTGAAATCTGGCTGCGGACCGAAAGGGTTTTCGTCAGCCATCGTCGCGGCGGCGTGGTGGTGATATTTGTTTATAGTTCACGAAATGGTGGCACCTTGACCAGAAACGGCGTTGTTGTCCCTGCTGAACTGGAAAGGTACCACCTACCTACCTACATAAAGAAGGTGAGATGGTTGTATGACGCGGATCTTCGGCCTCGCTACCAAATAACTTCGAATCAAACGACATTCCCAACTGGCATGCTTCGATCATGTCTGTACTATATACAGATCCATTCGAGTTATATCAAGTGTTATCGTACACAGACATTAATATACGCCCATCAAGAGGTCTTCAGTCGCCCCTTAATCATCCATGTCGTCCTCAGCATAATTAACAGCTTGTCTTTTCGCAGCTCTTCCGCTCGTCGTCCGCGTCCGCGTCCGTGTTGGGGCTTGTCGCTTCTCCTTTGACGCTGCTGGAACTGCAGCGGCGCTCTCTTCTGTGTCTGTGAGATCAGGCATCGCCAGATCAACTTCATGGTCGTCCTCATCTACAGTGTCATCCAGATCAGATGCCAGGTCACTGGTACTGGGCGTAGGAACGGATTTGGCGCTCTTCTTCTCACGGGAAGTTGTGCTCGACCGAGGAGCGCGGGCGGGTTTCTTACCCTTGGGCACGTTGTAGACACTTCTCGCTCCAGCACGATCAAGTTTTGGCTTCGGCGTCACCGCGTCAGCGTTTTCGGGGGCAGATGCGTTGCCAGCCGCCGATACCGCGTCTGCAGCAGCACCAGCACCGTTGGCAGCAGCAGCTTCCTGTGCAGCTTGCCACGCCGCTTTCTCCGCGCGCCTGAGAGCGGCCCGTTCGGCCGTTGATTTGGCCTTTTCTGGATCTCGAGGCTTGACTTCCCGCTTCTTCGGGCGCAGCCACTCTTCCATCCCGGGTGGCCAGTAAACGCGCCCCTGAGGACCACCCATGCCTACTTCTGGTTCCGGGATGAGAGGGGGCGGTCGAGCTTCCTGAGCCTCGCATTCGCCGTCTTCGTCGTCCTCGAGCTGAGTCGCATCAGTAACCTCTGATTTCTTTTTGGAGGGCTTTTTGGGCTTTTTGGGTGGTTTCCACGCCCTGTTCTCGTCGTTACGCACATGAGGAATCATGTCGCTGAAGGTATCGAACCCGGGCAGTTTGAACGTCCGCATCAGCTCAAACACGGCCTGCTCTTTGTCTTTGGCCTCGATCATCAGATCCATATCCGGTGCGCACGGTGGGAGCGTTGCCACTCGAGGGTTGTGTTTGCGTCGCTGCCGCGCCGTGATCGCCGAAGGAACAGGCTCCGAATAGTGCATCTTCTGGGTGATCTTCTTGCTGGTCCAAGTTGCCTTGATCCGGTCGTAAAGGTCCATGATATCCAGGGTGCCCTCGCGGATCTTATCTGCGTCAAAGACGATGTTGTGATGATGAAAGTCGAGAACCAGGGGAATATTCAGCTCTTCACACACAGGGAGCAGATCATGCACGCTATAGCAAACGTCATCGTTCTCGAGGACCAACCTGTCTTTGATCCCTGGTGGCAACCGGAGATAGTTCTCTTTGAACCTGGCAATGGTCGCAGCCTTGTCTCCAAACACTCCGCCCATGTGCAAGATCATGACGGCGTCGCGATTCTGTTGCTCGGGGAGTTTCAAAAGGTCGAGCAATTCGCAGTGGTAGTCAAGATCTCGGATGGAGGCAGTGATAACCTCTTTCCGAGGGGACCCAAGCTGAGTGAACTGGCCTGGATGCGTGGTGAGGCGGTGACCGAGTTCTGCTGCCACGCGACCGGCTTCCGCCAGTGTCTCCGAGGCAAACGGTGCTAGCTCATACCCATACACATCATGGCTTGCGAAGGGGAACATCTCTGATGACAGTCGCATGAACTTGATCCCATACCTCTCGTTCCACCGCAGCATCTTGACAATGTCGCGAGCGTTGGCTAGGCCTAGTGCTTCAACGTATGCCTGTCCCCGAGCAATCTCAGCGGGTTGGTCTTTGTCTGGTCGATTCTTGGTTGCATGTTCGGGTTGTGCAGGGTCTTTCAGCGGATGACGATGTTCGAGGATTGAGGCGATACGGCAAGTGCGTGATGAAAAAACTGGTGGGTTGGAATACCGGAGGTAAGTGTTCAGACAGGCGTAGCCTAACCGTCCTTTCCAGGGCAGTGGCAGGTATGAACTGTTAACAGGCGGCGGACGTGACAAGGCTTCTTTGAGTTCTTCTGGATTCGCGTCTTCCTCGCCCTCAGCTTCAGGGTCCTCTCTGTCCAAGCCGATGTCCTCCTTTGTGGCTGACTTCAAAACAGTTCCGGACTTGGCTGGAGCTTCGACAACTTCTGCATCTCCTGCCTCAGATTTCACCCTAACAGATGACGGAGCTGCCTCCCTTTTCTTGCTTGCCCTGTTGTCTGATTCGCCCTCCTCCGCATCTGGAGACGCTCGCAGGGCCTCTGGTCCATCTTCAATCTTCTCATTTGTGTTGGGATTGGTGTCAATATCCGCAGCGGCGAGGTGAGAAGCTCTCCTTGAGCTTGTCCTTCGGGCGTGGGCCGGAGGAGGAGGAGGCATCCTGCTGGAGGGCCCCGTCGCAATATCAGAAGCGAGGCTCGCTGGCGTCAAGACGTCAGGTCCGGCTATGGAGGACCTCTTGCGTTTTGCCATTGCGCTCAATGCCGGCGAAGGCCTCAATGGCGAGAGTATAGGATGTAAACTAGGGCGACGAAGAGAAGAGAAGTGTCTATTACGACGGGGAGTTTGTATATGTGACTGTGGCAATAGTGGTTGAAATGCTACGACGAGCCGTGGTCTTGGAGGGAGATTGATCATTCGACTGTCATTGCAGTCCTGTAACCTGTCCCGAATGCTGCAAGAACAGCATCCCCTTCTCAATGATAGAAGGAAAACCCAAACGCCGCCGCCCTTTCTTCATACCTGGCAGTCTTTGGATTATTTGCCTGCCATTTTCGCATTCTTTCAGATCCAATTCGGTTCAAACTGCTGTCACGACGTCATAGACTTTCTAGCTTGGCACTTTACGCGCTCAGATCGATTGACGCGTTCCAGGCGCAATCACGGGATCGTGGCATGGAACTAGTGGTGGGGGAGCAATCGGTGTTGTACGACTACCAACTACAACGTACTACGTTAGGTACCTACTGTGGTTCCTACTACTACAGTGCCATAGAGTCCAGCTGCAGACTCGTCCGCACCATCGCACTGACACCGTCTCACCGTTACCACCATCAGCACCATCACCACTGCTGCCAACATCCTACTATACTAGAGCTGATAGTTATCGTGTCGTCTGCCAACATTATATACCGCTATCAAAAGCACCAATTCCTCTCTACCACTCCTCCTCTGTCCTCCTCCACCGATCATCCGTCGAATGCCGCAATCCCCTCCACTGCGGTCCCCCTCCTATCGCAAAGTTGTGCTCGGTGCATGCCGCTATGGAACACTGCCGCAGCCTAGATGGTTAGATCGAGTGCCCGCTTTCACAGATGGCCCATCTCTCCAGTGGCAACGGCAAATTAACAAGCTATCATACCGACTATGATTTGCACGGCTCCCCTCCTTCGGCGGAAGTGGCTGCTGTGCCCCTCAGCTACAACAAACCAACGTGACCGAGCCAGGTGTCTACATGCGTACAGCTCCTGTCGAATCCACCTGTCTAGAACAATAACATCACAGAACCGTTGCCCAGTCGGCACCAGGTCGCCTTTCGTTAGCTGTCATCCCATTGAGCGCTGATAAGAGCTTTTGTAATCGTAACGGAAGAGTGTTTGACCCGGTGAAGATGCCACCCGGTTGCTGAACCTTCTCACCTCAAAGGCGCATCTTCCGTTTCTCCAATAATCGTAATCGGACCCCTGGCCGCCACTGAGCCTCTATATCACGGGCACCATCCGCTCCAACAATGTCGGTCTTCGAGCGAGTGCGAAGAAAGCTTTCTCGCGGCAAGTCTAGCGCTGACTTGGAGGAAAGACAAGAAATCGATAACAACGCCCTGCAGCGGTGGCCGAGCAAAGCTTGTTCGTTAACGCCGTCGGATGAAGAGCTTGTTTCGAGGTTGGCATTTACTCCGGAAACGGTGATCATCGAGCGTCCTCCACGACCAAAAGCCCCCTCCATCAACACTCACCGATCGGAGAGAACGGTCTTCAACAATGTCGAGTCTGGCTTCCTGGCGCTACCGACGGAACTCCTCATGTTCCTTCAGCCCTACCTGACGCCCAGCAGTGAAGTTGCTCTGCGTCACAGCTGCTCACGGTTCTTCCATCTTTACAGCACACCATCTTTCGTGCTAACAGGGAAAGAGTTGTTTGACTTCCTCTGTATGACCGAACGTGACCAAGATCCGAATGATTTGGAAAGGCTGGTGTGCGGAAAGTGTCAGGAACTGCATGTTCGAGCCACCTTCCCTTCATCGGAGGTCAAGCAGGAACCTACATCTCGAGATTGCAGGCAAATTTGGCTGTGTGCCCACCGCAGCCTCGGGTACGAGAAAACAATCCGTGCCATCAAAGCAGGAGTTGACTCACCGTTCCGGGTTGAAACATTGGAGCCTTGTCCGCGCTGTAGAGACTCGATTCGCAACAGATCTGTTGCGGGCCGCCCTGAAAAGGGAACCTCTCTTAGCAACCTGGAGAACCCGAAGGCGGAGTCGCTACTTATTTCCAAGATTGGACTCCTGCAGGCCCCCTCGCCATTGTACAATATCCGGACCAGTGGTGGCAGTGGTATGTATAAAGAGGTCTTTCAAGTCAAGGACGTGGCAGCGGCTCTTCAGGCGGTTGACTTTCGAATCTGCCCGCATCTGAAGCTGGGCGACCCTTATATCCTGAGCAAGTTCTGCAGAGCCTGTATCAACACTCAGCGGCTCCCACCAGGAGTCAGGGGCCCGCCGTGCATCAACGAAAACAAGAGGGAATTTGGGGAAAGTAGACGAGGAGCAAAAATGTAAAGGCTCCTGTTATACTCGAGGCTGCAAGACACAATTCATGTTCCAAGCCCGGGAAAGCCTCTCTCCAGATGCTTCAGGACGTCGCCAGGTGTGGTTGATCATTGTGGTCTATCGTTGGCTTGGTCCGCTTCTGAGCGCTGGTCGCGATGCCACCTGGAGTGATCATGCGATCGACCATAAGGAGCGGAAAGAAATGCGTCTTAGGTGGGCCGATCGAGAAAAGGCAATACGGGCGGGAAGGCCATGCATGCCTAACTGGGAGATCTGCCTTCTTCATCCCGAGGACTCCAACTTACGCTGACGACGACGACGGCGATGACGGCGACGACGACGAGATATCATGGTAGACGCGGCCAATATTGAGTCATGTTGTACGGGCAACGTAGGGGGGTGCCGTAGCCTCTGTGATGTCCCGTGCACCCGACGGAGGTCTTTGATGGGCGAGTCCAACTTTGACCGTATTCTATCCGACAGATGCCTCCTCGAGGTTCGGTTCACTCACCGCGATGGTTACTTGTAAAACCCGAGTTGAAGAACGACGAAGATGAGGCCTGAAGAGGTGATGGGGTGATCATCCAGTAAGAGCTTACGCAACACGTGAAGCATCGAAGTTCTGAAGCAGAAAAGATGTGGGTGCCAAAAGATGCCCAATGCGCCGTTGCCCAGGCAGACCCAACGGGCCACTGATGGGCTGGCCGAATCAATCCATCGACCGCTATACTGCGCTCCGTTCTGGACAAGCTTATTCAACAGAAGTGGCTGGAACATTATTACAACCCGTGGAACACAATGACAATTCATGCTTGTTGAGAATAAGACCTGCACCGAGATCCATCAAGATGATCCCGAAATGCGGAGATGGCTAGGTGCATACTGGGAGCCTGGGAGGAGACACTGGACAAGGTAAGCTTTGGTGGCTGAGATTAGCGAGGTCATCACCGGGACAAGAGAGCGTTTAGGGTGGACTGATCCAGCCTGATCCAGCCTGATCAGCCTGACCCCTGAATGTCAGGGCAAAAGAAAGCGTGGGAATGGTCAGATGCATGTCAACGGCGGGCTGACTGTCAACAAATGTTCCGGCGTGGATCGTAACGCCCGCCACCTCCGCCCGGACCAGATGCAGGCCCCGGACGACAGCCTTCTCCAAGGCCTACACCACCTCTCGAGCTTGTATCCAGACCAACGGATGGACATGGCCTCGAGCTTTGTTCTCTTATGTTCCCGCCGTTGCGAGGATTGCGGCGGGGAGTCCCATGGCTCGAGGTGGCTATCGACCGGTTTGTTGCTGTCGACGGAGTGATAGAAAAGAAGCCTCATGTCACCGAAGCTGGGCAAACTACTTTTTCACAGTGCAAGAGACTTTCACCCGTTTCACCAGCTTCATTCCTAGCAAACCACATTCAGGTCATACTCATTACTCTCTTGTGTGTCTTGCTGTGTCTCTATCACTCCAGCGCAATAGAGACGAACAGTCTTTCTGGATCGTCTCATTGCCTTTCACCCTACGAAACCTATTCCCTCTTCCCCGCCTCAGTCATCTCTCCTCCACACTCTCTACCCTCCCTCTCTCTCTTCTTCCCCCCATCCTGCCTAGTCTATCCATCGAGTCATCTTCGTTGAAGGCATCACTATGCACAAATCCCTCCTCGTCGCATCCCTCTTAACATGGCTTCCAGTTGGCATTCAAGCCCATATGCAACTGAGTTGGCCTTACCCTCTACGAAGTCCCCTTGATCCCGATGTCCCTTATTCCGACAAAGACTATTCCATGACAAGCCCCCTCCTCGCCGATGGATCTGACTACTCATGCAAACACTACACCACAGATTACGACCTTACTAACGTGACCAAAGCAACCTATGTGGCCGGCGGTACCTACGACATGTGGCTGAACGGGACAGCCACTCACGATGGTGGCTCTTGTCAGTTGTCTTTGTCATATGACAATGGAGTAACCTTCAAAGTTATCAAGTCGATGATCGGCGGATGCCCCTTGACCAGGACCTACGACTTTACCATCCCCAGTTACGCGCCCTCCTCGGACACGGCACTCCTCTCCTGGACCTGGTTCAACATTGTCGGCAACAGGGAAATGTACCAGAATTGTGCGAGGGTCAAGATTGTCAGTGACGTGACTCAGAAGCATCGCCGGACTCCCTTCAAGCGCGCCTCTTCCATTGACGACCTTCCGGATGCTTTCACCTGCAACATTGGCAATGACTGTCAGACCATCGAGGGGGCAGAAGTGGTATTTCCGAACCCCGGTGACGATGTAGTCTACGGTACAGACGCCATCACTGCAGCTGCTGGCCCCGGCTATACGATTTCGGGAAGTACAGCAAGTTCGACTTCAGGACCGACAAGCACATCTTCAACGGGGTATACCGACACCCCGGCCACCACGACCGCCATCACGACAAGCCCTGGATCTTCCGCTACTCTTCTGGCCGGTACCACCGGAAATTTCTTTGCGACATCGACCACGCAGGCCCCTTTCCCATTATTCAACACGACTACATCTACTGGATCGACATCCGGAACTGGATCAGTACTCACTCTTACAGGAAGCGTTACCTATCTCACGCCAACCTCGAGCTCGAGCTCGAGCTCGAACCCAACCGACACCAGCACAAGTATCACCGACATACTGACAGCCACATCGACCGGGGCTTCAACAACAATGACTGAGAGCCCTACATCGTCGTCGGCAGAGGCATCAAGCATCCCCACAACCTTCGTCACACTCACATCGTCATCCTCCCCCCCAACAACGACCAGCGAAACATCTCCCTTCTCCTCCTCTGGTTCGGTATCAACCTCGACATCTGCCGCGGCATCCTCCTCGGCCACAGCCACGTCCTGCGTCCCAGGCGCATTCGAATGCAATTCTCTCACCACATTCTCACAGTGCGTCAGCACCTCAGCCTCCTCGACCACATATGTGTACATGGGTTCCGTGGCCGCAGGGATGCAGTGCGTCGACGGGCAAATCACGCGCGAGAATTCCGGAACGTGCACCACGTCCGGCAGTCTTGTCTGTAACGGCGAGAATGCGTTCTACCTGTGCGACCAGGGGCTCCTGATTGATATGGGCGCCGTCGCTGCGGGGACAGCCTGTCGGAATGGAGAGATTGTGTTCGCATGAGTGTGAGTCGACTTGGGATCTGGAATTCGAATCTGGGTTCTTCTATTTTTTGGAAGCTTAGGTTGGAGTTCCAGTTTCCGTTCAGCTTTGACTTTACATGGGTGGACTCGATCTCTCCTCCGACTTGCGTCTCTCAGTCCTGACCCAGCTCCTGTCGACTAGGATGTGTACCGCGACACTGAGAATGCGAATGTGGAATGTACCTTATGTTTTATGTTGTATGTTTGTTTACGCTGTATGGTATCAAGACGACGGATGGTTTTGTTTGGGCTTCTTCTGCTTTTACTCTTCATTACACTCCATTTGCGTTACAATATACCATTACCATATTATGTTGCATCGCGCCGGAAAGAGCATCATGGTGTCGCATAAGGAGTTGATGGACGACAATCCAAAAAAGAAAAGGCGCGCCAAGTTGGATATCAAAAGAACATCTACTTTTGGGACGGACGAACCGAAAACGGGAAACGGGAAATGAGAAACACAAAACATCAGAAAAAGAATGAGCCGGGCGCCCCGCCAGGGGAAGGGTGAGGATGAGGGTGAGGGATACAGTACGTCCTCACTCTGCTCCCTGTATCACATATGATCAACTACCTTATACAATAATGGATCTGGGAATACGATGTCTACCGTACCAAGCAAGGGTAGGGTACAATGAGTGATTGAATTCAACAAGCACCAAGTACCAAGTACCTTTAATGAGACCATGGGTCATGCACGCATGCATGGATTAGGAAAATGGGATAGGATAATATGAATCAATCAGACCAGACCCTTCAGACCCTTTTCATGAAAATCTACCCTACCCTACCATACCCCTTCCCTTCCATCCCCTTTCAATTCTTTAAACGCGGGTTTCAGACAGCGCCGTATACGACCTCCAATTCTTTCTTTTGGTAGTGGGTACAAAGTAGCAGGTAGAAGGTAGAAGTATCCCCATCCCCCTCTCCTCGCCTCCCCTGGATCATGGCAGCCTTGTCTTGCTACCCAGTCTACTTACTGTACCTTCATGTTCTGCCCTGCTCTGCACTATGCTTGTGCTCGTTGGTCCACGAGTAACGGTTGACAGGATAACAGCCGGACTCAATTGAAAGGTGAGGACTTACCAGGAAACAGAGGAAACAGAGCAACCTCTACCTACCTACATACGGACGGATTCTGCGTTCTCATGCCCTTCTTGTTACTACAGTGCGGCATTTGAAGCATGGGGAATGTCCATACGATTGTGACATGGTGGGTATAATGTATCTTATGTCTCATTGCAGCCGGTGACTGTTGTCCGTCGCTTTGGGCCCAATGTAAGATATCTCTTCTCTCCCTCTTTTGCATTTTGCTCCTTTGCCTGTGACGACGGAGATCCTTCACGGAGCGCATCCCATCAACACTCACACCATGGCCACAACATCTCAATGACTGCTGGAGCCGTAGTCTGACCCCTTCCTCTTCTTCCATCCTAGACTCGACGGTTCTCGCCCACCAACACTTCACCAAAATCTGTACGCAAAAGGGTATCAGAAAGAAACATAAAAAGGTATTATAGCACAATAGCCAATGACGATCCGAATTTGGTACCGCACCAATGCATCCATAACCAGACCTCATCCACCGTATAAGTCGAGTTCCTTTCGATCAACAAAGGGCGGGTTTGGAAGATGATATTACTGGCATTATCGAGTACTCTGCTTTAATCGCTCTGCGGCCGTCATTCCGGAGCGCCGGTGCTAACTGCATGTCGTCGTAATAAAATGTTTAGTGTGGTTGTAAAATTCGGGACAACTTCACGTTGGCGGTTGCCCGCCTGACGCGCTGTCGGTAGAAGTGTCCCCTTCTACCGTCTTCTTCCATGCTTCTGGCAGACAGACGCAGACAAGAGGGAATGCCTTGATTTCTCCAGGTGGTGTGGGCGTGTCTTCCCTGGTGGCACTTCCATTGGAAACGCCACTGTCTCTCTGCGCCTTGTGCTTTCCGTCGTAGTCTTCTGCACGCTCGTTAAGCCTCACGCCAGTGGCCCAGCCGTCATCCCAGATGCCAACCACTTTGAGCATGTCTCCTCTTTCGAGTTCAAATTCATCGCCAGCACGAGGTTGATAGGCCCAAAGCACCGCCACCTTATCCCCAGGATGGATGTCATCATTGGAATAGTAGTCTTTGAAAAAGGGCAATTGCTCCGATTGTCCACTTGCAACGCCCTCGGGCGATGAGTAGTCTCCAGGAGAACTACTTTGTTGCGACCCATTACCAGGTGATCCGTCATTTTTGACGGCTCCGGCGGCTCCCCCAGCCTTTTCATAAGACTCTGGACTGTTGCCGTAAGGATCGGTGTGGGAAGTATAATTTCGGGGCCCTATCCCTGGTGGACCGGTCATGCCTCCGGGCTGGTCGTCCTGGAGGGCAGACATGCGAGCTACACGTCCACCTGGGAGGACTTCATACGCCTGTTGAGTCATGGGCTGATTGTAGGCAGACGAGGACACTGCTTTCCTGTGCGGAGATGGCTGATTGAGCAAGCTACCGGCTTTGCTGTTGTTGCGTCGACGTCGGAGGCAAACAATGGCAAGGATGATGAGGGCAAGCAAGAGAAGGAATCCCAAGACGGATCCAACCACGATGCCTGCAATCGCACCGCCACTGAGACCGTGGTCATGTGTAGACTTGGCCTTGCCTGCTGTAGCATTGCCTGTGGCCGAAGCAGATGGAGTGGCTGTAGAAGTGAAAATGTTTGCGAGGGTTGCGAAAACAGGCAGCGTGACATCTTGACAACGGCCAGTGGCATTGGAAGTGAGACAACATGAGTCGGTGCCGTTCTCGGTGCTTGCTCGACAGAAGTTGCAGAGGCCCATCAAGTTGCCATTGAATCCACAGTCCACAGGTTCGTTCGATTCGCCAGTGACACAGCTGCCACTTATAGCTTGGGCTGGCAAGGCGCAGTTGACAAAGTCGGCTCGAAGCTGGTCCACATAGTCATCATTTCGACCACTGCACAAGTCGCTTGAGACTATCTCCTCTTCGCTAAGAGCCAAGTCGGCACAGGAGTCGGCACAAAGGGGTGCGGCATCCGCGTCGGACAATCCACATGGTTCTCGAGAGTTCTGAACGATGCCGTTGCATAGGAAGCTCGTCGTATAGCGGGCATAGTAGTCCGTCGTGTTGTCCAGGTGTACATTGTCGCAGCCAAATACTCCGATATACTTGCTTTGTACGTATCCTTGGGAGACATACTGGGTTAATTGGGTGTCGAAGTCTTCTGTATTTGAAACATATGCAAGAAACGGGCTGCCCCAGTCAGTCTTTGGCCATGATGTGTAGGTAGCATAGATAGCTTACTATAAATCAACCAATGTAGAAGTGGTGGAAATCGAAGAAGCATTGAATGATGGACAGGTCTTCGAACCCGAAAGCGATATGCAGCTTTGCGCAAGGGCGGCGGGAGCCACCAGGGCCAATGCGCCCAAAGACTGCAAGTTGATCATGCTCCAAGTATGAGACGCCAGTCAGTCGGTCAGGCAGTGAATCGTGTGTGAAAGTGCTTGATCGCCTGAAATTCCCCAATCGTGATATCCAAAAAGGTATCCAACACTTCCAAGCTCATGCTGAACCCATCTTTTTCAAGCCCCTATTGTCTGCTGTCGCGATTGATCCAGCTGCAACGCGACTGAGGGCCGGCAAGGCTGGTGGCAGGAATTCAGGGTCGATGAGCTTTGACCGTGTCCAGCGGCCCGGGTCCAAGGTCCAAGCGTGGTCAGGGCGCCGGATGATCTACGGCTTGGGGAAGTCGTGTATAATGGAGGCGAGGAATGGCGCAGAGTAAAGGTGAGCAAACGAGTGACTGGTGGTCAGAGGACTGGCTCAGGCCCCAGACGAGCAACCTGGGGAGGGTGAGATGGTTTGAAAACAAAGCAAGCTTGAAGGAGTGTAGCGAAGGGCAGAGGTAGCAAAGAAGCCCACAGGATGCGTGATAGGGACGCAGGACGCGGTGGCAGGCGGAGGGAGAAGAGGACGAATGGTACACTGCCGAGTGTGACTGACTACCTGACGGTTGCGACTGCAGGCAGGCAGAATTGATGGCAGCAGCTCAGTTTACACTGTACGAAAAGAGACTCTCACACAAACAGAGGTTGACAACAGCTTTCGCACCTTTCTGAGCTTTCCAAACGCTAGGATTATTCAAACAGACAACCAACATCCGCGTCGACCAGGTGAGAAGCCGGCGACGAAGCCAACATGAAGCCATTGATGGAGCGAGCAAGGGAGACAGGGTCAATCTGGGCACCATTAACAGGGGTCACACCTAATTCTCTAACCGGCCCAGGTAAAGCGAGATGCTTAATAGACCTTAAGGATGCCGCGGCCACGGCCTAACACTTTCCAGCAGCCTCTAACGGGACTGCCTAACTCTGCAAGGGGAGCCTCATAACTCGAACCATCCCTGTTCCTCTCCATTCTCCAATTTCGCCAGACTCGCTTCGCACCGCAACGTTGCTCATCCTGCTCCGTCTTGCCGGTTGTGATCTTGAAATCATCTAAATGTGCATCTGAATTATACGGTCCCAGAAAGGTCCTTGCTGTCTATTCGAATTGCTCCAGAAGCAAACAGAAGCCAGAACAAGACCGCCACATCTCAGCCGTCGATCATGTCTCTCTACCTTCCACGACGGCATCCACGGCCGATGCATCCATCCGAGACCCGCGGCAGTCGGAATGAACATGGTTAAGATACAAGATTCTTGATGCAGGTGGAGCGGATTGGATGTAAGAGATTGCATGGCGTTGCAGCCACACACGCCAGCAAGCATCTAAATCTGTTAGTGAGCGTCCGTTACACCCTGGTCGTCACTGGTACCACCGGCCTACAGGCCAGTCATCTCCTGCGCCAGTCCCTTCTCTTCGCTTACATCCATGTTCACAAGGGCATCTTTCCAGCTTCAAAGGCTCCGGTCAAGGTGGCCGACCAGTTATCATCCTTCACATGGAAACCTTCCCGCTCGGTGTCGACATGCCATGCCCACGACGTGCCGTTTCTGACGCTGAAGATCGATCCGAACGTCGTCATCCAGCATGTCCATCCATAGCATGAAGGGCATGGATGATACGGGTCTGCGGCCAAGCGCACGGGGATCTGCACGATCATCTGGACAAAGTCCTATTTCTATCCTGTCCCGCATGTTGATGTAAGGGTTGCAGGCACTGTACTGTGCTTGGGTGGCAGATTCGCAGTAACCCAGGACCTACTGGCTCGGGAAACGGCTGTGCAGACAGAATGATGGACCGAAATCGAATATCCAGGTGGCCACCTTCAGCGGTCTTGGGTGGATTGGAAAGATCGTGTCGAGGATATACCTGCGGTCAAGCTTTGTTGTCCTAAAAGCACAAACACGTCTAGATTGTCGGTATGCCGCGCTCGCTGCCAACTGACAATGAGAATAGTGCACGACCTTTTCATCAACGCTCGAATACAAGGTTGATCCTTATCGATGGTCTTCGTTTAGAGGCCGCTTCGATACTCCGTCTATTCTCAGTACCTTTCTTCTATGGCCGCAAGGCTGCCTGAAAAGGAGGTACGTATAGTGGGCGAACTCATGGACTGTACGCACCGGTCTGTTTCATATGGTGTATTTTCGTATTCCGGTGCTAAGCTCACACTCCTCGCGATTGGGGGTATCATAATAAAAGTAATCGTCAATCATAGCCTTCGTCCTTCGTTTCCCGTCCAAACCGATCATCATTCCCAAGCCAATGTGAAGACAGAAAGAAATGTAAAACCACTCCTGGGTTCCTCTCCATATGCTTCAACTGGCAATCCGTAAACACCGGTGTCCGGCCAGGCCGAGAAATCATAAATCCATGAACAACCCACCATGTCTGTTGATGACGCCTGGTTTTGGTGTACCGTTCCCTATCCACCGTTTCCCGTTTCCCGTTCCCCGACTCTCGTCCCTCCCTTTCGGCTTCCATTCTCTCGTTCCCTTTCTCAAGTCGCCTGTGGAGGATTTGGTGAGCCGTACGGTCAGAGCCCTTGGAAGGACCGATTGGAAGGTTGACGACCATGTGAAATGAACCAGGACCTGAAGCCGAAGCCGGAGGCGATACCTCTTGAAGCCGGACCACGATTCGAAAGCCACCGCCAGGAATTCGCCTTCCGCTCGTTTCGCTCGCCAATTTGGAAAGAACCTGCAATCTCGCTGCGCCGGCAATAATGGCCCCTTTGGAATGGCACCCGTCTAAGTCTTTCGGGTGAAGAGGCTTCTGAACTTTCCAAACCCCTTTTTCACCCATCCTTTTGATTTTCGCATTGGCATTTCCTTCGCAGGGCTGCTCTTCTTTGAGAGAGACGTGGACGGCGGGAGCGCAAGTGCTGAGAACTCAGTGATTCCGACGAATTCAGGCCACTGGTCGTATCCGCCTCCAAAAGCTGGCGAGTATGCTGCCGCCTTGACCGCTTGCCAGCAGAGGCTTTCTAGAGCAGACTGCGGCGGGCGTTGGCTGAAGTATCGAGATGGACCTTCTGCTGGCTCCTTAGCCAAAGATTCTGGTTCGACCTGGGCTGGTGATATGGGCTTAGATATCGGCTCAGACATCGCCTCCAATAACAGCGTCCGTATACTTGCTGGCATGCCTTCTTGTTCCTCCGCAGTTTCCTCCGCAAGTTCCTCTCCCATTTCCTCCGCGACCTCCGCTTCCGTTTCCTCCGCCGTCCCGTCTTCCATTTCGTGCCGAGCTGGCTGCCCAGGGAGCTCGTTGCGATCGATGTTGCAGTCCCAGCTGGCAACGTTTGGCTCGATAACGGTGCCAACTATATCTTTCTCGTCGTCGTCGTCTGCAGGATTTGCCTCCGGTGATTCGGGCGACTTTGGTTCGTCGTCATCTGCGGATGCCACAGATGTGGCTGACGAGGCAGAGTTCGAAGCGGATGCCGCTCGGGATGTCGGCGACGTCGATTCTGAAGCAGTAGATGCTGCAGACACCGGTGACGATACCTGCACGTCCTCTTCATCGTCGATATCATCGGCCCAATTCGTGCTTCCCAACGGACCCAGTGCTTCCAGGCGACGAGCGAACTCCTCATGGTCTGGGCGTGGGGCTTGGGAGGGGGTGGATGGCTGCTCATCCGAAGCCTTCATCTCTGGCGACTCTGGAGCAGTCTGCTGGGTGGAGTTCAGCACGGCTTTCGGAGTGGCGGGTGAAGCAGCCATAGGGAGGGATGCAGGCTCCGGTGTGGTGCATGTTAGCAGCACCATATCTGGTGCTCCAGCCGGCGCAGAAGATGCCGAATAATCTTCTTCCTCATCATCGAGGTCATCGGCCCAGTTCGCACTTCCTATCGGACCGAACGCATCCAGTCTTCGGTTCCATGCGTCTCGTTCAGATGTCGGCGCTTTAGATGGTGTCAACAACTCGTCCACCTGCTCCTCCTCATATTCCTCCTCATCTTCATCCCAGTCTCCGCCGCTTGGCAGAGGTATTGCTGCCAGGCGTCGATGGAACTCTTCACGAGACATAGGACTTGGCACAGCGGTAGACGCTGCTGCCGGGGGGGCCTTGTGGCATACATCGGCGCCCTGCTGGTCACCTGAGGTGCTCTGTGCTCGTGGACGCCCGAAGATAGGGACCTCCTCCTCGAGGTCATCGCACGAGACACACGACTGCCCAAGTCTGGACTTGGTTGCGCCACGAGCCATACGCGACTGCAACGCTTCCTTGCGCGCCTTGTCGACGGCGAGCTTCTCCTCGGTACCAGCAGAGATAATTTCCCTACTGGTAGGGAAGCCTTCAGTGCAGCCGTTGATGATTGTATGACCCTTTATGTACTTGTCCGTGGACAAGGTGTCCAGAAAGGGCTGTTCCTCTTCTGGCGACCACTCGTCGTAAAGCCACCAGCCGTTGCCGGTGTAGAACTTGTCGCATCGCCCAATCACAGCGTTCTCCAGTTCTGTTCCACGCAAGGTATCGAGGATTGCAGGGTCGCCGGTGTACCGAACAGGATCCAAGAAGCGAGATGCCCAAAAGACGGTAGTTGGGATGCGGAGGTCTCTTGTGCTCGAATCCGTCTTTGCGAAGTGTTTTGACGACGACTTCAGAACGGCGATCGTCGTCGCAGGCTTGGTGGCCGACTTCTCGTATACCGGCTGGTTGAAGAAGTTGAAATGGTGAATACATACACCTGCCATTTCTGCAACGGAGTACTCCTCGTATTGAGGCCATTCCTCAAACCACGAATGCAAGAATTGCTGTCTGTTGCTTTGTGTGCTTTGTGCCGGCACCTCTGAGTAGAGTGGCGTTGCGACTGGAAATCTCTCGAGGCAACGAATCGGACAGAAGACTTCTGGCACCGTATCGTCACGGTTGTCGATGGTAGGAAAGAAGAAGCCACAGGTATAGAGGGAGCCTTGTTCCTGCTCCTCCTGCCAGTTAGAAGAAACTCGGGAGACGTTGAAGGCGTATTCGGCGTCAAAGTCCTCGTTAGCCTCAAAATTGAAGGGACTCGGCCTGGGTGATACAGTGATGAAGTTGCCAGTCAGAGGGTCCAGGACCGAAAGAGGAGGTGCGTCGGTGACAGGATCAACTGACTCAGCAGCTGACGGTTCGGCCAACACGGCGACATGCTCCTCAGCTCCAAGACCACAAGGCCCTTGCGTAACGATGAGATGCTCCTGAGTCCTGGGCAAGAATTCTACCGCCGTCGGGTTGAGCTTGCTAGTGCCATTTGACCATGTATTCTCCTGTGAACTGGTAGTATCGACCTCGACCAAAGGATATGCTGCTGTGGGGAAATCTAAGACTTCATATTCCTCATGTGTTGGGACAAATTCGGCCGCGTCGACATTGTAAGCCCATTGCCAGACAGCTCCTGGTACTGAGTTGGCATGAGAACTGGTGGGTAGTGTTTCAAGGTATTGCTCCGCATATGGGAGGTGTGGTGACAAAGATGAGACCTCTTCGGGGGGCGGCTCTGTGGAAGAGGCTATGCCTGCATGGTGTGAAGAAGGAAGAGGAATTTGGTCGGGGGATGAAAGGGATAATATTGGGCAGAAGCCTTCGGAGATCGTCGAGGATGCCTGATCACGGTTAGAGCTTGTTGTGACTCCTCGGAAATGTCTTATTGGGTACCATTGTAGAAGTCGTTGGTTAGGTGGAGTAGAAGTGGGTATGAAAGAGCTGGTACTCAATCGGATGACGGCTTTGTCGATCGCCTTTTTCGCGGTTCACGATCGTGCGTGGCTCAGCTCTGAAGTTCAAAGGCTTTGATGCTGTTTGATGGTTCGTGTGTATGAACTTTGATGTGGAAGTCGGTGGTTCGTGATGAATGTGGGTGCTGTGCGGATGTTTTGGTGGTGAAAAGTGGTATGAAGGAATAACGCATCCTTTAATCATTAATATACACCAGTTGCTTCACTCACGGCGATGTGAACTGCTCTGTGGCATTCACTGACGTTGGAGTCGCCATTACCAGCAAAACGCGCGAATGCAGGTGGACATTTGACTGCAGTGAAGTTGAGCCATTGTGGACGGACATTCACTGAGGCACTGCCTCTCTGTGTGTGGCAACTTCGCTGCCTCGCTCATTCGAATATCCTTCCACAACCTCTCTCCGCAACCTGGACGTAGCGTGGCATAGTAAAGTTCAATAGAGCTTATACCGGTCGATCTCCCTTCAAGGAAGTTCAAGTTGCTTGATGATCCTCCTTTGCTCGATACGCCTTACGTACCAACTTGAGTGAACTCAGGCTAATGGGCCAGACTCTGGCGAACTTCGGCGTAGCCATGAAGCTTGAGGGGACTGGTCCTCTTTCAAGCCGTCCATGCCTTTGTTCATTGTCATGTAAACATCAAGTGTAGCAACCTCAGAGAGTTGTCCGCTTCGGCGAGGGTCAACAGCCCGAAAGCCGCGAAGGCGTGTACCACCGGGTAATCGTATATATGTATGTTCAGGTATGTATATTTAGACGTTCGCATGGGGACCTTGTGGCAACTGGTCTACTGGAGAGCACAGCACCAGGCGGACGGAGCTTTTGAAAGGCAAACAGCATCCTGGAGGTTGAAAGAGAAGCATTGTGCGGGTAAGACACGCATATTGAGTTCCGATGGCTTCGAAGATTGTCTGTATTCTATCGGCCCGGTTCCAGGGCGATATCAAGGTTCGTTTGGACAATTGTGCCACTGCCGTTGCCGCTCCATAGAAAGGAGACACCACAGAAGGTCCATCTTCGAAACCAGACACAATATTGGATTAAGGTGGTGCTTGTGTCTTCGCTGGTGACATCCAGTAAGTGTATAGGACGTTTTCAGCAGCAGGAGGTAGTGGTAGTCGAACCTTCCGTTGTTGGATGTCGTTGCTGTTGTTTGCTGTCGTTGAGAGGCGGCCAATCATATCGAGCCCATCACGTGTGTCTGCTTAGTAATCGTCACCTCGCCGACACAGAGACATGTTTACAACTTCAACCATCAACCATCAACCATGCATCTCAACGACAGTTTCCCTGTTAACCTCGACATCCCCGGAGATTAGGGCCACTGACTATCACGACCGGATATTGGGCCGCATCCCCGGGCTTGGGCCACGAGACTCGACCGGTGACAGGAGTCTCTGTGTGACGAGGCTTGCGGGCAGTTGCATGAGTGACAGATCGACTACACACGTCTATTTAACGGCTCGAGTCCTTGGGGTTCAGACCGGCTGCTTTAGAATGTCATGGCTACTGCTGGTAAGCTCATCAGAATGATATGAGAGAAGCCGCTCCTTTGCAAAGGCCGTTGGGAGATGCCACCACCCAATAGCCATGGACGGTAGCTTCCCAGGCAAGGAAGCCTTACTGACCGAAGCGACGCCGGTGTTTCTCTGTCTGAGCTCCAGGTTGACAAAGGCAATTCCGGTACCGGTGTTGACCTCGACGACATATGTGAATGCATTAGCGCTCCTCATGCGGCCGTCCGGGCACTGGGCAGGTCAACTCAAGCACGCAGACAAAGTGGATCAGGTGGACGCCCCTGGCCACGATGCCCACCTCAACGATGGACTTTCGAGTCAACGAGAGCTCAGTCCGGCAGAAAAGTTTTGAGGAAGGTAAGTTCAGGTCTAGAAGACCAAAAAGTTCTGCAACTATGTCGGGCCAACCTCAATCGTTGCTTCTGGCACTTGATCTGCTTTCAGAAAACCGACCGTGCGAAGACCACGCCCATGACCAGGGCTTGATTGTGCCCTAATCTGACTTTCCCCGTATCCGAATCCCGTCCACCTTCCGGTGCGGCCCATCCCTTGTGCAGCCGTTGGCCTGCAAAATGTTGTCCTCTTTGCGCGGACAAGGGAAGATATATCAATAGCAGAGCGCTCATTGAAAGATGTCGATATGCTCATTCTTCCGAAAGCATCCCCTTTTCGAAGCGCACCTCCTTGGTTTTCGAGATGACCACAGATTGTGCCCATTGCACGGTCAGAAACCTCGGCGTAGGCGGGCGAGGGGCTCACCTTGTGATTCCTTCTATACTCGCACCGATCATATCATGTCTGCTCGTGGCGAATCGAGTCTACTGGCGAGTGAATCTGGTGGGCAGCCTTGGCCCCGATGACCTGTCAACGATATCAGCGACGGTAAGCCGAGCAAGTCTCTGAAGTACCATTGCCTATGCCCGAGAGTCACTGACGCGTCGATAGATCTTTTTGTTTGCACAGTGTGGTGCATCCATTGCTGCAGTCAACTTTGGTTACGGTAGACCCCTGGACACCATGAACTTGCACCAGGCTTCTCAAGCTCTGAAAGTAAGTAATGTCCTTTTTCCGCTCCCATGACCTTCTCACTGATGCATTTCTTAATGTTCCAGTGTTTTTTTCCTCCTGCAAATATTCTACAAACTCACCATCAATTGCACCAAGCTCTCGGTGCTCTTCCTTTACCTCCGCATCTTCACCGATCGTACCTGGTTCGTCCGGATGTGCTGGGGCTTGATCCTCTTCATCCTCTGTGCTTGTCTATGTTTCACCGCAGCTACTGTCTTCCAATGCAGCCCTGCCGAGCGGGCTTGGGAACGCTGGAGCGCCCATGGCAGCTGCGTCAACTTATACGCACTCTGGTATAGCAACGCCATATACAACATCCTGACGGATTTCATCATTGTTCTAATGGTGCCGCCTGTCATCTTCACCCTCAAACTACCTATCCGTCAAAAGCTGGCTTTGACCTGTATCTTCGGTCTGGGTGTCATTGTCTGCGCGGCATCAATCTCTAGGTTGACGACATTGTATTCCTCGGCGTACGGTAGTGATGTCACAGCTGGATCGCTTGTGTCGACTACCTGGACAACGATAGAGGCTGGCCTTGGTGTTATTTGTGCAAACCTCCCGATGCTGCGGACGCCTCTTCAACGTTGCCTCCCTAGGTTATTCCCAACGAGATCAAGAACAGCGCACACAGCAAGTGATGTCCCATCTCAACCTAGTGGTGATTGCCCTACTGGTTTGCCCGTCAGTCCGAGGTTATTCCCTCCGGCACATGTCGCTGCTGAGAACATGCACTGGCACCAATCCCCTCTGCCTCCAACGCAGCCCAGTCAACGAACAGTTACCAATGACTCAAACGCACATCAGGAAAATTCCCGAGCACCGCTCATTGTCAATATCGCCGACTATGGGGACCACCGACCTGTGTTAAGGGACTGTCAGTCCTCCGATCAATCACTCGACCCGGAGCTGGGCGGTCATTTGGATTAGTATTCCAGGCCGCACAAAGTCTGGTAAGGGGGAGTAAGCGGGACAGAGTAGTGGTGGCCAGCCTCATACAAAGCAATTTCCTCTGACCGCTATCATTGGAACGTGCAGGGAAGGGTATTGGCCTCATATACGTCTTTAGAATTAGATTCTTCATAATAGGTAGAGAGATATTGTCCTGTTCAAGGAGGCGCGTTGGGGGAGCAGAACTGGGAAGGCATTTCTGCTCCTGCTCGTCATGGTCTCGAAATCTTCCAGCAGGCTCGCGGTTGCCAGGCCGATTACCCATGTATCACATCACCATTGTGGATCCCGCGCAATACATAGTAGAGCAAATGCAGGCGTGATGGGTGAAGGTTGAAAGAGAGAGGCAGCAATGGAAGATGAGCCGGCAAATACCTTGATTCACCGTATGTCGACATTAAAGCGGCATCAAGGAAAGCCCGACGTAGTTAGTGGTTCTTCTTGCCAAGGCTGGAGCTTTCGCTCGGCTGCGATGAAGGAGTTGAGCTCTCGACAGCGGACTCAATCCTTCAATAGCTTCAGCAGTTGTACAGAGCTCCTTTGACCACTTTTGAGTAACTTGTATGCTTCTCCAGATCGGCCGAACACGCAGATCCGTGGCTGACATCGCACCTAGCTCAAAATGTCGTTCGTCATCCGCCGAGGACTATCAACCATTGTCCCTCCGAAGGTAATATATCAATGCCGAAATCCCCAGGAAACAGAAGCTGACGCTATAACAGGTTGCTAACCCAGAGGTATGTCGAATTAACCTGTGCCCCCGAATCCCGCGACTGTATCACCTTTCGATGGATGGAATTGCGCCGAATCTTGGGCCACGGAAACCGTGTCTATACTCTTGAAAAACGATAGCACAAAGCAACGAGCGGGTTCTGACAATCTGCAGGGATTGGGAGCCGCCAAAAATGCCGTCCGCATGGCGAGAATAGCCAAATTCTACGAGAAACTACCGAAGGGCCCTGCGCCGGAAAGAGCACCCAGTGGACTCCTGGGCAGATATCAAGCGAAATACTTCGGCAAAGACCCGTCCCCGGCTCGTATGTTGTCCTGAACATTGAGACATGGCAATTACTGATGAGCAATAGCGATCTGGCATGTTATTTTCGGCATCATGACGCTTGGTTACAGCATGGAGTACTACTTCCATCTGAGTGAGTGGACTCTGTGTCGTGTGGGAGGCATTCGCTGACAATATTTAGGGCATCACAAGAACAACGCTCACTGATTGCTCCCATTGAATGAAGAAATAGCCTCAAGGCAGACGTTGTACATAAAATGGAATAAACAGTTTGAGCTTGATAGAAGTCCCTTGTTGAGAGGATTGTACCGCGCTCTGTACCCAGTACTCTGATCATACCTCGTGGGTATCTACTTTTACCACTACGAGCCGTCAGCCAAGTCTGCCTGTCCATCCCAGGCGTCGTGCAGAACACACATGCCTTTCCGTGTTACCCTTCGTCGAGACTAGGAACTTCCGCTGCATTGCAACTTCAATTCACATCGTCGGAGATATGGCATTTCGGATCGATTGCAAACGAAACATGCTGTGTGTGACATTTTGCCAGGTACGAAATAGACGACGGACAAATTCACCTAGAGCCGAATAGACTTATACCACATACCTCTTTTGGGATACATAGGTACTCGGCAGGGGCAGTGGCACGTGTCCCATGTGCTTCTAACTACTGATACAAGGTGGCGTTTGGTCCATGCGCCGAGCTATTGGAAGGTTCGACAACGTCGATGTAGAGGAGGATGGTGGGTGTGGTATGATTACTGGTTCGTGTAGTTCGTCATCAAGCGGTCTGCATCAACGCGCGGTACTGGTGAGGCGTCGCCATTCCAAAGTAGTGAGTGGTACTACGTATAACTTGCCAGTGAATTGAACTCTAAACAATGACTACCCCAATGCCAAGCCCTGCAACGCCGCAACTCACGACTTCAACTACTACAACAGCCTCCTATCTCAATTGACCTACCAACAACCACTTCTTTTCACCAGTGTATTTCTTCTCTCAGGTGTCGTTAATATTCCCTCCACCTCTTCTCCCCGGCCCTGTCGCCGAATAGCGACCGTCATTCCGAATAGCCGGCCGTCCGTGATCGGACGCAAGACAAGCACGTTGGCAACCATCACAGACTACGCTCTTTAGCAGGTACATTCTCGCCCGGTGGCGCCAACTCGTCGCTCTATGACTGATTCGAGTCCTGCGGCATAGATCCGAGTTTGTTATGGCAGAGCAGAGTGCGCAAGATGTGGTAAACCAAAATCAGTCGGTCGGCGACGTCTCGCCTTCCGACGCACCTGCGACCACAACCACATCTGATACCAAAGTTTCTGGAGGCGACAATGGTGTTGTGGAGGCCACACCGAAGGAGAATGGAGTTCATACCCTGTCGAGTCTCAAGATGGAAGAGATCGATGATGCGTCGGCTCGTTCTGACACGGACACTAGCCGTGCCGATGGGAGTGTCTCTGGTGACAAAGTTGCCGAATCCAAGCCTCTGAAGAAGTTCACAGCCAAACCTGTCAGCTTTGCCAAATATTCGGTGCCCAAAGTCATAGCTGCAACTGCTGCCAAAGGGACCGACAGAGGTGAGGGCGCAATCCGCTTTTCTTGCGATTCCGACTGACCTAGGTCCAGCTACTGCTCCGAACTCATCGGCTTCGTCGCTTAGCCAGGCCGGACGTCCACGTTTAGTCGCTAAAACTACCAGTTCCCTCCAATCCCAGTCGAAGCCCTACAAGACTGCTACACCTGACCCGATGCAAGTCTGGAATAAAAACAGAGGTGACCCTCTCCTCCGCATTCTTGTATCTTCCTATCACTGACTGTTCATAGTCACACCACAGACCTCGACGAAACATTTGACGGACGAAGAGCTTAAGCAGCAATACGGCATCCATCTAACGTCGCGCATACAGGCAGATGGGGACGGCAAAGAGGCGAAATGGGCTGACATCGATGATGATGAAGACGACTGGGCTCCGGAAACCATTGAATGGAATGATGGCACTAAGAGCACGCTGACACCCGCCGAGCTCGCACCACCACCGACGATCCAAAAGCCAGCGACCCCTTCTGAAATGACGGAGAAACCAAAGCCCGCACCTCCGCCAAAGGTGACAACCCCACAGTTTGCCAGTTCAGTCGGCCCAAATGCCATCGTTCTCCGGCTCGGTCAGAGCGTCGAAAGACAGCAAGCACAGAAAACCTCTATCTTCCAGGCCAAAGGCTCCTCCGAGAAACCGTCGTTGGTGTCCTCAAGGACAGCTGCTGCTCCTACACCGGCAAAGTCTCCTTGGGCGCCATTGCCTCCTGTGGACAAGGTCTCACCTATTGCCATCAATCCGCAGCCCCCGATGGCTCCATCCAATCGCTTACCACCTGTTCATCTACATACCCAAGGCCCATCCTCTGTCCCGGCTCCCTCTCCAGCCAAGGAGATCTCCGCAGATGATTTCAATCGAACATGGCGCGACACGCAGCCAGGCCAACCTCGAGAGCTTTATATGCCGAATTCTGGACGCTATGAAGCTGTCCCTGAAAGCCGAAGACGTATGTCTCGGAATGAGCCTACGTCCAGAGCACCTGCTGTTCTGCAAAGACCCAGCCAGGCGGATCCACATGCGCCAGCCGAGCCGTCAGCTGCATTTCAGACGCATCGCACAAGCACAGATCAGGCGCGTCGTAGAGCGTCTTCGACGATTTCCGGCGGAAGTGGTCAGTTTGGCCGACGTATGTCAATCAAATCTGGTGGGACGGCGCCTCCGGTTTCCGAATCCCACAATGCCGATCAGGAAGCAGCAGCCGTGCGGCCACCTTCCCGAGATGAACCACCGGTGCAGACTCAGCCCCAAACATATCAAGCTCGTGGCACGAATGAGCCTGTTGCGGATGCCGTAGGCCCAGCAGATGATCCCGACTTTGAGGTTCAGCGTGCCCAGCAAAGAGCCCTCATGAAGGAAAACATTGAACGGGCGCGAAGACGCAAAATAGAAGAGGAGCAGCGGCTAGAGGCTGAAAAGCAGGAGCGCATCCGATTGAAGTTGGCATCTCTTGGGCTAGAACCCAACGGTGCAAAGAAGACGCAGGAGACTGAAGTGAAGAAAGAAGGCGAACATGCTGCAGCTCCATCGACTAGCAGCACCGTCACTGCTGGTGTGACTACACACTCACCACCGAAACCACCGCAGCCACTTGCATCTGGTGAGCCGCAACAGTACGGAATGATGAAAGTCCACCCCATGGATTCGGTGAAGAAATTGAGCACGTCGATGTCTCGTCCCGCCGAGCCCCAGCGACTGCCAGTGCGAGGGAGAGCTGAATCGGGTTCGGAGGCACCCCAGACAGAGCCACCGCAGGGCCCGTCGTCGGTCGTGAATGGTGTGCGAACAGCTCCAGAACCCAGACGCACGAGCGTCCAGGATGCAGTTGTTGCTGCTGAACCAAGTCCCAAACTGCCTAAGCCGAGCTCAGTCGCAGGCGATGCAAGAAGTGGTTGGGGAGACGTGCGCCATGATCACCGATCACCACAGTCAGGCAACCTTTGGGGTTTGCCCAACAACAAATCTCTTGGGAACGGTACCTTTGATCAGGGTCTTGCCGGCTATGCGCCGCAGGACCTTTCGCGGACATCATCGACGGCCCAAGGTTGGATGCATAACAGAACACCTCACGCAGGCCGCTCACCTCAGCCCGAATACGTGAATCACTCTCTCCCAGACAGCAGAGCTTTCCCATATCAGCCCGTCGCTTCTCCAGATCAAGGACCACTGGCAGCTGACAGCGAAGCCGATTCTCTACTGCCAACCACCAAACCTGCGCCCATTGCTCCTCCACAAACACAACAAGTGCATCATTCTGATAACAGCTACAACAACAATCACCGAGCTCATGGCGTGGATGCTTGGAGCAATTTCCATGCAGTGGCTAGTCAGCAGGAGCGCGCCGAAAACGAGAGGCTTCAGCGGGAAATCACGGCGCGGCGGGAAGAAGAGTCGCGAACAGGAATTCGGCAAGGGCCTCAATACGTGTTCAATGAAACGTGGAAGCAAGTGCAGGTCGGCGAATCAGCCGAAGAACGACACGTTGCCAGTGTCTCCCAGTCCGCCGTACCCGCTTCTCACGCCTTTGGAGTTGTGGGATCCTCGTTGCCTGGCGCGGACGTCGGTCCAAGAATGATGGCCGGCCCTGCAGGTCGCGGCTCTAGGTTCTTCCCACACCACGCTGCAGGTCATGGCGGCCATGATCGACGGGCATTCACTTACAGCCATCCTGAACCACCACGGACGCCATCGCCTCCTCCGGCCGAAGAGTATTCTAGTCTGCATCCTGCATTCGATGGCGATTCGGCGAGGCCTGTCGTGCATTTCCCACGGGAAAAAGCCGTGGTCAAGCTCCCGCCAGCCATGCCGCCAACACCACCCACTCCATCACGATCTCCGACAGCAGCTGACACAGATGCCCCAATGACTTGGGCAGCGAGGGTATCCAAGCCCTCATCCGCTTCCTCTCCGGCGCTTCGTGCAGTTTCCACCCCGCTCGTGCAGAATCCGTCATGGCAGGAACGATTTAATGGATTGTTGGGGAAGAAGTCTTCTCCCGCGAGAGAAGCCTCTCAGCCTGCAGTCCTTGCGGTTGCATCGTCGACACGCGAACCACTGGAGTCGCATCACGCTCTCAAATCAACTGCATCGGTTTCTCTTCCCGCCTATACAGAGGTCCGAGTCCCCACCGACGATGGTTCCTTTGCGACGACCAAGGATGTCGAGAGCGAAGATGACCTCTTTGAAGACCGGGAGCCTGGTTCCCTACCAGCCATCCACTTTCCCCAAGAGACACCTATGTTATCGCCATGGACACCGTCTTTCGCCTCAAGAATGCCGCCTCCACCAGTGGAGCCTTTGTCGTGCCAACCTTACATGGTCAACAATCTGTACGAACGGAATGCCCCTCCCAAACCCCAATTCGCTCTCATCCGGTTTCCCGGGTCGCCCAGATCCATCAAAAAGGACCTTCCAGTCAAGGGAACACTCGTCAACAATGGAGGCAGACAGAGGTTCAATAGCGGTGTTCCTCACTCCTCTACTTCTTATGCAGGAAAGAACTCTAGGCACAGGGGCGGTCCACGATCTCGACATGTGTCCAAAGCACACTGATCTTTTGGTCGTGTCCTCTCTTCATGGCCACACCTAGGAACGACCTTTCCGGCAAAACAGCGCGAGCAATCCGTTTCGGCAGTGGTAGTGCACCGTATGCTGGAAATCATTGAAAGGGAAACTCCTTCCCCATTGTATTTCTTGTTTTTTTCGCACTCAACATCATCACAGACACGCTGGACCCAACCTGAAGGCCATCATGGGCACGGGCACTCATTTTCAGCACATCCTCTGGTACCGATCTTCGCTGGCTGGCTTTTGCTCCTGGAAGACAAGACGAGTTCATTGTATGCGTGTACCAAGCACAAGAGAAGAGCATTTTCTTCACCGGCTCGAATGGACTCCTTCCTTTCGTAGGAGGAAACAGAAGTCAGACAGGACAGACACACTCGTCACTCTTGTGAGGAATGGGGATAAGAATAACCTTAGTCTTTGCTAGATCGAGCTGTTATGGCTCGTTTGAATGGCTTGAATTCTTCTGAATTGTTCTGTGCTTGTCGTTTCTACTTTACAGTGCGTGTCGTTGCATTTGTTCGTGTACCATTATTAACCATGTGTCTCGGTCCTTGTCGTCGTCGAAAGTGGCTATCTGTCTACTTATACTGTCCACGGCTGGAGCGACCGTCGGGCCAGGTCTTGTCATGGATTAAATTATGTTTGTGGCAAATAGGTGGAATGCGTCGCATCGACCAGCCGGCGACCTGCTAATTTGTGACTTGCGACATTTACATCGGTGGAAAGAGAAGAAAGAAGAAAGCTCTACCCGGGGTAGTTCATTCATTCAGGATCGAAACGAGGGATCCACAGTGAGAGGGTTAACGCTATCAATATCAACAGCAACTTTGAGTCATAAGAATTGAAACCTCGAGATTCCAGGAAACTGATCCATTCTGTTGGAGTATTATCTAGCTAGGTCCAAGTCCGTAGTCCGTAGTTCTTAGCCCATAGTCCATAGTTAAATAGTTCGGCCTAGAATCTCAAATCTCAAATCCATAGATTGGAAAAATTATAATGGAAGCAGCTCAGCTCAGACCATTGGAGATTGAAACTGGGAGTCGTTCGTAGCCTGACAAACAAAACAAGGCTTGGTCGAGTGTCGTGGCGTCGTCATATCGGTGGTCGTGCGACAGTGTCGGTTGGCCAGGCAGGCAGATCGAGATGGAAGAGAGGAGGAAAAGGGATCAAGGAAAGGGAAGATAGATAGATGGTTTCGCAATCCCTGTCCTATCCTATAAGTCTCTGTCGTTATGGTTGTGGTCATGGTTTCGGCGAGAGAAGTTGCACGAATTCCTCGTCTAGAAAAGTAAATGGATGTTTGTTAGTATCTTGTTATAGTTATTGTCATAGTCACAGGGTGGAGAAGGTGTCCGTCTGCTTAGGGTAGATATATAATGTGTAATGAAGATATCGACGATTCTCGGGTCCCAAAAAAAGATGCGGAAGTGTTGATAATAGATAGATGTAGATATGAATCGCGCTGTAGTGTTCGAGTAGAGATAACATAACATGTGCAGGCAGGTTGTACGTGGTGAAAATGGGTGGGTAGGCTAGCTGGTAGCAAGGCTAGAGGGGAGGGTAGAGGTGAAGGTGAAGAAAGAGACCCGAAACATACAATCTATCGTGCCGTTCTTGTCTTTGTCGGCCTCACGAATCATGTCGTCGATTTCGGCGTCGGTCAGGTTCTCGCCTAGGGATTTCATGACCTGGCGCAGTTCATCGGCCGAAATGGTGCCGCTGCCGTCTTTGTCGAAGACGTTGAAGGCCGCGCGGGTCTCGTGCGCAAAATCCTGCGCCTGGACGGTCGTCGACATCATTTTGAGGAACTCTGCCGAAGGGATCAGCGTTGGAGGTCTAAGTGGTCTATCTACCATATGGGGAGGACCATAGGTGAGAAGTCAAGTTCGGTACAGACCTTCGAAATCTATGCTGCCGGAATGATCGATGTCCACTTCGTTGATCTAGAAAGGAGAAAGGAGGTAGATTAGTTGGCCGAACAGGCGAGTGGTGGGTCGTGGGGAGGGAGACACGAGAATAGCGCATTCGTACGTACCATGTCCTGCAGTTCCGAATCTGAAGGTTCCTGACCGAGCGAACGCATGATCTCACCGAGTTCCTGGTCGGTAATCGTGCCTGATGAATTGAAAAATAAGATTATGAGGCCCGTTGAGTTTCGCAATCATGACTTCAACAAGGCTGAAAGGAATAAAAGGTTGTCGAGGAACAGCTGGAAGGGTGAAGCTGAAGACTAGGGGCTGAAGATTGTTGTTCAATGCTAATGTTCATACTCACCGCTTCCATCTTTATCCTTTTTGGACGCATATGGGTTAGATAGAGTGCGCATTGTCTGGCCATGACATCAAGATTGGAACTCACGAATAGGGCAAAGACGTCTCTATACGCCTGGACTTCTTCATCGGACAGCTTGGCCGATGTAGGCGTCTGATTCGCAGGCCACAGTTAGCTTCTGTGGTGTGCCCAATACAGACATAGATTCAAGACACATACCATTGTGCTCTTGTTCGGGGCTGGGCCCGTGTTGGTATTGATCTTGTCGACCTTTGGCGGCGGCATTGAGACAGAATAGCAGCTCAATATAAAGCACAGGACAAGATATGAGTCTGGGTTGGGCAGAGAGCCCAGGCGGAACGTGGCCGAGATTGGTCAGATGTTGCGTGCGTGCCTGACCGACTATTGTGGCCTAGATGATGTGTTCAGCTGGCCAGGGATGGTGGAGATCCTTTTGGTACTCTTAATGTGTGTAGAGTGTCTCAACAATGCGTAAGTGAGTGGGTTGGTCAATCAGGCTGCAATGCAGAGCTAAGGTGAGCTGGGCGTTCGATATAGAGTAGAGGGGGATGTTGGGGCTGAACGGTGAAACGAATAATGATGGATGGCCCTTCAGATTCTACCCCAGCTTAAGGGTCTGGGTGTTGCGTGTCTGGCTGTCAGAACAGCTCTTTAGCGTAAGAAGATGGAGTTCTCGTTGGGTGGATGCGAGAGCTTGATGGATCTCTCGCTGGTCTCTGGACTCTGGATTCAGTTGATGGAGGGGGGAAGATGTGGTGGAGGAGGAGGCCTGACACGTGACCAAATTGATATCACCTGATCCATGACATGTCACGTTATAACTACTCTGGCTTGGCATCAGATTCAAATGACCGTCATTTCAGCGCTGACCACATCGGAGCCTCGTTCGTCGTCATGATCATGATCAGGAGATACACACCGCAGAAGACACCAAGAGACGTCGAGTTATATATCCATTCATTCAAGAAAAGTGCGCACAGAGACGCTCATTACTCAAGGTACTACACAGTACAAAACCTTGCTGCTGCTCCTCCGCTCTTTTTATTTTATGTTACCTCGAGCGATACTGCTCTCTTGTCGTTGTCGTCCGTACTCCTCCATCTCAATGGCGCTCCATCAAGCCACAGGCACCACGACTGCTCCGAAAAAAGGAGAAGCTGATCTGTAAGTGCTAATGCCCGCAGAAGAACCATATCAGACTCTTCATGTCTTTATCCACACCGTCTATGCTGGGGAAGTTGGAGGAGACATCCTCTCAAGCTACAGTCTCGCCCCATACCCACCACACAAGCGTTGCTCCCCTTGTCGAGTTTGACCAGCGGTGTTATTCCATCGTTGTGCCCTGACTGTGTTCCTCATCATTGTCAAACGCCGACATGCTGTCCCCATGTTGGAACAAGACCTGGCCCCGACAGCCTTTGATATACTATCCGCATGATGAAGCACGCCCCATCAAGGTTTCACATACTATCCCTCACGTCTTGTATATACCACACTGTGTACCCATCCCCTATATTCCTACCACGACATGCAACCACGACGTCCCCCAACCAAACCCCAAGCACAGTCTATACTAACATTCTTCTCCCAAAGTCGCACCAGGCAATGACCCATCCGACGCGCACCGCGCCGCGCAATTCACCAAATTCCGCCTCCACCGCCACGACCTGTCCGCCGACCCCCTCCACCAATTCCACACCTGGTTCTCCGCGCCCGAACTAAGCACACACATCCCGGAAACCGTGACGCTATCCACCGCCGAGCTCCCGTCCGGCCGAGTCTCGTCCCGAACGGTCTATCTCAAAGAACTCGACACGACCGGCTTCGTCATCTACTCGAACCTCGGGACGAGCAGGAAAGCCGCAGATCTCGCCACAAACGCCTACGCGAGTCTCTGTTTCTGGTGGAAACCCGTGGAACGGCAGGTGCGGGTTGAGGGCCGTGTCGAGCGCCTAACCCCGGAGGAAAGTCAGGTTTATTTCAACACTAGGGCCAGAGGTAGTCGGATTGGCGCCTGGGCCAGTCAGCAGACTAGTGTGCTTCAGCCTAGGCCTAGGCCCAAGTCTGAGATCAACGGCGAGAAAAGTGCCGAGGGCGATGATGATGATGATGATGATGATGGTCGTGCAGAGCTCGAAGCTCGTGTCAGGGAAGTCGAGGCCCGGTTTGAGGGCCAAGATGAGATTCCTGTACCGCCGTTCTGGGGCGGTATTCGTGTGGTTCCTGAGGTGATTGAGTTTTGGCAGGGACGGGAAAGTCGCTTGCATGATCGCTTTCGATATACGAGGGTAGAGGGCGAAGGCGAAGGCGAAGGTGGCACTGGCACGGGCTGGAAGATTGAAAGACTCAGTCCTTAAACTAGAGTTGCTCTTGGGATAAGCCCTGGCGCCGGAGGATATGGGAACTTGAAGCATTAACATAGCGCTGAATCAGGCGAGAGAGTTCAAAAGGAGAAGGAATCCCAGAGAAATGAGGAAGTATACAATTTATTCCATATTTCATGTCTTTCAGTTCTCCCACATGGAAAAGTTGAGTTGTTATCTTCCTTCACCTCGACCAGCTCTTGCTGGGAGGACATCAAATTTAGACCAGGACGTGGCCCGGCCCAAATCATCTATAAGAATTGAGTAGAGAGTATCTTTCGCGATATGTTTTGTTGTACATCCGCCCCGAGGGGTTCCGTCCCTGAATTCCCTTTTCCAGTACTCCAGGATTCGAATCCGAATCCAACCAAGGCTCTGCCAGCTCAAGCAGTCCGTCCAGCGCCTCGCCGGACCGTCAACACGCGAGCAATGGCAAGTATATGCGCCAAACTTCCTCGTCCCCATATACAATGCTGCCGCACCACTGGCAGGGCGAAAGACAGTCCATGTCAACCACCCAAAACGCCAATATCGTTAGTAACCACAGGTCATCTTTCACAATGACAGCGGCCGTGGTCCATATTTCTGGGTATCATGTTCAGTAAACAAAAGAAAATTAGGATCGAGGCAAGCGATGACCGCCACTCTCGGAACGCGAAACACGAAACGCTGTCGTCTCAAAGAATTCAAGCTGCACTTCCTCCCACCAGCGCAAGGACCTTTTCGGTCACTGCGGCCGGGTATCCCTTTTTCAACATCTCTTGAACGACTGCATTGGCGCCAGCACGGTCTTCTGCAGACAAAAACGCCCGCGTCATTGCCTCGTACGTGCTCGGCTCGCGTTTCGCAGCCCCAAGTTGCTCGTAGATGGCCTTTGCCTTGGCGACATCACCTTCTCCAGCCCAGCCGTGAATGAGAGTATTCGCAATATACGGTGTCATGGAGACTCCACGGCGAGCCATATCAGCAAGCACTTCGGGCGTGTTGGTGACTTCATGGTTCGCGACCATGGCCTCCAACAAGTTCTGGTACAAAGTATCGGTAGGACGGATGTTTTCGACGTGCAAGACCGAGTTGAAGATTGCTTTGGCAGCAGACAAGTCGTGCATCACACAACCTTTGGCATGAATCAATGACCCGTAGTGAACTGCCTCAGGTTGAACACCGGCTTTCTTCATTTCCGCAAGAATGCCTTCAGCCGCGGCAAAGTTGACCGGTTCAAGAGTCGCATATGCCTCGATCAAAAGTTTGTACGTATGGGCGGTGGGCTTGATATTCTTGGACTTCATTCGCTCATAATACTGCAAAACCTTGCTCCGATCCCGCTTGGTGTTGAGGAAGTACTGGATGATGGAATTGTAAGGGGCAGGTCGAGGTCGGTAGTTTGGCGCAGCCTCCATCTCGTCAAACATGTCGACGGCGAAACGCTCTTCACTTGTTCTGCAAAGGGCGTTGACCAGCGTGCCATATGTGACAGACGACGGACGAATACCGCGACCCTCCATGTCGCCGAAATAACGCAAACAGTCGTCAATGCGTCGAGCTTTACCAAGCTTGCCAATCACCGCATTATAAAGGAAGACACTGGGAGTGACCCCCTCGGACAATGCACGTTGGAAGATCTTGACTGCTTCGGTGGCTTCATCAAAGGTTCCTTCAAGAGTGGTGACATAAATGCCGAAAGTATTGGCCGACGGAGCTGCACCCATGTCCAACAACTCTTGATGATACTTTGCGGCCTGCTCCCGGTCACCAACAGTCAAGCAAGCCGCAACCATTGAGTCCAGGATGGATATCCATCCGGCGCGAACAGAAGGAATATGCAACGCCATTGGGACATCAGCTTGTGCCATACCCAGAATATCCTGAATCAACCTAGGCTGCTTGGCTTTGGCAGCGGCAGTGATAAGTTTTGCGTAGGCGGAATAATGAAGATTCCTGCCCGCGCGGCGGACATTTCTCAAACGAGTCAGACCATCGTTCAGATGATTTTCGATCCGTCCGCTGGTACTCTCGACCAACTCCGAAATTGCCTTGGAAGCACGGTAATCGGTGGTGTGGGCGTAGGGGTCATATGCGTCTGCCACAGATACAGTGTCCAGGACAAGGGGGTGAGGTGACAGCGGTGACTGAGGTTGCACATTGACAGGAGCAGGAGGAGCCGGGTTGAGCAGCTGCTGCCAGCGCTGCAAAAGATCTGGACGAGCAACGGCAACCTTGGGAAGACTCTCGCTCACAACGTGCACCGTCGATGGGTCCATCAAGATGCCGCGGTTAAGGACAGTCTCAAGAAGATGAGAAAATCGAGCCACATGGGCAATGTCGACGTTCTCATCAGACATCAATGTTTGCGCCTGGACATGAAGAGCCAGGGCAATGTCTTGAGCGTTGAGCTGATGGACGCACTCAGGCCCGAGGCTGGCGATAGCGTGTTGGGCAACCGGAGAGACCAGGCCACCATTCTCGATCATCGCTCTCAGCAATGCGATACTTGTGGGTGCAGAGACTACAGCCTGCTGTCGGGAGAAGGCTTCGCCAAACAGAATAATGGCTTCGTCGATCTCGGCAACGGCAAGTTGGCGACTGACCTCATTGTTGGCTCCAGCCCGAATGCGCTGGAACATCGACCGTGCTTCAGAAATACCTTCTTCAATGGAACCTGAATTGATCAGGGTAAGAGCGTACATCGTGGCGAAATCGGTGTTTGGGACGATTGGAAGCGAGCGGACCTTGTTCCAGGTCGACTTGGCTTGAGCGATATCACCAGCACGGATATACATCGCCGCAAGCGCCATCGCAGGTTCAGATTTCAGGTTCGCCAGCGTGATGGCATCGAAGCATTCTACAGCTTCACTTGCCCTTCCGGCATCCGCAGCAGCCGTAGAAATCATGGACAGTGCTTGATCTCTGACTAGCGGAGGCAGAGTAAAGTCATTGATGCACGAGAATGCGGCAGAATAGGCTCCTTGATCCAGGTGATGTCTTACGAGGCCATTCAGGACGAAGGCACTGGTCAAGTCTTCTGAAAGGGCCCGCTGATTGGCCGAATCTTTGAAGGATTCGAGGATCTTTTCGTAGAAGTGTAGACCACTCTCGGCAAGGCCACAGGTGTAGTATGCCTTGATTAAGGAGGCATACACTTGCATGTCCAAGGGGTCGTTGGCAGCCCTCTGGATAGCCAGATCACGGTACTCTTCATACAAGGCCTGCGCGGCGTGGATGTCTCGCTTTGAGGCCTGAGCATCAATAACAGTCGTGTACAGTCTGGGGTGAAGCTGAATTCCATGGTTGCCCATGTCGGTAAGCAGATTGTTCATATGATCCACCAAGCCGGCTTGAGCACACGCCTTGACCAGAGCATTGTAGACTGATGAGGAAAGTTGAAAGTCTTGCACCGTAGCACGTGCAATGTTGTAAAGCTTGGTAGCGAAAGCAAGAGAGGTGTCGGCGGCGTACAGCTGTTGTTGTCTGGCAGCTGACGGGAAGACCAAGGCACCGTCACTTCCATACCGGGATGCTCGTTCACCGAGATGTTTCTGGACTTGATACGCCTCAAGGCTTCTAGCAGCCAAGAACTGCAGAAGGATCGAGTAAGAAGTGGCGTTTAGCTCAACGGCACGTCTTGTCATGTCACCATAGACCTCGAGAGCTCTGGGCCACGGTTGGTAGCCGCTGCTGAGGTTGATGGCTGAGATCAAAATGTAGTTGTACGCATCGACCGTGGGAACGTCACCTTCCTTGATGATCGTCTCAAAGAGAGCGGGAATATCGGCATACCGCTGCTGTTGGCCGAGCAGAACGATTTGCTCCGATAGAGAGGATTCTTCCGCAACGGAAGAAGTGATATCCGTTGGTGTAGTCGAGTGTTCCTGGGTATAGTACGAAGACTCGACGTCGGTGGATGTCTCCTGCACTGTAGAAGTCACCGGGCTTGGGTTGAGAAGCGGGCTATCCACCTCTTCGATAGGCGTCTCACCCAGCTGTGACAATGCATCCCGGTCGTGTACGTCTCTCTCGTCCACTTTATTCCGTGCCTCAGCCCCCAAAGACCTCTCTTCCACCTCTTCAATCTGCGGAGTGGCGCGCTCACTGTTCTGTCGCGAGGCAGGTAGTCGAACAGTCGGTCGGAGGATACCGATAGTGCCCGACTCGAGTCTGGTGTGTTTCGGAGCCACGCCCTTGTCTTGCTGTTTCCATCCTATTCTTCTCGCGAACTGATGTTGTTTCCACTCCGAGTCATCCCCCGTCTGTTGCGCATGTTGCCATGCTGCGTAATATTGGGCCAAGCCCGCATCTCCGCCCGAAGACTGGGAGGTAGATCCGGCCTTGGCGCCGGCACCTGAACCTGAAGGACTGGAGAAGGCATTTTGAAGTTGAGCGGTCTTTGAGAACTTGGCGACCGGGTAGTTTTGAAACTGTCCTAGGGACTGGCCAGCAGCGACAACCGAAGGAGCATAGGTGTGGGCGATTCCTTTTGCAAAGCTAACACGAGCAAGGTGTGCAAAAGGCTTGAAAGGCATTTAGAGAATGGAAGAAATCTTCCGGGCGAAGAGAAGTGTGTTGAAAAAGAATGGAGGCGAACAAGGCAGGTTCATTGACGACTTGCAGGCCGCCAATGAACGCGCAGGCTGAGAAGTGTGAAGGGTAGAATGGTGAAGGAAAAAAGTGTCGAGACACTCACTCGGGAGTGGAGTGTCTGCTGATTATCGTCGCGGTCAATGTGAGGGTAGAGTGAAGAAGTTGGTGTTGGTGAGATCTCGTCTTGAAATATCCAGTAGCCCTGATCAGTACCTATAGGCTCGAGGACGTACTCGTAAAAAGTGATGCCTTGGGATTGCCTGGCGGAGAGAACTGGCACCGCGATCAAGACGGTGACGAATTGAACCGGTTGGCTTGAGGAGTCAGGTGGATGGTAGACAGATCCAGTTAGCCAGAGGGGAAATAAGGGAAATGTAGGAAGCTCAAGGCACCAACCATGAGGCTGGACGAAGAGGAAAAGGCTCCGTTCTGCCAGGGCGAAGCTGGTGGAAAAGCGCAGTCGAAGTGGTGGATGTGCTAGATTTGCGATGGAACTCGGGAAGATGAGGGATTTCTACAGCTTCCCGCTGCCATTCGTCCCGGCGCGTTCTCGAGCTCACATGCACAAATGCCACAATGTGCTGCTACCTAGTCCCAGGGCAGTTTAGCTGCGGTCAGGGCTTATGTTATGTTTCGGGGCGTCAAAGTCAAAAGTTCCCGGGGGATTGACGCCTATGGTGGAAGGCTTAAAGTCTTCTGGCACCCACCTGGAAGTGTAGGATGCTCCCCGAAGCGGGTCGTTACAGTGGCGTTCCGGAGTGTGGAAGGCCCTAAATCCGGAGACAACTTTGTGCTTACAGAAGCTCCACGTCCATACACAGGACATGGCAGTCATGTTTACTCTCCGTCACTGCTGACACGTCTGGTTTCTCGTTCTCAACTGCAAGTAAACAGATGTCGGAATACGTCTCGGCGATGATGCTTACTATCACCCTTGTATCCTGTTGTTAGAACTTAGGTCCTCAGGAAAGAGGTACAGCGGTACTAATTCCAGCACATGCTACCTTAGTTCTCCCTCACCAGAGGTATCTAATATCTTCGAATGAGGATGCGAGACAGCAGAGACCTCCGCATTCTGGTCAGTTTACATTACTGCCAGTAGTACCATGCAAAAGCCCGGCAGGCATCAAGCAAAGGACTGTGCCTAGGTAGGTACGATGGGAACTTCCACATATCACAGATCCCCCCTGCTCTAACATCTCTCGTCCCCCTTCCCCTCTCCTTTCCCCCATCTCTACCGCAGACGACCTACGCACTTCGATACTATCTCATTCAGGCGTTCATCATGGCAACACCATCCGCGCCAGACGCAGCAACAGGGAACTCGGAAGCAGCAGGGCTAGCAGCGAAACCAGGAGCAGTAGCAACACCGCAGCGGTTATCGCTCTTCTCCCGCATCACATTATACCTCCGATTATGGGCCATCAAAGCGTCAATCAAGGTGTATTCCAGCGTTCTTCGAACCATTCACTCATCAGCCCTACGAAAGACATTGCCAACCTATACCAAACACTACGCGGTGCGACCGACACTTGAGAACCGCATCTTCATCCCTTCCAACGCCCAGCCAGGCGCAACGTACCCTCTATTCATCGTGATTCACGGCGGCGGCTTCGCCCTGATGGACCCGTCCTTTGACGACCCCTTCAACAGAAGTTTCGCCGACACCCACGGTTTCGTAGTGGTAGGGGTCAACTACCGCAAGGCTCCCGCCCATCGGTTTCCCACACCGGTCCATGACGCCGCGGAGATTGCGCGCTCTGTCCTGTCCGATTCCGATCTCCCTGTCGACCACTCCAATGTCGCTATAGGCGGGTTTTCGGCGGGCGGGAACCTCGCTTTGGCGATCTCACAATTCCCCGATCTGCGAGACAAGGTGAGGTCCCTGGTCCCAGTCTACCCTGTCGTAGATTTTGCAGGGAAATACAAAGGCGAATATCGTACCACGCCGGACGGGAAAAAGGATATGTTGAAGGATCTCGCGCCCTTATTTAATTGGGCTTACATCCCTGAAGATCAGGACAGGGCCGATCCGCTCCTGAGTCCCATCTACGCAGGAAGAGATCGCCTGCCGCAGAGGATCTTCTTCATCGGCGCAGAGTATGATGTCTTGTGCCATGAGGCGGGCGTTATGGCGCGCAAGCTCGCGGGTATGGACGAGACAGCGGACCCTGGCGACACCTGGGAGAAGAACGGGATCAAGTGGCGCATGGTGCCTGGCGTTACTCATGGATGGACGCACATGCCGAAGCGCGGAGAAGAGGAGGTCCAAAGGAAGAAAGGGCTCGAAGTCTTGTATAAGGAAATTGCGGAGTGGTTGAAGCAGTGAACTTGCCTTCTCCCAGCATTAGCCAGAGTCATCGTGGTCATCGTGAATCTTGAAAAGATAGTGAACGGACGACATGAGCACGTCAAGCCAAGGCATCCGTTCTGTGTACTTTACTCTTGGAACTTGCGCCGGCAATGAATATTGACCTGTGTTTTCCATCCAGGGGCCCAAAAACGCCATGCTATGCTAAATCTCATCCTGCAATGCCCATGCAGTGTTATGCAGTGCCTCGCACACCCAGCCCCAATTCAAGCCCAGGTCCACCCAGGTCAAAGCACCCAGCTCAAGGAGGCCAGCCGACATGTACAAATGATTAAGGGGCATTCAATATACATTTGGCTGCAATCGTATCGTCCTTCACCACCCATGGTAGTCTTCTGGCGAATGCTGTCAACCGCGCTGATACTAACCATGGTAGCGATGGCCAACGGATACCATGAGCTCTGTTAGTCGGGATCAAGGTAAACCTGACACGGTGCTTAACATGCGCAGCCCGCTTCTGCCGGTTTTTGATTGTTTATCGACACATCGATCACTGTGTAGTGACAGTTAGCCCATATGGTCCAATATAGTCCTTGCGAGCGTGTCTGGGACTTACTTTGCGGGTTTGGCTGAGCCTCGCCCTCGGCCTCCATGCCCGGCAAAGCCTGTGCGATTCTCCTGAACAAGGCCTTGACATTGTGACCGGCTTTGGCACTGGTTTCCATGAAAATGGCACCCGCCCTCTTAGCCTCCTCTTCGCCCTGCTGTGTCGTAACCTCTCGTTTGCTATCTCCCAGATCTGTCTTATTGCCGACCAGGACGACAATCACATCATTGCCACGCTCGCCCCGGACATCGTCTATCCATTTCCTAGTCTGCTCGAACGTCTTTTTCGATGAAATATCGTACACCACCACAGCCACCGAGGAGTCGCGGATGTATGAAGGGATCAGAGAGCGGAATCGTTCTTGGCCTGCAGTATCCCAGAGTTGCAAGCGGACCGTTCGGTCTTCGAGGTACATGGTTTTCGAGAGGAAATCGATGCCGATCGTGGCTTGGTACGTCGTGTCAAACGAGTCATACATGAACCGTGTAATGAGAGATGTCTTGCCAACTGCGCAGAGGAATGTGTGAGAAGTGTACAGCCATACCATAGATCACCGTTCAGGAGGACATACCACTTTGTTCACCGAGGAAGACCAGTCTGTGTTAACTTGTCAGCCTGCGACCAGGCTCACCAAGCCAGAGAACAACATACTTGAACTTCTTCAATGGGTTGGAATACGATCCCACACCACTTTGCGCCATGATGTATATATTGTTAATAGAGAAAGATGCACTCTCCGGACAAGGAAAGCAAGGGCCGAAAGATCCGATGAGAGGGTGTTTGCTCGAAGTGTCGAGGTTATGCTTTGCCTGTGCTGTAGGGTGCTGATTTATTGTCTGGTCATCACAAGAAGAGTTGAGGATAAAGAAGAAGTAGGTGGACAGGACAGACTGAATGAAAGAGGTCAGGCACCGTTTTCGACTACTAGTATCCTAATTAAAAGAAATAATAACAAATGTTCATGAGAACGTACCTAAGCGACAACAACGGTTTTGGCTACTCCTGACGGGCTATTCAGGGACTGGCATGAAATTACCAGGCACCAGGCCAGATTGCATGCGCGAATAGTGTTGGGACTTTTGGGGGGTGTGAGGTTTATCCAGTTCTACTCGAAGCGATACGATGACGATGAATGACACCACACTGCACTCTTCTCCGAAGAGCCTTGTCCGAGTGAAATACTATTGTTAAAATAATAGCTCAGGCGAGTATTCTACTACCATAGTATAGCCATCAACACAAGTGCCCGCAGGTGGCTTATTAGCAGTACCCTCAGTGGTGTAGTACACTTCACACACCTGTTCCCGGGTCTCGACGCCCATTGGCCTGTGCTCAGACTCCGCTTTCATAGAAATCGACATTCATTCCTTTGACGACCGACATTGTCACGCAACGGTCTGTCTCAAAGAACAGGACATCGGGCCATGATCCCGCGGTAACAATGCGTGCCTCACTTCCGCTTCTCAAGCGATCTGTCTGGAAAGGTACGAGCAGAGCGTCACCTGCTCCACAAAGCACCGCAAAGCCATGTTACGGCGCCAATCTTTGCTCACACCTGTATAGGACCTAACATCGTCCCCTTTCCGAACCTGAGGCCTGCCGGAGCAGGAAAGTCGCCTCCAGTGATCAAGACCCAAGCTCGAGCCGCGTCAATCCTCCCCAGTTTTGTTGGGCTGCGTTTCGCGGTGCACAATGGAAAGATATACCAAGAGGTGTACATTACGGAAGAGATGGTAGGAAGAAAATTGGGCGAGTTCGTCCCGTAAGTCAAGCAAGGGTTCGCCGTGAAATAAGGCTTCAGATGCTGATGGTTGAGTCCCTTACAGAACGAGAAAACGTTTCTCCTACAAGCAGACGAAGAACAAGTAGACGGGCAAAGAGAAGCGCCGCCATTGTACAATATCTGTTGTGGGCTTTGCCCTCCAGAGGGCCTGGAAACTATCAATCCCACAGCAGGAGAGGGGAACTGGGTCAATTTGAGGTCCTGTCAGGAATCGTTCGTCGGGAGCGTAACGCCAAATACAATGATGCTAGCATCGATGGTTGCTAGCCATAAATTCTACTATTCAAAGCACACGATCTCTTCATATGCCATGTAATGTAAAAAGTTCAAGAAGCCGGCCAGGCCCCATTGCGGTTTTGCAATGTCTTGAAGACACGCTGTGAAGAAATATCTATTTCTTTGTGACGCCTTTCATCCATGCGCCCTATCCGACCATACCAATATGGCCTGCGACCCATACCGTGACACCCAAAGTCAGGTAGTAGACTCCCGTTCGCTATGCACCAATCTAATCCGAAAACGCCGCCAATGATAGCATACCGGCCCTTTTCATCTGTAGAATTCGCCTCTCTTGACATTGACGCCGTATTCCTGAACCGCCATCCCTAAATCTTCCATAGTCAAAACCGTCTTGCCCTGCCCAGTTCCGCCCTGGCCACCACCTCCGAACCCGGTCCTCTGGACTCCCAGCTGCGTGGCTTGCTGAGACTTACCCAAGAGACCTGCACCAGCTGCACCAACCGCTCCCGCGCCCCCGGGCCCACCACCTGCACCCGCAGCGGCGTTTCCGAGAGGGTTGTTTGCAGTTGCCGAGTTTGACGACCGGATCCGACTATACTGGTACGCGTCGGCGGCCACATCGGCGACGAATTTCTGGGTAGCCAGGGCCAAGAGCCGCGCAAGAGGCAAGGGTGTAGTGTTTGTGCTTGCGCCTGTAGGATCGGCCGGGTTTGGAGGTGGAAGACCAGAGAGAGCGAGGTAGTGTGCGGTGACAGCATCGGGGATCTAAATCACAACGAAGAGACACGTTAGCACGATGATGCAGAAGACCGATATATCATTCAAGCCCGTCGGGATAAGTTGTATGTGCGAGACAGAGAGGGAGAGAAAGAAAAGGATCGTCCATAAACATACTATCGGCGCATAATCATCCATCTTGCTTAGAAACTCGCGCAATGTGACATCCTTGCGGTTCTGTTGTAGTAGGCTCGCTGCCCCCGCCGCGGCAGGCTGTGTTTCTGATTGCGTTGACTGATGATCAACCGTCGCGGATGAAGCACCCTCGTTTTGAGCCGCGGTTGCGGCGGCACCGTCGTTGTCCTGGGTATCGGCCATTTCGGTGTCGACGTCGACGTCGACATCGACATCTCTTGGAGTGGGGTCGCCTTGGGCAGGCATCGATGGCGGCGACGACATTATTGTCCTGTCATGTACAGGGTGTGTAACTTGAGATGAAAAGCAGTGGTGGAACAGACGGCGGTAGGACGTTGTGTCCAGAGTTGGATCTGTGTCTGGGTCTGGGTCTGCTGATATTGACATTTGCGCAAACCGGGGTTGATGAGGGCTGCATTATTAACGGCTACACTTCGGATTGTGGAGAAAGACGAACCCAACGTACTACGTCTTGTACCTAAGTACGTACTACCTTCGTACTAAGGTACCTAGGTAGGTACGGTGTTCCTACTACGAGTAATACAGCACATAGACTGCAGCAGACTTCTCATCTCTTCTGGTTAGCAGTATATGGTTCATGATATAGGTGGCTACTGTTAGAATACCGGTTGAATCTCCCCTCAGGTTCCTCAATATCTCTTCAAGCTAATCATTCAAATGTACTCCAATGCGTGCTGCCATGCTTGCCGATGATACTATTTGTGCCCACATATAACCACCAAAAGACGCCCGATGCTAATAGATCAATATGTTGTGAGGCTCATCCCTCCCTCAGGGCCAGTCTGGGCCTAGTGACTGGGAAGCTTGTGCTGCGGCCCTCGCTATCATCGCTTCGACGTCGTCCATGCTCGGATTGAAGGAGCCTTCCGCGTCATTCTGGGGACTGCTTTGGCCAAACTCGTCGGCACCATCTGACTCAAGATTCGACTGCGATGCGCTGGATCCGGCTGCTGCTGAAATCTGCTGGTCTGTGGCACCAAATGCCATAACCTCCTGCAGCCCGTCAAAAGAAGCTGCGTCCCCTTCCGAGAGAAGCCTGTCTCGCTCTCTGGCTTCCTGTTTGGATGCTTGTCCTGGAGCACGAGTCTTTAAATCCCCTGTCACATATTTCAGGTAGTAGGGTACTTCAATGCCACTCTTCAAGAAGAACAACTTCAAGTTTCTAGCTTTGTCTTTCAGCTGAACCTGGTTTCGGTCCTTAAGAGCCTCACTGACCGTGCCTCCTGGCCCGTACATGGCCAAGATTTGACTCCAATGAGGGCCTTTGACACGGTCGAGTCCCGTCATAAGAGCATTCTCTTCTTCCGTGGTCCATGGGCGTCTCTGACTGGGCGTCGGGCCCTTCCTCGCGATAAGTGCAGCCTTTGTGGTAGCAGCTAGTCTGGCACGTTCGTACAAGACCGATGTTGGCGCCGTTTGAGAAGCGTGCGGAATCTCGCCCGTGGACGCGGACGGCGTTGCCGCACCATCTGACTTAGCAACCCCATTTTCGATGATCGGCTCGAAAGACTGGTATTCTGGAAGGGCCGGCTGAGCCGTAGGGGTGTTTGGTAGGACGGCGGAAGTAGTCGGGGAGGACATGCTACTGAACTGCTCCGAGAAGCCAAATCCCCCTGCGTCTTGCATCGCAATTTCTGCGGCTCTTGCAGCTTGGGCAACAAAGTCATCCAGAGCAAGCGACTCAGTGGAGGGCTTAGGTTGAGCTGCTGTTGGTATGATTGCATCATTGGTTGAAACAGGCAACGGCGGCGTGTGGATTGAAAATTGTCCTTCCATTTGACCCCGTTGCAAAGCTCTGGTAGGATTGCTTCTGTGGGCTTCCGGCCCGCTACTCCCACCATGACTCGTGTTCTCAATGTTCTTGGAGAGATACGAGGAAACTTCTCGACTAAAATCTTCCCACCGGTACTTGAAAGGTAGCTGATCCAGAGTGTTGTTCTTGACGTGGTTCAACAAGATATCCCGGCGGGAGGAGAGTCTATTAAGGAAGTCCTGCTCGCTTGGGGCCAAGGCCGTTGTACCTGGTCTCCTTGCCAGAATAGCCTTGTCCAGGTCAGGGCCAAAGAGGTCAGCCATGACAACAGCGGGAGGAGCAGCACCTGTTCGCCAGGCGGTAATGAAGCCCTGGGTCTTCAGCTCGAGATAGATTGAAGCCTGCGCCTTGAGTAATCTGCCATTATCAGGGACAAATACCGAGAGAAACATCCTGTCCATGTCGCGGAGCCCGATCTCTCCTGTAAAGACGCTCGACATGAAAATGGCTTGGTTGGCTTTCCGAATAGCCTCGATCTGGCTGAGATCCTGTAAGCCGAGATCCCTGGACGATAGAAACGGCTTGCCAGTGTTGAATAGCCTTCTTGTCTGGTCAAATGTGGATCGCATTGCTGCATATTCTCGCGTGCTCGGTGAGTTGGGTGTATTGGATAACCCAAGCGCTTCAGCGGGTGTCAGCCTCGCCAGAAAACTCAAGATCTGTGAGGCCTGTTTGTCCAGTGCAGTCAAACTTTCCAGGCGGGACTTATCCACTGGAGACTGCGGCCGAAGAGAATTTGTTGTTGTGACATTGTCTCTTGGAACCGCAGCATTGGCTGAGTGCAGCACGGTAGGTTCAGGCCTCTGTGGCTTTTGACTTCCATCTCTTTGCAGCTCTGATAGCCCCTGGGAGACCGCCGCACCTATTACATTGCGAACCGCCTCCTCTTCAGCGTCGGCTGGGGATATACGACGTCTTTTGGGGCTCCTCGGATTGTCATCGGGCTCGGCGCTCGGTATGGGAGCCAACGAAGGTGCTGGCTGAGGGAGGGAACCTGTGAAACGTCAGTTCAACTTCTCGCTCACGGAACAACAGTGCTAGCCTTTGAGGTTTCCAGGTATGGAGGCCTCTGGAATGCCTCCTCCAGGCGGTTCTGCCGAAGCATTCAGCGACATTGTCTATATAGGCATCATTGTAGCCGGACACTCTTTGTAGGTGAGATTCGAGGTCACGTGGAGGAGGTTGATGAGGGACCTGAGAAAATATTTATAGAGGCGGTCTGACAGCAACATATGTGGGGAACCTACTGATATCTGGGGTATTTGCTACTTGTCAGACGTCGGGCATTAAATCGCGGGCGCAATCGAGGGGAAACGCGGTTTGTCTGTCTAATCGCGTGGGTGAGTCAGCCTCCATTATTTTTCCATCTACATATTGACCTTGATACTACTAGTACTCCAGTTCCCAGCCACCAACTTTTTTCTATCTGTTATCGCCTCGTTCAAGTTGCGAACTGGTAGCTTGCTTGCCCAGCATCCATCAAGCCCATCGTTGTCCGCAAAATCAGGCGGTGTTGTCGGCAAACCAGCAAAGCAATGCCTCCTCCCACCTATTTTGCGTATGGCTTGAGGTGGCATAGCACTCGATAGCTGCACTCGATAGCTGTGTGCCAGTTTGCTGCACGCTGACAAGTTCACCAGCCAGGGGTAGCTACCCGTCTAGACGGAGCCTAATTACTTACGGCCTTCCAAGCATCCATCGCCTTGCATGCGTTCAGCGGCTCATACTGGCTATCACCTTAGACACAGGAGGCGGTCAACATGGACTCCTGTCAAGAACCTGTCAAGGGATGATACGGAGATATATCACCATGGATTAATCCTAGAGAATATCGACTATATAACGGCTCTCCACGGAAAACTATGCTTGTCAAAGCACCACGTTGGCGAATCCAATGTTGAGGATGAAAGAGAAGACCCCACTGCATCATCGCTACTATCGAAGCTCTTCCCTGCTCGACATCTCCACTCCCACTCGTCACATTTGAAGGCCTGTAGTGCCTCGCCAAAGTCTGCTTTTGATCATGGGAACAGCGCCGATTCAGTAAGCTGCTTCTTGTAGCTCGATTTCATGACGATGCTGTCATGGGAGCCTTTGGGAGCTCGTCCATGCAGCCTCATGCCTGCTGGACTGAGCTCTTAATGCCTAAGATCCCCCGCAGCTTATTGCTGGTGTTTCCTATTCTCAACTATTCCCCAGACTGATGGTTGACCGCAGAGACCACTGAAGCCTTACGGTAGTAGATATGGGACTATCGAAGGATAGGATCTCTTTCCCCAATGCTTTGTTGCTTTGTCTTTCTTCATTGCTCGTCACCACTGCTGCCCAGACTGATGTCAAACAGCAGCTTCTGAGTACATTTATCTATACATTGTATGGGGACAGAACCCCCGTGGCCATTTCGACCTCTCCCACACTGACGCCGCTCGGGGCTCAACAACTGTATCAAGCTGGCATTAAGATTCGCCAAAGATATGTCACTCCTAGCGAGAGCGGCGGTTTCGCCATCAACGGCATTTCACCTTACCAGCTCGCGTATGACCAGCTGACCGTGCTGGCGACAAGTGATCAATTTGTATCAGCGTCAGCTCAGGCCTTCCTACAGGGCCTGTACCCTCCTTTGCAGACGTTGTCCAATTACACCTACATTGACGGCCAAAGCACCATCCAGAATGGGACCAACCTTATTGCTCCTCTCCAGGGATACCAGTATCCCAATATCATGACATTGTCAAGTAATGACCTGAACTCGGTCTGGCTTGGCGGAAGTAAGAATTGTCCAGCCTGGGAATCTTCGAAAGATGCCTATTATGAGACGGAAGCATTCCAGAGCCTTGAGAATAGCACCAACGGATTCTATGCGAGTCTTCAGGCGAACTTTCTCAATGGGATCATGTCAAATGCTTCAGTCGGCTTCATGAATGCTGACGATGTTTACGACTATCTCAACTACGCTTCTATCCACAACACCTCTGTTGCGGAGCACCTGACACCTGAGGTATTGACAAAAGCAAAGATCCTTGCGGCGGATCTTGTTTTCGCCTTGAACGCAGATACAACAGCATCGGGTTCAACACCTGGGGATCACATTCGTGCAATATCTGGGAGAACATTAGCCACCCGTGTTCTGCAGGCCTTTTACACGACAATCAATACCCAAGGTGCTTCAGACAAAATGACGCTGACTTTCGGTGGTTATGAGCCCATGGTGGCATTTCGCTGCGCTAGCCGGCCTGGTCTCTCCTCAGAACTCAGTCTTCTACAATGTCCCTGCCCCCGGATCAAGCTTTATCTTCGAGCTGATTTCCATGCCGGCCAACGATACCAATGCATATCCCGAGCCGTCTGACATGTTCGTCAGATTCCTCTATCAGAACGGTACGGATGCGGATTCGTCTCTGGTTGAGTTTCCCCTTATTTGGATTGAGTCCCAGTCTGACCATGATATCGTTTCCCGACTTTGTCGCGGGTCTGCAAAAATTCGAGATCTTCAGCATTGAGGACTGGTGTACGACATGTAACAGCCTCAGCATCTTTTGCCCAGCTTTTGTTGGTACGAATGGCGTCTTGGACCCTACAGGTCAAAGTTCTCCCCAGCGGAAAGGTCTCTCGCCAGCCATTGCTGGCGTAATTGGAGCTGTTGTCACCCTTGCAGTGGCATTTCTGTTAGTAGGTGCAATTGTGCTATTTGGTGGCGTGAGAACCCATCGGGTCCGTATCAAACGGCGCTCCGACCTGGGAGGGTTCAAGGGCACCCAGAAGCTTGCTAGCGACCAGGACCTTACTATTCCAAAGGGGGGTGTAGGAGCGGTAGTCGTCACAAGCGAAGATCCCACTCCCGTGCGAGGTCATGAAAGAGTAGGCAGCTGGGAGCTCAAAGATCAGGCAGAGGCAGAGCAAGCACGAGGTTCGATACTCGGCGGCAGTCTTCAGCCGCGGCGCCCAAGCTATGAAGACGACGAAGTGCCAATTGATCCCCATATGCCTCCGGTACACCCGCGGAGCCCTCTCTGAGATGGACAAGGCGGTCGCTCTCAGTCAGTGAACTGGCACCAAGGGATGTGAAGTGATGTGGAGGGACCAATGCTTGAAGTTCACATTCTGCGACACCCTCCAGCAGAACAGTCATTCACTTGATTGAACGGACAGATCTTTCCAACACGGTAGCGATGATTCGCTGATGTCGCCACACCCTCACTTCCATCTCACTCATCTATCTTTCACTTCTCACATGTTTTCTTCAGCACTTTTGACCCGATCTCAATGTTAGTCTGCCCTTCCCACCTTTCATCATCCATCATAAAGAAGCCTTTCTCAGGCTCGGTCCGCCATTGTCGATCTTAACAAGCCTTTCTTCGCTCCTGCCTCTTGAGCTGTCGCTCTGTCCGGTAAGTGTCAGAGCATTCCTTCCTCGTTGCTCGGTGGTGCGCGCCTTCAGTTTGGGCGGCAGAAACCCTCGTCCTGCGCTTATCGCCCACGCCAGACTTGCATTGTACCAATGCTTTTGTCCATCTTGCACGACTCGGCCAAGGCATTGCTGGCGTTTCCCTCTCTTCCAAGATCTCTTTTGGCTCCCTCCCTTGGCTACTGCATTGCTTCCTGACTGGCGCTCACAATACGGCATAAGGCCAATATGACTAACCAAAACACAGATAGCCAAGTTGGTAGGCGTCGCAGATATACTGTGTCGCGTCTCCTCGAACTTGCTCCTCATACAAGAGGCAAACCCTTTGACCTGTCCAAGTTCACCTACGACGCAGCTCGAGGTAAGTCCTCGAACAGCCCGAGTCAAGCAAAACATACTGATCTGAAGTAGCCGGCGTGGTACCTCCACTGGGTGCTTGCGTCATGTCCACTCGCCGAACTCTGAGCGATCAACCTCGCAACTGGTCGCAAGAGTCGAGCAGTTCGCAGGAAGACTTGATCATCTATCGAGGCAATCGCATTGTCAAAGAACCTGTGAGACAACCCAAAGGGCCTCCCATCGAAGTCTGCGTCCCACAAGATGAAGGATTCGCTCGCTTTCTCAAGAAACACTCTTCGCCTACCCATCAGCGCGTCACTGCAGGGGGTCGCATTGTGCCAATGGAACACCGACCTCGCCCTCCTGCGTGTCAGTTGGTGAGCTGCAAATCAACTCCGGAGCCGGACCGCAAGAACAACGCACGCGAGGGAGGGGCGATGCACGTAGAAGGCCCAAAGCTGGATACAGGAGGCCATGTCAAGCCGAACGAGGATACTGACGACGTTCTCCAAGTACAACCGCAGCCTCAGGTTCAAGTGCCCGGAGTCAATGGACTCATGGACCATAATGCGCTCACTGCCGGCATCAGTGTCAATCTGGTCACAAATGGAGATGCCCTGCCCGTTGACACTACTGCTGCACAATCTCACTGGTTGGCACCCATGCTGGCATCGCCTGTCGGTCCCAACATGTATCCCGATCCATACTATTTGCAGAGTCCTCAGGTCTTTCCGAGTTGCGCAATGCCCTTGACACCACCGGTTCCGGGCTATAACGGCACCTTGGATGGGCAACTCTTCATGCCCATGGCCCCTTTCCCTGACATGATGGGTCTTCATGCTCCGACTGAGATGCCGGTGCTGACGGCCGAGCTTGCTCCAACCGACGCAGGCTATCTCGACCAGATGGTTGCCAGTGCCACCGCGCGCTTCCAGGAATTGGATCGTCAACTCAAGATGATTGACCGGCACCGTGCCATGCGGAACCGCGACCCCTATCTATCCGAGCACCGAATGGCAGTGGTGCAAATGCGTGCAAATGCAAAGGCAGACATTTCTTACTGGTCCAATATGGCTGCTGAGGCAAAGGGGGCTCCAAAGCCGTCTATTGGCGCTCCCGGTAGCACACTCAACGTGGAGGCGGCCGCATATGTCCCTCTCCAGTCCAACTCTCTAGTCGCGACATCATCAAGCAAACCAAGCCGCCTGGTGGAAGGTAGCGACAGTCCTGTCCAACCTAGCCAGCCGAAGCGCTCGCCCAAGGCAGGACGTCGGGGCATTCCCATTGTACCGCCTCCAGAAACGTCGGACTTGATCGTCAAGAAACCCGAAGATGCTGCCCCAACCCAATTTACTGCGGTCCAAGATGGAAAATGGGGCGTGGGCGTCGGCCATGCACCTCCGGGGTTGCTTCGCCGACAAGAGGAGTTAGCTAAGGCGATGATTCGTGAAGACCGGGTGACACCACACAAGTCAGCCAGGGCATCTTCAGTTGAGAGTCCAGTGGCGGGCCACCCCACATCTTCTGTGCACGATCAGGCGGTCGAGTCGTCACCAGGAGAGAATGAAGAGAACAAGTTGGAACGTGAGGAGTGGCTGCCGACGAACCCTGGACGGGCACCTGCCAGTATCGAAGCATGCTATGAGTTGCAGCTCGACGCGATGCGGCTTCCCAAGGGGGTCGTCAGCAAGATCAAACTGCCAGATGGCACCATTACCCAAGTTCGAGGTCGGGGCCTGCAACGTCCACCTTCCTTGGGAATGGACGATTTTGAGAGGCGATACTGGAAGTCGAAGCCTGTCTTGAACAAGGAGATGACTTCACAGTTCATCGAAGTGCGAGCTTGTGACGAGGGTCCAGTTGCAGAGATGGTTCTGGACTACGTTGACTCCAACCGCCCGAATAACGAAAGGTTAGTACTCCTGGTGCACTTGCTCCCACAATAGATGCTAACCATCTCCTGTTGGACCAGCATGCGTACCGCGTCTGTCAGAGAGAACACGACCAAGGTCTTATCAAGCAGCAGCTCTGGATCCTCGAATGGATTTCGCGATCGGTCGATGGGAGGGAGGAACGACGTTGTCATGTAAGCGAGCAGTCAGGGAGGTGTTCTTCTCGGTAACAGCTAATGTCTTCTAGGGTGCCTGGTCGCACTCGCGAACATGGCCATAAAGAACATCACTCGGCGACCTTTGGATCGAATGGCTCTGAACCAAGCAGTTTGACTTTCAAACAATCGTCCGCATCATCCACACCTCTTTGGTTGAGAGGAGATGACAAGTCGGGCTGGTTCGCAGGCGAAGTTACCCTCGACGCCGCCATCAACAAAGGCTTCTCGTGTGTGTCTGTGCAGAATGTGCATGCTATAGGTCGGCTTCCACACATGCTGGATGGTGCCACTGACAGTCAACGTCGCTCAGCGCGATTGATGCTCTCTGCAGCTGGCAAAGGTCGTAGCCCCCAGCGAGGCCACAGCGCAACGACTGCTTCTGATGCCTTCTCCAGACCGTCTCATCGCGCAGAACAAGGCTTTACAGCTAAGAGTGATGATGAGATTCAGAGTCGCGTTGTCAAGCAAGGAGAGATGTGATACGGCCGACATGTTACCAGGGCTGTATGAATACTTACGGCACAGGTTCATCAGGTTCGGTTGGGTGAAAGGACAGGGTAGTGGTTGGCAGCATGTCGTCTTGAAGTATTGCCAGACCAGGTTCCAAGTGTAGCTGGGACAGACCAACTACCTATGTTATTGGGCTCAGGGTGCAGGGATTTGACAGCAACAGACACGGCGCTGAAAGACGAAAGGCTGTGGAAAGCAAAGCAAAGCAAAGCAACATGTTATTCAATTCAGTGACATGAAGCTGAAGAATGGATACGCATACATGGACTAGGTAGTGTCAGCAGAAGAGCTGCATCTGGAGACACCCAGTACAGATACTGCTGACAGAACAAGCGATATGGAACTCCATTGTATTTCTTCAAAGAACCATAGGATTAATAAGAGGAGCTGGCAGATAGGACACTGTAATGGGGACGAGGAGGCTTTGAGACTGAGAAGGGACGGTTTTGTCTGTCTTGTGCATCTTTTTCTTCCGACGATGGAGATCTCCCGATCACTGCCCACATCAGCGCATTTCATCCAGATCCTGTCGGCGCAAGGAGGGAACTGGGCAGGTCATATTGGTTTTGGTAAGAACGAGTCCATGCGTGACGGTGGAGGTGGAAACACGATACAACCCAACTCTGTGGAAGGGTACCAGAGCTGATAGAGAGTTGGAACGCGTGCGGTGGCCGGGCGCAGGAGGCGCAGGCAAAGTACTGTACGTGCTCCTGTCAGGTACTCGGGTGGTGGTTGGTAGAACCTACAGTACTACGTACTACTACTAGCACAAAGGAGTACGTAGTGTAGTATTTGGCTGGTTTAGCCGGCTGATAATAAATGATGCGGTGGGAAACGCAGCCGTTCGACGTGCGCTTATGGTTATGTCCGTCTCCAGCGAACGGGGCAGTATGGGACTGATCTTGCAGCGATCACGATTCAACCGCATCAACCGCAACAGGTGTTTATACTACTGTCTGCCATATATACCCGAGGTAAGGTGCCTCAGGTAATCGAGGCCGAATCAGACAATTGGTATACCTGCCATAAGGTACCTGAGGTAGGCAGGTCACAGTAGGAGTAGATGGTGTCAGATAAAGTACGTCTTTCCGGCAGCTACTAGTATCTCAGGCACTGCTGTAGGTCCCGAGATCCATCCGTATCGCGTGCCATTTAGCGCCTGGTTAAGTAACAAGATAAGCTGCAACCATTGTGCCACGCCTTCACCAGCCTATAGAGGAACAATTTACTAGGTAGGTTCTAGGTAAGTGCCCACCTAGACACTGCCAAAGTCCTCTCTGGCTCTAGGCTCAAACCTCCCCACTAGCACTACTATCCATCCCCACCAAATCCCAAGAGCAAGCCAGAACTGATCGACCGACGTTTACCAATCCGCTCGCTCAAACACTCATTCCTCTCCTCGCTCGCCATCCCTCCCACTTCCTCCTCCAAAAGCCGATATCACTACGTACTCACTCAATACCCTTTCTTTCCTTCCGTTTTCCATACTACGAGGGCACACTCTCAAAGTCCTATCTTAGACTGTCATCATTGGCAATCCTGACCACCTCAGCCGCCCGCTGCCCGTCTCCTGAGGCAAGCATCATCGCCTCAGCTTCAATTCCATCAGGAGCAACCCGGGCATGGCGCTCCGCAGATAACCCCGTCCGGTCAACACACCCTCGTCCGCATTCCGGAGCCTGCAATCCAACAATCCGGACCCAGGCTTTTCTGCCAATACTCAGACAAGGCCTCTCCTTATTCAGCTTACCTTCGTCGTGGCTACCGATCGACCTCTTTCCGCATTACGACACCGCGATCACCCACCCACCCGTCGATTCTGTGGATCCATTGAGTTGGCACCTACAGCATCATGGCGACCGAGAAGCGCAACTTTTCCTCCCTATCCTTTTCCTCGAAAAAGCATCTCAACAGTGACTCGGGTCCGGGCACGCATACCCCGACGACGACAAAGCTCAAGAATTTCTTCCGCATCACCAGTGGTGGCAGTCAGACCTCCATAGCTTCCGATGGCCTACCTACCCCCAAAACCGAGTCGAAGCCTGTCAAGCAGTCTAGATTCCTCCCGGGTTTGGGCAGAAACCGATCGACCACGATTGCGAGCGAAGGCCACCCCCCTTGACGATGATGCGATCGTTTCTCCGACTGCCCAAGCCAACCCTTACTTTGTCCACCAAGGTCCGCCCGCCCTACGGCACCGCAATGAAGGCAGTGTGCCTCCCCTCCCCTCCCGATACCCCCAAAACGCAGGGCAACGGTGCGTCGCCGGAGGAAAAGGCACTTGCAGCTGGCAAGGAGGAACTGGCACGGAAACTCAGGAGAGTGGCTTCGGCCCCGAATGCCCAAGGTCTTTTCAGTGGAGGCAAGAGCGGCGGAGACAGACCTCAGACGGCCGAGCTGGGAAAAGAACCGCTCACAGTTCTCTCTGGCTCGTCGTCTAAACTGGGAATGACGCCTCCAGAGGATGCTGGACCTTCAAGTCTGTCAGTGCCCGGTGCGCCACTTCCCCTTCCCGGTCAAATCCGTCAGTCGGTGGCTTTCAGAAGGACCTACAGCTCCAACTCGATCAAGGTGCGCAACGTTGAAGTGGGGCCGAGTAGTTTCGACAAGATCAAGTTGATCGGCAAGGGTGACGTGGGCAAGGTTTACTTGGTCCGAGAGAAGAAGTCAAATCGCTTGTATGCCATGAAAGGTTTGTCTCAAATTTCCAAGTGCTTCGGGCCATGCTAATTCGATAAAGTGCTCAGCAAGAAGGAAATGATCAAACGTAACAAGATTAAACGAGCATTGGCCGAGCAAGAGATTCTGGCGACAAGCAACCATCCCTTCATTGTCACTTTGTACCACTCGTTTCAATCTGAAGAGCATCTTTATCTGTGCATGGAGTATTGCAGCGGCGGCGAGTTCTTCAGAGCTCTACAAACACGGCCAAACAAGTGCATTGGAGAAGAAGATGCTCGATTTTATGCCGCAGAGGTAACAGCTGCACTGGAATACTTGCATCTGATGGGCTTCATTTATCGAGACCTGAAACCAGAAAGTAGGCGAGAGCTCACATCAAGACTGAGATCCAATCCGGGCTGACCTCTTCCTTAGATATCCTACTTCACCAGTCAGGGCATATCATGTTGTCCGACTTTGATCTTTCCAAACAGTCAGATTCAGGCGGCGCTCCGACCATGATCCTGGGCACTCGGAATGCATCAAACCCGACCGGATATCCCCTCGTTGACACCAAATCCTGCATTGCCGATTTTCGAACCAATTCCTTTGTTGGTACCGAGGAGTACATTGCGCCCGAGGTCATCAAAGGCAACGGACATACGAGTGCCGTAGACTGGTGGACCTTGGGGATCTTGATTTACGAAATGCTGTTTGGGACGACACCTTTCAAAGGCAAAAATCGCAACGCTACTTTCGCCAACATCCTCCGGGAAGACGTGCCGTTTCCCGATCATTCACACGTGCCTCAAGTGAGCAAGTAAGTATCGACTCGTACCACGGAGGAGCAGAGAGTGCGCTACTAACCGCACCTAGTCTATGCAAGTCATTGATCCGAAAGCTCTTGATCAAGGACGAGGTCAAACGGCTAGGGTCTCGAGCAGGCGCATCGGACGTGAAGAACCACCCGTTTTTCCGGCCCATTACCTGGGCTCTCCTCCGACACATGAAACCTCCCATGATCCCTCATCAAGGAAGGGCGATCGATACCTTGAATTTCCGAACGGTGAAAGATAGTGGTAGCGTCGATATTGGAGGCACGGCTGGCCGCTTGCTGGGTGTTCCTCTCGACTCGGGCATGGCGACTCCTGGAGGTGAGATTGCAGATCCCTTTCTGGAGTTCAACAGTGTCACGTTGCACCACGATGATGAAGACACGATTATGATGGACGGCGGACAAGTACAGAATGGACGATGATGGCTTTTGCTTGGTTCGGGTTCAAGACACAAAAAGGGGCTATTGGGTTCCTGCAGTGGTGTTCGGCGTTTTGAGGCATGAGACACGAGATAGGGCCTCTCCATGCTTGCTCGTCGAGAAGAAAGCTGTGATTATGGGTGGTTCGACATATTGCGGGGTGTTACAACATTCAAAGGACGTATGTACAGATATACAGCGGGGCAGACTGAAAGCGAGCTGAGAGGGTTTTGTGACCATATCGGATCGTCCGCAGTCCTTGCTGTGCTGCGTGGCATGGCACGGCATGGCATGGCATGGCATATGCGTGCGAGATGGTGGATGGGAGATGGCGTGATCTGCCCTACATCGATCCTGCAACCGTCCATGTATGATCCTTCGATTGCTTCCTCGGAAGATATCACAATGTACACGTGTAACAACTGCAGGGTTCTTCAATGTGACGGGTTGTCTTTGTCTTCTGCCCGTCCTCCAGCAGCCACTTTGCAATATGCGATGTCGTACAGGGCGGGAATTGCTGACCAATCAGAGCGGCGCATCTGTGCATAGACGGCGACGACAAGGTCAACGCCCAATGACACCGACTGTCTGCTCCACGCTCTGCATTCCTTTCACAGTTTTCGCAGTCTCATGTCCCTTGGTCTTCTTCTTGCACCCGTTGCTTGAGGGTTAGAGCATCAACTGTCAGAGCAGACACGACACTTCACCGCTGGGCCGAATTTCGACGGTGCCCTCCTCCTCCCTGCTCGAGTCGAGGCCGACCCTGCTCTTGCAACCTCGTCCAGCACGCGTTACCAACCCGCGTGCTACGAGCATGGCCATATTCTTTCGTTTCTTCCCCTTTGTTCCTGTCCTTCGTGTTCGAATCAGACCGCTTTGTCCTCATTGAACGCCTTGCTCGACCTGTCTCCCGCTGGGACACATTAGACCTCTTCTGCCCCGGTTGGCAGATCAACACGTCTCATCATGAAATTTGGGCGGAATCTTCCACGGAATCAAGTCCCCGAGTGGGCCTCGGCATACATAAACTACAAGGCTCTGAAGAAGCTCATCAAGGCCGCTGCCGAAGGTCAAAAGCAGGACGGAAGTCTGGATCTTGCTGGTAGGAGATGGTTGACATGAAGGGCATCCATCGGGCTTGGCTTACATGCTTTAGGTTTCTTCTACACCCTGGACCGCAACCTCGAAGATGTGGATCATTTCTACAACAAAAAGTTCCAGGACTTCTCCCGTCGACTGAAACTCCTCGAAGACCGCTATGGCGTCTCTCCACAAGCTGCGGCCCAACTCGATGCGGACGAACGCGAAGATTTACTGGCGGCATTGCTGGAATTGCGTGGACAACTGCGGAATCTCCAATGGTACGGTGAGGTGAATCGCAGAGGGTTCATCAAGATCACCAAAAAGCTGGACAAGAGGATACCTGCCGCCCATGCACAGAAAAGGTATCTCGAGCTCAAGGTCGATCCTTCACCATTCGCTACAAATGCGCAGCTCTCGGCGTCTTTGAATAAGGTCAATGATTGGATTTCTGTTCTTGGGGAGTGTGCCACATCCTCCAACAAGGACGATGTGGCTTCCATCTCGTCCACGTCCTTGAAACGCACTACATCGCGGCCGTCGGTGGACATATCGACGGAGCAATTGGCCAAACTCGAAGCAACAATACGTCAAGACGATGCAGATGCACTGGATGAATTGATACAAGCCTCCACAAAATCGGCGACTGATCAGCCGGAGTCTGCTGTCCAACAGTTCCTAAAGACTCTTCTTCAGAGATCAATCTCAAACCGGAGCCGTGCATGTACTGCACGCTTGTTACGTGAGATTGTCTTTCTGGATGACCAAGACGACATCAACCGTCGGAATTGTATCCATCGACTTGTCGTGTCAATTGGCCGAAGACAAGCAAATGCCGACCAGGAACCAGCTACTGAATTGGATCTGGATACGTTGTCGGAACATCACAACTTCATCACCCCGGCTGCCCCGCCTTCTCTTCCGTTCAAGCGGTCTGTTGTGCAGGAGGACCAACGAGCTCGGATTCTGACTCGCGGAGATGAGTCCATTTCATTCCTTGAATTTCTTCTTGATCATCTACAGCCCGTCCAGCGGTCCGCCCTGATGGCAAGGGACAGCGCAGGACGCACCCCTCTGCATTTCGCCGCCGAATATGGTATTCGGGTGATGTGTGAAATCATCATCGAACATCTCAAAGTATGGAAACTGTTTGATGTTACGGAAGGCATAGATGGGCCGCATTGGCAGGACAATGAAGGCTGGGCACCGTTACATCTGAGTGTCATTGGCGGTCATCCTTTGACTACAGAAGCGTTACTGGATGCCGAGCAAAGTGTGGACTCTGGCCCTTCAAAGTCCGCGATTCGAAGAGTCTCATCCAGGTCATCCGCAGTCCTGGCGCTGGCTACCAAAGCCAACTTTGTCGACATTGTCCGTCTCCTTGTGAAGGCAAACATCGACATCAACTATCAAGATGAGCAGGGCGATACAGCACTCCATGTGGCAGCTAGGTTCGGCCATGTTGAATGTGCCAAGATTCTTCTGGAGGGCTCAGACATACAAAAGGCGGACATGGAGCTTTGTGAAAAAACATACGGATGGACACCTTTGTTCATAGCTTGCGTTGACGGGCATCTTCCAATTGTCGAGCTCCTTATTGAGAGTGGGGCGGATCTCGAAAGAGTCGATACCTCGGGCTGGAACGCCAAAGAACATGCTGCGCTGAGGGGTCATATTGATATTGCGCAAAAGCTGGCCAGCGTCATGCCGGAAGCTGAGGCTGACGGGGACTCGTCTTCAACTGCGTCAACGTCGCCTCCCGTGTCGTCGTCTCTAACAGAGCGAACCTCCAATGGAATCGGATCTCAGGGGCCCACTGTTAAGATCAGTGAGCCGGTCAAGACTTTTGGACATCGCTACCTGACCGATAAGAGTATGATTCTGGTCAGCCTTGGAACCATGGATACTCGCAAGACTCTTCGGGCAGTCAATCTCGACCGCATACCGTTGGCCAACGCCCATTCGACACAGCTTGATACGGCTCTGTCTATTGTTGTATCCGCGAAGGGCGCCGAAGGGGAGGCCGAAGTCATTGATCTTCCGGTGCAAGACAACATCTCCACAGAACCGATAGTGTTCCATGCCCCGGATCCGTCCAAAGTCAAGCTGCTATTTGATTTGATTCCGACGTATGCTGGATCCAAGGAGCGCATTGTCGGACGAGGTGTGGCGCTACTTTCCAGTGTCAAGTCAAGTCTGGGAATGAAACGCATGCCGTTACAAGGAGATGTGACGGTGCCTATTGTCGCCGCCAACGATCTGGAAGTGATTGGTTCGGTGACATTCAACTTTTTGGTCATCACGCCCTTCAAGCATCCGAACATGTCGATCACGGAGAACCAGACGTATTGGAAAAGCATGGCGTCAACCATGGTCATTGGTCACCGTGGGTTGGGCAAGAATCTTGCGGCTGGGAGACGATCGCTCCAGCTCGGCGAAAACACCATTCAGTCGTTTATTGCTGCCGCCAATCTGGGCGCCTCGTATGTCGAATTCGATGTGCAGCTGACCAAAGACCACGTTCCGGTCATCTACCACGACTTTTTGGTTAGCGAAACTGGCATTGATGCTCCGGTGCATACTTTGACCCTCGAGCAATTCCTTCACGTCAATGATACCCGCACTCCGCGTCATTCACGACCGGCCTCGCCGGTTCCTTTCGAAAGTCCCAAGATCGCCAGCCTCAAAAACGGCGAATCCAGATCATGGAGATCACGGTCCATGTCTGTCGGGGGGAGGCGATGCCGAAACGATTGACATGGAAGAACGGATGAAACATACGCGAGACTTCAAAAAAGAAAGGGTTCAAAGGTAACACGCGCGGCAACCATATCCAAGCGCCCTTCGCCACTCTGGAAGAAATGTTCCACAAGCTACCCACCAACGTCGGCTTCAATATCGAAATGAAATATCCCATGCTATCCGAGAGCGAGGATGAAGAGATGGACACGTATGCTGTGGAACTCAACTCATTCGTTGACACGGTGCTTGCCAAAGTCTACGATTTGGGCAAGGGCAGAAACATCATCTTCTCGTCCTTCAACCCGGATATTTGTCTCTTGCTTTCCTTCAAACAACCTAGCATTCCGGTTTTGTTCTTGACAGACTCCGGCACCGCGCCCGTCGGGGATATTCGAGCAACTAGTCTCCAAGAGGCGATCCGGTTCGCCAGTCGCTGGAACTTGCTTGGTGTCGTGAGTGCCGCCGAACCGTTTGTTGCTGCGCCGCGACTGGTGCGTGTGGTGAAAGAAAGTGGCTTGGTCTGTGTCAGTTACGGCACGTTGAACAATGATCCGGAGAAAGTCAAGTTACAGGTCAAACAGGGCATTGATGCTGTCATTGTTGATAATGTGCTTGCTATCCGGCGAGGGCTGACCGGTGGAGGGAAATCGAGTAGAAAGGATGTCAAGATTCCGACAGCGGTAAATGGGCAGGGAGGAGCCGATGCCGAGGTGAAAAGGATGGCGGCCGCAGCAGCTAACGGGAGTCTGGGCAACGCCTTGACTGGGAGCACGGACAGTCTGGAAATTCCTGGCATCACTACGACTGCAAAACCTGTGTTGGAGGAGCCTGAAGACTTGTCGCGGGTCACTGGTGTCGCTGGAGGTCAGACTGGGCGAAAAGACCAAGCTCCTGTGGCTGTCTTGGATGAAGATGCTGATGTCTCGGTCTCTTCTTTGACAGAAAGTAAAGAGATGGAAGGAAATAGTAGAGATGTTCAACCAAGTGCAAGAGGAGGTGAAAATCAAGGCCAAGGCCAAGGTTGATGAGAACAGGACTCGGAATGCCAGTGTAGTAGTGATGTCTGGTCGATAGAATAGAGTTTCACAGTATTGATACCTTATTGATACCACTATCTCACACTGGCATATAATACAATACTAGTACTCTTGACGTCTACCCATCAGTAATATCAACCAATACCTTTAGCCCCGTCCCAACCTATTAGGTCCTGTTTCGGTCTCGTTGTGTTTGGTTCAGTCGAGTGCAGCTCGGTTCATATCAAACATGCCTTCCTGTTCTGTTCGGTTCAGTCTAGTCCCGTCCAGTTCACATCAAACAAGCCTCCTTCTCGGAAGAATGTAAATCACTGCCTCCGATCCTGATCCTGATTCTTTTCGATTTCGATGTCACTGTCGATGTCGACGTCGACGCTCGTTGTGGTTGTGGTTGTGATTGTGGTTGTGGTTGTGATTGTGGTTTCGGTTGTCCCTGTCCCTGTGGCTGTGGCTGCAGGTAGTTCATTACTTTTCCTTGCGCGCTGCTGCTGCTGCTGCTGCCCCTGCAACAAGATGGGGAGGGATACTAGGATTCACAAAAACGAAGATATCCACGATCCACTCGTACCAGACTTTGCGGTCGTTGGTTTTGCGCCACATTGTGATGGTTACTTCTGAGTTGTCGGGGCAGAAGAGGGGGGGTCTAGAATCGAAGAAGGAGAGAGAGGGTGTTAGTTTGTGTTTGGCGTTGAAGTACGCAACGCTGGGCAGACATCCAACCCTTCCGCCGAAGCCGACGCTGGTAAGGGTTAAGGGTGTTGGATGGTTTGGTTCGGGCTGTGTTGGGCTTGGCTTGGGCTGGGTTGGGCGGTGGGCGTTGATGTTGGATATGATTGTTTAAGGTGTGAGAATGTAAGGATATGAGGATGTGAGGATATAAGGATATAATGGTTTGCGATGACTTGACAATGTGAGGGTGTGTGGATATGAAGGTTATAACAATGTAAGTAGGATATAATAATTTGTGGCAACAGAAGGGTAGGAGGATATGGCAATCATGGTATGGGCATGCTAAGGAAAGATATGCAATACAGTCGTTAGATCCAAGTCAAACACAAGATCCTCGCATGGATAGATACCACGTCAAGGCAGCAAGACAAAAAAACGCACGGTGAACCATAATGTCACATACCTTCAGCGGAAAGTAGATGGGGAACCAACTGATCATTCCCTCACTTTTGGCGTCCATCGTGTTCGGGTTGGTCGACAACTCCACGCCTTTATATAGCACAGTCTCGAAATACCCGGCAATTCCGTGGCATGTTCCACGGTTAGAGATCGGGAATGTCAACGTACTGGTCCGCGCGTTATGGGCGTTGCTCAATTCTGGCGTCGAGTGCGGGTTCGAGCTCGAGAGCGAAGTCGAGGCACTGGGCAGAGCTGGATTGGGGTGTTGAAAGGACCATGTCGTGCCAACGTTCGGAATGGGCAAGGGGGGCATCGCAACCGGTTCGGGCTGTTGTTGTTGTTGCTGTTGTTGTCGTGTGTGAGCTTTCGAGTATGGGGCTGGCGTCGATGTCGATGTAGGAGATGGCATTGGCTGTATCATATGTCAGTCAGTCTGATCAGAAGACAAAAGTCGGCGATAATACCTCAGATGTTGCACTTTGCGGTTCGGTAGTGCTCAAGTAATCGATGGCGTTCAACATGACCACATACGGGATCTCTGCTGCGTGGGGATTTGTACTGCTCATGCCGTGCTTGATGTCCGCGTGCAGCTTGGGCGCGGCAATAGGCGTGATATGCGCGGTGTATGAGGCTGGAATGGAAATACCATGGACCGGGTTCATAAGGTGTTGCACCCCATCCAGGCATTCAGGTGATAGCTCGTTGTCGCCGAACGATCCAAGCAGTTCAGAGATGAGTATGTCGATTTTGTATGGTGTTGGTGTCGAATTGGCAGTCGTTGTAGCAAGTAGATAGGTCGAATCGAGAGAAGGCGAACCGGTGAAAGTCGTGCGAGCAGATGTAGGTTGTGTCCCATCGTTATCGGCCGCCTCAGCTGCCCTCGAGTTATCCTGTTCGACGTTATAAACCCGCCCGAGCTGCTTTTCAGTCGCCGGCCGAATCGGACCACGCCAGGTCCTCATGTCCGACTTGACCAGATTGACTCGATTGTTCCACAGGTTTTCATTGTGACGTTGAAGAAGCACAAAAGCGTTGGGATTTTTCTCCAGCGCCCACATGTCAATCTCGACCCCGACATCCTCACTGGCTTTCAGAGCGCGAGTGACCAACGGTCCTCGCCCGGCTCCCACCACCGCCACCACCACACGACCATCAGGATTCGAAGTCGGTTTGCCTTGTTCGATCCAGTCATGCAGGGCGCGGGCAACAGCACGCTCATACCACGCGTACTTGATCGGGTCTTTCTCAAACACCTCGTACGTGATGCTCTCCAGGTTCACCGTCAGCGGCTGCAGTGGCGATTGCAAGTAGTCTTGGTACCCTGCTCCGAAGCGGTCTAGTGTACTCCGTACGGGTTGCTTGGTCTCGAGGTTCCGCATGTACGAGAGATGGGGCGTTGGATCTTTCAAAGGCCGCGTATCTGCTGCCTCAGTAATGGTAGGGAAATTGCTTGCGCCAGCTGCCAGCGACGGCTGAAGCCCATCTGTACTGGGTTTAGTATGTTGAGGGACCGCTCCGACGTCGCAAAGAAGGAACCAAGGCGGTGTGCGGAGGCGGACAAAGCGGCTGATGAAGGCCTGATGGGCTCGAGACAGCGCAGGATAACCTTTGGCATTTTTAGAGAAGACCTTTGCATCCAGGCTTAGAAGCCGCACTGGTTCGGAATACCATCGCGATTGGATGGGAACTGGAGGGAGGAGTCGGGGAATTGATAATGCTGCAAGGCAATCAGCAAAGCAACAAACGGAAAGAGTCGAAGTCTCCGGTCCAGCAATGGTGCAATGGTTGTTGTTGTTGGACAGTGAGATATATTTTATCCTTACCTACACATAATCTAGATGGATATTTACATATCGATCTAATCATGTCCCAAGCCTCCCAAGCACCGAACAAATCCAATCGTTTGGTTTCGCCCTCGTTTTGATCCAAGAACTGGGGTCGCACGAATGCCGCCAAATCGCCCATCTCACCGGTCTGGCTGTCCGCGTGGTCAATCATGGGTAGCCAAATGTACAGCTGCATATAAGGACCTTGAGCCAATGCATCCAGAATCACTCGGGCATACTGGGCATAACCGCTCTCCGAGACGACTTGTCCCTGCAGACGGGGCCCAGGAATCAGGGCGTAAGTGATACCACAGAAAGCAGCGTAAGCAAGTTCCAGTTTCAGGACCTGCCGAGACACATCGGCAATGATGGGGTCCGGGGAAGTCAGATCGATCCACGAACTGGTCACAGCAATCAGTTGACTGATTGACTCATCCGGGGTCAGAGGTGTGTCGGCTGGCGTGAGAGCCGGGATGACAACTGGAGAGGCATTCTTGGTCTTCGTAATGTCTTCTTCAGACTGATGCGAGAGTACCGTCGAAAGCAGGGCGAGTACTCGAGATTGGAAATGTGGTGTTGTTATAGGACTTGTGAGCATATCATACTGCTTGCTATCAGTGAGAGGAAAGACATAGACCCCTTGTCATGATCTTACATCTGCCGCAAGTGCATTTTGAATGGCCTCGACTGTCACTGGGATGGGCCTCTTCGCATCGTGGTGCCCGATGATGAAACGGGGCTGATCGTCCATTTTTGCTGTCACCAAGAACAGATACTCGGCTTGCCCACGCACTTCGAGAGTTGTCAAATATTAGATGGTAAAAGAAAGATGTAAGGCTGACAGGTTTGGATCTGCTCCATCCCACTCAAGATGCTCGAATTAGAGATATCTGCCTTCGACGAGTTTCAGATCATCGTATCGACCATGATCAACACTGATACAGCCAGTGGCTCTCTTGCAGCTGCGTGATGCTGTCTGTCTCTCTTTCGTGTCTGTGGTAAGAATGCGAAGGACGTTGAAATTCACAAAAGTAGTTTAGCGTTTTCCACATCGCCAAGCACTCGCTCGGCCAATCGCAGTTCAGATCATGCACTGCCTATACAGCACATATGCTCCCCCGTTATTATGTTAATTGTATGCGCTTCTGCGGCTCGTCGAGTCAAAACGGAAGCTCAATTGGACCGCGCAAAGAAATATTTCCTCTTCTCCCATCACGAAGGCTTTCGTCGTGTCGCAGCTACGAGCTGTATTTGACACGATGAGTGTCTTCCGGCCTTCAGAATGTGTCTTTTGCCTTTTCTCGCGGTCCTCCCGCCCTGCCTCCGTGGCTCGCCGTCAATTTCATTCATCCCCCATTCATCAAAAAAGGAAACCCCGGTTTCCCAGCGTCAAATCATCCAGCAATGAGTTCAACCTCACACAAGCAGCCAGAGAGTTCCCTTCAGCCAAAAATGGCCAACTCCCACAACACTACTCTGCCGAACAACGCGCTGCCATCGAGGCTGCCCAAAAGCTGATCGACCTGGAGAAATTGGAGAAACAAACTGGCCTGCGGACAGACCCATGGAAGATGAAATACTACGATGATTTGACCCAGATAGATCCCGTGGTGGATAAGCCAGTGCGGGCTCCCTGGACAAACGTCGACGACAAGTCCAGATTAAAAACAGAAGACGAACTAGAGGACGATTTGGTCAAGTTCATGCGACAGATTCCGGAACCAAAGAATGAGAACGATTTGGACCCTACATTGTGGGATAAATTCGACAAGAACCTCAGAATGACCGTGGGACGCGAAGAGGCGGAGAGGAACCCTCGGACAGCCTTGGCCCCCGACTTGCCCAAGATTTCAGAGAATCCTCCACCAAAGAAGACGACCAGAGGCGACGAGGTTATCGTGGAAGAGGCACCATCGCCGGCACTGGTCAGACTGATGCAGATGACCGGGTATGATCGGCGCCAAATCAGCTCGTTGCGCGTCAAGACGCTCGTCCAACATAGGGTAACAAACCAGACGAGACTGGGCAAAATCAGCAAGATGTACGTCCTAAGCGTTGCCGGAAACGGGAACGGCTTGGTTGGCATCGGGGAAGGCAAAGCAGCCGGAGGAGCTGATGCCTTGCTTCAAAGTCAGTACCGTGCCATTCGAAACATGTCTCCAATCCTGCGGTACGAGGACCGAACCATTTTTGGCGACGTGAGTGGCAAAGTCAGTGCTACCGAATTGGAGCTTTATTCCAGACCACCGGGTATAAATTCCCTCTTTCCTTGACTCGAGAGATATCCTGGCTAATAATACTGATCTAGGTTTTGGTCTCCGCTGCCAGAAGTATATCTGGGAGATTTGCCAGTGTGCCGGCATCAAGGATCTTGCTGCCAGGGTTACGCGCGCCAGGAATCCGATGAACACTGTCAAGGCCGCTGTCGAGGCTCTGTTGAGCCAGAAGGACCCAGAGGACATTGCAAGAGCTCGGGGCAAGAAGTTTGTCGATGTTCGAAAAGTGTATTATGCTGGAAAGACATAAGATTGGTTTGTTGTACATTAGACTCGTGGTGCCATGGCCTCACGGATGAATTTGTATCATACATGCCGCACCAGGGAACTCCGGTGTCAGGTCTATTGACCTGTGGGCATCGGACGCTTCCGAAAGAGGTTGAATTATACATTGGATCATCGAAGCAGCGTCGGGCCTCCAGCATACTCGTGACGCATTTGTCATGGTTGCGTTTCTAGTCGTCAGAGTCGTCCTTTCGGCCTTAGGAGGGCCATCAAGTTGGCTTCATTCATCCTGGACCGTCATGTTCTCCATCAAACACATCCCCTTCCATGCCGTCCATTTGACCTTGTTGTAGTACAATACTGTAGACGCTGGCCTTCATCAACGTGTACACGCTTGCCACTTTCCGCTCCAGTAGCCGAAGGCCTTCTGCGATCTCTAACGTAATTGGCCCGCTCGACAGAGTTGCCAGGGTAGATGAGAGCTGGATGGATGGTGTGTTAGTTGGAGGGGAGAGGCAATGCAGACAATAAAGGCTCTGCAGAGGGCGGGGAAGAAAGCAAGGACCAGGAGGAGATCCAGCCTTCGAAGACCGGCAGTCATCGACGACTTACTTCTTTTCATGTTGTTTGCCAATCTCTCATACTCTTCCAGCACTTCTTGTTCTAATGGCGACACTCCAGATGAGCCTTGATCTGCCAAGTCGAGAAGAGGATTTCGCGAGTCAGAGCAGTTGGTGCTCTCTTCCATTGTCACGAAGTGGAAGATATGTTCGGTTGGTAAGTGATTGACAGAGATACTGCACGGACCTTTTATTTCATCGTGCTCAGAGAAAGGGTTTTGTGTTAAACTGTAGTTTATTTCGACCTGGAGTACGTTTAATAGCGTTGTAATTAACTGTGTTGAACGCGTCCTGAAGGCTCGCGCATGTGAGATTTGCTCCACCATAGTGCGCTACATCGCTTAAATACGCAACCGTACCGTGGATTTTGGTACACCAACATCGTCCGTCACCTACTTCTGCCTCTTCCATAGCTGAGGTACATACAATGCATGTATGCTGTGCAGGTATCCAACTAATGGCGAAAGGAACCAATCCTGACAATAGCTACCTCACCTACAGAGTACTGGCTTTCACCCAATTACCCCACCTACCTCGCAGCGAACACGAGGTTCCAAGGCGCCGTCCTTTCGAAGCCTGACGGTCTCCGTTTGTGACACGGAGGTGGCAGATGCAGATCGGTCAGAAGTCGTGTTCTTGAGGTATTCAGGGCTACAACAGTAACAGATGCCAGATCCTCCTTGGATTGGCAAGTGGATGAAATATAATTAGACCAGGACACATTTTTCCCGACACGTGGCTGGCAGCCGACAAGATGTGATTAGGACCCCGGACGAATGGCCAGAACTGCAATCTCTCACCGAACCAGCTTTGCATAGCGCAACTAGGGTCCTGCCTACCTATGTCTGCTTCAGCTGACGCGCCGAACTACGTGCCAAGTACTTAGGTCCTTGACCCCAACACTTGCAGCAGAACTCTACCTCATGAGCTCAGACCTAGACCTCGAGTCTGCCGGCCAAGGGGTCTCAAGGGACAATCTTGACCAATGGCCACGGCTTGACAAAGAGGCTAGAGTATGCAGGACGACTCTTGTGACGGTTGGCGTATTGCGTACGATTGGACCTGAAGACCTCGTCGACGCCAACGTACACCACCCTTAACCGTTACCGCCTCCCTCAACACATATGTTCATTTCTTTGCACCTGCATACATGCTTGTCTAGCTGGCTAGTCAGATACAGACAGGGCGTCCTAACACCAGGACGCCCATTACACCTTTGTTGCCAGGTCTAGTCGGTCCAAGGTGCAAGCACAGCAAGCAAGTCTTTCGTGACGCTCGTCTGATTTTCCTTATCTTTCAGCTACCCTGGTTCAGCCCAGCCAAGAGGGAATCGCAGTTATACAAGCAAACGCCACATACCAAGCATTTCGCTCCTTACTGGACTGTTGGTAGGCAGGCGCACTATTGTATGCACCTCCGACCCCTTGTACAACCAAACCACCCATTCGGGGCAGGCGTGCAATCTTTCCCCTACGCTGAATCCAGCCAGACAGCCAGGCATCCTCCTTGGCTGCGGGCAGGAAACATAGGTAGGCGGTCTGCAAGGCGCGGGTACGATGCCTTTTGGGACTTTCGTTCGCGAGTCACCCAGTGCGTCCCCCCAATAGTTGTTAAGATTTCAGTCACTCCGCCTCAGCCTTAGCCTAGTGCTCAAGAGCAGGATGCTGCCCTGCCTGTTCTGCGGCTACCCTTGGTTTCTCGATCTCTTCCTCCAATTTTATTCTTCCCCCTTCTTCACTTCACAAATATCACGCCCTATGCTTCGCGGCAGGCCTTCGCAGAGGCCGAATGTTCTGGGGCCTGTCTCGGACAGCTGGCGTTGGCATTGGGGCTGACGACGCACCGCTAATTTTCCCTTCCGGCCTGGCTTGGCTGGAAGGCCAACAATCGTCTCTGGCCAAGACTGCTCCCGGCCTGAGGAAGCCATGGATGTGATGTCGGTCGAGTCTTGTGTTCAAGCAGGTAAGCTCAGAAGGATATTTTCCGCTCGTTACCTGCCTGCCTCAAAGCAACTTTTCTTTCCATGAACAAGCCTTGTTGAGGTATTCCTACGAAGCGCACCGGGGACACGCTTCGCCGACGTTCACATGATTCTCCGGGCCTAAACAGAGGATGCCATGATCCGATGGACCAGAAACAGCTCAGATATGGTCACATCAGGCTGCTCCTTGAGCTCATGTCGTGCGACACTGCAGATGGAGCCGCGTTGCGGCGAGTACAGCGAGCACACCTTGAGCAACACCTACATGTCACAGCGCACTCCAGCTACAGTATCGCATCCGCACTCTCAAGAGCTTCTAAGGCTCTCGATTCCCAAAATCCACTGGTTCGATATGGTTTGATTATGTTCTCATGCAACCCCCCTGAGAGTCGATCCGCTCACTGTATCAACCGCATCATACCAGAAGCCCACTAACATCATCCAATGTACACAGTAACAGCATCCTACCGCGACGCCTCGAGGCTGATCCAACGCCTCAAAGACAAACAGGACACGTCCTCGGGAACCCTCCTTCCCAACCTTCCGACCAAAGACTTGGAAGACTCACTCTCGCTCGGCACAATCGCCGTCCAGAGCCAGTATGAGCATGACGTCCGCCGCTTTGGCGAAACGTACGCCCGCGGCGACGCCATCGCTCGCGAACAGATGAAAGACATCCTCATCACCCTGCAGCAGAGCATCATCACGCATCTGCGGGAAGTATATATGGACGAAGCGACTCTCAATTTACACACCCTCAAGGAGACGTCGGAAGATAGTCGCGTCAATGCCACGGTATGTTTGGGTCAGCTTTATCAGCGTATGTCGACGGCCACAGCGGCCATGAAGCAGCAAATCAAGAGCAGACCGCCTTATGCCGCGGAAGCTGACGATGCGACGATACAAATGCCTGGTTCGCCGGCATACTCGAGTGGTCTGAGTACTCATTCATCGTTCGGTGCTGGGGGTGTGGGAGGAGCAGGAAGGGGACGAGCCCCTGACGATCAGTCAACAACATCGCATACAACGTACAGTTCAAAAACAACAGCTGTGCTAAATCACCAAGATCGGAAATCGTCGGGAGGAGGACTGGTGCCGCAAAGGAGGATCTCGCTGAACTCGAACTCGGCTCCTTCCCACTCCAGTGGGCTAGAAGCACCCCAGAGTGTGACTCCTGGAGAAGATAATGTTCCTGCTTTGCCATTCTCTATGGAGAGGCAATCCAGCCTGACTCCTGGCGAGGATCGACCCAGTGGTGCTAGGGATCTACTGCAATCGAAGGAGCGCGAATCGTCTTCTAATGCACCAGCTCCATTGCGATACAATAAGACCAATCTGTCAACGTCTATGAGATCTGGTGAGAAAGGACAAATTTTTCCTCAAGAGTCGAATTTCTATCGACCTTCAACGCCAGACGGCTACCACAGTCCACCCCAGTCTCCGCCGCTGCAAACGAGTTATGTGTTGAATCAGAATCAACATGAGCTGTGCCTCTCAAAACAACCCCAGATGGTTCATTTCTACGAACTTGAGGATAGGGCACTACCACAGGCACGCGCCCGCTTGGACCAGACTCCACAAGTCTATCAGAATCAAGTCGTGCCTCTCAACCCGAACTACAGTACGCTGGAGTATGTCGTGGGCTTGGAACCACGCAGTCGCCTTCCAGCCTCGCCAGCAATGTCGCAGCAGTATCAAGGGTACATGCAACAGTCTGGTCAGCAGTGGCAGCCACAAGTACAGCAGGGATACTACCAGCAAGTAGCAGTGCATGGACAACAGTGGCCAAGTCAGCCCATTGCCTGGGAGCAGTCCAGCATAGCTGGTCCCGCGCCAGTGGCGAGCCCTGTTGATCCTGCTCCGCGGACAGGAGTGCGTATCGGTGGATTCTGATACTCCGTGTCATAGGCTGACATTTCCAGGTATCTACGCTATCGTCAGCACCGAGGCCGCTGTCAATACGCTCTTCAAGCTCCGCAGGGTCCAAATTCGGGACATTCAAATTGCGGAGAGCTCTTCCACCCGGTATCGCCGATGCCATTCACAAATCCGCGCCCTCGCCGACCGAATCCCGGCCACGCTACATAAAGCCCGAGACCGCAGACTTGGAGGATAAGCCTCCTGTGAAATCTAGCACAAGGGCGCTCACATTTCCGCATGTGCAAATAGTCAGATCCGCGCTGACCTTGCCAAATGAGTCGAATCTTGCGGGGTTCTGTAAAGGAGCGGTCCGGACCCAACTCGGGGCTCGAAAAAAGGGATTCTCGCTGCAGCATAAACAAAATCGCAAGGGACAAAAGGAACAAGAATACGTCTTCCGGTGCACCAAATGCAGCTTTGAAGGTCCAGCAGAAGTGTCGACGGCGCTTCCCAGCGGTGGACGAGGAGCAGTCAAGAGAGAAAAAACCTTCGACGCTCGGGTGCGAGTATCTGAAGGAGGCATCAAGTATAGATGGGTGTTCCTTGCCAAAAGTCATGTTTTCAACAAGGGAACGGCTGGCGACCGGCATAACAGCAACGACGTCTTTGGCTGCTACTTCTGCTGTGCGGAGGGCTTACTCAGGGGGTGGGTGGAAGACGATGTAGGTGCACAGCTGGCGACTTTAGGGAGCTTTGGCGACAAGAAGAGCAAGGCGAAGAATATCAATGTGACGCCGACCTTCACCGGGCTCCGAGCCTTTCTGGCTCATCTGGAGACGCACAGGACAGCGAGCCGAACTCCTGGGTTGATCGTGGCCAATGAGATGAATTGTATCGTGGGCCGGCTTGCGAACGATAGCGAAGATTTCGATCTGAATCTGCCGCCCCCAGCGGCGCTCCCGGCATCATAAGAGCAGATGAACCAGCGGAAGCCAAAAGAAAAAGAGAAAGAGCATATCAGGCTCCACGGTGTGTAAAACCGTCATTTTTTCTGTTGTGACGAGTGACAGGTGCAGAGATATTTGTGGGTTGTAGCATTGCGCTTCAGACGGCACGGCCCGGGAGAATTTTCCACTGTTCGATGAATGTCCTCCAGAACTTAGGTAATGGATGATGTAACATTGAGATCCTACCTTGGGAGAAAAAATGTGCCCGAGTCTATTCCGCAAAGAAGGTGCATCTCTCCGAATGCATCTTGCTATCCGGTGCGTCGGGCTGTCATGTTCCATCACGAAGATCGGTCATCAACGAGGTCAGGTGGCTGGGAACGAAGAATCATAGAAGCAACCGAGTGGTGATTTTTGATCGAGATCGAGATCGAGATCGGTCACTATTGACTATTGTCCCAATATGGGATTGGACGTCCGGATGTTGCGGACAGGTGAAGTCGGGACGTGGATTTCTGTTAGTTATATGGGATAATAGTGCCTGATAGTGGTAGAGAGTTACTCAACCAGTTATTGCGGTGTGACTTTGATCTCAATGGACGACACCATTATTCACCGAGGCAACTCCGCAGAGTCCTGATGAAGAAATAAACTTTGTAGACTCAGGCATATAGACCCACGATAGAGCTATCAACATATTGCACAGAAGAATCCGCTTCAGTTGACACAGACGAGGTGAAAACGAAAAGACGAGAAAGAAGGACAGACGTTGAAAGTGACCCGTTAACATCCGGCCGGAAAGAGGAGAAAAACAACCGGAGGAAGGCACGAGGTCGAAGCACCAATCAGATAGTCTGGCTCACCTGCCTGTCCGGGCGAATATTCTACTCGAGGGCTGGCATAATCCAGTGCAAAACCACAGTATCAAAGATTGAGTGGAAGACTATAGGTGACTAGCAATTTAGAGCTGACCGTCTACGATCAGGACCCCGGCTTAGTGTCCTATTTACCAAGTTAACCGAAGCCACGACGCGTGATGATGGCATTTGCACTGCTAGGGAATCATATCCGACTGATCCGCGTCCCACTCACTGAGGAATTGCATCTCACCTTTTGACGAGACTTCTTCATCTCGATTGAGAGGCGCACAGTCCGTCTGCCCTTGACCGCCTCGTCCAGAGCCTCACTGTGCGACTTCTCTCAGACATGCTGGCATTTCTGGTCTCTCCGCTGGGCTGGCGCGACTTGTATAGCATTTCCTCTTCACTTCAAAGCTGGTGATAAGCCTCGACTTCGACCTCAACCTCGACCTTTACGGATCCTTCTTCCTACGCCACATCCTAGATACCTGGATCCTACGTCGCTTCTCCTCCCGACTCTCTTCCGCCCGTATCCCTCGCATTCTTCTCAGCGCTACCCACCCCCGGCCGAGCTTTCCGCCCTCCCCACTCTTCTACTCTCCACTCGTCCAGCCTTGCTTCAGCTTAGCGATATAAAAATCAAGCACTTAAACCCCATCTGTGCAAAGAGACTTATACTAGAGCGCATTCCCTGTCGGTTGTTGGTGTGACAACTCATCTCACTACTGCTCTTTTGCTCCTCTCAAAGAACCAAACCACGCTCTATCCCCATATCCTTCGATATCCGTGCTTCGTCGACGTCGACACCCTGCCCACTTTGGGGTTCTGGTCCCGATTATCCGTCCGTCCCTCCTCCATCAGACAATAATATAGTGCACTGACCTGAGAACGGACCAGACCGGTACGGTGCATAGCGGCTCAGCATCATTCTTCCGCCTGTTTGTTTTTCCCCGTCTTATATTCACGATGAGTACCGACTTTCACCAACCTCAACCTCCTCAACATTCTTCTCTCGAACCTTTCCCTCTCTTCATCGATTCCGCTCCTCCTAATTCAGCCAACTATTTCTCATCGCCCATGGCCATGGCTGCCGTCCAACTACTGGCCTCGTCCAGTTCCTCTCACATACAACGAAAACCACGGATATCCATGCCGGCCAAACTCTCCAACTACCTACGCTTGCGCTATTATCAGTATGAGGTCACCTTTGGCGTCTATGTCATGACGCCTACCGAGAAGCTGGTCTTCAACACTGTCGTCCTCACTATTTTCACCGCCCTCTTCTACGCCCTCTTCTGGGGGTTTCGGCCCTTCGTCGTCAACGCCGTATGTCGTCTGATATATTACCTGACCGGATCCTACTCCGCCGGAGCTCAATTATGCTCATGACCGCGCGGAAGAATGATGGGGCTCTGCAGTCATGGCCTAACCTCTGCATGGGCCAAAAGAGTTGGAGCTGATGAGGACAGGATGTGGCGGAGGGTTGGCTGAGGAATCTCCTCGACCTCCGACTGTGCTCAGACTTGTCTTAAGCCTTGCGCCGGCCTTCGGGATAGATGAAGGCGGCCATGCTTCTTGACGACGTTACCCGGCCGGCGCCAGACATGGCATATAACCAACGGCATAACCTCTCGCAGGACTTGCCGTTATCCTAGGCAGGACATACGCAATGCCGCTCCACCGGCACGGAGTCAGCCTCTGTCAACCTTGGCCACGTGCTCTTTTGACGGTTGAGAGCGAACACGCGAGTATGGGTCCTTCAGATCCTTCCGACCAACGAGGTTTTGCAGCAGGTACTGCTGAGTGTCGATATCACCGCAGATATATTCTACCGCCATTGATTGAGCGCAACCACGACAATCTGGTGATGACGAGGCAGGCAGGCCCCCCACAGTCATTACTCACGAGTCCCATGACGACGGCCAGTACTTATAGCGAATACCGAGGGTTGATACTATGATAGAATGATTAATGTAATCACCACACGATAATGAACACCCGAACCCATTTCTGACTTCTTTCGGCTTTGGCGTGACGTCAAGGGGTTGCCTGCTTCCCCCGGGGATGCATAGAGAGAAGCTTGATGGCTCCATATCCGCCGTAAACATAGTAGAGTACCGAAGTGGTTCGGGAAGCTTGAATTTGAATGCAGGGGGCACGTGCTCATGTTGTACTGCATACTGTATGATATCCGAGACTTTGTGGTTCAGGTACGTTAATCCCTAGTAGTCAGGGGTCCAGGTTGTAGCTGTAGGTGCGTCCGTAGTACGAGAGTTCCAGAGAATGGCGGTTACTACCTAGGTACCTGAGTACCTAGTACTTAACTTACCTACGTAGTAAGGAGCTGGCAGAGCTCATGCAAGGGGGAGGAGAACGGCATCCAGTCACACCGCTGATTCCAAGGCTGGGCGTCCGAATTAGGCTGATCGCGTCGTGGATTAAACCGCGCTATACTTGTTCCTGTATCCTGAGACACCCCCAGCGAGCCCTGATCTTCGTACCCAAGATTCCTTTCTGTTCAGCCCAAGGTTTAGGAGCCTCCCAGGTCAGTTGCAGGCCCAAACCAAGCATCTAATCGGTGTGAAACCCCCCGGAGCAGAGCCACGATCCACTAATAATAAACTGAACTGAACACCAAATCTGGCCCTGCGCCGCAACTCGGTCTAAGCCACTGACTGCCGCCCCAATTGCAGAGATACGCGTAACATCGACCGCAGCATTCCACTCACCACTCACTCTCTGCACTGACTATGTGCGCAGTTTGAAGCATCAAACTTGGACCTCACAGTTCTTTCATTTCCTACCAGGCTTATTCATATCACTTGTCCATTCTCCTCGGCAACACCGCGCGAGTCCATCATTCAAACAAACAACATTGTAGAGCTCAAACAGACGGCTGATCCGATCCCTTGCAATCTGCAACCCGCCAATTTGGCACCTGTCATCTCCGGGGGTGTCAAGTTTCCAACTCGTCTTGCGCTCTCTGCTTCCTTGACCCTGCTTCTACGCCCTTACTTCACCAGCAACTCTTTGGGAGAAGCGACGCCTTTCATTTCAGCTGCAGTTAGATACGATCCTTGGCTCCTGGGATGCGCATGAATCGAGATTAAACCAACATTCGCCCTTCCTTTCAGCGTTGACAATACACCTGCGAAAACCGACCTTTGTCCCTCATTCTATCCCTACATCGCGGCAATCTTTGTGTGTTCGACCTCAACCTTCGATTCGGTGTATACGCGATCCTTTCAAATGCGTTGATATTTAGTATTATCGATTCAGAGCCAAACATCGCTCGCAGACGGTACCATTCACTCCCTCCCTTTCGGCACCATGGCGGCCAACGACTATTACCGCGAGTCCTACATGGCGCAGTCTTCCCTGCCTACAAGGCCTCAACCAACTCAATACGATAGGCCGCTGCCACACATCGGGTTCGCTTACCATCCGGGGCAGACCGACTCTACCTTCGAGCAGTCCGGCCGGCCCCAAGCATATGATGCCCAACAACCGAATACCAACTTTTATGGACATAATACACCATCTCGTCAATCACTCTACCCCGATGCTATACCTCTGAAACAGAACTCAAAAATTAGTACAACCCCTGATGACTGGCGAAATCAACAAACCCAATACCCTCCCTCCCCCGAATCACCATCCGAGCCTCCGCTATTACCGAAATCAGGCAAAAAGAAGAATGGATGGTTTTCGGGCAAGATTCCTTGGGTCGTCTACATTGTGAGCCTGGTACAGATCACGGTGTTTGTTGTCGAGATCATCAAGAATTGTAAGTGCCCTCCAGCAATGCTACGTGTGTCACGGCTAATCAATCATAGCTATCATTACTGGATCACCCATCATGATACATCCCCAGTTTAATCCCATGATCGGACCGTCGACCTATGTTCAGATCAATATGGGCGCCCGGTTTGTGCCGTGCATGCGCACCACGCCGGGAGTTCAAGATAGTGCAGAACCGGTGAACTGGCCATGTCCAAACACTACTACCTCGGACGCGGATGCTGCAAGCAATCATTGTGATCTGAAGGCGCTGTGCGGGTTTTCCGGCTTCAGCAACGACCATCCTAACCAATGGTGGCGATTCATTGTGCCCATGTTTCTACATGCCGGCCTCATCCATATTGTTTTCAATCTGCTTTTACAACTTACCATGGGACGGGAGATGGAAAAGGCGATCGGCAGCATTCGGTTTGCTCTTGTTTATTTCAGTTCGGGCATTTTTGGATTTGTCTTGGGCGGTAATTTTGCGGCTTCTGCCATTGCATCGACCGGAGCATCAGGCTGTCTGTTTGGCATTTTGGCGCTGACTCTTCTGGATTTGATTTATGGCTGGAACGAGCGACCGCATCCGGTCAAGGATTTGATGTGGATTCTGGTCGACGTGGTCATCTCTTTCGTTCTGGGTCTTTTGCCCGGATTGGACAATTTCTCTCATATCGGGGGATTTCTGATGGGCCTTGCCACGGGCATTTGCCTACTACACTCCCCTAATATCCTTCGCCACAGGCCCGGCAAAGCCCTGGCGCCTTACCGAAACGTCGGGTCGGAACCCGACATCATCAACCCCAAAAGTCCCATGTTGGCCACTTCCCATGCGACGGCCGCACCCGCGAACGTGGCCGCGTTTGCCAAACAACCGCTTGGGTTCTTCAAAGGTCGCAAGGCACTGTGGTGGGCATGGTGGCTGTTCCGGGCCGGTGCGCTGATTGGAGTGCTTGTGGCGTTCGTGGTGTTGCTGAACAACTTTTACAAGTACCGCGATACGTGTTCGTGGTGCAAATATCTCAGTTGTCTCCCGATCAACAATTGGTGCGATATCGGCAACCTGCAGCTGAGCAATTCCACCAGCAGCAGTAGCAGCAACAGTTCGAGTCAGAGTAAGCGCGATTTGTTGGGCATGGGAGCCGTGTTGATGGCGGATTTGTTGGCGATGGATGACATCCGGTGAGGTTGGTTGAGATGACTGGGTTTTAAAAATGGATGGCGCTTGGACATGGATGGTACGGTACTTATTTGTCATGGTATCAGGATTGTGGACATCTGAGACGAAGCGATCTAAGAAGAAAGTACTATTCCAGATATAACATAATTCAATGTGAGAGCACAGATGTCAGACTTGGAGCTGTTAATGCATTGGATATGGGATGGGGGTTGGGTCATGTTCTGTTGAATTGCATACCTGCCTACCTGCCTACCTGCCTACCTTACACTAGGATTCACAGCCCTATTGGGACTCTTGTCTGGGTTTCCCTTTGGTACAAAGATTGATAACGAGATCTACAGCGACAATGACAACGACACTGACAATGACACTGATACGAGGCGAGGCGCAGGGGGGATAGTATTGATATAGACGGGATATACTGTACTATTGAGAAATAAGTTCGTGACTGGTGTGGTGCTGTGTAGGGCGGTGGTATGGATCTCTTCTGTAACTCCTAGAGATGGCTACCTACCTCGGACTAGAAGATAGCCAATATATATTAAGGGGCACTTGACGAGTGATGGTGGACTTGGACTTGGGCTTGGACTTGGACTTGGACTTTAGTGTGATAGGAGGATTGATGGCAATGCCTGTATATATATATCTCTCTCTCCCCCTCTATCTATCTACATAGGACGACCCAATATGTTGCTTCATCCATGTCGATATCCGCGTCGGTGTCGGTGTCGGTGTCGGTGTCGGTGTCGGTGTCGGTGTCGGTGTAATGTGTAGGTGCAGGTGTAGGTGTAGGTGTCGGTGTAGGTGTCACTGTCGATGTTGGTGTTGGTATTGGTGCCGATGTTGGTGTTGGTGTCGATATAGGTGTAGGTGTCGATATCGTTGATCCTGGTGCTATATTGATGCTGCTAAACTTATTCATGTAGGTATAGTTGCAGATGTAGATGTTGCTGATCTTGTCAATCTTGTTGATGGAGTCGTTGGCGATGATATTATATGATATTGAATGAAATCTTATCACACCTCTAAGCTAATTGAAGCTTATGTCGGGATTCTGACTATATATTACATGATATCATGCCTGACCACCACCCTCAACCAAGAAATGCGCCTCTGTCGGCTCCATGTTGTTCACCTTGACCAGATCCTGCGGACAAGCGCTCATAACAGCAACACAATCGACCAGCGCCTCGAACGTGACGCCATCACCTTTTTGACAGACTGGCGCCTCGAATTTGAGTGCTGCCCCTGCTGTAGCGTTGTTGTTGGATTTGGCATTGCCGCCATCAGCATTACCACCACCACCACCAACAACGACAGGAACATTCATAAACAGATTCAATGGCTCCGGAGGCGTACTGTTCTCAGGTAAAGCCAGGTCTAACGTCGCTAGGGCAGAGTGTAGATTGTCGACGCAGTTGGCGTGGTACACGTCCTCTGGCACGCCGAGCTGTATGTAGCGCGCCCGATCGCATGCTGGGATCAATGTGTCGTGTACGCCGGGCGTGGTGTCTTTGATCAGTTTGAGGATCGGGGTGCGATGGTTCGTGAACAGTGTGTCGCCTGGGAGGGGGGATAGGCGGAGTGTTGAGGCGCGCGTGTGGGATGTTGAGTGGTGGATTGGGACGATGGCTGGGGATGGTGTTGGTGCTGGTGCTGGTGCTGGTGCTGGTGCTGGTGCTGGTGCTGGTGCTGGTGCTGGTGCTGGTGCTGGTGCTGGTGCTGGTGCTGGTGCTGGTGCTGGTGCTGGTGCTGGTGCTGTCGATGTGCTGGTGGATTCCGTGGCTGGGGATGGGGTTGGTGTTGGGGTTGGTGTTGGGGTTTGAAAAGCCCAGAAATCAATCACCTGGGTGCCGTGCGTGTTGATCACTGTCAGGGTCTGGGATTGCTGTAATGGTACTGCTACTGAGGAGCGGGCGGGGATGGTGTGTCTCGTGTTCAGGGCGTATTTGTTAGATGTGTATATGGTCGACATATTGAAGGTGGAAAGTTGAGATGGGATTCACCTGGAAAGAAAAATGGAAGGGCGGTAATAATAGATGGATGGATAAAGAGAATGGGAGACGATGAGTAGAGCGACTTCGGTCGAGCTTCATCTCGAGGATGTTCTTATGGCTTACCTCTATATATATATCTGTCGGGGAGTCATGCCGTTGCTGTGTCGTTGATCTCCGTTGCCTGCGAGGAGCGGAGATGCAAGACAGACAATCTCACGCGAGATGCATGATATACGTATTGGTTCGTCGGCTCTTTGTCACCAGCCTTTGGCATGTATTGCTGCGTCTCGAGAAGATGGAGGAAGATGGGAGGGAGATGGGAGGAAGATGGGAAGGTGTTTGGATTGAGGTCGACGACATTGTTTTAAACTTACACGTAGCTATTTATGCTCCGCCGTATGACTTGCCAAGGTTACGGTCGAGTTCTCAGCTCAATGCGCAATATACATACCAACCCGACACTCTCTTTGGACATACATGGCAATGCTGCATTAATGTGATGTGGCTGTTGACTTGGTGCACAACATGCCAATCACATAAACCCAACAAGCTTCCTCCATGCGCAGTCGTGGTCTTCGCTTCAACCTCAAAGCCTACGTCGATGCCTCCATGGCCGCCACGATAAACCCCCAAACCCCCAGGTCTGCCAAGGGGCCTCGATGGATGGAAGACGACGTGCCTATTATCGACTCCCAAGAGAGCTTCTCTGATCTAGTATCCAAGCTGTCCTCTTACATTGCAAAGGCAATTGATGCTGCCTACACCTATGAACAGCTTCGGACAACGGTGGCCGGTCAAAGTCTGAGACCCCTGATCGCCAGTCTGAGCGAAGACTGCCATCATCCTGCCGTTGTGGCTGCTCTGCTGGCTGTCAGATACCTGTTCACCAATGACTCTGACCACTCCGACTCGGCACTTAACGAGAGTCGAGGTCTGGCCTGTGAACTTGTCGCCTGGCAGTTCCTGACCTTTCTGTCCGAGAAGGAGCTGATCGACTACCTCCTCTACGAAGTGCCCGAATGCCCTGAGTCCGATCAGCTGGAAGGCTCAGATGGCAATACTATTACCAACAGCCATGACAATAGCGTGTCTAATGAACGCTCGCCCCTTATACGGTCGCACTCCAGTCAGTATGGCAGCCTCAGACCTCCTAGGAGGGCTAGTGTCCACAATAGACGTGGCACAACCATCTATCGAGACGAAGATGCAGCAGACAGCCCATGGGCGAACCTCGAAGAACTCATGGCGGGAATGAGTGCGCTGGAAATCGCCGCCATTAGCAATGCAAAGAAGTTCCTGTCGCAAGCTCCCGTGCAGAAAATTGTCGAGGACATCTGGAACGGCGACGTCATCTTCTGGGAGTCTCTCTCGGTGCATGCGGCCAAGAAACCTCGAGCGTACAACCACCGGGTCGCGGATCCATTCACCCGTCTCAGGGTTCCCAAGTACCAGAAGGCGTTTCAGATCGCTTTCTTTCTCTCCTTCCTGCTCTTGTACTACGCTGTCTTGGTGGAGCGGAATCCGCAACACATCACCCCGACCGAAATCTTGCTGTACATATGGATTGCCGCCTATGCATACGATGAGTTTGGCGAGGTTATGGATGCTGGCTTGATGTTCTATCAGGTCGACTTTTGGTCTCTTTGGGATCTCGGCATTATCGGTGTCAGCGCCGCTTTTGTGGCGACGCGTCCGTCCACCAGAGCTGGTTAGGAAACACTGGCTGATCGTTGTTGTAGGAATCGTCGGCTTGATCAAAGACAGCGATTACATCATTGACGTGTCTTTTGATATCTTGTCCATGGTGGCTTTGTTCCTTGTTCCGAGGTGAGTTTACACGTAACGTGGACCGCGAGCAGTGCTGATGATGAAAGAATATTTTCGGTCATGAGTCTTAACCCTTACTTCGGAAGCCTGGTAGGTGGCAGATTCGATTTCGATTGACTTCGCTTACGCTTCGGACAGATTCCAGTTTTGAAGGAGATGGTGAGCTCGGACTTGCCATTTGGAAGACATCCCATCCATGCTGACGGTGACCCAGACGAAAGCCTTCTGCAAGTTCTTGCCTATCATCATTGTGTTGTATTTAGGTAAGCCTGGCCGCCTTTGGGGCAAGGGTCGATCTCTGACATGATATGCCGAAATAGGGTTCTTGACCACTTTCACCATGCTCGCCAGAGATCGCATGACTCTAAATGAAATGTCCTGGATGTTGGTCAAGGTCTTTTTTGGGTATGAACAAATTAAACAGCCTCAACCACACGCACCACCTAACCGCTCTTCAGATCGAGTTATCTTGGATTCGACATGGCTGTCAAGGTATGTAATCCACCTCCCGGCATCATCTACGCTAACATGGAGGCTTTGCAGATTTCCCCTCTATTTGGATATCCATTGATGTATGTCTTGCCAGTGGAATCACGGCAAAAGCTCCGCCGCAGATTCTCTCCTGCCGTCGGCGCTTAAGCGCCAAGGTCAACTCTCGTCGTTGCGGGCGGAGTAGTCAACCCTGGCGCTTGGTAGTGGAAGCTGGCTAACATACCCTACCTTGTTGCAGGCTGATTTTCGTTTGCTTGACCAACATCCTTCTCATCACATCTCTTGTGTCGTTGGTGTCGAATTCATTGACAGAGGTACGTTGGACAATCCGGGGGTCTTCAAACAATCCAAGACGTCTAAAGTAGCCGCCGACTACAATAGCGTCAATGCTGATTGGTTCGTCAGGTCATGGCCCATGCCAGGGAGGAGTACCTCTTTCAATACTCCATATACGTGCTGGAAAGCAGTACCTCCAGCAGGTTAACCTACTTTATGCCGCCGCTCAACCTGTTGCCTCTGACCCTCTTGCGACCTCTCCGGCTTTTCCTCCCGTCGGAGGACGTCCGGCGCATCCGGATCTTGGTGCTCAAAGTCACCCACATCCCCTTCGTGGCCATGATCTGGACATACGAAAAATCCAGAGGCATGGTCTCTCGTCATCATTCAACACTAAGTAAGGCTGCTCACTTGACCAGCCGTCCTATTAGTGCCGGACAATTTAGTTTCGATGGCTCTCGGGACTTTGTCAAATCATCGACAACTCGAAGAGCGCTTCCTGAAACACCCCCAGCCGCGGCTCCCGATATGATCAGTGGCAGTGGAAAGTCCAAGTCTGCCTCGGGCAGTGCTGAAGATGTCGACCTCATTGCTCTGGTCCAGAGGTTGAGTGCTCAAGTGGACGGGTTGACCGCTATGATTGCAGGCCAACAAAAGGACTGAACCAGAGTCAGTTTCTCTCCACAGCCGGTGCCTGTGATCCCTGCCTTCGGCATTGATGTCAGGTCACATTGCAAGCTGTCATCAAACCCCTACGTGAACGGTCCAGCTAATCAACATGGCCCTGGAATGGCCCTGGACCAAGGGTTGCATGAGCTCTTTGGTGCTGAATGGCTAACCATAAACTGCAAAACCTTAGCCCAGGGTTTACACACATCTTCTCCATCAGAACAACCTCGACGATCCACTCCATCAACCAGCTCGGAGCTCCAATCCTCCATCGTCAACTTTCTCCAGCTGCCATTGGAGCCGCAAACCGTCTGGATGTGCCCGCTGGTCATCAGCTGGCTACGCTAATGCATCGACTTCAGCATGAGTGACATTTCTCGGTGCGCTAGGGAAAGGATGCGCCTCTTCCCGAAAACAGCCTGAGCGGCTGTCTAGTGGGAGCTGCCGATGAAAGAGACATATCGTCAGTAGCACTGCCCGGGGAGACACTGGATTCCCTACTCTTGGCCGTTACTCCATATGCTGGCAAGTCGAGGATGTTTGATGGTACATACTAGCCTTCCCTCCCGGGGACTTCAAAAGCTTGTACTCCCCCAGGTTGGTCGGAGTGTTGCTATTTCGCTATGACTGCCTCTTCAACCTGGTTCTATATCTATCAATATGGATTTTGCTGCTTCCCCCTTGCGCATTCAAGAATATCATCGAGATTCTAGTGCTCGCCGCCCTGGTCCCGTCTCACAGCTGCTTACATATGATGGAGGCCATTATCAGACTTCTTACCGAATACTTCCTCACGACGCCCCCCCTAGCACGTCTCCCACCTGCCTCCCATTCCCTTCTCACGGTCATGCCTCTTTGCCGGTACCCACGATCCTGACAACCTGCGTCGGCGGGGCGGAACTGCAACTGCCTCCCATGGTGTATGGGGAAAGCCGCAGGATTACCTCGCAGTCAGGCGACCAGGATGCAGAAGTTAAGAGTCTGGGCAGTCCGTTGGCAGCAGCTTCGACTGGGTGGCATTCCGCACCTCCTTTTCCAGAGGGTCTGCCTGCTTCGTCTGTTATTTCTATGGACTCCCAATTCCAATGTCGAATATGCTTGAGACGTTTCAAGAGACGGGGAACACTTCGAAGTCACATGAGTACCCACACATTGCAACGAGAGACATTACCTTGCCCACAACCAGGCTGTTCAAAGAGCTTTCGTCGGACAGGCGACCGCACTCGTCATGTCCGAAGTGTACGTTCGACGCGGTCACTTGTACTGAAAGCAACCTAACTGTGAACAACAGAAGCATCTCGGACCCCAGGAATATCCGTGCCAGCACTGTGGAAGGAATTATGGCAGGCCAGATTTGCGAGATCGGTGAGACTCTTTCTCCATCAACTTGCCATGACCTATTGGTTCATCGGTCCCGAGCATCAGGTCAATCAGGGCGCTAATACATGGGTATCATATAGGCACGAAAAGAAGTATTGTGATGTCCACCGTCGGCAAATGCAAGCAATGGCTGTCACGGCAGGGGCTGCTGCTTTTCCACCCGAAGCCACGATGCCGACGCCGATACCGATGCCGTTGCCCTCGCCCGGCTATCTTCCTCCGCCGCCGTTGTCTATAGGAACATCACCTGTGTCCACGTCCACCTCTATAACGGCTCCACCGACTCCACAGCCTATGCTTGTTACCGAAGCACAAGACTCGTGCGCAACCAAGTTTGGCGTTCCCACACATTCGTCACACTTCCAATATGCAACTTTTCCGGACCGAACAGAAGTCCCTTGCCCTTACTTCGCTGATGGCAAACTACCGGAACAGGGAGAAGGGGAAAGGAGCTACATCTTCCCTTGGAATCCATTACCGTCCGATACTAGGTTGCAACAAGCTCCTCCCTTGCAATGGCACCATAGCCAGGAGATGCTCTACGATCTCGGTTCGAACGGTACTGTCAACGCACCACTCCACAGTCTGGACGGTATGGACTCGAATTCGGACATGAGTTCCGCTGCTACAACCGGCATCTTTGCTTCCATGGATGGCGAAATGGGTGTCAATGTGACGACGGACCTGCATGTTGTACACCTCACGACAGCACATCCGGACGAAACCCACACTGGTTTCATGGCGGCCCAACATTCAACCTCTCCAGCTATGCACTCCAAGGGCGCAAGCATGACCGGTGATCTAGGCTTCCTCGCGTGCTTGGAAGACGACAATCTTGCTTTCGACCATGGTTCTAGCATCGACTAGATGGAGCGCCCATGGAACTGTGCAAGGCAAGCTGGAGTTTGTTTCAAAATCAACAAGGGGGCTGCAAGCGCTTGCCCGAAGTATTATACAAAGATATTGCGACACGGCATGGCAACGGGTGCTTCACGGGGAAGGAAAAGTGTCACGACCTTACCTATGCATGCCACGCAGCCTCGCCCCTGCCAGCCAGTCAGCCTCGTCGTACCGTCACGTGCCGCCCGGGAAAACCAACCAAAATAGACCGAGACTCACTGACTGGATGGGAATGGCCCATGGTGGAGAGCGGAAAGAAGAAGACAGGACATGACTTGGAAATTTCCATACTTATTGTTCGAGACTACTTCCCCGATGGGTTGAGTTCGTGCTGAACTTGGGAAGGAGGCCAACTCGGGCTAAGTAGGTACGTATTGTGCCACCTACCTGTCTGCGGATATTGGACGTACGGTGCACGGTAAGATGCCATGTTGGACGAGGACAGCCATAAGAGGTATGATAGGACCTCAACAATCAAACAAGCAAGCAGGCAAGCCACGGCGCCTCTACAGCACCGAGAGATGAGATGCGGGTATAGACTGCGCCTGCGCCGCTTTTGGCCCGAGGTGTTGTGGAGATTTTTGAACTGGTTCGCTAAGTCAGCCAGCCATAGCCACATATTTGTGTTCGTATGTAGTGCTGGAGGGGGTGTGCAATTTGCCACATATAGTTATATGCACTGCACAACTAAGTACGTAGTATGTATCGGCTTCTCTTCTACAGTGTCCATAACTCGGAACGTGGTGCGGGAGGTGCCGGTGACATTACTCTTTCCCTTTATGCGAGGTCCCCAGAGACGTGGGAGAGAAGCTGAACTGAACTGAACTGAAGTGAAGTGAACTACAGCCGAAGGCGGGTAGAAGAGATGAAAAGGTGTTGGCCGGTATGTACAAGGACAAGGACCTAGGGTACCTAGGTACGTACCTACCGGGCCTACACCCAACGGACACTCCCTTACGTACAAATATGTACATACATGTACTTCTGCGCCCCACCGGAGTCACGTGTTAGACCCCTGAGCCGAAATTGGATGGTCACGTGGTCCACGTTTTCGACGTGGAGAATTTCGATTGTTCTTTTGACGCCCATCGAGTCCCTTTCGCTCTCGCTTTCGATCACCATCCGGGGCTCCTGTCTGTCATCTCTCCTCAGCCGCAGTCATGACAGATGTCGTGCAAGTACCAATCATCTGACAGCGCGGTCGATCATTTCTGATGAGGCCAAATGCCATGAAGACGCCATCAAGATGCCATTGCACCTCACCGGCAGCCGAGGTCTGTCTCATACGATGCCCCATTCCATCGGCGGTCTGGACCTAGCTGGAGAATCAGGGGAACTCGCTAGGAACAGACCATTGCCCACAAGGCTGATATCAATTTCCTTCTCGCTTGTCTATACTCTATCCATTCAATCTGGTACGTTAGGTCGATCCCTAGCGCTTCCTCATCCAGAAGTTCTACCACTCCCCAACCGTACCCGACATCCGTTTGGTATGTTGTGGCTTGCTGGTCCATCACCCGCAGTTAAACACAAGCACTCGGTGACCCCGAAAGTGTGGTCGGTCCGCCGCCACGTGCAATCTCGGCAAAAGCTTTGCCTGTCGCTTATTTGCATCTCGATGCTCGATTTCGCGCAGAAGTCGTGTTTGTGGCTTTCTCAACCGGACCTGAGGTTCAGCCTGGTATCCGAATCCGGCATCGAAGGACTCAAATTGACGCCCTCCTAGTTGGGTGCATGAGACGGGAAAGAGAGACATGACTGTCCGAGCCGCAAATTCGGTTCGCCCGGGGTCCTGTATATAACATACACCTCGCCCATGATGGTAGGCATTTTCGGTGAGCACTACTAACCAGTCCAGTCCTTCGTTTGTGCTGTTGCTTTGCATCTTTTGCTTTTTCAGTCACTCTTTACTGGCCCGTTGGGGTCGTCCACTCTTTTTTTTTTCTCACTACTGGTTGTTTATACCTAATACTACTCTGCATACCAACATGGCTGCACGCCTCCTCGTGTCTGCCCTCACCCTCTCCCCTGGTCGCTGCTTCGCCGGCTGGCTGGGACGATTGGACGAAGTCAAGCCCGACGACCACCACCACCACCACCGCTGCTGTACCATCGGTGACCTCTGCTGAGGCCGACCCTGCATGGGCAGACTGGACTGCTTCTACTACAAAGGCCACCTCTACGATCACCTTTAGCAATACTACCACCACCACCACCACCACAACTACTTTGAGCAAGACATATACGAATACTGTGACAGTCGAGCAGTGGGGAGATTGGCCTGCTCAAGGAGATGGCTCTTCCTCAGGCGACTCTGGCAGCAATACAGGATCTGGCGGTTGGGGCAACTGGTTAAGCGGTGGGGATTCTGGCTCAGGTGGTTCCTCTTCCGGAAGCTCATCCCCAGGTTCGCCAGGTGGTTTCTCTTCTGGAAGCTCGTCGCCAGGTTCTCCTGATGGTTCCTCTTCCGGTGGCTCAACAGATGGAGGTTCCTCCTCTGGGGGCTGGTCGTATTCCTCTGGATACTCTGGCGGCAACCCAGCAATTGTCTCGGCCCCGGCCCCGATCCACACCCTGACCCCTGGCTTCCTCCCTTCCCACAACGGCCAAGACCTCTCGCACTTGAAGCCGGGCAGCGCAAAAGATCTGTTCTTTGCCCAGGGTGCTCCCAACTCGGGTATCTCGCCCGGTTCTCTCTACGTTTCGGCTGGAACCACTTTCCAGTATCCCACCGTCGTGCTCGATCACTCAGCCTTCGTGACAGTCACCGTGTCTGGTTCGACATTGACCGTCGTCTTCTCCTCGCAACAAGCTTACACCTATGCAACCAAGTCGTGGCCTGCCGATGGCACTTGGTTTGTCCTGGCTACCACTGTGGGATCCGATGACGGGCACTATGTGTATTATCTGACCTCCTCGGTGAGCTTCGACTCTACCACATCGACCGCGACTTGCAGTGTGAAGATCGTGGACCTCAATTACGTCGCCGAGAGTTTCGACCTCGAATGGGGTACCTATCATCGATCCTCCTCGACTGGACCCGCTGGAAGTACAGCCACGACAATATCCTACGCGAGTTCGGGTGGAAGCTATCCAACCACCACCAGCAGCAGTGGGTACCCCAGCTCAGGTGCCGCTTCAACTACCAGCGCTGCGGCAACAGCTCTACCCACAGGTACCGACGACAGCGATTCCTTCGACGAACAGCTTGATAATGCCCTTGGATACATCGTATGGGAAGAATCTGACTTCCAGCAAGACCTCAGTGAATTCGCCGGTGGTCTCGACGACTACAACTGGGATGATTATGATGATGAAGACGACTATGATGACGATGACGCTGGCATCTTCGATGACGATGGCGATGTCGACGCCGGCACCGACACTGACGTTGACATCGACACCGACGATGACGGGTATTTTGAACAAGACACCAGGAAGAGGTCCCTCAGGAAACGTGCCACCACTACCAGGAGTCGGAGCAACGCCGTCGTTTCAGATATCCGCAAGAAGGGAGCCACTGTAAGTTTGATATCCAGAAATACCGTGACTTGCCTCTCAACTAACAATCGGGACAGACATCCAAGAGCAAAGGCGCGGAAAAGAAGACGACGCTCAAGGACAAGCTCGTCAACTTCGGCAAGAAGGCTTTGTCCAAGGCGTCTACCATCAAATCATGGGTCGATGGCAGCCCTCACGAATATCAATTGAACAAGACCTTCACCCTTCCCAACGCGACTCAGGTCAAGTACGTGCAGCAGGACTTCTTCAAGGATGACAACGACAAGCCACTCAATGCCGTCAAGATCTGGGAGAACGACCACTTCCACGTCTACTGTGTCTCCTGCGGTGTCACGGGAACTTTGAAGGTGGCAGGTCGCGCGGCCTTCCACATCACCAAAGGCCTGACAATGGGCCAGCTCGAGATGTTGGGCAGTCTCCAAGCAGGTGTCAACTTGGGCGTCGCCGCCGAGGTCAACTACGGCGACAAGAAGAGCGTGCGACTATTCACTCAAGGTATCCCGGGTCTCTCAGTCCCCAACATCATCACCATTGGACCCTACATCACTCTCGACGCTGAAGCCGGTTTCACCTTCAACGCCACCGGCCAAATCCTCGTGGGAGGCACCGTCAAGGTCGCCAATGCTCGTGCAGTCATCGACCTGGTGAACTCGGGCAACTCGCAGACCCCGACGTGGCAGCCACAATTCGAGCCGACCTTCAAGGCCAAGGGTGAGATCATCATGGACGCCTACGTCGCCCTCCCGATCGGTCTGGCATTCGGTCTGGACATTGCCAACTCCAAGTTCACGGCCGAGGTGGCGGTGACCAGCGTGCCCTCCCTGCACGCGGGAGCCACGTTCCAAGCCGAAGTCAGTCTATCGAACGGCACACTTTCCGGCGGCGTCAACTCGACCGCCAACGGAGCCACCAACGGCGCATCAACCAACAAGACCTGCACGGGCATCAATTTCTACATCAACCTGCAGCACGACCTCAAGGCCAACGCAGTAGCCAAGCTGTTCGGCAAAGAGAAGTACAAGACCAAAGACAAGCAACTCCTCAACCCGTACAAGCTCAACCTAGCCTCGAAATGCCTGACTCTGTCGGGCATCAAGAAGCGCCAATCCGACAACACTACCATTGACGACGGCAGCTACACCTTCGACAGCGACTCGCTACTAACACTGTCGCAATACGCCGACGGCGCAGGTCCATTCCCGGACATCGACGTTGGGGCGGACGGCGACGGCGACGGCGTAGACGACGAGGACGAATACGACTTCCCAACCGTCGTCTCGGCCTATCTAAACGACACGTCGTCCAACTTCACCACGCCGCTACAGCTCAACACCAGCGCGGTCGACCCCGGCCCGGAATACAACTACACCATTGTCTCCGACACCGGGCTGCAATACAACATTGCGGCCGACGACGACGGCAACGTGCGCGTCCAGGACATCGACGCCGAGACCTTTGGCAGCGCCCTGTTCCAAGTCTTTGACGACGTCGTGGTCGGCGACAGCGAGGGCCGCACCCTGTTCTACTACTCGCCTGAGATGAGCACGTATGGCGTCTCGCGCCTCCGGCTGGCCGACTCGGAACATATCCCTGTCTCCTCGGAGATTGTGGGGTTGGTGCCTTTCCTCGTCGACGACGGCTCCAACGACGGCGCCCTCGACAGCGTCTTCGTCGCAATGGATACCCAGGGCAACGAGTACTGGACTGTGCTGTGCAATTATGCCGACGCCAATGCTACCAGTAAAATCTTCCTGGTCCAGGACTTTGATACGGGTTTGGAGGTCTTGGCCAACGCCACTCTTGAGAAGTCTGTCACTGGAGGTGCTATTACCGATTGTCTCGAGATTCCTTTGACGAATGGCCTGGCTGGCATCTAGTTTGAAGAGGAGGTTGAGACTCTAGGATTTGGAATGCTTGGGAAAACAACTTGAACTCAGCAATAACAAACTCTGTAAAGTACTACTACTAAGTACTACTAGTAGTATGTAATGCCAATACTATACAGAGAGTTTAAATCTAATTTAATATTACTAAGTATGATCCAGTACTACTAGGTACTAAGTACCTACTAGTACTAATATAAGTACATAGTATGCTAATACTACTTCTCTAACTCTAGGTAGTCCGAAGCTCCTCTAAAGCTACTCCGACTCTTCTCTAACGCTTCTCCGATACTTTCTCAATACCGTCTCGAGACGGCTTCGAGACGGTATCAAGACGGTATCAAGACGGTATTAAGACGGTATCAAGACGGTATCAAGACGGTATTAAGACGGTATTAAGACGGCATTAAGATGACTTCGAGCTTTAAGCTTCGAGCTTCGGGATAAATTCTTAGAAGTTTTTCTTTAAGTATACTAAGTAGGTACTACTACTAGGTACTAGGTACCTCAGTATTATAAGACCTTCTATATATAGAATTTTAGGTTTAGTGTCACGGTTCCAAACCGCTACGCCACTGCAGCCAACCGTACAAAAGGACAAAGTGACTAGTAATTCGACAAGGAATTACCTGGTAGTCCACTGGCGTATATAACCGTAACATTTAGCGCCTAAAATTAAGTACCTAGTAGATCATGAGATCTCTAGCGTAGATAGCGGTAGCGCTAGAGCTTTCCCGAAATATCCGCTTTTAGCGTATTTAGCGTACTTATAAGACCCCCTACCTAGGTTCGATCTAGGGTTGATCTAGGTTAGACCTAGGATTGACCCCTACTCAGAGATCATACCTACGTAGATTATACGTGGATCAGAGGTTAAAGATCAGAGATCATTACCAGATCAGAACCGGATTAGAGCTGGATTAAACCCGGATCAAAGATTAAAATAAGCCTTAGCTGATTACCTACCTACCTTAGGTAGGTACCTATTTTTCGTAGGTATACTAAGCGGCCTCTATAAGGGGTACCTTAGCCTAGTTCTAGCTTGAGCTGGTACCAAGCTGGGATCAATCTGGCACTCTAGGTATCTATATAGAGGGCTATACAGTAAAGTTAGCTAGAATATTTAGCTAAGGCTTATTTTGATCTTTAATCCGGGTTCAATCCGGGTTTGATCCGGTTCTGATCTGGTTCTGATCTCGGATCTTCGATCTTTGTCTGACCTACGCCTGACCTACGCCTGGTCTACTCTAAAGCCCTCCCTACGTGGCGTCAGCTCGATTCCAGCCCGGGCTAGTAGCGAGTTAGTCCGGAGCCATATAGGAGCTAGACCGAGCTAAAGAGAGCTAGGTCGAGCTAGCCTACGCTAGACTACTTAATATACTATTATACAGACTACTAGTATGTACTAAATAATTTATATATACTTAGCGAATTATACCTTTTTTCAAGTACTACACAGTACATACTTAGTAAGTACCTACCGCACTTACCACTAGGTACATACATACATAGGTAGTAGTAGGAAACTTGGAAGGTGGAGATCGTTTGTTTCGACGTTTGGTTCGATCGAGTCGCTGTGGTTTATGGGCCCGAATATGTACCGGTCTAATGTAGTAGCGGGCTCAAAAGCCTAATTCCGCTGCTGAGGATTTAAGGCCTTTCCATACTGCCTCCTCCGTCAACGCTCCCTCTGAGTTGCCCACCGTTGTCGTATTCATGCCTCCTGTCGTGGATGACGACTGCAGAAGCTGTAGGATAAGAACCTTGATATTCTCGTAGCGAGGGTCTGCCGTTCTTGTTCTGTTATGGATCTGTTCAGATGCAGAGGTTGAAGTGGCGACTATTCCTCCTTGACCGTGGCCGTGGTCAGTCTCAGAAGTGTGTCCTGCGGACGAGAAGGTAGCAACAATATCGCGCAGGCGTGCCAATAGCTGTCCGTGGTTGCGGCCTAGAGCAGCCAAAATCCAGGGCCTCGCAAGAGGCAGATTCGAAAGCAAGGCGAGACCGAACCAGGCTTCCCCTTCAGCCTGCAGTGCTGCGGATGGGTTCGAGCTAGAGGGAGTCGAGCTTTGCGGCTGCGGCTGAGTGATGATGGAGGCGATTGTGTCTGCGATCGTAAGGTCCTGTACTGGACCCGGCGTATCAGAGCGGCCAACTTGAGATAGAAGTTTGCTTCCACCGATGTCTCCTCGTCCGGACAAATCTGGCTGAGCACCTGTGGCTGTGGCCTCAACCAGGGACGACTGCGGCGAGGAGAAAATAATCCTGACCACCTCGATTGATAGTCTGCCAATCTCGATCTTGGTTCGAGTATCAGTGGTGTTGTGGAATAGCGACATGATGGCAGCTAGAACACCACCAGCTTGGCCTCTCGTGTTACCTTCTCTCGAGCTCGAGTCGGGATACAGGTCGGAAAGATATTCTGGTCTCCCCTTGACGAGCAGTCTCATCAGAGCCACTGTCTCGCGCTGTATCTCCATGCCAACTGCATCAGTTTCACTTGTGTGTTTCAGTAGTTTGTGTACAGCGGACATCATGCCAGCCTCGTGTAGTGCATCTTGACCGTCACGGCACAAGGCGAGTCGGATGGCGAGGTCCACGGCTGGGAGAAGAGTATCCGGGTCCGAAGCACTGGCAATCAAAGTCGCTAGGCTGGAAGCTACGGAGCTTGAACGTATGAGGCGGACCGCACGGTCGGTTGACGTTATACTGTTGGCGATCAAGACACAGATGGCTGCCCATGGGCCAGCAGGTTGATTCGTGGTTTCAGATACATCATCCGTCGCTGCATACTGTTCGAGGGAGTGAACGCAGTCGCGTATGAGGGTCGACTCAGGATCGAACTTGTCCCCATATGCGTCCAGCGCTGAGATATCGTACACGAGTTTGAGAATGGCTTTCCGGTATGGTGCTAGCGAGTCATCCTCCTCCTCCTCTTCGTCTTCCACGGCGTATGGCAGATGAACGAGCCTCCAGATTGCGCCGTCGTCTTTAATCACAGCTCCGTGGCAGCAGTGTTGTGAGAAGACATTCAGGACAGCTTGACAGATCGAGGCAGAGCATTCGGGATCCTTCGCAATGTCAGCACCCTGCTCAAGAAGAGTATGTACCAGCCCTGAACTGCCGGTTTCCTGCAGCTCGCTTGACCCATCCCCTTCAAGACTGCGGACGAGGTAGTGGATGCCATAAAGTGCGACCCGGCTTGCCATCTCAACCAAATCAGCCAGCATCCCCAAGCAGTTCTCCGCAGACTCTGCCATCCCGAGCAAGATCTCAACTGACGTAGCTGTCTGACTTGCATTCCAGAACATCCCCAATTTCTGCTCCGCAGCGTTGAGCGCCGGGCCAGACTCTTGTCCACTACCTGTTCTCATCTGTTGTAGCGAGGGCCACGGTTTTCCTTCATGGTCGACAGCGGGTTTATCATTGTCGATACAGACGTTGTACAAGGTGGGAATCAGTAGGTCGCATTCCCGCTTGTCTTTCGCGAGGTTCATAAGGGCGTCCAAGCCGGCTCGATGAACGATGAGGCTGCGGTTGACATTATTGTCCGCACAACAATTCGCGATGATCCGAAGAGCCGAGCGGATCTGCTCCCGCCTCGACTCGTGCCATGGCCGGGCGACAATTCGTCTCGCTACCTCGAGGATGCAGTCAGGGGCGACACCGCCGGTCAGTTGATCACTATCCTCCTCCGCGACAGATCTAATGGGCAGACCAAACGATGGACGCCACAATGGAACCTCACGGGTAGCGTTGGCCAGGAGAGTGCTCAGCTGTGTCTGCGAAGGGTCCTCCCGATCGGACAATGTGTAGAAAAAAGGAGCCAAAAGACCCATGACATGCGTGACTCCTGTTGCCTCACTGCTTGGGTCATTTGCTGCAGCCCTCAAGCCCGAAATCACCTCCTCATGCTGGCTTTTCAACTCGGAATCAGGGAGTGGGTGCTCGGAAAGGTCACTGGCGAGTTTCAAGCAAGCCTGACTCGGGGTTAAGAACGACATGACGAGTCCAATGGCGGGCCCCACGAGAGGCCGACTTGCGACTGTCCCAGCTCTCACCAGGAGACCATCAACGTTCTCTTAAAAAGCCGACATGTGCGATTGTAAACGGACATTCAATCCCTGGGGGCATACCATGTTGGAAGGAGCAGGGTGCATTCACAATAGGCCGCGGAATGTGAACGGCGGAGGGGAAATCAGAAGCCTCGGTTACGAGACGAACAGCGAATATTGAATAGCGGCATGCCAGTTCAAGACAAAGATCAAAGGTAGGTCAGATTCATAGTTGGAAGACGAGGTCAAGTAGGAACTGCACTTGAAGAGCATAATGCTGCGATGCATTTGAAGTTGCTGACAAGGCTGAACGCCAAGTCTATACGGCGGATGTGACGACGCGTTGGCGACGTGAAATGTCCGTCTCTGAATCTGGCATCTGAACACGTCTGTACACTGCCAACCCGTCCTCACCTCCAAGACCACGGACGCTGTGAACGAAATTCTACTGTAAAAACCACCAAAGTTCACGCTGCAAGAAGAGCAACACGGACACTGTCACTTGTCTCACAAACAATCTCACCGAAATCAATCATGGGTCGCGCAGCGCAGACTATATCCTTCGCCCTCCTGGTCTCTTCGGTATGTCAAGCCAAGCGACTTTGCTTTTGCGACCGGCCAAAATCCATCTGTTGTATTCGACAGTGCTAACATAGCGGCACCAGGCATACCTTCTACTGGTCCTCCCATTGTTGACGGAAGATTCGCCCATACCGTCTATTCTGCCCACGAAGATCCAGGTGGAGATCATTCCTGTGCTTCCCTTCTGGGCGCTCATCACGCTCGGCGCATATCTACTAGGACGACTAGGGCTCGGTGTTCTACAATTCAACGATACAGAAGAAGCATACAGGGAGTTGATGGGACAAATCGAGGGGGCGAAGAAGAACCTGGATAAGCGAGGAGTCGGATGGAACTAGAGGCAGGATTATATTGCATTGCATTGCCTTGTATTGCATGGCAAGGCGCCGGTCACAACAACCACCACAACCTCACTGAAGTGTATCATCAGTCACGAGTCGGCTCCGGCTCCAATGTCATACCAACAAGATTTGAAAAGCATATACCATCACCATCACCACCATGCCAAGCCAAGCCATGCCATGCAGTCTAGTTGACACCATGTTCAGCCGCAAGTCTATCATGCTCATCGATATCGGTCGCCTCCCAAGGATAGCAGATCCAACAATCAGGCAAGGTGACGGCAGCCAGGTATCGGTTATCATTGATCATCTCGTCAGGCAGACGACCCTTCTTCTCCTTGTCCTTGTTATGCAAGACAAAGATTGAAAACTTCGTAGGCTCGGACCTGCCCAGCTGTTGTCTCGCCGTTTCCACGTCCTTCTCCAGTTCCTTGACCGCGTACTCGAGTGTAGTGCGAGTGTCATCGACTTCGTCCACAATCAGCACGTTCTTGCCAATCAGGTTCTTCATCTCCAGAGACGACAGATCCAGCCATTGCGTCCGCGTGACTTTTGTGCCAGGCTCTTCCACCACGTCCGAGTCCGACAGCTGCTCGTACAGCGAGAGTCCGATCGCTTGGATAGGAATGTTCGGTGAGCCAGGTTGTTTGAGAAACGATCTGTAGGTAGTAGAAAGACGGGTTGTGTTAGCAATGGCATTTTCTATCTCCCCGCCCCTCACACGAACACCCCCTCTCTCCGGAGACAGCTAGGTAAATAGATAGGTATCATGTAAAAGGTGTTATGTTATATAGGTACCTATACATACCTCAGAATTCGAGCAGGGACATAGCCACCCCCGCCAATGGCAATCATAAGATTCGGCTTGAACTCATTCAAGATCTTCGGCGCCGCCTGCTGGCATAGCTTATGGATCTGTTTTCCACCCAGGAGAGGCAAGTCAGTCAAGTCACCTGCAGTGATACTGTGGTACATCTAAGGGGGGTACTCGAACAACGCAAAACAACCCCGTCCGTCCCCGAAAATCCACGGATCGCAGCGATTGCGACTGCGACTGCGACTGCGAGCGTCTACAAGACTCACCTGATTGTACGTGACGTAGACCTTTTCGACCATCTTGACGGTTTGCGTCTGCTCGAGCAGGAACGAGTTCTGTGATGTCGGAGAGAGAAACAGGACGTTTTTGGAGAAAGACAATATGAAATTCTCGGAACAAAGTATGTCACATCTTCAAGTCCGCAGTCGAGTGAGGCCTTTCGGGTCCCGCTCTGCTAGAAAAAAAGTTCGCGCGGGCGGGCGGCGGGCTGGCCAGGCACTTGCGCTGCGCTTAACGAATCTACACTAAGGTACCTTAGTGTGCTAGTCCCACATAGGTTTGCCTTTTGCGTCTTAGCACAACGATTGTCCCGTATTTTCCAATCGGCATACTTACCCCACGAACACGTTCTAGTACTGTGTGTCCGAGTCGTTCCTAAAGTGGACTCTCTGCTTAATGGATATAGATAGACTGTACTTCTGTACTTTCGTTGTCGAGCTCCAAGTTCACTGACAACAGTTGGCCCGGCTTCTACATTGTAGGAAGCTACAAGGATGCCTGCTACGGCCACTCTTCTGTCAGCAGCGAACGGAATTCGTGCTACAAAGAGTCTCTAGTGTCTCTAGTTCTGTTCACCTTTGCCTCAATGAAGCAGCCCATCATGATGGGAGGCCTCGCTTTTATTGTATTGAATTCAATCAAACTCTCAACCAGCATGCGAGCAAGATGATAGCATAGCCAAGTAGCTGTTGCTACCTAGAAGCCCCCGGAAGACAGCACCAGACGCCAACGCTAGAAGCAACGCGATTCCCGGTTCCCATGCTTGCACGAGAGACACGGCTCTTGTCTTCTCAATAATCCACTCCAGATGCACCCATTGTGTCATTAGTGTCGAGCACACTGCTTTGGTTAGTCGGCGAGTAAGTCAGGGACAGACGTGTACTTACGAGTACTGTTTAATCAACGTCCCTTCACCACCTTTTGCCAAGTCGATACTGAAGATGTAAAAGTTGCCCTCGTTGGTGACGACCATGACCTGTGGAGAATTGGGGCTCATTGCCACCACGCTGCGTAGTTGGCTCGGCGAAGCTCCTGAACTGGGTTTGGGCAGCCGTATCCAAGCAAAGTCTCGCGCCGGCTCCCACATTTCAGCCACACCTTTAGGAAGATATCCGCCTACTGTAGAGGCAAGGTTCGTTCCCACGTGTTGAGACGTCCTCCTCAGTAGACCCATAAATGTCCCGTTCGGCTTGCGGCTTGCCAGCGCTGTCGGAGATTCCGCGCCATCTTCATCGTGGGTGGAAACCTCGTACGCCGAATCACTCCCATGGCTTAATCGTCGTGTGAAAGCGCTGCTCTGTTTGGTCGGTGAGGCCGGTGAGGCAGCCTCATCTCCATCCTCCCCTGTCCGACTCGGCTGTGGACCCAGCTTGAAAATGTGGACGGTTTCAGTGGCCGAGGATACACATAGTAGCGTTGAGGTGATGTTGAAAGCCATGCTATATATTCTGGCAGGCATGGAACCTCTCCTGAACTGATAAAGCTTTTGCGCATCCGGAATGGAGAAAACCCTGATGATCGTGCCTTTGTCCGAAGCTGTTGCGAGCATTGTGCCTTCATTGTTGAATGTCACACATGAGAGCGGAGACCGGTGTGCTTCCACCACATTCACAGCCTCCAATTTGATCGCATCGAACAGTAGTACTTCTCCAGACGTAGGAGGCACATGCGTAGTATTGGGAGGGGCGTGCGAAGGTTGTGCAGACGAGGAACCTGCAGCCTTTTGTGGTAGCGGGTAAGCCAGATAGCAATGGTCGGAGGAAGGAGAAAGGGCACAAATGGCTGGGAATGCTGTTAGCGACTGCTGCGGCAGAATAGGGAGGAGCCTTGCCTGAAGGATTGGGCGAAGTCTCAATTGTGTAGAGCAGTCTCATGGTCTGGATATCATAGAGATATATCTGGTCTTCCAGCACAATAACCAATCTCTTTCTGTTTAAGCGCACTGCTAATACCGTGGTCGGGAAAGTAAGTTCACAGATTATGGAATCTCGCTGTACAATGTCAACCAAGATCGGCAGGAGAGGGGTCGACAGTGCGCACTTTGGTATTCTTGATCTGAAGCCTTCGAGGAGATAATATCAACGCGACAAGGGAGGTAGAAAAGAGCATTTCGAGAATGGCAATGTTGCCGGCCTCCTTGGATTCGTGACATTTTGCGAAGGGATCGGTGGTGAAGATGCGAAAGCCTCTGGAGGTGCCTACGCAGGTTAGTCACGCGACTCAGATAGTGTGATACTGCTAGCAGCATACCAACAGCCAGGTGGCTATAGTCCTGGTTGAAAGTGACAAAATTCATAGCCATCTTGAGTCGGTGGACAGCTCACGGTCAAACTGCGATCGTGCGGAGATCCATGGATGTGACTTTCTGTCTAAAGGCTGGATTTAGCCGCAGGAACCTGGCGACTGGCGTGATACTTGGTTAGACGCGACTGTGAAAGGATTGTTGTCTGCTGTGTATCGCAGTAAAACAACGGCCAGGCAACACGCAGGTCCGCTCAATGGTTGCTTGAGATCTGTTGCTGTTCAGACCGAAAGGCTGCATGTGACGTTGGAGTGAGAAGCCTCGTGTGTAGGCTGCGGTGGATTTGCTGATTAACAACTTACTAAGCTAAGCTGCCTGCCTGCGCTGCGCTTATGAGGCGCGTGATATACCGTAGTAGATGAACATCGGAGAACTACAGCCACTTCCTCCATGACCTTTAAATGCCAAGATAGCGTTGCCGATAATGTGATGTGATCGTCAAAATGGCAGACGAGATGGATGTCGAAAGAGATCCTCCTCGAGGCGTCAAGAGGTCTGCCGAGGAGGCAGGATTGTCTCTCCAGACGCCCCGTCGGATAAGGGCATGTAAGCCTCTCTATGGACCACAGCATTACTAACTGAGGAAACAAGGCTCTCGATCAAGATGTCGTCAACAAAATCGCGGCCGGAGAAATCATTGTTGCTCCTATGCATGCCTTGAAAGAACTCTTGGAGAATTCGGTCGATGCTGGTTCAACGGCCATTGAAGTTCTGGTCAAGGACGGCGGACTCAAGTTACTACAGATCACGGACAATGGTCATGGCATCGAGGTATGTGGGCTGCCCACACTTGCTCACACAGTACTAACCGATAACAGAAAGACGACCTACCTATTCTATGTGAAAGGTTCACCACTTCCAAACTCAAGAGCTTTGAGGATCTCATGTCCATCGGCACTTATGGCTTCCGAGGAGAGGCATTGGCAAGCATTAGCCATATTGCCCACTTGAGAGTCACCACGAGGACTGCTACTTCGAGTTGTGCCTGGCAAGCACACTATGCTGACGGCAAACTGACTCCTCCCAAGCCAGGCCAGAGTGCCGACCCCAAACCTTGCGCCGGTCGTCTCGGTACCCAGATAACGGTAGAAGATCTATTCTACAACATCCCCAACCGTCGTCGAGCCTTCCGGTCCCCTTCAGAAGAGTATGCCAAAATCCTCGACGTCATCACGCGATATGCCGTTCACCGTGAAGGGGTTGCCTTTTCCGTGAAGAAGCACGGTGAGTCCGGGGCCGGATTTTCGGTAGCCGCCGCAGCGACCAAGATTGATCGAATCAAACAAGCCTATGGAAGTGCGGTAGCCAAGGAACTTATGCCGTTTGAAACCGAAGATTCCAGATGGGGGTTCAAAGCCTCAGGATATGCCACCAATGCAAACTACAGTGGCAAGCGAAACACTCTACTGCTATTCATCAACAACAGATCCGTGGAATCGTCAGCCGTCAAGAAAGCCATTGAGCAGACTTACCAGATGTTCCTCCCCAAGGGCGGACATCCATTTGTCTACCTTTCTCTCGACATTGATCCAGCCAGGGTCGATGTCAATGTCCATCCTACGAAGCGGGAGGTTCATTTCTTGAACGAAGAAGAGATTATAGATCTTGTTTGTGCCAATATCCGTGAGAATCTGGCAAAGGTCGACACTAGCAGAACCTTCAAAACTCAGACTCTGCTGCCTGGTGTGACGCCTATGACACCACTGAATCCAAGGGCTGTGGCAGCAGGCAACGCTGATACTCCTCCGGGGGAGGAGAGTGGAGGTTCACGAAGAGCATCTACCACCAGAAAGCCGTACGAGAACAGCCTGGTTCGAACAGACTCAAAGCTGCGAAAGATCACCTCGATGCTCCCTCCGGCGCTCACGACAGGGGACTCTCAGGACGACAGCCCGGCCCCAAACGGTGTTCGGTACTCAACGACAGACCGGGAACCGGTACAAGTTCGTCTGACGTCGGTGAAGAATCTCCGGGCAGAAGTGCGAGAAGGCATGCACAACGGTCTGACCGAGGTTTTTGCATCCCTGACCTATGTTGGCGTGGTAGACAGCAATCGGAGGCTAGCAGCCATTCAATCCGGGGTGAAACTGTTTCTGGTGGACTACGGGCTGGCATCCAAAGAGTTCTTCTATCAAGTGGGACTGACCGACTTTGGCAATTTCGGTTCCATCCAATTACAACCAGCACCTAAGCTGGAGGATTTGTTGGAGATTGCCGCACAGTATCAGGTCGAAACAGACGCTGAGTGCGCCGACTTGGACAAGCCGAAAGTCGTGCGGAAAGTGTACGACCAGTTATTGAGCAGAAGACAGATGATGTCCGAGTATTTTTCGCTCGAGATATCCGAGGATGGCCGTGTCGAAGCCATTCCGCTCTTGCTCAAGGGATATCTACCATGTATGGCGAAATTACCTACGTTTCTCTTGAGGTTGGGGCCGTTTGTGGACTGGACGCAAGAAGAGGGATGTTTCCGGACGTTTTTGCGTGAGCTGGCGTCGTTTTATGTGCCTGAACAGTTGCCAGCGCGCAGGCATAAGACCAAAGCGCCAGAACCTACAAACGCAGACACAGACACAGATGCAGACATAAACACAAACACAGACACAGGTGTAGATGCAGATTCAGGTCCCAGTGGAGATGGAGATGGAGATACAGAAATGGGAGACAACCAAGGCAACCCAGGCGAGACCGACCGCACCCGCAACCGCAACTGCGATGAGGATGATGACCAAGTCGACGAGGCTCTAGAGAAAAGGAGGCAAGAGCTAGACCACACTCTGGAGCATGTCCTCTTCCCGGCCTTCCGGTCTCGCATTGTCGCCACGCAAGACATGTTGAGAGGGGTGATTGAAGTGGCCAATCTGAAGGGCTTGTATCGCGTTTTCGAGCGCTGTTGATGGAGAGGAGAACGAACGAAATGGCTGTCTAATGATTATGATTGTGTTAGATAGACTACGATATCCAACCTGTCTCGAAATAATAGTATCGATCTATTTGATATGAGAGGTGATGAGAGGTGATGAGAGGTGATGAAGCATGGTCATGACATCTATGCCGTAGCGGTACCTATACCCATACATGTACCGAAGTGCCTGTACAATACTAATACTAATACTGCCTGCGTAGAAGTAGGTAAGTACCAATCATTAATATACTTACTTTCTTAAGGGACTGGTACCTAAGAAAAACCCCCTATCTCCGCAGCCTTGTCCTGGTCGGTGTGGAGTCCTTACTTACCTACCTATTGTCTCGCTTCGTCTCTTCGAACATGATACTCCACACACCCACCATAGGGCTACTGAAGTATTAGAAGTATTGCTTGGAGTTATATAGTAGCTATACTAGTAGCCATATAAAGGGTAAATCCAGAATAAATCCCGTATACTATGCTCCATGCCCCATGCCCCATGCCCCATGCTCTATGTATGCTCCATGCTCCTCTATACCCTATCCTCTTGCCAGAATGCTCTATACCATGCCATACCACGCCATACCACGCTATGCTTATGCTCGATCTTAGCGCGTGGAAATAAGCATCTCTTGCTCCAGCCTCCAGCCTCTATCCCTCATTTTTCAAACTCAAGTTCCACCCACCTCAACTCACCTCAACTCAAGTACCTATGTACCTAGGTACTCCCATCAAAACGATACCAAACATCGCCCAACTCCGACCGCCCACTCCCATCCTCATTCAAAAGGTAATCCGTACTTCCACCACTCTCCGCGAAATTCCCAAACCAAGCATACCGAACCACCCAATCCTGCTCATCCAACCACGTAATCGCAGCCTCCATAAACTGGAGCACATCGCCCGCATCGTACGTCGAACTATCCATCCCAAACTCGGTAATCCAAACAGGATACAGGGAGCCGCCCGTATCCTCATACGCAGACGTGACATAACTCTTGAAATAATCAATATTATACGGACTCGCATACCAATGCAGATTGATAAAGTCGATAGTAAGGCCGAGTTGTGTGGCGTTCCCCAGGAACTGCGAGAGATACGCCAGCCCCGATGTACCGGAATTAGTTACGGCTGGCGCACCGATCGAGACCACGCCGCTAAAGGGCTGCATGTAGGTTTGGTAGCCTGCTATGGACTGCGCGACGGTCATGCATGCCGATTGGCCTGAGTAGCAGGCGTCGGGCTCGTTGAAGCCGAAAATCGCGTCGGTGCGGTAGTGTGCGATGCAGTAGGCTACGTTGGTGGACCAGATGCTGGTTAGGGAGGTGGCGGTGTTGTAGAGGAGGGGGGATGAAGCGGTATTGGGAGGATGGGTAGGCGCCCGTGTTGTCGGACGCGTTGGGGAGCGAGTAGTAGTCGTAGGACCAGGATATGTAGGGTGAGGGTGGGGGGGTAGTAGGTTAGGGTTGTGACGTTGGTGTATGTTAGGCCGCGTTTGGATGGGTGGGTTGTTGGTGTTGGTGTTGCTGAAGATGAGGTTGAAGATGAGGTTGAAGATGTGGTTGAAGATGATGTGGATGATGTGGAACGGGAGGAGGAGGACGAGGAGGAGGAGGAGGTGGTGGTGGTTAATGATAGAGATGAAGATGAAGATGAAGATAGTGAACTGCTTGTTTGACTGCTGGTTCTGGTTGATGTAGTTGTTGATGTTGATGTCGATATAGTTGTAGTTGTTGATGTCGATATACTCCTTGTGGTGCTGGTGCTGGTGCTGGTCACAGGTGTCGTTGCAGTGGATACCGAAGCTGAATGACCGCCTGAGCTGCTTGATGCTGCGGCAGACAAAGAAGACGTAGACCCGAGGACTGTTGTGGTCGTTGACTGACTGCTTGGAGAAGAATTCGTCGTCGAGACGCTCGTCGGCACAGTTGATGTCGAGACCGAAGAAGCCAACACTATCGTCGACAAAGTGGTCCTGACACTGCTCCCTATAGCCTGGGAAGAAGATGATGATGAAGAAGAAGAAGAAGAAGAAATAGCATTACCGGTCGGCGCCACGATTTGACTCCCGGTGTTTGAGCCGGTGACAGTAGTCAAGCTCGACACTAGGGACGGAATGCCGACCGAGGCTGTGGGTATCGTCGATGTAGCAGTATCCGGGACTGAGCCTGACGAGATACTAGACGGCGTCAAACTGGTCGCCGATGGTTCTGGTTCTCCTGTCTCGGAAATGCCTGTGCCTGTGCCTGTGCCAATGCTAGTCACCGTCGTGCTTGACCCCCCCTCCCCACCGGTTGGTCCCGTCGGACTCGAGCTCGGCGAACTGGTACTGGTGCTGGTGCTGGGAGCAATAAACCGGGGTATCAGAACCACCCGGACCGCGCCGTCCGGAGCGACCCCGTCGCCAAACACAATATAGAGCTGACCATCTTCGAGCGCCACAAAGATCGTCTCGCCAAAGTGCAACGCTACACCGTCAAAAGACCAGGTATAGCCCGGTGGTGGGTGTTGGTTGACCCGGAGAAAGGGCACTGCTCCTGCTCCTGTGTACTGGCCCGCGCCGGCATATTGCTCGTCGCTTTTCAACTGTGCGTCTGAGGTGAAGGCAAACACGGCGGCTTCTGCCTCCTGAGGAAGAAAGAACGCCTCGCCATCCACCCAGCTCAGGAATTCAGACGCTCGCTTGTGTAGTTTGTTGCTGAGGCCGCTGGCTTGGATGACGAAGGGACTCGCGGTTGGGAGGGATACGGTCGCAATAGTAGTAGTGGTAGTAGTCGACCATGTGGATCCGGAAATTGTTGGTAGTGAGGTGCTCGCGGTAGCTGGTAGGCCCGGCGAGGCTGCGCTCGTCGACACATATGGTTGGCCTGCGCTGAGACTCGACGAGGATGGCGAGAATGGCGAGGATACCGACGACACCGACGATATCTGCGTGCTCGCATCCAAGGACAGACTGGATTGTCCTTGTCCTTGTCCTATACTAGTGCTGACGACATCGCTCGAGGCTGAGGCTGTGGCTGTTGCTGTTGTCGTTTCAGTGGCAGCCAAGGTATAATTGCCGTAAATCACGGTCGTTGTCACCCAACACGAGCCTGACACCAGAGACCCTAGAAAAAGAAGATCAGTCAGTTCCCCTGTCTCCTGTCCCCTCGTATTGTAAATCATACTGACCAAACTGTGCCGCTGAACAGGCCACGAGGCTGCACAAGGCCAACGCGACATGACCGCTCCCGAAACTCTTCATCTTGGGTGACCGCACACCTTCGTGACTGTCGCATAAGGCTGATCCCTTGTTAAAGAGCTCGCGACCGCGCCTCCTGGTGTTTATAGGAAGTGGATGCGGCGGGAAATGACAGGGGAGTTCATCGAGGAATGTTGACATGTGTCAATGCGCGGTTCCACCAACAACGGCCTGTCATCCCTTGGTTAGTGGCATCGATAAAAAGGGAAAGGGTGTGAAGATGATGAGGAAACAATTCAAGAATCTCCTGACGATTTTGATAGTGCTCAACTATGAAATTTAGCTGCTGTAAGTGCGCGAGATTCTCCCAAAGTGAACATAAACATGCCGTGGCGCTGATTCTGTAGTACACAAACCACAAACCACAAACCCGCTTTTGCCTTGCTTTTCTGCGCCTCGCCCGTCCTAGTGTACAGAGATCTCGCAGTCGTTATCGAGAGTTGTGAAAGAGACGCCCATTAAACCGCCTTGCCGGTCAGGCTGAGGTCAACAGTGATTTTGGATGGTGCAACGGAGATTCCCAGAGCGACGCACAAGCTGCCTTATGATCCCGGACTCGTCGTTGGGCTGAGCGCAGTGGAGGCGTTGACGCTGAGGTATTCCAAGGGAACCTTGGGAACCCTCGGACTTAATATTGCACCAGGCGCTGGATGGTGTCCTCCAGATTGTCGACGTAACCGTGAAGTGTCCCCCTTGGACTTTTCCTTTTCCCCTCTGACTTTCACTCTTCCCACCAGTCAGCCGCCGCATGCCACGTCGCATGCCTTGCAGACTGAAAGCCCCCCCCCGCCCTCGCTGGTGGAATTTCCTGTGGTCGGATAATCTGACGGTCCTGGCCCAGACATGATCTTGCTTTGACTCGATGCTGCAATACTCAGAGAAGGGAAAGGGCTGTTCTCGCCGTCTGAGAGCACAGCATCGTCGTATTGTTCCGCGTATTCGTCCGGGTATCTGAATGAAGAGGAGCCTTGTGGCATGGCCGCAAAAGCATTGACACTGGGTTGCGAGGCGGGAAACTGATTTGCCGGGGAAGTGATGGACCTGGCGTGCAATCCAGGTCTGGATTGACTTGTTGGAGTCAATGTCGTCTGAACAAGTGGCTTCTTGGTCGAGCTCGGCATGGAAGGCCCGGGTCCGCCGAGTTCATCAATCGACGAGAAGGATGACTGCGCCGTCCCGAGAGAACTGGGTGAAGTGAAGCCGGGCTGACCACGATGCATGACGCCCTGCAGAATTCCAGGCTCAGTGAGCCCGTCGTGCATATTGGCAAGGGAAGAAGTCCGTGCGAGGCTTTGTCGCAGGATAGGAGCGGTGTGTTCATCGTAGAGGGCGGTACTCTGCTCGGGCAGAGTCGGATTCACCATCGTTGTAGACCCGAAGTGGGTGCTTCCGGTAGGGGTGAGAACATTGTCTCCGTCCACATCGTCGAAGAAATCATCCAGACTATCCAGTGTGTTCACCAGATCACTGACATTGGTATCTGCTGCCTCCATGGATCGGATGGTCTCTGCTCTGCTCTGCGGGGGGATATACGACTCGGTATAACCATCATCTCCTTGAAACTCGACTTCAGGAGTGGCGGTGTCCTGATCTTTCAGCGCATCAGACTCTCCACACGTAAAGAACACGGCATGCACGTTTCGTCGGGTCATGCTGGAAAATATGGCCGGCATCGGGATCGACCAGCCTGAAGGCAGTGGAATCCCATACAGGCTCTCGGTGCGTTCGTACTCCTTTCGGATGGCCTTTGCAGTGCCCGAGGCCATGCTCATGCGCATATGGTGCTTCTCCATAGGCGTCGCTGCCACTTCCATGATATAATCCAACACCTCAAGAGCCTGAGTGCATTGCTCGGTCTGCAAGAGTCTCAGAAGTGGCGAAATGAGGTCCGGTCCATGGGTGGTAATAGCGGGACTTTTCATGTTCACCAACGGGATCAAGACGCACAAGATGTCCATCAGTTTCTCTCTAAACCACGGGATGGGATTCGTCAGCAGACCCATCATGAATATCAAACTCTGGGCGTCGTATGTTGGGAAATATGCCACCGACAAGGCCTCGATAGCGGCCGACAGCAACTCGGGCCCGTTGACGAAGCCCTGGTTCGCAAACCGGCGAAGACATGTCGACAACAGGTCATGACCTTCGCGGTCGGCGACATTTGCCAGCCTCTGGGCAGATTCGACGGAAAAAGCATCGACACTGTCGAGATCGAAACTTCTCAAGAAACCGGGCAGGTTGGCCCAAACACAATAAAGCAGGCGAGCTTCATCACCGACGAGCTGACAATCGGGGAGTTCGGCGAGCTGATGGAGGATGCGTAAGGTCTTGTCCAGGCTATCCGCCGACTTGAGACCTTTGTAGAGCAACGGCTGGATCCCTTCAAAACCCCCTTCCCAATTCGCAGGCTGACCCTTCATCATGGCTTCCGTAACATCCGGAGCAGACAGGTCAAGCTTCGCGATGAACTTTTCCAGCATGCCCAATGTCTCGTAGAATTCCCTCTCGTGGATGGTATTGAGACAGGCGCACGTTGTCCAGAAGAGTTGCGGATATCGCATCAGGTTCTTGGGTTCCAACGCTGAAATGACAACCTTGAGGGTCGTCAAGATCTCCATGGAAAAGGTTTGATAGTCGGTATGCTCGTCGGCAATGGTATTCGACAAGCGAGCGAGCATATCAGCAAGCATCCTCGCGTCCAAATTGACAGAAATACAACGGAAAACCTGGAATGACCGGCAAGCCAAGTGGCGAACGGGGCAGATGGAGGCCCAATGGAGGGCTTCTTTGGCCCAAGTGTCACTGAAGTTGTCGAAGGCGAGGTTGAAGATGCCCACCACTTCCTCGGTCAATACCGCCATTGCTGGAGGAACCCGGCTTCCCCCGTCGTCCTCATCCTTTCTGGTGTTTTTGTCGTAAGACCAGCTGACTCGAGCATCATTGGTACGGACTGCCTCTACCAGGCTTTCGATCTGCGACTTCGCGGCATTCAGCGACCGGGGTTCAATCTTGGTCGTTACCAGTTCGTGGATGAGGTGGACCAACATCTCCCGCGCTTGTTCCTGAACCGAAGTTGTATAATGATCCCAAAGAATGAGCACTGCATGCACGAGCTTGATCGCCTCTTCCTTGGCAAGGGTCACGGGTGTCACCATCAGGTCCACCAGGAAGATCAAAGATACCTGGCCTAGGGAAAGCCCAACTTGCTTGTTCCCCATAGGTAACAGAGAGCCCAGATCGGCAACATATGGTAGGTGTCTGGTGTCAGGAACGGCGACATCGGCATGCTTCTTGTCGTTGACCATGTTCTTAGGCGTCAGTTGTAACAGGAAGAATTCCAATACACGAGACCCGGCTGGAGTGGAGGACAAGTACACGACGATTTGCTTGGCGTACTCGACAAAGTTCTGCTCACGTCGGTTCAGTGACAGATAGATGATGAAATCGAGGATGAGCTGGACATTGCCGGCGTGCGGTCCCGTGGCCAGCGCTTGCCACAAAGCCTGCACCTCGTTATGCATGGCGTTGCTGGAGCAGATGGTGATTTCAAACATGTTCGCCAGGATCATGTACGACACCGCCGTAGGTCCGCCCGTCACAGGGTCAACTTGGAGTTCGAGCGTCTGCAGCCAAGGCAGGATGGCAACCACCATGTTGCGCTGATGGTCGTTTCGAGCAGACTTGTAGTGGAGCGAGAATTCCGAAAATATCATAAAGGCAATGTCCGAGTTCGCATTGGCCAGCCGTTTCGAATATTCAAACTGTGCCAACTTGTACACGGCTCGTGTTTTGTCCGATATGCTGATATCGAATTCTTGCAGGTTCGAACTCTTCTGTTGCCTTTCATCTAACGTGCGGATGAGGTGGGCCGATTTCATCCTGATCTCGCGGTTCTCATTGCCCAATGTCAGGACAATGATGCTCAGTATCTTCCAAAACGCCAGAGGATAGTCTGGCTGTTGGATCAAGACTTCGCAGACAACCCCAAAGTAGCTCTCCAGGGCCATTGACGATTCCGTCCTGTAGCATTGCTCTATGGCATGCTCAACAAGCACGAGATGCTCCGGATTGTTGACCAATAACAGTTTCAGCGCTCGTCGGCCTATGGTGTGCATTTTGTGGTTGTTGGTGGTGAAGATGGTGTCAATCCACGAGAGCATCCGCTGCAAATTGAACGACAGGATGGCGTTGCTGTCGGTCTTGATGCTGACAGGACCGGCGCACAAGGTTGCCATTGCGCTCAAGGCCGCCACCCGCAGACTGTTCTTCTCCTTTTCCGTGGCTGCGCTGGCGTTCATGCGCTCTTGCATGTCTGCACCATGTCCCGGGTGAGGCGAGAACAGGTTTTGCTCGGCACTGTACCCGCACCAATCTTCCATCAAGGCGAAGGCTGATTTCCGCGATTCGAACGGCATCCAGTGAGAAGGAGTTTTGGTTCGGTTGACGCCTTCAAATAGTTCCTCCACAAGACCACAAAAGTGATATCTCAATTTCTGGAACCGCCAGTCATTCTGTACATCCGTGTCGCTCAGGAAAATGCGCAAATCCCGGGTGTAGTTGACCAGATTGGTCAGAATCCATTCGTCGCTATAGATATCCTCATGCCGCAGAAAAGAAGCTGTTAGCTTGTACACATGTGTCACTTCTGTCCGAAGCCGTTCCGTCTGTTGAGATCGCTGGGGGCTACTTGGCGTTCGTTGGTGGTTGATCCTGGCCTTGGCCTCGTCGTTACACTTGATGACCGCATACTGAAGAGATTCGAGCAGGGTCCGATACAGTTTGCGATTGATAGACGCCAGCGCCGACACAACAGCGTCACGGATCGCATCAGGTCCTGCTCCAAGCATCGGTATGATGGCTGAAAACAACGCTCGCGCCGAGCTCAGCTTGTCTTGCGCCGGAGTGGCACCTTTGGATGTCTTCCGCGCATGCGCTGCATCGGCCAGTTGGCTCTGCGACTGTGCGCCAGGAGAACTGAGTGTAACACATGCCATGATGAGATACAATTTCCACTGCTCGAAGAACACTTCCGCAGACGTGGCCGAACTGCGTCCTCGGATGCGATATTCATATGCTGCTGGATGGCCGGCAGCGGTGTCGGCAAATCCTTCAACATCATTTTGCATCATCACCAGTCTGTCCGTCACGGTCCCTCGGCACAGCGCAATTGCGTTCGGGCATGCATCAAATACCACGCGGATCAAATTGGGAAATGCCTTGTACCAGAGCGTCGAGTCGTACGACATTTCGGAACTGCAGATCTCGATCAATGTGCCCTGTCCAGGGTTGGTTCGCTTGTCTTTTTGTAGGCGGCTTCGCTCAGCGACATTGAGGGAGTCTTCCTGCAAATCCAGAATCTTGGACGATTGGCTCTCTAGCAGCTTGATAATCCGTGAAGGTTCCTCCTTGCCAAGAACATTGTCGAATTGTGTCACCAGGCGAAGCACCTTGATCGCATAAGATCTCACTCGGCGAGACTGGGAGCACAGGAAGAATAGACCGTAGGCTTCGATCTCATCCACATGCGGAATCACATGTGTGAGCTCCATTTGCAATGCCCTGGAGGCATTGGGACCACCACGATCCCGTGCTTCTGGAGAATTGGTCACAGCCTTCTGTTTAAGCTGTTCCGTCCATATCTGCAGAAGGTCAAGATAAAGCGTCAGTGTTGCCTCAATGTGCGCTGGTCCAAGGCGGCCCTCGTCTGACATTGTAGAATATTGCGTGTCATAATGAAAGATAAAGCGTGGGAATGCAATGGCTACCGCCTGAGCGTGGCCTTGTCTTGCAATGGCCTTCAACGACCGCGTCGCCGAAGCTGCAATGTTGGCTTGTACATGAGCGGAACCCGTACACAAGAGATTGATTAAGGGGTTCAATGGGATGTGGTCGGTGAAGCAGCGAGGAAGAGCTTGGATCGCGACATGCAGGAGTTCATAATACAGGTGTCTCTGATCGGTCGCTGTCCCATCTTGGTTGCGAGCCAGGCTGAAAGCATCGGCAAGTGGCGTTTTTGGCGTCAAGGTCGTAGAGGAAAACTTTTCATTCAATGTGGCCTGGCCGCCGAATGTATTGTCACATAGGATCGTGATCTTACCTAGGACCTGACAAAACTGTAGGTAGTATTGTCGGGCATTCTCGTCAAGCTTGCCAGTATTGACAGGTACCGATGAGGGATTGTCGTCTTCAAAGGTCGCCCTTGGCGGGGAATCAATGCCCAAGCTAGTTCTCATGCTAATAGGTGACGATGGGAGGCCTTCAAGGTTCTGCGTCTGGATATTGAACACAGGAAACGGAGGGGCATGGGAATCTTCCCTTTCCCAATCATCCATGATGGCAAGAAAGGCTCGGATGCCAATGACCATGCGTTCAGGCTCCATGTTTTCCACCTTCAGATTTCGGCTTGACTGGAACATGTCGTAATGCACCAACGGAAAGATGACCGAGCGGAAGCACATGTCTTGGGCTGCGAAGCCAATGATCCTGATGAGCTGGACTAGTGGTATAGACACCGATGGCTCTGAGACCACGTGCGTTTTCTTTCCTTGAGGAATGGCGATCTTGATGATCTCTTCTAGTCGCCGAAGTCTGACCTGAGAAGATTCCGTCACTCGTGCCAGATACGTCCAGAGTAGCTGACAGATGGCCTGCAAGGCAATGCCTCGAGTTGAGCGGTCCTTTAATTTCGCGGCTAGGGTAGACATCATGGGAAACCACTGTTGTGAGAAGGTTTCAATGGGAGAAATGCAAAGAAGCAGAATCGACAATGGAAATCCGATATGCCAATGACGCACTTTGACCAACATGTTTCCCAACCGCGAGTTAATGGCATCGATGAATTCCTTCCATTCTGGAATACCCTGAAAGCATTCCGGATTGCTGGCTACAGCCGTAAGCAGGCGTTGGAACAGCTGGCAGTACGCTTGCTTCACTCGAGGTCCATGGGCGTCCGCGAACAAGGCTGCGAGCTTCCTCAGAAACTCTGCCACCGGATAGATGGCCTCTCGGTTGGCAGCAATGTGCAGATGTCGCATACTTAGAAGAAGCAACTCGATACGAGATTCAATGTCTCTGGCCGCAGCGGTTCCAGAACTTTTGGCGAATTCTTGCTGCCATATGTCAAGCTGTTGGGTGAAGCGAAATGTCACATTTGCAAAGTCAACCCGACTCATATGACCTAGTACCTCGCCATATATCCTCCAATTCGCCAGACGAATGCTTGAGGTCAGAATCTGAGCCGGTTCCACTTCCCGGATTTGAGTGAAGACGATGTCTTCAAGTTTGTTGGCTAGGTCTGGACTGATGGCGGCTAGGCTGCTCTGTTCAAAGATCGCAATCAGGACCCGACAAAGGATGTAGACCGATATGGTTGCTCTTCGATCTGCGAGCAAATATTCCTGAGTTAATCTGTCTTCTGCCGAAGGGATATTATCAGGGTTGACCTGAGGAAAACCCAGTTCTCCCGGAGCCTGCAGCGGCTCTGTGTGACGACGCGGAAGGGAGGCTGGCAGCGACGAATTGGGTCCTCCAACTTGAAGTCGTTGCTGGTAAACTTGTTTTTTCAGGGTAGCCGCCGCATCCCCCTTGCCTTTCCTCCAGAGCATTAAGCTATCGACCAACGGTTTTGGACCTTGTCGGGAAATATGGCCGAGAGAAGTTATCAATTGATCGAACCCAGGATCCACGCCAGGGGCACAAGCCTGTTCTACTGGCGCAGCAGAATTGTCGAGGAGACTGAGACAATGGTTGATTCTCTGGTCTGCTCGCAGGACAAATGCATGGAACAGATGGTGTAGCGCATATTCACCTGGCGTTCGTGGTTCGGCATGTTGGAGGCTCGAGGAATGATATGCATGACCTCGCCGCGTCCGCGATTGCTCTTTACGCCTCCGAGGCTGTGGTGGCCCCGTCTCATGTAGGTTGCTGGGCCCATCTATCAGCGAGTCAATGGAATGACCTTGCGCATGCCCCTGCAATGGCGACACTGGAGTCGTGAAGGCAGAGGAGCTTTCGGAGGTGGAAAATTGGCCGCGCCGGGCGGGTTGGCTGGGATATCTTGCATAGTTCGAGGCACTGAGCAGGGACTCTGGGCTGAGTGGACTGCCGGTCGAGGGAGAATTAAAGCTAGGGTTTCGCGAATGTTGTAGTCCATGGATAACAGAAGTCTGCCGATGATGGCCATAACTGTTCGAAGTGCGCCGCTGCAGGCCAGTATCAACGACTGGGCCACCTCTGGTGCTCAAACTCGACTCCGCCCCGTGCGGTTGTGCAGAACCGGCCCGCGATGAAGGCACGGTATTGGAGCCATACGTCTGTGTTGTATGTTGTTGAGATCTTCCTCTTGTCACCGATGTCTCCCTTGTATGAACGGGGGCGCTCAACTGTGGGCGTGCATTGGGTTGAACAGGGGCAGACGAGATCTGTTCGGGGCCGGGGCCATCGAGGGAGTAGTTTGGAGGCTCGCTGGAGGCAGATTGAGCATCTGGAAGCATTGAAATTCTGTCAGAATCAATGCCCTGGCTCTTGGCCGTCGCGCTGAGAGAAGAGGATGGTGGTGTATCTTGGGAGGCGCGGAAGGGTTCCGAACTAGAACTCACGGTTATGCAGCATGTTGTGCCGTCGATGGCGGATTTGAGAAGAGCTGCAGGGTCTGCGTCATCGCTTCGTGTCAGAAGTAAAGTCAGTAGGTGAATGGTGGCAGAGAGACTGTGGTGTATTGGCGAAACATTGAAGGAGTCAAGTGGATTTTAATCGCCGTAGAAGAATGAAATGGGGACAGACTGGACCGAGACAGGCAAACAAGGAGTTTCGCAGACACCGCCAATCACGAAGCAAGGACTCTCAATATTTACAGCCTGCCAGCAGACAAAGATAGGAGCGAGAGGAATGCTACATGAAGAGCACGGTGTATTTGAGGGTGGTGTAGGACGGATTGCAAAAATCACTGTCGGGGTTGAAGAGACCTATACTATGGCCGGCTGTGTGCTACAAAGCGCCATTGGCTTTGTCGTCGCGCAGGCACAATCGTCGAGCCCTGCAGGCAAATGCCCGCCAGCAGCACGATTGGACAATGAGGGTATCACAGCTGACACTACCGACTTGCCAGAACCCGGCGCCAATGGACCTACTTGTATAGCACAGTCGAGGAGTGCGATGTATGCGCTCCAAGTGGTTGTGCACGTAGACAGACGGCGTAGTATTATAGACCGTATTTGATATGTAGCCGACCTTTTTTTCATACAGCATCTACCCTTTTTTCCTGTCTGAGTAGACACCGGATGGTCCATCAGATGCATTGAGAGTACGCCCGGATGGCGTGCAAGGTAGAAAAGGAGGTACTAGGTAGTAGGGACGGACGTTAGGCCTCGCGGTCTACATCGGTGAGCACGGCGGAAATCGTGTCTTGAACCCTAGTGTGGGATAGAAGTGATATTGGTTGGTATACGGTGTGCGGTGTGGGAGCTGCCTGCCGAGGTGAGTAAGTTGGGGCCAGAGAAGAGCACTTGATGTGCTGCAATAAATGGTAGCTGACCACCTGCTGACTGTGTTGAGTGAGAATGATGAGAATCAAGAGTGTGTGTACTTTATGAAAGAGAGGATAAAGGAGAGATGAAAGGCATCATCCTTCACGCAAAGTGTGAGCGCAGTCAGTCTCAAGTACTACTTCTCATGCTGTCCGTCTTCTGCACCCCCATCTCGGTACAACTCTTGCATTCTCCGGGCTTCGTCTTCCCCCTTTCCTCCCCCCAACCCCACTACGGACTACTCCTGTTTGTCGCCCGATGGTCCTGCTGTACCGTCGACTGTGCTGTGGCCATCGCCATCGCCTCGCCCTCTGGCTCTCTGCCGCTGCTCCGAAGCCACCGCCGAGCCTGGTAGCCTGCCTTACGGTCGCATTAATTATTTCCATTCCGCGGTCTTGTCCCTCGTGCCGCTCGCCTCCCCCACTACTGCCACCCGGCTCTGGCTGTTGTCCTTGCCGGATTGCCTGCGCTGCCCGCGATAATTGCCGGCAGTTATCACCCTTCGACGCCCGAGCCTCTTTTAAAGAGACAGTCTCCGGCGAACCTCAACCCACTGGGCTGCTCTCTCTCTGATCATCGGCCTCTACACTAATCAGCGACTTGTGCTTGTTTGATTTCACCGCAACAACACCTCATTCTTCCGGTAGAAAGGCCCATCAAACGGCCACCGTCCCACGATCTCAAGCTAGAACCCAAGTCTACCGTGGCTCTTGGCCAGATCAGGCCACATAAGGCGGGCCCCTCCCGAAGACGCTCAATCTCCACGCTGTTTCCTTGCTACCATCAGGTCGATTTTCTTTTGGTGCTTTGGGCATCTTTTGCATCTTTTCTTCGCCGAGTCGAACCTTTCTTGTCGGTCACTCAGCCTTGAGGGCATCTCACACATATCCGAAGAGTTGGCCCTGTGAAACCATCGAACTCGCCCATCATGGCTCAAGTCGATACGCTGGACATCGTTGTCCTCGTCCTCCTTCTCTTAGGCAGTGTCGCCTATTTCACCAAGGGGACATACTGGGGTGTTCCCAAGGATCCCTATGCCACGTCTACTCTCAATGGCAGCGCCTCGAAGAAAGGATCACGGAATATTGTCGAGAAGATGGAGGAACTGGGGAAAAACTGTGTCATCTTCTACGGCTCTCAAACCGGTACTGCTGAGGACTATGCTTCGCGTCTAGCCAAGGAGGGTCATGCTCGCTTCGGGCTGAACACCATGACGGCAGACCTCGAAGACTACGACTACGAGAACCTCGACAGTATACCCGAAGATAAAGTCGTTTTCTTCGTGATGGCCACCTATGGTGAGGGCGAGCCCACGGACAACGCCGTCGAGTTCTGGGAGTTCATCAATGGTGATCCTCCGTCCTTCTCCCAAGGCGAGGAGGAGAAGCCGTTGAAGAACCTGAGATACGTCGCATTCGGCCTAGGCAATAACACATACGAGCACTACAACTTGATGGTCCGTAATCTAGACAAGCAGTTGACTAAGCTGGGCGCGCAGAGAATCGGCGCCGCCGGCGAGGGTGATGATGGCGCTGGCACTATGGAAGAAGACTTTTTGTCCTGGAAGGAACCCATGTGGGCTGCCCTTACACAAGCCATGGGTCTGGAGGAACGGGAAGCAGTCTACGAACCCGTCTTCAGCGTGGAGGAGAGGGAAGACTTGTCGGCCGAAGATGACACTGTCTATCTGGGTGAGCCCAACAAGAACCACCTCGAAGGCACTCAAAAAGGCCCCTACAACGCGCACAACCCCTTTATCGCCCCCATTGCTGAGTCCCGAGAACTGTTTACCGTCAAGGATCGAAACTGTCTTCACATGGAAATCGATATCTCCGGTTCCGGCCTCTCTTATTCTACCGGTGACCATATTGCTGTTTGGCCTACCAACGCGGGTTTGGAAGTGGACCGATTCCTCAAGACCTTCGGCCTGGATGAGAAACGTGATCGAGTCATCAGCATGAAAGCCCTCGACCCTACTGCCAAAGTGCCTTTCCCCACTCCCACCACCTACGACGCTGCCGTCCGCTACCACATGGAGATCTGCGCTCCCGTCTCTCGTCAGTTTATGGCCACGTTGGCTGCCTTCGCACCCACTGAGGAGGCGAAGAAGGAAATGGTTCGTTTGGGCTCAGATGCGGACTACTTCAAGGAGAAGATCTCTTCGCACATGTTGAACATTGCGCAGGCGGTTTCCACCGTGCACCCGGGCCCATGGTCCGCTGTGCCTTTCTCTTGTTTGGTCGAAGGTATCCACAAGATCCAACCGCGTTACTACTCAATTTCATCGTCGTCTCTCGTTCAGCCCAACAAGGTCTCCATTACCGCCGTGGTCGAGTCGATCCGCATCCCTGGCGCCGGTCATATCGTCAAGGGTGTCACTACCAACTACCTCCTGGCGTTAAAGCAGAAACAAAATGGAGATCCCGAACCTTCTCCCCATGGCCTCACTTATGCCATCACTGGTCCTCGCAACAAGTATGATGGAATCCATGTTCCGGTCCACGTCCGTCATTCCAACTTCAAACTGCCATCTAACCCCAGCAAGCCCATCATCATGGTGGGACCTGGTACGGGTGTGGCTCCGTTCCGTGGTTTCGTCCAAGAGCGCGCCGAACAGGCAAAGAAGGGCGAGGATGTTGGCACGACCGTACTCTTTTTACGGCTGCCGGAGACCTAGTGAAGACTGGCTCTACAAGGAGGAGTGGGAGGTAAGTTGAAATCTTTCCGAAAGTAGATTGGGTGCATTTCAGTGCTAATCGTTTCATTTGCAGGATTACAAGAAAGCCCTCGGGGACAAGCTGATCATCTTCAATGCCTTTTCTCGCGAGACATCGAAGAAGGTCTACGTGCAACATCTGATCCAGCAAAACGGCAAATTAGTCAACGACCTCCTCCAACAGAAGGCCAACTTCTACGTATGCGGCGACGCCGCACACACATGGCCCGAGAAGTGAACGACGTCCTCGCCAAGATCATCGCCGCCGAACGAGGCATCGACGAGCAAAAGGCAGAGCAAGTGGTCAAGAGCATGCGTAGCAGTGGAGTGTACCAGGAAGATGTCTGGTCGTAAATGCGTTTGTCGTCAAGACGTCCCGAGAAAGACGTCCCGAGATATGACTGCGGGGAAATGTAGGATGTTGCGGCTTACTGTGCCGGCGGTAATACCCGGGGCAGGGCTGCTCTAACATCTGCTGGCCGGGCCAACAACGCGCACCTGGCTTTGATTCACGGCCACCGGCGGACACCAACTTGTGATGCGCCAACCTCCTGTGTGCGCGTCGAGGTGGAAGCCATTGTCAAAATTGAATGTGTGGAAAACTTGGGTGTGATGCCGGGGATATCCGAAAGCGGACAGAATGTCACGGATCTCAGGAGAATAATGGCGGTTTCCCGGACCTTAAGCCGGCAGCAGCGTTTATCGAAGTGGTGACGGGGGGATGTGGGTTGCTGTCACTTCGTGTGCTGGCCGCTTCCCCATCACCAACCATCTCGCCGGCTCGGTCACTCCTTGACAAACCCCTCATACCGACTTGGGCGGGTGTCGGAACCGTGACCTTTGGATTCCTGGCACGTGATCTCTGAAACGGCTTATATCAATGTGGGGTTTGTCGACGTCTCTACCTGCGATCGATCCCCTTCTCTTCTTCGGACCGGGACCATCACATTCAGTTATCTGTCCTGTCTTTGCTGGGCGCCATTAGATGGGTTTTCACCATCGCTTGAAGCTCTCTTTGGGAGCGCAGGAGTCCATGTACTGTTTTCGTCTTGTCAGCGGTCAAGAGGGTAAGTCTGATTGTGGTGATGGATAGGTAGTGAGGTAGAGCCTTGCACAAAAGCGGCGCGAGATCGGGGTAGCAATACATACAGAATTTTACATATACATAGACACACGTTCCATTTATTAGATCTCTGAAAGGTGGCAGAAACAGAAATCACAAGTCGAGTGCCAAACGTAACTTTTGTTATGTGTTATGTTATGCCATGCCACAACGGTTTGTTATGATTTGGGCTTTTGACTTTTGCGAGTTTTGAAGCAAGTTTTCCTCTCATGTGATCTGCTCCTCGCACAAGAGACCAGTGCGCATAGACCAGACACTGCGCACCGGTACGGCAATGAGAGAAAAAAGTACACAGCGCCAACCGAGTCTCCTGTCCGCTTCTCCGTCGCATTTCATCAGCATATATTCTGTCATGTCAGTGGGGTCGGGTTGCCTTGTCCTTCTCAAGCCAGCATCACTGTTTGTTGCCCAGCATACCCGGCACAGCCAGCACCGGTTGGGGGGCGGATGCTACGATTCAAGGTCAAGGGACGACCGCCCGACTTCCTTTAGGTAGGCTTTCCGGTGTTGTCCAAAGCCGCAGAGGCACGAGTACAAGCGTCTTCCAGGGCGTAGATGTCGGCGCGGCTTTCAGCAAGGATGCCATTGCCATCACTTTCGCCGTCTCCTGCTTGGCTTGTCGCGGTGGCGTGCTGGAGCAGTGTCAACAGGAATTTGGACGACGTGCTCAGGGATTTGACGTGTGTTGCGAATCTGTCTTGTAGGTCATTCGGTGTGCTTGAGGATGGCAGATGCAGATGCGGTAGGGCGACGCAGAGGAGGTTGAGAGTTGCGATGAAATAGGGGATGTCGAGAAGGAAGGATGCCAGAGTGTCTGACTCGTCGGCGTCGGCGTCGTTGGTTGACGATTGGTTGGCCGTCGTGGCCTTGGGTGGTAGTGTGGGTAAATCCTGTGGAAGTAGTAGGTCAAGCAGTGATGGACTGTCTCCGAATTTGTCGCTGTGTTTGGCCGTATCCGCGTCAATGTCAGTCAGGATGGCGGGATCGAGACCGTCAGTTCGCGCAAGTGGTTGATCGGTCGGAGCTTGACCAGTGCTTGGGCCTGCTGTTGTGCCTTTAGGACGAATCCAAATCGCAAGTTCGTCTTTCAGCCAATCCACACCTACGGCCTTCAATGCACCCAACTGCTGGGGCGGCGCCAGCGGGATAGGATGCGGCTGCAGCGCCGACGTGCTGCGCGTCAGCCCCGTCTCCTCATCAATCCCTGGCTCCGGCTCCGGGTCATCCTCGATCTCGGCCCAGTTGGTGCTTAGAGTGCTGCCTCGCACTGTTTGGGTGATGACTTCCAGCCGGACCTTGGGGTCAGGGTATGCATGGAGCAGTTTGCTAGCGATGTAGTGTGCAGAGTCGCGCAGTTCCGGCCAGGGTGTGATGGTGAAGAGTTGTGTCAGTGTGCTTATGAGCAACAGAAATTTGGCAGGTGATGGGGGCGCGTCAGAGGCTGAAGGTGAAAGAATCCGCCGGTAGAGAAGCGAAAGCAGCGAATCCTGCAGTGCGGGGGACGAGATCGTGGGCGTAGCCGAGAGGGGGAATGAGTGCGCAATCAATTTGGTCAGCTCGGTCGTGGTGAGCAGGTCTGGTAGGGGCTCGGTGTTGATAAAGGACTCATAAGAGTACAAGAAGATCACGCCGGCCCTGGGAAACGGTATTTGAGATGGAGAGGTAGGGTATTCCGAAGGCTCCTGTGCCTCGTCTAGCTCTTCGTCGTCTTCGCCATTCTCATGGAGGAGTCTTTTGATCTCTGTGGCAGCGTGGATATTCATTGCCTTGCTTAGCGACCCGAACCTTGCTACGAGAGCATCACGCTCCTTCAATTCTTCTAGTTCATGCCAAAGCTGAGTGTCGGTTGGTCGGTGCGGAAGTATTCTCTGAGGCTCGCGCTTCTCCCGTAGTCGAGCTGTCCAGGACATGTACGGGTATTCTTGGGACGAGAGCGAGGACAGATATTCATCAAGGACCTCGAGCAAGACCGCATCAAGGAGACGAGATATGATAGCTCTCTCCTCGGGTGACGATGTATTGATGCCTGTTTGTTCTTGTTCTGCCTGGGCTTCCGGATCAGGCAACGAGGCTGAAGCGGTGCCCTGTGCACTCAACCCTCGCGGAGGAAGAGGCGGCCGTTTCTTGCCAGCGAGTGTTTCCAACATGGTGAGAAACGACGAGGTTGTTGCTGCAGAGATGGGGATCTTCCGGTATGCACCTAATGCCGCGGGCAGAGACGTGGCTAAGAATCGGCTTGGATATTGGGTCTTGATCCTGGGATGCAGGATGCTGAGCATGTTAAACAGAGCCTGTAGTCTGATGGACTTGGATGCAGCCCGAGATTGTGCAGCAGCTGATCCGGTATCGCCTTGGAGAGAAGTCCTTTCCGGCTGCTTTGTGGCCTCTGGCATACCTTGCAGTGTCATGGGCCCCAAATGGATACGGGGGGCTTCCCCGGCAAACGTGGGCAACTCATCCCCATCGTCCCTTTGGTCAGACTCCTCGCCATCTTCATCAGAATCTTCTACTTCATCACCTAGCTTCTCTAGCTCCTCTGCTACTCGGACAACTACCTCTCGAGGATTCCCTCGGCGAGCCACCACTTCCAGACACCGGTTGGCCTCGTCCGGGTTCTGATTCAGGAGGGGTAACAGGAGCCTCAACAGATCCCACCCGATCTCCTGTGCCAATGTACCGTCATCCTCGCTGAGCAGTCTTGTCAACGTAGGAAGGTTTTCTGGAGTTAGCTGGTATTCGAGCATGGTCAAGTAGGTCATGTAGTCTGTAGCTGGGGGCAAGGCGGCAATGAGCGGATCTTGCGCTGTAGGGGCTTGAGAAGCCATGATGCCAGGTGCAATTCAGGACTTTGCCGTCCGGCAGACTTGAAGAAGTTTAGGTATGTGGTTTTTCAGCTCGGCCTCCAGAAGCAAATTCGGTACAGAGCAGCTGGCTCGCAGCCGACAAAGTAGTGATGCTTGCTCCTTGTGTCCGAGCTTCAGCGAGAGGGGTGATATTGGCAGAAAGAGACAGTTACGCAGTTCCAAGGCAGGTACCCGTGAACTGAATGCTCCTCTATCAACGTGATGGCCATCAAGTCAGAGTATGGTGAGTGAGGGAGATACTGCTGGATGTCTCATGTTTGATGTTTGCGGTCATTGCCTCTCGAGCCGTCGTCATCCCACCAGCTTGGCAGGACAAACGTTGCAAATATTGCAAATGGTGCAAACACTGCAAACGTCACAAACAATCCAAACGCACAATCGTTATCACGTGGGATGCTACAACGTGACCGGTGATTAGTCATCGTCTCCCAGTCGTTCAAGATATCGTGTCTCTCTATATTCATCGTCCAGCCTGCTACTAAATGTGTTCCTGTATAGGCTAATGGTCGTCTTTCTGGCGAAAAGCTCTGTACGTACTTACTTTATCATTGCAGCAGCATCATGTCCAGCGGCGACCGGATCCATATATATACCACGGTACAACCTGATCATCCAGCATATCTCGGAGATTACTATATATTCTGTACAATAACATGAGTTCCAACGGGACTGTGGCCAGCGAGTAGTCGTCTCGACAAGAACCAGATGACAGTGTGGGCGACATCTGGCTCTTGTACTACGCGATTCGACTCACCTGGGTCGAGCCAACTAGCCGTGGCCGACGCTGAAGTCACGAGATATCCCAGGGAAAATACATACACAGTAATATCATGGCAAACCGAGCCTCAACGAACTGGACATCATACGCCCTGTTCGACTGCCAACACGACGGTGAAAATGTCATGTGTAGATGAGAACGACATGATCAGAAAACGAGTCTCTGACCCAAGGCGAGCACCATCCGGTAGAAGGGCAGGGCCAAACTTCAATTTACAGGTTGTCGTATGTTTTTGGTTTCGCGGAGAAATAAAGGCGGCTCGACCCTTTTTGGGCCTCCCTCCGCCTTGTTATGTGTTACTCCATTCCAGTTGCTCCTTGCTCCTTTGGCGCCTGTCAGCCAGCCGCGCAATATCCGCCAGGAGGAAGATTCCGGTGATCTGTCCTCCTGCAAGAATTCGATAGTGTTGGAGTGTGGCTCTTCGCTTCCCACTATCGAAGACAAAACGAGATCACCGTCAGCACAGATGGAAGGCGGATCTGCTCTTCCTATGCCGCACCGGGGGCGACAACTCGACCGGGCCGGATAGGTACCTACCTAGGTACCTAGATACCTAGATACACAAGGTACGTGCTAGGTATTTTATCATCATTACGACTTATACGTACAGTACTACGTATATATACAGAGCGGACAGGCGGCATCTTTCAAGATTGCTCGTTAAACAATCCGCACGCCAAATGTGGACCCCTGATCCCTGGGTTCGGTCTTGTTTGCCCTTTCTCCCCCCACTGCATACATGCCATTTCCGTCCTGCGTCCGGCCCGTCGTCCTACAAGCAGACGGAGACGGGAGACGGAGAATGGGTGGACCAGGCTTATTTTGGAGTTAGGTAAGTACGTACGTAGTAGGTCCTAAGGTAAGGTAGGCCTGCCACGTAAACAGAAGAGCATCCATCCATAGCATGGCACGCGAGCGGCCGGCTATTCGGCTGACAGCTGTCGTTCGAGATTATTTATGGAAATTGTTCAATGGAGGAGAAAACGTACAGTATCTCGCCGATTGATGAAATGATGGAGAAGGCCCATCTTTTTTAGGCCAAAACTAAAGTCGCAAAAGACGATCTGGGACGACGACATCATCATCACAAGCCATTGGAATCATCATAGAAATTATACTGGATATCAGAATGGGTCTGACAATAACAACAAGATCACGTATGTACCCCTGACGGAGGGCAGCCAAGGGAATGTTCTCCATTACTACTTAACTACTTAGTACTTGCATCCCAATGTGTCGAACAAGCGAGAAACCAGCGTGACATCGGCAAGCCAACAGGAGTCCACGCCGGGCTCGCGTCCATGAGGTGACCCAGGACCCTAGTCAGGCTGAAGGGGACATTTTGGGCGTCAAATGGCCATGATTCGTTCCAGCAGTCGCAAGGCTAGCGAAACAAGTCAAAAACAAGATGGCGCACTCGGCTCGTCGCTCTATATACGTACATACACAGTTGGATGATCTGGATCTGTCTACTGCTGGTATCAAACTCCCAGGAGGGCTGCCAACTTCTTGCTCGAGGCTTGAGACATGACTCAAACACTTTCCATACAGTGGAGACAGACATTGTTGTTGTATGTGTATGGATATGGAAAGCAAGAGATAGATTCGTGGAACCGACTTGGCAAACTGCATCTACCACGGTCATAAAGGCCCAACAAAGATAGAATACATATGTATAACAGATACCTCATCAACCCCTGCTGTTATGCGATTATGCTTTCGTCCTCGACGCCGATGCCCGAGACCCAAGTCCAATCAAGACAGAGTCACAGCACTTACATATACGTCCTTGTTGATGTCTGTAGGCTTTGTGGGACCGCGAGTCCACCGTGGAGGTTCGAGGTTCCCTGCTCGTCATCGGTCACACAAAGGCAACCTATTTCTGGCTGACTGTGCAGCCCGACAGCCAACATGTGGAAGAGGACTGAAAGGACAACAAATAAGGTACCCAACTGCATGCATGCAGGGAAGTCTGTCTCGTCTCCCTCTCTGTCCCGGCATCGGGGGCACTCCAAAGGCAAGGACTCGAGATGCGAGGCTCGGTCTGGGGTTTGGAACACAGACCCTTCATGATGGCGCTGTTGTCGGAAGGACGCCTGACAACTCCCAAGATCGTGTTTGACAGGGGATGCCGACCCTTCGCACTCCGCCCCTTTTGGGCAGTCGTTGTCTATTTTATTTCTTCAATGTCTCTCCCTGGGTGCGGACTCTTCGCCAATAATAGGCCACCATCCCAGGTCCGGCCCTTATACCGTTGGCCTCGTCAATCGCATGTTCCTAACAGAGGGAGTGTCCGGCCAATGGCGACAACCTTAAGCCCTAGACCGTGAGCATGACGGGCCCTTCAATGTGCCATGATTGGGTTTCTGAGGATCCCTCGGGTGGCCTGTGGGATCGACGTACCGGGATCGATGCATATTCGACCCGTGCTGGAAACTGACGGGCGACCCTGACCCATCTATTGGGTCCGTCACCACAGAAGCTTCTTAGGCTTATGCCCGGTTGCTCCTCTCGCTTGAAGAAGTCTATGGCGGGTGATGCTTGCGGAAGGGCCGATGAATGCCGGTCACCACTTTGCAGTGGCACACTGGCTGGCTGGGCTGTCGCTCAATCCAGAAACAGAAAGATAGTTTATGGTTCTCCTGCTCTCCTGATGGCGTTCAGGCTCGTGGCTGATGCCCACCTCGCCGCTGGGCTTGCCGAGACACCCACTCTGTCCTAGTGCTACCGGGTGACAAGGCAGACCATGTTCAACTTGGTGAAAGACGGGCGAAGCTCCTCCTCCTTCCTCCTCCTTACCAGGCTGCCGGTCGCTTGCTATGCAACTCAATTGAACGACTGGCGCTCATGGCATGTCGCAATGAACAGCGGGAGGCCAGGGCCCATGGCGTGTCTTGTCGGTCAGATGCAGAGTCTAACGCAATGCGCACCCCTTCAGCTCCTTCATGGATCCCTAGACTCTCCATTTCAATACCGATGTGGAGCTGCAACGCGGAACTATTGGGTCCAACATGAGTCGAGCAGATCGTCGCTCGTTGCTCTCAGGCTCCATCGTGGACGAACATGAGGAAATTTGGCTCTGCTAGGTGCTAGGTGCCCGCTTCTGCTTCGTTGCCTCCATCATCGACGCATCTGCGGCCCTTGCATTTGCATTGGATTGCATGCAGGACAGATGAACGAACGGCTATCGCGAGTTTTGGCCCTTCTCGCTCTGGCCTTTCAGCTTCTGTCATGACTTCGGATCGAAGGCGCCGACTGATGGGGTTCTGGAGCAAAGAAGCCCGTTTATTGTTGCTTCAACTTCTCTGATACTCGATACTCTGGGTGGTCGCCGATCGTGACTTCTTGACGCTCTTTTGCGACTATATTTCCTTCTTCCTACCAGTTCGGTCGTTGCTGTGTTTACTGCCTCGCCCTCGTTGTCGCTGTGGTCTTTGCATGGCAGCTTCCTCTCGTTTCAGCTGTTCCTTGTATAGACTTTGTCTGTGGGTTCGATTTTACTCATCTCGTTTGGCATCCTCCTCTTCTTCCTCCTCAGTCTCCTCGTCATCCTCTTTGGTCAATATTGGTCGTATATGGAATCGGGGGCCGAAAGGAAAACCGCCTTGTCTAGTTAGGTATGCGACACAGTTCGGGGTCGATATGTTGTACCCAACACCTGGCTGCAATCATTGGACCGCCGATGCACATCACTGACATGTTCCCAAGCACCTGCACGGACGCCTAAATAAGCGTCGGAAGCACTGTCGGGTACCTGGTCGAGGCTGAGCTCGAGACTTTACCGTGCGGGCTGTTATGCGCATGCATACATACCAGAACAACATCCGAGCACGGACATTTGACATTTCGAGGACGAGCCTGAGCCTGAGCCCGAGCCAACTTGGTCGCGACTGCCACTTGGGGACAGACACAGACAGAGGAAAGAGCAAGAAGCAACATCACCTCTCTCAACACCAGCACCAACAGCGTCTATGTGAATGATTGTATCCGGAACCCGCCTCACCTACAACATACCTGATGCAGCAGTCACGCCCGCCGCATATCCCTCCCATCTGCTGCTCATCCTTCAAGAGACACCGGTCCAGCATCGACCACGACCGCGACCGCGCCAGGTTGAAGCTCGACCTCACTTTGCCGAAACCAGTCGCTGCGCCCGTCTGGGCTTCCCCTTCCTACACCTCCCATGTCCGGTTCTCCCCCCACCGGAGCCACCCATTGAACCTCCACAGATCGCCGGTCGTCGAAGAAAGCGATCACCATCACCTACTTCTTCCGCAACGACCGCCGCCGCCCTTCCCGTAACATCCCCCGTCACGCCCGTGGAACACCCAGCTCCCAGGTTCGGTACGCAGACAAGAGGAGGAGAAACGATAGCAGAAGTGCCTGTCCAGCCCGGCCCATATGCGCTCGCGTATCCTGGTCCCGGTCCCGGTCCAGAGCCAGGTCCAGCCTCGTATCAAGCGTCTTCGAGTCTGCCCACCGCAGGGCCAGATGTCCGCTATGCGCTGCCATCCATATCGCCACGCTCCGCACGAAAACCCAAAGCGCATGTTGCTTCGGCATGTATTAATTGTAAGAAGAAGCACCTGAGATGTGACAACAACCGACCTTGTCGGCGGTGTGTTGCAAGTGGGAAAGAGGTAGAAACCCCCCCGTGCTGTCATGTGGGTATGAACCTGCTGAGGGAGGCTAGGCTGACAATTTCCGTCACAGAATTCATGCGTCGACGTTGAGCATAAAAAGCGAGGGCGGCCTCCCCCTGAAGCCGGAAGACCCATCAGCGAGACGAGCGTTCGAATCTACCATGACGCCCATTGCAGCAGGAGCAGGCTCAGGAGGCTCCATGATGAGAAGAATGCCCAGCTCGGATCCTGCTTCCTTTCACTCCGCTGCTGGCGGACCCCGAACATTCCGGCCTCTTCAAGCCTATGAGCCGCCTCGGCCGCCTCCCTTGCGAGGCCCTCCATTCCAGTCGATGTATGCCCAGCCAACTATTTCGCCCAGCCCAGCCACCGCCTTGGGCACTTTTGTTCCTTCGCGACAGTATCCGACCGCACAACCGCCAGGCCTGTATCTCTCGCAGCAACCACAGTCCGAGTCTGCGTCTAGATCAATGGCCTCGTACGCTGGTGGCTACAACTATCCGGTTCAGGGCCAAATGGCTCCTCCACCACATGGGCCATACGCCAATCCAATCTTTCCGCGTCAGGGGCCGGGTCCAGGAGGTGAATCCCTCCCTCCTTTGCAGGGAACAGCCAGTCTCCAGCTCCCGCCCATTCGACCGCCTCCTACTGCAGGGCCCATCGATCCGGCTATCACCCAACGACCCCATGGATCTCCTCGAAGAGAACAGGACAGGAGGGGCGACGGGACACAGGAGCCCGATCCCAAACGACCAAAGATGGACATTCAGGGGATTTTGGGTCCTCGGGATGAGTGAGCGATGATGAGTGAAGCGAACCAGAGCAATGAGAATGACCATTTTACAATGTGGCCCGTTGGGCATCTTATGGATGGATGGATGGTGCTCTTATGACACCACTATGACTTTGCCTTTGAGAACGAGCAACGACACGATTCTTTCGGCTTTCTTCTGGACCGGCCGACATATTCTCTTGTCGTTTATCAAAGGTTGTATAAACAAATCTGGGATTGTGGCATTTAGTAGTACAAAAGATTTCTGCGCTGGACGCAGGACATGGGACACAGGACACAGGACATGCGTATGACCGAGTGGGATCCGAACATAATTACCGGAAGTTCGATGAGCGGAAACGATGCCAACCCCGATGCCCGATGAGGAGAACCGATACCGATTTGTCCAGCATACCTTGTTCACCAAGGCCAGTCAACCTCGAATTGAACCAGAGGACGATCTGGAATGAAACGAGGAGATGCCTTTCGAATTGAAGAAGATGCACATCGAATGAAACAAGAACATACATGCATCTCAAGATTGGGTTTGGGATCCTGGTGTGCGCGACCCGAAAACGTCTGTCTTTCTTATTCTCATTGCACATATCATATTTATTTTGGCAACACAACTGGAGGCCAGGATGTTGTTTCTTTTTTTTTTCCCTATCTCCCATGCCGACACAGATACCTCGGTGTGGGTATAGGTATATAGGGCCGGACTCGGATTGAGGAGCTGGAATACAGAACAGCTCTATATGAAATCCGAACGAAACAAATCGAATCGAATCGGAAATGGAAATGGAATTGGAATTGGATATGAGGATGGAAAGCCACAGGAGGTACCTACAGAGTTATAGGATATAATTGTATACTTTTTCAAGTATTCTAGTCTTCTGGTCTTTTATAGGCAACACCCATCTGACTCTGACTTGCCTGCTGCTTATCCCTAACTGGAACTTGATAGACGAGTCGAAGTGAGGTGGTAAGTAAGTAGGAAAAGTACCAAGTAGGATCACCATGGTCAAGGGCTAGGGACATTGTAGGTAGGAACCCGAGTGGTTTTACCAAGGTACCAGGTAGGTAAGGTAGATAGGTAGGTAGTCAGGAGACTAACTGCCAGCAAGCAAACCAGACGCAAGGGCTTCGAGATCCTCGAGCGTCTGGGGTTGATCGGCTGCTGCTGTTGCTCTCTCTCCACCACTGCCTTTTTGTTTCTTGCTCTTCTTCCTGTTCTGATTCTGATCCGGCTCGCCATCCGACGAAGCAGCGTCCTCGAACCATTTCCTCGGCCGTTTGGCTTTGGGTGGTTGCTGTTCAGGTTCCGCATCACCATCACCATTACCCTCATCAAACGGAACAAGCTGGACACCACGGTCCGCAGCATCAGCACCAGCATCAGCACCTTTGGCGGCGCGTTCCAACTCCATTTCCAGTTCCATTTCGCGCCGTTCGCGCTCCTTTCTCTTCTCCTTCTTCTCGCGCCTCTTGGCCCGCGCGATCTCCTTGTCGACTTGGTCCATCTCCTTGGCCCGTTCGCGCTCGCGGGCCAGAAACGCCTGCTTCTCGGCCTCGGCGGCTTCAGGCCCAAAGGTGCTTTCGTCACGATACGCTTTGCGGTCCTTGGGCGTGTCCGAGTCGCTGTCGAATGTCAGGTGGGTGGCGCGGCCCTTGAACTTGAGCAGTTTCTTGCGCGACTTGAGGAGTTTTTCGCGCCGGTGAGAGTCGATCACTAGCGGTTCAGCGTCTGGGTGGTCTGTTAGGCGGAGAGTTTTGGGTTTGGTCTCGCTTCCTTCGCTTCCTCCTTCTCTACCGTCTCCTCTGTCCACTCCTTCTCCTCCTATACTGTCTCCTCTCTCGGCCCGTTCGTGATCGGAATCCGAACCGGAACCACTGTCTGAGGCCGACTCGGAGCCAGATCCAGTTCCAGCAGAAGCTCGTCGGTTCTGCTGCTGCCCTGGTCGCTGGTCCAGACCTGCGTCGCCGGCGTCGAAGCGTCGTTTGACCGAAAGAAAGTCTAGATCGTTGTCTTCATCTCCTGCTGCCTCCGTGGCGCCATCCACAGCTTCCGCGTCATCTTCAATCAGTTTGGTGTAGTGTTCTGAGAGAACGTCCTGGTTGCGCCGCTCGAACATGCGGTCGTACTTGGTCCGCACTTCGCGTTTGCGGCTGGCTTTGTCACCGCCGTCTTCACCCTCGTCGGTACTGCTATCACTCTCCAGCGCAGCCAGTAGTTGCCGTGGCGCGTTCTTCCTGGCCTTTGCATCCTCGCCTTTCACAAACTTGACTCGCGGGGTGCCCGGTAGACCCAAGCTCGCGGCAAATGCTTCCAAGTCTAGTTTCTTCAGATCGAACGTCTCCTTGTCCTTTTGGATATGCACGCTGCGCACATAACTGACAAACGCCTTCTGACCCAAGTATTTGAGCTCGGGGTCTTTGAAACACATGTTCTGCAACTGTGTGCGGATGGTCTGTTGCATCTTCTTCTCCCGCACGTTGATCTTCTCCACCGTGACTTTCTTCTTCTCTAAAGCTTTCAGCATTCCCTGTTCTTCGCTCGGGTCCACAAACAACACCGCTCGTCCGTCACGTTCGTATCGCGCCGTCCGGCCCACGCGGTGGATATATGTGTCTGCATCTTCGGGACAGTCGACCTGGACAACCCAGTCCACCGCGGGAAAATCCAAGCCTCGCGCGGCCACATCGGTCGCGAACAAACATGCGTGTCTGCTGTTGGAGAACTTGGTGGTGATGTCCAGTCGGGCCGTTTGCTTCTGTCGCCCGTGCAGATGAAGCAGGGGAACACCAGGCTGCAGATGTCGGAATGCTTCGTACACGAAACGCACCTGCTTGCCACTGCTGAGGAAGACCAATATCTTCTTCTTGACGTTGGCGCGGATGAATGACCACAGAACGTCGAGTTTGTCGGGCAATGGTGTCACGAGATAGTTCTGCTGTAGGGTCGACGGGGTCGCGCTCTCGGCGGCTTCATGGACCGAAACGAATTCCGGCTCGGTCAGACTCAATCTGGCAAGGTCCGAGACCCTCTTGGTCTGCGTCGCGCTGAACATCAGCGTCTGTCTCTGTGGTGGGAGATGCTCGATCAGAGCGTCAATGGTAGTCTTGAACCCCATGTCCATGATCCGGTCGGCTTCGTCCAGCACCAGCATTTGCAGGTTGCCAATGTCTAGTTCGGCAGTTTGGTCCATATGCTGCAGCATCCGCCCAGGCGTGGCAACCAGGATGTTCATACGACCCAACCTGTCTCGTTCTTCTTGTAGACTCTTGCCTCCGATCACCAGCCCTGCGGAGAATGTATGGTTCCGCCCGACCTTGCGCAAAACCTCGAAGATCTGAATCGCCAATTCGCGGGTCGGCGACAAAATGAGTGCCCCGAGACCATCGTATCCTGTCCATCTCTTGCGATATAAGTTTTCCAGCACAGGCACGAGAAAAGCAAGCGTTTTGCCCGACCCTGTCTTGGCCGCCCCGAGGATGTCGGAGCCTTGGAGGGCTAAGGGGATCGTTCGACTTTGTATCGTTGTGAGAGTCTTGAAATGCGAAGCGGCAAGCCCATCTTGCGTCGCTGCGGACAGTGGTAAATCTGTAAAGAGTTCCGGCGGCGTTGAGGTTTTGGGGTCCAGTTCGGCCACTCGCTTCGACAACGATTCCAGGTCTTCTTCCTCTCTTTTACGTTTGAGGAGTCTGGGTTTCTGGAACGACTTCCTTGGTCCCTGGACTCCTTTGTGGCGGCCAGGCGGCGCCATGTTGAGTTTGAGTTGAGTCAAACACGGGGGGGCTGTGGTTGTGGTTGTGGTGGTGGTGTATAGACCGTTTGTCCGTCAAGTTTCGTAGACAGAATTGAAAGTTCCAAAAAAATCTTGGATCCCGTGACCGTTGGTTGCTTATCGATAAGAAGCCCGCCGCCGACGAAACGAAGATGCGCATGTCACCGACTTATCCAGTGTCCGACTGCTGCTTGTCGAACAACGCCTGCTCTCTCCTACTCACAGTATCTGTCTTCTTAGGTTTGACGGCTGCTGCTGCTTAGGCACGCCGTGGATTCCGGTTTTCATCTGTGGGATACCATCAAACCCGCGGAGCACTGTCGCACCGCACGCAGCCTGACTAGTCGTCGGTAAGCTACAAACTACCAGCCCACCATGGCTAATAATGAGTCCGATGCCCTTGATGTGCTCGAAAGAGAAGCAAAGGAATATGACAAGGTGCGTGGATTGGGTCATGTCAATCTAGGACTCACTGACAATCGTACAGGATGCAGAGATCGACCGGATTCTGAAAGCCTTTAGACTCGACGCGTAAGTGTTGCGATCAACTTTCGATGACTAGCCGCTAACCTCTACCAGATACGCGGTGCTAGATCTTCAACCTGGTGTTCCCGAGTCAGACATCAAAGTCGTCTACCGCAAGAAGTCGCTACTAATACATCCGGACAAGACCAAAAATCCACAAGCGCCCGAAGCATTCGATCGTCTCAAGAAAGCTCAGACTGCGTTACTGGATGAGAAACAACGTCAGCATCTCGATGAATGCATTGCCGATGCTCGACATTTGCTCATCCGCGAACACAAGTATACCGTCGATTCGGAAGAGTTGAAGACGGAGGAATTCAAGCAGGAATGGAGGCGGAAGACCGTAGAGGTTCTGGTTGAGGCCGAAGCGCGACGAAGGAGACAAATCAAGGCTCAGATGCAAGAAGAGGGGCGGGCCCAGGCTAAAGAGGAGGCCGAGATAGAAGAGAGGAAACGTAAACGAGACCATGAGAAGAAGTGGGAAGATACTCGAGATCAGCGCATTGGCAGTTGGCGAGATTTCCAGAAGGGGGTCAAAAAGGGGGAAGAGCAAAAGAAGAAAAAGAAGATGAAGGTGCTGGGGTGAGGACTTGTGGGTGTTTCGGGTTGAGTCTCGGGCTGTTTGTAGTAGAAGGCATGGCGACGGCTGGCCGATGGCATGGCGTTCTTTTGGGTCACGGCGAGGCTGCCGATGATGATGGACTATCACGAAGGAAGCCTTTATTGACTTGGTTTCTACGCTGGATATTGGGATGAATCGTGATTCTGGATGTCTCCAGACAGCCATACACCGGTTTCGGGTAGCCGCACGAGTTCTGGCGTACCTCCTGTATTACTGCTATGCGACAATGACACCCCATTTTGGTAGAATATCAAGGCGAAGGGGAATGTGCCAGGCGGTTCCGAACGGTGAGCGCGGGCATGAGGATTCATTCCGAATCTTGACTGCTGGCTGGCGGCTCGGCTCTCTGTCCATCTTCCCCCACACTAGAACTGACACCTCGGAGTCGGCGATTCTTCTACGGTACTCGACTCAACTCGACTCAACTCGACTCATATTACAGTATATCCGTCGCATTCGCTGTAGGGCCTCTTCCTCCTCTCTCTCAGTCATCCATGTCTTCACAATGACCGATACATCGCTGCCGCCCAACGCCCCCCTGACCAACGGCTCTCTCGCACCCGGTCACGGAGAAGCAGATGTATCTTCCATTTCGAAACAGTCCAGCACTGGCACTCCATCCTCGCTACAGGAGATTTGTGCCGTCCTCAATGCCCAAGTGAACGACTTCTTGACGGCCTCTGCGCCAGACGAAGTGACGAAACGCACACAAGAACAAACAAAGATTGCTTTAGAGGTGATAGCCAAGGCATTGCAAGACTATCAGTGAGCGCAACCCAGGCATGAAATCAACTATACTTCGCATTCCCCAACTACACGTGTGGCATTGTCTCTAACAAATATACTTGTACTTGTCTCGCGCAGATACGGAACTCTCTCAATATCCTACAACGGCGGAAAAGACTGTCTCGTGCTCCTCATTCTGTACCTAGCCGTGCTACACACGCACTTCACACAACCTACGAACCGACGGAAAGACCAGCTGCAGACAGATCCAGACCCCGAGCCTTCATTTCCCACATACATTCCGGCCATCTACGCCAAACCGCCGGACCCGTTCCCCGCGGTGACCGAGTTCGTCGAGTACTCGTCGAAACTATATCATTTGGACCTGACACACATCTCGACCAACCCCGGCTCTCGACCGCGGGAGAGATCACATTCAAATCCACCATTAACGCACTCTCTACCGCCGCTCACGGAGCTAGAAAGAATCGACAACAACAACAACAACAACAACAACAACAACAAACCTGGGTTGGATAAAATAGACAAACCCGACAACACCAACGACGAAAACGATAGACACGGCAAAGATCCAACCACCACCACCTCCTCCTCCTCCTCCCTCCTCCTCTCAAAACCTATCGTATCCTTCCGAGACGCTTTCGCAATCTACCTGGCCTCCCATCCTTCAATTGAAGCAATCTTTGTAGGCACTCGGCGCACCGACCCGCACGGCAGCCACCTCACCCATTTCGACCCGACAGACCACAACTGGCCGAAATTCATGCGCATCCACCCGGTGATCGACTGGCATTTATCTGAGATCTGGTGTTTTTTGAGATCGCCTCATCTCAAAGACCCCCTCACGGGCGGTCCGCTCAAATACTGTTCCATGTATGATGAGGGGTATACGAGCCTGGGAGGCATCAATGACACTTCGAAGAATCCTAAGTTGAGATATATCGATGAGAAGGGCGTCGAGAGATATAGGCCTGCATATGAGATGACGGAGGATGAAGGGGAGAGGTTAGGAAGGGAGTGAAGAGAGTGATGAAACCAAAAGCGAGGACGAGAGGATCGAGTAACTTCAGTTGGTCGATCGAGGATGTGTGTATGTCATGGACGTACTTGTACTGTGTGTCGACGCAGATTTGTACAGAACGCAATGGGAGGGAAGAAAAAGCCATGAGGAAGAAAAGCCATGTCCTATATCCAACGCCCAATGCACAAAGTACAGATGGCCGAGTTTACAACCTGTCGCGTTGAGTCGCGTTGAGTCGTCGAGTCAACCCAAAGCAAGTAAAGTCGAATCGATCCAAGTCAAGTCATACTGTGCTACTGCTACTGCTACTGCTATGCTGGTGCAGGTGCAGGTGCCAGTGCCGGTTCCCTGATCTGATGTATCTCCATGTCTACAGGCCTATCTATTGTCTGTGGTCTTCCCAGACGCCTTGCCCCCAATGGTGATTGTCTACATTACTCTCAGGGCATCTGGATCCCACTCAATGGTGTATGTATGTATGTTATATAGGTAGGTACGTGTATACCTTCCATGTACATGACATATATATCAGAGCCGAGGTCAGAGTTCAAGGTCAGATTCCGTCTCCTACAGGAAAGGTCTCCAGGAGTTCTTCTAAACGACGGGTAGATGGATAAGGTACATGAGGTAGACAAAATTGATGTATAGCATACGTACATACGTAGGTAGGTATCACGTTATATTTTGCCATTTTCGTGTCATCTCGTTCCCTGCTGTAGTGTATCTTGCAACCATCGGCGAGACAGAACACGGTCGACATACCTTAGGTATGCCTTCGAGCGTACCTTATCCAACCCATCCATTCGTTTCGAGATTAGACCGACTCTGATCACAGCCGTCATGATCGCTGTGCGGGCCTTGATGGATTTCTTCCATCACTACAGAGAGAGTTCAGTCTCTCCTGTACAGGGTTCATCAACCCGTGAAATCATCGCTCCTAGACATCGGCAAAGAAGGAGTCGAGCAGCGGATCCGTCTCCATGAATGACCCGACGGAGACCGTTCCATATGAGTCGTCGGGTAACAGACTTAAATATATATATGTGCACTTCCGGAGGGCGCCTCGGTTTCGGTACCATTCGGTTGCTCTACTGTGTTCGCGGCTTGGGATGGTGTTGTCGAGCCGAGATCTCCCCCCTCTGGCTGATTCAAACACAAACACCCTTTGGAGAAGATGTAAATCATCAACCTCTGCTGAAAGTAGAGAACCTGTGTGGTTCTTGACCGCCTGAAGGGTTGGACTTAGGATAGGAGAACCCCAACCTCCTCCCGCTCCTCGGCTGGTTCAAATCCGAGGCATTTTGCCCATGAAGGTCGAACATGACCTCCGCTCATACAAGGCTGAGGGGTCTCCTCAATGCTCGAAGGAAGCAAGAGACAACTAGCGCCCAAGAACCCATTTTCATCCAATGTCAAGAAGCCATTTTGCTCGTTCATAGACATAAAAGCTCGTAGCACCCATCGGCACCACCTTGACATAACCAATAGTCAGGCCGACGAAGAAACCTCTCAAGCCTCGCTCCAGCCAGATCCGGCGAGCCGTTTCGGAAATACTCAATCTATGACCATCTCCAATGGCACCGCCGACTTGCATTCGGCGTCTGATGACTTCGAGAGGATAAGAGGCCGTCTGCGACACCAAGCCGGCCATAGCTCCAGCAGTGAGCTCCGCTGGTGCAGTCAATTGACTTCGAGAATGGACTTTTGTAGAATTTGCCGTCACGTCCGCCGGGGAAGACGATGGCGTCGCCGTAGACTGGATCACAGTATAGGGTGCCAGGACAGGAAGACGAAATATGTCGCCTATAGTGTCATGGGTTAGAAAGGACATGCCTGCGTACGGCAGCATTCCTAAAAGAGTAGGTGAAAAGCCGCGGTAGAAATTGGCCAGCCCGGACTTGGGCACGACTTGCTGCGCGACCTTAGATGCGACGGCCACAGGATTTGCTACTGTCGCCGCGTGATCGGGCCGGGGAGGGGCAGGATGTTCATGGTAGATTTGTTGACATATTCGTCTTAAAGAGGATCGAGAATCGCGTTGCGTTTCGAATGCCAGACGCACTCGGATGACTTCGAGAGGGTAAGTAAAGAAAACGGAAGTGATTCCTGCCAGTGATCCAGAGAGAAACCGGCGGACGGGGGTCTCGTGGTTTTTCGACGGGATGAGGAATGCGCGGATCTGCTCGTACGCCAGGAATTTGATGCCGGCGTAAGGGAAGATTCGCAAGAGAGTAGCTGAGTGTCCGCGAAAGAGGCCTCGGATTCCTTCTTGTTTATGGATGTCTCGCATCGCCGTTACCACGCCGAACCACGACCCGGCGTATTTTGCGAATTGAGGGTTCGAGGCTTGAAAAAGGATCTTGACCCGGTCGAGGGGGCCGACGACGGTTTTGGCCTGCGCATAGAATAGTCAGCATCCATCAGAATCACATAACAGAGCCGCCGGGTATTTCGTCTGTCAACATGAAGAAATGGGATATATGTGGGTGTTGTAGACGAACCGCACATCCAGCCAACCCCCCGGCAAACCCACTGCGCAGGACATAATCCAGACTCCTCTTGTCCAATGCCTGTTGCTGTCTCTGGCCCTGACGAGAGCCAGGACCCTCCTGCAATATCATCGCCGCATCGCGCTTGGCGTTGTGTATAGGTTGAGGGAGTGGTTCCTCAAGCAATCGTCTCGACGGCGAGGGGCCTCGGCTCTCCATCTCGGATGGTTGTGAGGGTTGTAGTGTTGTGGCTGCATGGCCTGAGGCCGGAACAGGCATTCACGAGCTCCGCGGGAAGTTTTGGGACATGGTAAGGATGGAGATCTGGACAATGCGCAGTGTAATGAGGTGGCGGCCGCAGAGACAATGGCTGTAGCTAATAATGATGATGAGATGGTGGTGGTGACTGGGAGGAATGAAACGAGGTCCGCAGTCGGCACGATCTCGGCATCACTTTCTATCCGTCCAAGGCAAAGAATACATGGGATTTAGGGACGGAGATAGGGCGGGCATGGTGGCTGTAGGTGCCCAGGGACGCCTAGAGTCAAGTGCAGCACCACCTATTCCGCCCTCCTTATAGGCGTCCCTGGCCCCCACAAACTTGCACCGCACCCACAACCACAAGCTGTTGCACCCCGGATCGCGCACACATTTGACGCTCCGGGGTTCGCCGTTGCGAGGCCGATACCAGAGCCGAGACCAATCATATTGCAGCCAAATAGATGGCCTGAAGCGTCGGATCCGAAGACGTCGGTTATTCACGGGCAAGGACAGGCACCATATAATAACAGACTCACAAGTAGACAAACGACTTTCTTCTAAAGAGATCTATATTCTCACTTTTGAAGCTACGGCTTTCATGATACTGGTCATAGCCGCTATATTAGGACCCGAATACTGGATAAACACAAATTTTATATGGCCCGTGATGAATCACTGCTCATCTTGGATGGTGAGCCTGGCTCATGACCGGCACGCACACTCTGCGAGCTGCGTCGACCAGACCTCCCTCCCACATTAGATGAGACTGGAGTCAGTCCTGGCCGTGTTGAAGAACGCATGTCTCCAGAAGATAAAGGCAAAGATTGCTCCACCGGTTCAGTAGGGATGGGTTCCAGTGTCGGGACAAAAAGAGGAGCCTGAACTGAGCTCCTTGTTCTTGAATGCGAGATGCGCCTGGTCTTTTCTGGGCTCCTCGACCTGTTGCGTGAAACCTCCGGTGAAAATGTCGAATCCGAGAAAGTGCTCGTTCCCAACCAGATACTGTCTTTGCGTCGCCGTCCTTCTGCTTCCCACCAATGGGGAGTGCGACGAGACTGACCTCTTTCGCCGGACACAGTATCCAGGGGTTGCGTAGGCGGTTGTTCAAGAGGAGGGCGCCATCCTAGTAGAGTCTTGAACTGGCACCATAGACGAGCCATACTGCACCCTAGTGAGCCCTCTTCTCGCACTTCCCCTTTGCGAGTCTTCTCCATCAATGAGAAGATGACGCTGTCTACACCGGCCTGAAGACTCAACATCATCGACACCATGAGATTCAGCCAAAATATAGGATTTTGGACGTAATAGTCGTTGTAGTACAACGCCTGTTGCGCGAATGGAAAGCTCCACATCACAACGTAAACTGCGGGATAGACAAACATGTACCGTAGTTGCTTGCGGATCGCGATTCGGGTTTGGCGGAGCGGATCGTTGGCGATGTTTGGAGGAGCCGCCGGTTTTGATATGCTTGGGTCATGGTTGTATTTGGGGGTCACTACCCCTGAAGGCTTCTGACTCTCTTCTCCCCGAAAAGAGCCAGAGCCGCCTGTGACAGGCGTCTGAGTGTCTCCAGACCAGCCGCTTCCACGCACAGCATAAGGCGGCTCGTCTTCCTCCGCCACAGCGGCGGGGGTCGGGTACTGCAACGCCTTGGTGGTGATGAAGTTCATGTGGTCCCAAGGCTCGAATTGCTCGGTTGGCGTCCCATGCTGCGACGGCGGCTCCTGACACCCAGTTCTCCAAGAAGGCAGCCTCAAAGGAGATAGTGGCGTTGGTCGAGCAGCAGCACCACCTCGATCAGCCGCCTCCCTTTCGATGTCATCGGGCCTGATGGAGGATTTCTGCCTGCTCTCCAAACTGGCGCTGTTCGAGGATCCGGTGATCCCAAGATTGTCAAAGCCTCGGAATTTGATATGCACATAGAGGTAGAGCCAAATATACATGGCCAAAATCACACCAAAGATCAGATACCGTGGCACCCACGATAAAGCCAGACGGTACCAATACGGGCGTTTGGGCAGGTAGCAGAAAGTGCCAGCCGTGACATAGCCCCGTCCATCTTTGATAAATGCCAAAGAGGCGGCCAGGAGCGGCGGACCTAGCCAGAGGGGATAGATCCAGTTCCGATAAGGATAGAGTCCTCCTTCGCCTGCATGGCTGGTCGGCCGGAAGATGTAAAGGATGGCATGGAGAGCGATAATGAGGATAGACATGTCGGCAGCTTCGATGCCAACTTGAAGCAGAAATCCGCTTGCTTGGCACCAATTGGACTCACTTTGGACTGGGCCTGCAGCGAAAACCACGATCGGGAAGACAAAGTATAGGCCGCCCTTCAAAGTGTTGCTCATGATCAAATGCATGATGAGTTGATGACGGAAAGTTCGTCTCTTGATGATGAAAAGCCTCAGGGCCACCAAGACTGTGCAGAAGCTGATGCATGAGCATGTGAGCGCGGTAATGAGGATGGCTCGATTCTGCGAGTCGCTGAAGGCACCGCCAGCCACGTTGGGGTGACGGGGCACCAGGTCGGACGTGACGCCTCTCCTCCATGATGCCGGAATAAGAGGAGATAATGTGGCCCTGGTAAAGTCGAATGCTGGCATTTGTGATTTGTGGTTGGATCAATGGCGCGCGAGAGTCGACTGACTTGCTGCATGTTATAACTGTCTCGACATATTGGATCGCTCCAGGCCGCTCAATCAGTCGAGTAAAGAAGGGTGCGAGGAACACCGAACGAACCGATGCCAGGCCTCCAGTTCGAGTCTTTGCAAGGGTAGAGGAAAGGTACAATCAAAAGTACGGTCAGAAAGCGCTCGCTCAAGAAGATTGTTTCTAGACTGATGGCGGCAGGGGAAGAGACGGGTAGAGTTTTGAAGGTGACAGGAAGCAGGTCAGGGACGGACATAACATCATAGTACATGCAGACTGTTCTGCATAAAGTAGAGGCGGCGTCCATCTACCCACCTGAAAATATGTTGTGATGCATAGACTCTGGAGTTGGGACATGCCATGAGCAAATGGTCAAGGGATGGGACCTGGATCGGGAATTCGCTTTGCTGCGAGCCGTCCTGCCGCCTTTGCCTTTGCCCATTGAGTAGCCAGTAGTGAAGCAGAGCATGACCGCAAACCCGTATTGATTGCTGGGCTCTGTCAAGACTGCGGTCTGTGCTGTACAGAAGGAGGTCCGTGTTGAACTTTGAAGTAAAAGTGATCAATGGTGCGAACCAGGCCGAATCCAGGGGCGATTTTTATACCCAAATGGGCTCCACAGCGCCGCTCTAACCCTTTTAGGCTGCTCACCGACCACTTGAAAATCCGATGAACGACACCGCACGGTTCGGTTCTTTTTGGGATGGACATCTCATTTCAACGACCTTCCGTCCTGTCAGTGCTCGCGTGGCTACGCTTGCTTTCCGTCCTCACGCTTGTTGCCGCTCCAGAGGGCATGGGTGTTGGCCTGGCAATTGGGTATGCGCCCAGATAGTCTGAACCCATCCAGACACTTACAACCTGCTTGGAGTCTAGACAGTCAGTCGGTCAACTAAATAATCAGCATTATTAAGTAATCGCTTTCAGTGTCACTCACTTGCAACGGAAAGGTCTCCATCTGTCGGCCACAATCCAGAAGGACGGAGTCGGTGAGGTGGGGACATGACATGGCAATCATGCAAAGTCCATGATGCCTCCAGCTGTGATCTACAGCAACCAGGCACGAACCACCATATTAATCGACATACCTGCATCGATCGAAGCAGGCCAGCAGATCCCATACAGAATCAGAAGCACCACTGCACTCGTCGACCCATATCCCAGTACGGAACCAAAAGGCATCAAGAGAGAGACCTTGTTGGCAACCATTTCAGTCGAGGAGCGCCTATACCATGACTCTCTCCAAAAAGACATCTCCGCAGGACTCGCCGAGATCCAAGACCATCTGCACGGTCGAGGTGGGCGGTCGTATTGGTGTCATGACCGCCACGCCCTGCTCTCGGATAGGCCCATGCGGACCTTTTCTTTTTCACTAGGTCCCCTCAGATCTGCGTCGGCGAGCACCGATGTATCATTATTAGCACCAGCCATTCTGTCAACGACCGAACTTCGAACCCGGTTTCCCTCCATTGATTGTCTGTGCGATCTTACAACATGCAACCCTAGCCGGCACAACATGGTCGTTTTGTGCACTGCCGACGCTGGAGAGTTTCTCATTCCAGCTGGTGCTTCATTCATTCTGTCCACAGTCGAACGAGGATTGGCTGGGTTTCATAAAGATTGTCAAACTCTGCTGCCAGCCCTGAACAAGCATTTCCATCTCGTATTGATGGACCCGCCATGGTCTAATCGATCTGCTCGCCGTTCGGGGGCATACCGAACATCAGAGGATCAGGATGTTGATCCGTTCCCACAAGCCATGCGTATTGTTGGTGAGTGTCTTGCCCCAGGAGGACTGGTGGCCATCTGGATCACGAATAAAGTCTCGGTTCGAAACGAAGTTCTTGAGGTGGTTGAGCTTCTAAACCTCCACCTGCAAGAAGAGTGGGTATGGATCAAAACGACCACATGCGGTGTACCGGTGACTGCTCTTGATGGTGTATGGCGCCGACCATATGAGATACTTCTCTTGTTTCGGGAAGGTCAAATGTGCGAAGCCCCGCGGCGACGTATCATTGCTGCGGTGCCCGATTTACATTCTCGCAAGCCATGTCTGAAGGCTCTGCTGGAGGAATTCCTCCCTGAACAGTACAATGCGCTGGAGCTATTTGCGCGAAGTCTGACTGCTGGCTGGTGGTCATGGGGAGATGAAGTGTTGAAGTTTCAGCATGAAAGCCAGTGGTGTAGAGAAGAGGCGAGAACAATGGAAAGGGAATGAATAGTATGCCTCTCTCAGACACAGAGCCACCAGGAGAAGTCCATATTGGGTTCGTAGGTCTGTAGCCTGCTGTCACCTCGATCCCACACTGCAAGGCTGCGCAGGCGAAAGCCCCTCACTGCGCAGTTCAGCCTTGTGGAATCCTGACCAATAAGAGATGCCGGGTGCCTGACTGCGGCCAGGTACGTACTGACTGTTGACGCAGTCTCGTTGTAGCCTTGTTCTCCCCGCCAAACTTCATCCGGCCTCATCACTCTGACCACATTTCTACCGACACGGCACCAGATACCAGATACCAGATACCTCAAATACATACCTCTCAGAACTTAGATTGGAGCAACACAAAGCTGGGTAACACAAACATCCAACATGTCACACGCCGACGTCGACGTGCCAGTCACAAACAAGGCCTTTGTGCCACTCGGTACGTACTCCCTCACTGATGATTGTATACAGCACGAATGACCACACGAGTCGTCGCGTTCCATTCGCACATCTACCTGTGCCTACTTCGACCAAGTTCTACTGCAAAGGTGACTAACATTCCCCTCTCATACTATCTACAGAAAACAACCCCGAAGTAATGAGCAATCTGGTGCACGAACTCGGATTATCACCGACTCTCCAATTCCACGACGTCTACTCCCTCACCGAACCCAGCCTTCTCGATTTCCTCCCACGGCCCGCTCTAGCCCTACTCCTCGTCTTTCCCGTAACAGAACGATACGAAAAGTTCCGCGAAGCCGAAGACTCGTCGCGCGGCGAGTACACTGCCTCCGGCAACCCAGACGACATAGTATGGTTCAAACAGACGATCCGCAACGCCTGCGGGCTGATCGGCTTGTTACACAGCGTGACGAACGGTGGCGCACGAGACCATATCGTCCCGAACAGCGATTTGGACAAATTACTCAAACAGGCCATTCCGCTGACTGACCCGGACGAACGGGCTGATCTGCTTTATCACAGTCAGGCGCTGGAGGCGGCGCATGCGACGGCCGCGGCGAAAGGTGACACTAGTGCGCCTGATGCCGACGCGGATGTCGATTTGCATTTCGTGGCGTTTGTCAAGGACCAGAATGGCCATTTGTGGGAGTTGGATGGTCGCAGGAATGGTCCTATCGATCGAGGGACGCTCGGTCCTGACGAGGATGTGTTGAGTGAGAAGGGCCAGGAGTTGGGCGTTCAGGCTTTCCTCAAGAGAGAGGAGGAGGCTGGTGGTGCTGGAGAGCTGCGGTTCAGCGTCGTTATGCTGGGGCCGAGTTTGGACTGATGGCTGAGCTGCTGTGGGAGCGTCGCCTGGACTGATTCGTAGGATGGGTGGTGGGCCATTGTGATAGCCGTACCATGGCGTCCGGTTTGCTGGTCAGAAGGAATGGTGGTGGTGATGAGGTGAGCACCAGCAGAGTTGCATTGCGTTGCGGGCATTCGGCATAAACAAATGCTCACGATGGGCATGCCTGGACAGCATACAAGTGCACAAAAGCAAAAGGACATATCATGAGAAATGAGCTGATATCTGTATGATTGATGATGAGATATGTTGTCACGAGCTCAAGGGTGGACGAGGCTGTACCCCTCGTCCGAATATTATATCAAAGGATCGTGTACGGAGCGCTCGCCGGGCGCTTCGACGACGGAGCCCGATTGACACAGCAGACTGGAAGCAATATCAGTCTCCACCCGAAACCGAAATCCTTTTCCATCCTGTCACATCAAACGGACGACATCGCTTCTCCCTTTTGCAGCCACATAGCTGGGGTACCTAGTCGTAGTCCCATCTACGCTACTCGCCTTCCTTGACCCTTTCAACTGAAAAGTCGGCCTCCTTACTAGCCTTCTTTTCGCGCCTTTGCCGTCTCGTATTCCTCTCAGCCCAAAGGCCCTCCAAGTCCATCTCGACCCTCTTCTCCTCAGTGAACATCTGCACGACGATCCTCGGCGAGTTCGGCCGACTTCCAAATCCGACATACTCTGTATCTGAAGGATTTTGATATTCTTCTTCTTCCTCTTCCTCCTCCTCTTCCAGCTCTGCACGTTCCCGCTCCCATTCTTCCTCCTCTACCAGGCGATCATTGGCAGCAGCCTCAATTCCCGCTTCAGCTTCGACATCCTCCTGGGCATCAGGAAGAACAGCATCATCCACAAGCCCCATATTGACACAGATCCAGCCCGTAGTGATGCCATCATCAGCATCCTTCATAGCCATAGTATTGCCCACGGTTTGCGCGAGTTTCAATTTCCTAGCTTTCCGCCGCAATTTCAGTTTCAGCTCGTTCCGACCTAGTAGCCCGTCGGCGTAGGGCCGTAGTTTGTATTCTTTCCGCACCCAGCGGCAGAACCGGTCGGCCGAGACATTGAGATGTTTGACGCTGCGCGCGGTGCCGATCACCATGATCAAATTCGCGCCTAGGGCCGGTGGCGGGTCGAGGTGGCGCAGGTCCAGAAGCACGAGGTTGTCCAGGCCGATTTGGACGGAGAGGTGCTCGAGCACGGGGGAGAGAATGGCAGGCGGGTCGGAAGGTAATGGTGGGATTTCTTGGAGTGCGAGGAGTGGTGATACCGGGGCGGGAGGGGCGGGCTCTTCGACTTGGAGGTACCATGGTATTAAGGGTGGTGAGGAAGATGAATGTTCGGAGGCTGATGAGGGAGACGGAGACTGTTGAGACGAAGTTTCAGAAGCCGATTGTTGATATGAAACGGAAGGTTCTCGTTCTTCAGATTGTGGTTGTGGTTGCGGTTGCGTCGAGATCTGCCGCCGTGCTGAAAGACCACTGAACGATCTGTACGAGCTGGACTGGATACTGTGAGGCGCCCTTGTCAATGATGGTCGTTGTCTTCTTGTCGCGGCTGCGGGGCTGGCGAGCGAGACTCCCGTCACCAACGACGTGAAGGCGTCAAGTACCGATGTGCGGCATGCTGTGCATTTTGCCAGGGGTATGCGGTTCATCTTGATCTGTTTCTTTTGGTCTTGTCTTCCTTGCGTCTTGCCCTTACTCCTTGCACCTCTTCTTCCTTTCTTTCTCGGGATGGCACTATCTCTCAAAGCACTCGGGGACGAGTCTATGCGACGAAGATCCCAATGTGTCCAGAGGAGGATGGAGTTGGAGTGGGAGAACAGTGTTGACTGCAGGAACAAAAATAACTAATGCAGGCGAGAGACTTCAGGGACGCCAAAAATCATGGGAGGATCTGATATGAAGCGGGCTGTCGAATGGAGAATGGAGAATGGAGACTCCACTGTGGCTCTCCTCGGATAAATGCTTTTTCCGACTTCCTCAGTAAGGGTGCTCAGGGCCACAGCCTCGTGAGTGTCAAGGGGAGTACCGGTTAAGTACATGTCTAGGTGCATATATGAGACTAGCCCTGTCCAAGAACAATGAATCTTTCATATACTGGTCAAATCATCATGTTATGTCTTCTACTCCTCACCCGGCAATGCAGCGTTTGACATGCCCAACCTTCTCCGTTCGCCTTCTAGGTCGTTAAGTAGACATGAGGATATATGCGCACAGAAAGCACCCGCCCTCCAGCATTCAACGTGTCACTCGGTTCGGTGGTTGTCTCGATAGGACGGCACACACTTGCATCAGCATGTCGTAGGTGTCGCTATATCACAAGTTCACGAAAATCGAGCAAACCCTTATTGCTCCGTAGTCATCAGAACATCACCGCCAGTCCCGCTACCATTTGAGCCGAACGCAAGACCAGCTCCCGCCGACAAGGCAGACCCTGCAACATCTTCTTGGCTATTTCCAGAGGCACCGGCAGCCTGCGACCGAGAAGCGGAGTGTTGCTGTTCTAGGGCAATCGGATCGTCGATAGTATCGCCGTCACTGTCTCTGCCTTCGCCGTCCTCATCTTCGTCAGTGGTTTCCTCGGGCGCATTTTCTCTAATTTTCTCCTTCATCCATTCGTACACCTCCTGCTCATGGATCTTCATCATCTGGTTGAGGACTTCGCCATTCGACCGCACCAGTTTGCCGTATCGTTTCGACGCTTTGCCTTCCTTCCTCCACAGGCTGTGTACCTGCGACACGTACACGAGACTGTTCTCACGGTACCACTGACTGACCCAGTGTGAAGCCGGATTGGAGATTGGGCGGATTGGGTTCGTGGCGATGAAACCAACGATGCCGAGGAGGTTGGGATATACATTTTCTGTATCTCTTGTTAGACACTGAAATCAAGGATAAGTCGATCAGGTTGCATGCTGTGGAGAACTAGGGATCAAACAGAGGATGCATGCGAGTAGATAACAAAGGCACTCCATGCCTGCAGATGGTCAAAGGACAAGGCGCATCATAGCTCGAGCAGATCAATTGGGGCGTGGTAGCAAAGCAGGCTTTGATACGCAAAAGGAGGGAGAAACATACCATTCTCACTAACCAACTTGGCAATGGCATGAAATGCATATCCCGCCCCGATAAGGAAGATGCCACCAGGAAAGTCGTACGGTTCGATGTAATTCTCCCACAGGTAGGCAGCGAGCTTCTCGCCCTCTTTTCGTGCAGCATCTGTCGCTGTGGAGGCGTATTCGACCTCGGTCTCATTGATTTCGGGATTATTTGGGTCGGAAACCGTAATCAGCTCGGGAATGTTGACGTCGATGACTCCGAAGCCGTGCGAGACTGCCCAGCGGATGTACGACTGCGTGCCGTCAACCTTTGGAAAATGAAAGTGAGCACGGAGTGTGGCATGCAGAGGAAGGGTGAAGGAGGTGAGAAATCAAAACATCAAAACTCTCGTGAGGCGGGATACAAGGGAAACATACCAGCCAGGTGTCATGCGGTTTCTGCTGCGTCGTCAAACCGTTACCGACTCCAAGTAGATCGGGTCTAGATTCATTAGCTTGTTCATCAGCGGTTAGTAATGCATGGAATCTAACGTACGAATCGTGGAAAATGATTACGAGATACTTCTTGTTCTCATAATTCGGCCTAGACAATATTAGCCTTCCGGACAATTTATGCTGTGGTCAGATCTCTTACGTTGCCAGGACCTGATGGTCAAACGACTTCGAGATCGTGTCGCGATATATGTGAAGCTGCGTTAACTTGTATTTATCGTAGAGATGCGCTGCCTGCCATTGACGGATGATATCTATGTGAAAGATCAGCGCTTATGGTCTTTCCAGACATAGACAGCTGTCAGCAAATAGGCAGGACATACCATGTAATCGCTCACCACCATAGACGCCTCCGACGGGATCTGCGCGGTACTATCTTAGCCGGGCTTTCAAGTAAACTCGCTCGAAGCTTACCTTTAGGGTAAATGCTTTTCCAGTATCTCGATTGGACATTTCGGACCTTATTAACCGTGTCCACGGCAGAGACAGTGGCAGCTGTAGGTTGTAGTCTGTCAGGCGGCTCACCCATGAGAGTACGGGTGACTGCTAAAGCGGATTTCGAAATGGCGCGGAAATTGTAGCCTCCCTGTCCATATGTCAGACGGTATCGCTATAGTTGGAGGACAAAATCAGACCTCGAGGCACACTGCAATCTTCCCCCCGGCAAGAGATTTCAGCATGTGCGTCATATGCGCGTAGCAAGGAGGAGAGACAAAGCATCCGCCCAGCTCATCCCCGGCAGCAGCGTCGAATCCTGAAGCGACTAGAACTGTGTAAGTATAGTCTCGCTTACACCAGGAGTCGACATACCAACGACAAAATCGGGGTCGAACTCAGTGGCAATGGGCATGACTACGTGCTGGAAAGCATACATGTAGTCGCCATCGCCCATACCCTTGGTAGGCCATGGGATATTAACGTTTCTTTGGAGGTCAGTCTACCAAAGCTTCTGCGAAGAACCACCACACTTACTTGCCGAGACCTGCACCAGCTCCACAATGGTACATGTCTCCTTCGTTGCCCGACGGATAGAACATGCCATTCATGTGAACGTGAAGTGAGATGTACAATACGTTCGGATCGTCGTAAAAGGCCTTCTGACAGCCGTTGCCTGGACACTCTAAATCAGCCAACGCCATGTGAAGAGGTGCTCAGAATAGGCAAACCGTGGTGGACGTCCCTACAACAAGCAGTCAGCAATGCATTCACCAGACGACGCGTGGAAATCAACTCACCAATCAACGATCAGGATCTTCCTACAACTCTCCCCGAAGTCGTTCTGACACACTTTGGAGGCGATGGAGACGTTGTTGAAGAGACAAAAACCCATAGTTCGATTCACCTCAGCATGATGGCCTGGAGGACGAATAACCGCAATCGCATTCTTCACCTTCCTCGAGACCACCGCGCGACAAGTCTCAATGGCTGCTCCGGCGGACAATTTCGACGAGAAGAAAGAAAGAGCATTGAAGTAGATGGAATCCATTTCCGGATCCTCACCCAGGTCGATGAGTTTGTCATCAGACATGTCTGTAATATACTTGGTTAGCCCTCTCGCTCACCGTTCAGCCATTCGCTTGTAAAGTTACTTTGACTTACCGGCGGTCCGCTTGACGAACTCGTAATGCTCCGGGGTATGGACGAGAAGACACTCTTCGCGCGTAGCTTCTCGCGCATCAATGCGTTTCAATGGGACCTCGACCATAGGCGGATATGCCTCATCATCCACCAAGCCAGCCTCACAGAGCTCCTTGTAGATGTAATAAATCCGTCTGGGATCCTCGGGGTGGACATTCTCTCCCGAGGTCGCGGCAATTTCGGAATGATAGCGCATGCGATCATCATAACAAAGTCCCGTCGGCAGCTGTGCGACTGGCAGGCCGCGGGGTGGTTTGGGGGCAGTGTCGTCTGCTTCAGAAGACGTGTCGGACAATAGACTATCTTCATAATCTTCGTCTTCTTCAGAAGTTTCGATTTTCAGTCGATGGTCCATGTCCGCCGACACATCAGGCGTACCAGTATCTCTCATAGATCTGTCTTCAGAGAGATGGGGTTCTTGAACCCTGGGGATAGGGTAGGCCAGGTTTGGGCCATTGGAAAACCGTGGTTGCCCCTGGCCAGACGAAGGAATCTGCGCCATCTGATCTGCTTCTTCTTCCGGAGCAGGACTCAATGTGCGCGATCCCTTATGCCAATAGCCTCGCCGCTAGAAAGGCTGCATGGTGACACCCAAGCCAGACGGGTGAATCGACGGATAAATGACGATGTCTTTTTAGTGCAGAAACCCTCCTTAGCTGGAGCCCGCCACGTTTGTCAGTCAGGGTCTATGGAGACAGCGTCCCGGGACAAGGATGAGAAAGGGGTTGTGCTTGACAGGAAAGCGTGGTTTATCAGATAGTCTAGAGAGAGCCCATCATAACATACCTCGAGATCAAGATTTGGAAAGCGTCTTTGTTTGTGCAGGATCCCTGGGCGCGCTGGTGCGCAATGCACAGCAGAGTACACTGAATATATGAGTCTGTAGAAGACCGCCCTTGGGTGCCCCTTGATCGCAGAGCTTGATTGACTCTTGGACGAAGCCAACTTGTGACCAACAGACGACGACGAGGACCAGGGGAATGCCAAGAATACATATCATGTGATTCAAGTCAACGAGAAGGCTGTGGTCACGTGGATAATTTCCACACCGTCGCAACGGTCCGCCCGAATATTTCCTTCGGCTGCCCCTCGGTCGGAGCGTCGCGATTTCTCTCTACATAGCACGCACTCTCGTACATTGGATCTCTGGGAATGCGGCATCAAGAACGGGGCTATCATTGTGTTTGGTAACCCAACGGTGCGCATTTCTCATTTAAACTACCTGGCAAGTGGTGAAGGTGTTCCTAAGGATACGGCTGCCGTTTCAGGCTAATCATATTCGGGTGATCTCATTCTATGTTCCCGCTGGATTTTCATCCTTGATCGTAGAATCCTTTTCAAAACCTCAACCTAAACCCGCGGGGAAGGTCCGCAGCGAAGCCTCAATGGATGGGAATCTGGAGTTGTCACGGGGTAATTTAGGCACTTCCGTCGACCTTGGCAATGTAGGCTAGGCGCTATGTCAGTAACGACTCCGAGATCTTCCGATCGGATAAGGTACTCACCCAAAAGGTCGAGAACACGTCGGGAGTAACCCCACTCGTTGTCGTACCAAGACACGAGCTTGACGAAGTGGTCGTTGAGGGCAATGCCGGCCTTGACATCGAAGATGGACGAGTGCGGGTCGCCGTTCAAGTCGCTGGAGACGAGAGCATCTTCCGAGTATCCAAGAATGCCTGCGAGTGTTAGTTAGATGGTCCGGAGGGGCTATGTGCTCTTCCACTTACCCTTAAGTTCGCCCTCGGAAGCGTCCTTGATGGCCTTCTTGATCTCCTCGTAGCTGGCGGGCTTCTCAAGCACGCAGGTCAAGTCCACAACCGAAACGTTGGCGGTAGGAACACGCATGGACATGCCGGTGAGCTTGCCGTTGAGAGATGGGATGACCTTGCCGACAGCCTTGGCTGCGCCAGTGCTGCTGGGGATGATGTTCTGAGCAGCAGTTCGTCCACCACGCCAATCCTTTGAAGATGGCCCATCGACGGTCTTCTGGGTTGCGGTGTACGAGTGGATGGTGGTCATCAAACCTTCCTTCATGCCGAACTTGTCGTTGATAACCTTGGCAAGGGGTGCCAGGCAGTTGGTTGTGCACGAGGCGTTGGAGATGACGGGAATGTCCGACTTGTAGTCTTTGTTGTTCACACCCATGACGAACATGGGAGCGTCTGCCGATGGAGCAGAGATGACCACCTTCTTCGCACCACCCTTCAAGTGGGCAGAAGCCTTCTCGGTGGTGGTGAAGACACCAGTGGACTCGACAATGTAGGTTGCGCCAGTCTCGGACCATGGTATCTCAGACGGGTCCTTCTTCATGTAGAACTTGACTTTCTTGCCATTGACGACCAATGTGTCGCCCTCAACCTCGATTGTACCCTTGAACTGTCCGTGTGTGGAGTCATACTTGAGCATGTATGCCTGCGAAAGGTTAGCAAGCCACCGAGTGCTGCAGGAAGGTCATAGACTTGACGTACGGCGTAGTGAGGCTCAATGAACGGGTCGTTCACAGCCACGACGTGGACATCATCGTGCTCAACACTGTCACATTGTCAGAAGGAGAGCTCTGGGGGGGCCAAAGCAGGATCCGGCTGAACTCACGAGTTTCGGAACACCTGAAATCTTGTTAGCCACAACACAACGAAGGAGCTTCCTGTGACTTACAATTCGGCCAATTCGGCCAAAGCCGTTGATACCGACGAGAGTAGGCATGATGATCTCGAGTGAATAGAGGTTGCTGCTTGGGAGAAATGTTCAGCTCAGTGCAAGAGTTGGGGATTTCACGCAGTTTTAGTAGGATAGGATGCGGGCGGAATGGATGTCACGTTAGACTCACGCACTTGTAGTTTGGGACTGGGCTTGGGATCAATCGAAAAGTGAAGACGACGTATTTGTACGGTCAAATAAGTATGCAGCAAGGTGGTGTGAGGATGGAACGATGAGGAAAGCTTTTTGTAGAAGTGGTAGGAAATGCTGTGAGCAAATGGTGGGGCGAGCAAGGTGTTGACGTTGAGGGGCAGATGCTGCTTCAAGCTGCGTTCTTGGCGGATGATGCACGGGTGACAGGTTTGTAGCTAAACCCGATGAACTCCAAAACCCAGGAAAATAGACCCCAGTAACCCGTAACTTGTACCCCCAAAAGTCGGGTAGCTAGCAGCGACAGTTATCGTGAAGCGAGAATAAATAATGATGCTCTTCCGACCGACGGCGAACGAGAACCCGATGGCAGTTTGCCTCGGGATATAGCTACAGACATTTTGCTTTTGCAATGTACATACAATGATATACGCTTTTCCGAGTCGTTCACTAATTACTAGGTACTCAACTCTCGGGTCTGATGCAGTGATGCAACCGTGTACGTTGTAACCATGCGTGACTCAACATCATGATGGACTTGCTTATCTCACCGATGCCTCTGGACCACAAAGCAGCAAGCAGCCTGATTTCCCTCAACAACTCTCCCATCCAATCGCCTGCCCGCGCGGTTCTGGCAATCCGGCACACGGAGCGGATTATCTGTTGACCCGTCAATCCCGCCGTCGCACCCGCGCTCTTTCTCGAGATAAACCAGCACTGCCACTGAAAGGGACCAGACAATCCTGGTCGTAGTGAGGTAGCACGGCCAGCGGCAATCAACGGTAAGACACGCAAGAGTAGCAGCCAACAACATGGGCCAAATGCTCTTCTAGTAGGAAACCACGCATGTAGAAGGGAACGTCTGAGAAGCATCTGCCATCTATTACCAGAAACAATATTTACCCCGGGCCATATGCGCGCACCCATTTATTTTGTGCTGATGCTTCTCCTGCTGACCATCTATTCCTCCTTGGCCCCGCCACGACCTGCTCTCTCAGCGGCTTCGACGCTGGCCTTGTCGCTCTTTACTTCGCCCTGACCCATGCCCATCATACCACCAGATGCCTTCCAAGGTCGCTTGAGTTCGCCCACAGCAGGCTTGCCCAAGATGTGGACCTTGAACAAGTTGCCCTCAAAAGCCCCCTTGACCGGTAGGATGGATTGGATGAGGAGCGGGTTGGTGTACTTCATGTACAAATGCATGAATGCCATCATCGCGACACCCATGAGTTGAGCCTTGTACGCAGCCGTGAGCTGGCCTTGATCGTACTCTTGGACGGTGGTAGTGACGAGCTTTGGTTCTTCACCAGAGCCCAGGGGAGCCGGTTCGACGTATTTCAGGGTGGTGAGATCTACCACGCGTGCATAGTCAGTATCTGAAGCTGTCTCTGATGCCGCAGCCGCTGGTTGTAGCCTACCTCTCTTTGCCTTGATTTTCAATCCAATGTAGTAGTAGAGGCCAAAGATGAGCAGGTTCGACGCCACATAGAGAATCCGCACTCCCAGCAAGACTTGAGGGTCGTCGAATGGTATGCGCTTCGACACTTGCATCATCCCTAGGATGATCACCAAGTTGGTGCTGCATAAGGTCAGTCACGAGCGCTCATCAACGTCGACGAAGAAGCACAGTCACGTACATTTGTGGATTGAGACCGGCCATTATGGGACTGAAGCTGCGAGCACAATCGATAGGGAGGTTAACAATGCGAGATCTTTGTAACGGGCCTGTGCAAGTAGCAGAGTCGAATATCAATGTGTCGCGCAGGCTACTGGACTGTGTCGAACTGGACAGATCGCAGGCTACAAAATTCCCACTTACGCCAAGCGGAGAAGGACCCTGTGAATTTGAATTGCTTGCGACTTCACTGAGGGACAAGTCCGCCACCGGACAACAATATTAGTCAGCATCAGCTTGTCATTCTGTGATTCCAAACGGATTCTGACTACCTTGGCTTTAACAGCTCTACTGGCAGATCTAGTGTGAACTCGAAGGTAGAGCGTCTCCAATGGAAGAGCTCTTGAACCACGTACTTGGTCTGAAGAGTAGGGATAATTTGAAACGACAGGCCATGCTTTCAGGTTACTATGCAAAGGGGCTTACTCCCCAGCCTCATCAAAATCATGTTATCTGAATACATGTCTATGGTACCCAGTACTCTCGGTCAAGGTCTGAGGTATAGTGAGAGTATCAGCACAAGGCCGAACAAAGAGCTTAACACCCAAAAGACCGTTGCCGCATTGTCTCGAACGGTGAGGCTGTACAAAAGCTGCATCAGTGCAGGAATGAACGCTCGTGCCAAAGAATGCAGCAAGCTGACCGCTCCAAAGAGCTCTCCTATATTGTCAGATTCAAAATATGTTGTCATGGATGACTGAATGATGGGCGAGACGGCGGCACCCCCGGCTGTGACAATGCCCGATATCGTGAACAATACTGGGCTATTCGAGATCCCAAGACCCAGATGGCCCAACAGATCGAAGAGAATGGCGATGCGAGAAGCCTTGATATTGGTCCGGCGAGATCTTGCAACATCCGCATCTGCCGCAGGAAAACTTCCCCTGCAGGGTTTCGAGGAAGAGGTGTCTGAAAAGTACAGGGCGCCGGGCAGAATGAGTGCCAGAATGATTGCACGGGTGGCATTAGTGAGGGACAGAAAAAGGTTTGCTTCGAAATTCGTCCAGAAGAATCGGCGCTCCGAGAACATGATCAGCAGCGGAGGAAGTCCCACCTGAACTCCAAACCCAAGGGCCTCAATCAATGCAAGAATAGGCAGGCTCGGTCGAGACGGTGTTGATGGAGTTGCAGCTTTCGACCGAAAAATCGACAAGGGCCGTATGATGTTGCAACTGTCACGCAATCGCCGGAGTTTCGATCTCCAGTCTTGCAGGTCGACTGTTTGGATGGTCTTTCGATCTTCCATTGGCAAAGATTCGGGAATGCAGAGCCCGACATAGCCAATGAACAAAGCGTGACAAAAGGCCGCGGCATAGAACACTGCCAACATGTCTCCGTTGCCCACCGTTCGGACAAAGAAAGCCCCGGCTGCTGGCCCAAGAGCCAAGCCCAGATACATACATGCGTGAAGGAGAGCAAAGATCTTTGCTCGGTCTTCCACGGGGCTGCAGTCCGCGGCATAAGACTGCGTCAGTGACACAGTCGTGATGAAAGCTCCGGTCAAACCGCCGATGGCGAACTCGAGCAGAATCCAATACACCGATATGGTATCGGGATACCACGCGGCAGCGACCGAAATCACATCGCCCAGGAGCATGCCCATGGCACTGAAGGCAATGAGTGGCTTTCGGCCGTACCTGTCCGAGTACGCCCCCAGTCTGGGACTACTGACAGCGCACAATATACCAGAAATGAGGTTGGCATATACCATGAATTGCCCCATCTGGACGTGTACGGAGGGGTCACTACACACGTCGTCTTCCCCGATACCCTTGGAGTGAGGTCCATGTCGACGTTTGACACACATCAATGCCAGGACAATGTTCACCTTTGGAGCAGCGACTGCACCCACCGCGTGGCAGTACAGAAGAAAGGGAGCAATAAGGCGATATGGCTGGCCGAGACCGTTAGAGCCAGGACCTTCGCACGATCCATTTACTTACCGAAGCCGCCGGCGATCTTCGTGGTAGGCCGACACATTTTTTAAGAAAACCCGGAGTTGGGGGATCGAGAATGGGTTCGCCGTGTTGAGCTGTTGATAGTGGCAGAAGCGGTGCTGTCTCGTCGAAAGCGCCTGTCTTTCGACCCGTGTCTAGAACACCAGATGTCGGGCCATTACTGAGCAAGTCTCTGGAATGCGTACCAGATTGCATTGCAAGAGTAAACAGTGGGTGAGAAGGTGACATGGCCAACACAGAAACAGGATGTACTAATTGTTAAAAGAGGAAAACCGGTACAGGGGTACAGCCTTGCCGTCCAGCCCGGGATTGGAGGACAACTCCCCGCATCACCACCAGGACCGTTATCAACATGACGGCATCAAACAAGTTATCTCGCCCATCCCGTTCAACGAATCACTCGTTGAATGTCAACGCCGGGACGGAACTTCATGATGCAGTCGTTGCTCTAGTGTTGCTGCGACCCCGCTCCTTGCTGGTATGAACGACGATAAGCACGTGCCAATCCCTTCCGCCCGGCAAGGTGTTACGCGGCCTTCTGGCTTCCGGATCTATTATTCAAAGCATGCTGCAGAAAGCTTGCTTTGACGTTGTACCATCTTGGAGGTCTCAATAATGTCTACCGCCAAGTACTCGCCGGTGAAGGCCTCAGACAGCCAGGACAGCGACTCACCCAAGAAGCCGAAGAAGGAAACGGCGAAATGGAAAGAGATCCCACACAAAGGTCAAATAACCGTGTTGGTATTGGCCAGATTGGTCGAGCCACTCGTGCAGAGCTCTCTTCAAGCCTATATGTTTCATCAACTGAGATCTTTTGATCCAAGTCTTCCGGATTCGACCATCTCCTGGCAAGCCGGCGTCCTCCAGGCCAGCTTCTCTGGTGCACAAACCATCACAGGATGGATGTGGGGAAGGGTGGCTGATACATACGGGAGAAAGACAGTACTCATTCTAGGGTCTTTGGGGACTTTGGTTTCATGCATCGGGTTTGGCCTTTCTCGGTCATTCGTCTCTGCACTCATCTTCAGGATGCTCGGAGGGCTCGTCAACGGCAATATCCCGGTCATGAGAACCATGATCTCGGAGATCGTCAAGGAGAAAAAGTACCAGGCTCGAGCCTTTCTGTTGATGCCCATGTGTTTCAATATCGGCGTTATCATCGGTCCAGCACTTGGGGGTCTCCTTTCTGATCCAGTCAGATCCTATCCGCGCCTCTTTGGCCCGGGCTCGCCGTTGGGTGGAGAGAAGGGCGTGTGGTGGATGACGAAATGGCCGTATCTTGCTCCCAACCTCGCCAGTGCTTTTGTTGTCATGCTCAACTTGGTCCTGATATCTGTCTTCCTGAAGGAAACGTTGCCCTCTGTGAACAACCATCTGGCCGAATTCCGCCTGAATCTTGCCATCATCGTGTCACGTCTACGAGGCAAAAAACTTCGGTCGGACGAGTATCTTCAGCGCTCTGACTCTGAGCAAGGCATACCACTTATGACCGACCCTAATCCAAGCACATCAGACGCCACCAGCCCAGAGGCCGAGGCGAGGAAGAAGGTGTCGGAGAAGGAACCCCAGCGGCCCAAGTTGGCATTCCGTCGGATCTGGACCTCGAACGTACTGTTCACTCTCCTGGCGCATTTCGCTACAGCTTTCCACCTGGGAACCTTTAACAACCTATGGTTCATCTTCTTATCGGCGGAGAGATACGATCCCAAAAGTGCAGACAATGCAGATGGCTATCACCCACACGGCCCATTTGTCTTCACCGGGGGTCTCAACTTACCTCCAGTCCAAGTGGGCACAGCCATGTCAATCCTGGGCATTATTGGGATCACTCTTCAGATTCTGATTTACCCCAGATGTAACGACAAATACGGGGTGTTGCCTCTCTATCGGACTTTTGTGTTTGGCTTTCCCCTGGCCTACCTTCTTGCGCCGTATCTAGCGATTATCCGATCGAGCACCGCGCCGCCCGAGCCGGCCGGCGGAGTTCTGGTATGGATGGGGTTATGCGCAGTCCTGTTTATCTTTGTCGTGTCCCGGACTTTTGTGCTCCCGGCTACCATGATCCTGATCAACAATTGCTCGCCTCATCCGTCTGTTCTCGGCACTGTCCACGGAGTCGCGCAGTCTGTCGGAAGCGCAGCCCGGACCCTCGGCCCTGGAGTCGCAGGTTACCTTTTCGGGGTAGGCTTGAAGATTGGGGTCGTCGGACTTGCGTGGTGGGTCCTCGCTGTTGCTGGTGGGTTTGCGGTTCTGACCTCGATGTGGGTGAGGGAGGGTTCTGGCCACGAGATTGTGTTGGAGGGCGACGAACCGAGGGAGGATGCTGGAAGCAGCACTCAAAAGTAGCATGAACCCGGACGTTTGATCTCAGGCCGTTGAGTTTAGCGGACTCTGTGGGCGTCACAGTTCTCACGCAGAGTCGGCGGCCTACTTGGAATGCTTTGACAAGACTCCGCGGTAGTGGACGAAGCAACTCGAGGAGGATGGGTATATGATGCCAATGAGAATCCTGTCATATCTAAGGTACCGTCGTACTGCGTAGGTACTGGTAATCATAATACACGCACTTTACCTACTTTGACGCTTCGGGAAGTCCCGCAGAAAATGTCTATTCTCTGTGTGTCATCCCTCGTGTTTGATTGGTTGGGGAACAACCGCCACTTGATGAGTGTTTCGGTCATAGCATCTCGGTCATAACATCTATATTGTCGGCCGTCTAAAAGATGCATCCGAGCTTCTTCAATCATGGAAAAATCCTTCTTCCTTTCTGCCTTTATACTGCCAGCAGTCAGTCGTTGCCGGTTGCAAGCTGCATACCAGTGAATATGCCCAGTATCTGCTATCCCGGGCCCTTTTAGGCGAAAGCGCATTGAATTCTAGTTTCCAGGCTGTCAACCCAGAGGCCGCGTCAGCCAGCATGCCTGCCAAGAGATACAACAGATTCAAGAGAAAGCCTGGTCGTGTTGGGTTCGCGGTCGACGATGATGACTCCAGCACGGGCGACGACGTGGAATTGGGCCAATACATGCAGAGTCATGATGAATCCACCGCCAGCAGTCCAAGCCAGAGTCGTGCTCGTGCTCACCGGCCATTTCTATCCTCAAATCATCCATCATCTAGCAGATCTCAAGCCAAGCGATCGGCATGGCAGTCATGGCCGACTGGGAGAAACCGGCAACGACCAGCCTCACGAGCGTGGACCAAGGCCATGGCTCTATCCAAAACATGCCTGATGCTCCTGTAAGTGGAGAGAGAGAGAGAAATTCCCTTCTCGCACCTCTAACCACACAACTAACAACCCCCAGAGGCCTACTACAATGCCTGTCCTTTATCTGTGGCATCCTCAGCGCTTTCTTCCCCGATGAGCTCGACCTCGTATCCGGCCCCTTCAAGGAGTCATTCACGACAACGCAAGGCCCGCCCGAGGCATGGACCGAGGACCTCACGGCGGACGTGCAGCCGTTGATGTGTCATTCGCACAACGATTACTGGCGACGAGAACCACTCCATCAAGCGATCCGCGTAGGCTGTACAGGCGTCGAATCCGACATCTGGCACATCAACGACGAGCTGTACGTAGCGCATACCCCGTCCGGGATCCGGCCCAACCGAACGCTGAAAAGCCTCTACCTCGACCCCCTAAAGGAGCTACTCGACCGGCAGAACCAACAACTCCCGGACTTTCTCGGCCCCCTCGAATCCGACCACACACTGGTCAACGGCGTCTTCGCCACCGACCGCAGACAACCACTGGTTCTGCTGATCGATTTCAAAAACGACCCCGACCCAACCTGGCACCGTCTGAACGCCGCGCTAGACGACTTCCGCGAGAGGAACTACCTGACCTATTTCAACGGCACATCCGCATCTGTCGTGCAGGGTCCTCTGACCGTCGTCGTGTCCGGATTGGCCCCTTTCAACCGTATCGTCCAGAGCTCGGCTTACCGAGATATCTTCTACGATGCACCTCTCGATATCATGGGGACGTTGGGAGCTAGAGGAGGAGGAGTCCCACTACCACCACCACCACCACTACCACTATCGTTACCAAAGTCTGTGACTCCGGATGACGCGAAAGACTCATCTGTCGCCGACCTTGACCCCCCCGGTCCTGACCATGACCATGACTACCCGCGCAATGCGGCAATCTACTCGCCCGCAAACTCCTACTACGCATCCGTCTCGTTCATGCGAGCGATCGGCTATCCATGGCATTCGGCCCTCTCCCAAGCCCAGCTCGATCTTCTGCGCCGCCAGATCCGCGGCGCCCACGCCCGCGGCTTGAAGGTGCGCTACTACGGCATTCCAGCCTGGCCCGTCGGCCTGCGCAATTACATCTGGCGCGTCCTGGTGCGGGAGGGAGTGGATTATCTGAGTGTAGATGATGTCGATGCCGTGACTAGGCACGATTGGGGACCTAGAAAGGGAGGGTGGGGGAAGAAATGGTGGCGGTGACCATGTTGGTAACTGACAAGTTGACCACTCATAAGTTTGCAGATGAATGGAAGCTTCACAACTGATAAGTTTGTTTGCAGATGAAGGTTGATGGGAATAGAAAGCAAACTGGCTTTGCAGACAAATGTCACGGCAATGCCAGAGACTTCTTGTTTATCATCTTGGAGATTCAGTCTTTGGCCCCTGGCTACCTTGGGGACTGTAGATAGATATGTTAACATGTATGAGTATTAGGTACTGGAGATAGACAATGGTACATGTATAACTACCTTGGGTGGAGATAGACACGGTCATATATATGTATAAGGTAACTACCTCAGGTACTGTAGATACTGTAGACACGATACATACATATATGACTTATTCACCTAGTCACATAAGGTCTATCTATCTATATAGGTACGGTCCAGTACATATAGAGTATCATCCTGAGTACGTAGCCAGCTAAGGTAAGGTAGCTAATCAGAGTCTACTTACAGTAGTACTCCATTTCTCTTTCTTAGGTTTTCTCTTCTTCGTTTTCAATACTCGCTTTTCGTTCTGTCTTGCTATAATAAAACAGGACATGACACCAAGTAACATCAACAAAGTCAATTGATAGCGGCCGTCACCTCTCTCGTTCCGTTCCAGTATGCCCACGGCCTCCCGACCCCGACGACCGTGATTTTCGTCATGATATACAGAATCCTGGAAGCATCGCAGTTAGACATATCACCAGCCGACGCCAACATATAGGTATTGCAATGGTTGCGATTGCGATTGCGATGTTTTCACGCCCAGACTCAACACAGTTCTTGTCCTTTCCTTTCCTTCCCTTTTCTTTTCTTTTATGGTCTGCGCCATGACATGTTTGAACTTCGAACCGCACAGCAGCCACAACACAACCCACCCAACACAATCCAACACAACACAATCCAACCCAACACAATCCAACACAACACAACACAAGCCACTCCAACCATCAAGCTTGAATTCAACATTCAAGCCCATTCAGGTTGTCTCCCATTTTTCCGATCCCTGTCCATCAATTCAATGACATCGGAATCCCCCGAACGATGAGTCGTAACGCTGACCGAGACGCCGATCGTCTTCCGAATGTCGGAACTGTGCATCGGGGTGGAAATGCGATAATTCGGTGTGTGGGAATCCGGCCCACCGCCGGAACTGCCGAAGCAAGTGGGAAAGACTCGGCGAAGTAAGGACCGGATGGCGGGCATGCAGCAGCAGATGATGCTGACGTAGGCTTCGAGACAGCTCCAGTAGGCTGTGGCGACGTTGTCGTCTTGATGGTTGGCGTGAGAGTGTTAGCTTTGGTGGACGACAAGGCCTTTCAAAAGCATAGGCATGGGCATAGGCAAACCCAAAGGGACAGGGAAAGACGAGGCAGGAGGAAGTGCTTGAGGGATAGATACATAGATCTCCAGGGCCTAGCCACCCCTCCACGGTTCACAGGATGGATGGATCCAGGCCATGGGTAGATCTACAACCAGGACATGACAGGAAATACCCTCCTCAGTCCTCCAGGAGCAGCTTGTACTTGACAGAGAGTGACTTTGACTTACATGTAGGGTTTTCAGTGTTGGCGAACTGAACCAGCGAACTGAGCCGGACAATACTGATGATAGTGATTCTAGAAACAAGTTGAAAGCGTCAGTCCTGGGTCGCCATGACATAAAGGCTTTCGATAGATGCCTTCGAAAGAGGAGGGAAAAGCCGAGCAAACTTACAAAAGCCCAACACTGAACATAAGCAATAAATGTATCTTCTTCCTCCGTCCCAATTGCAAACGCAACAGTTCAGGGACGGGTAGGAAAATGACCCACAAGTCCAGGAGGATATTGATTATAGCATGGGCCCATGCCCAGGCATTTGTCTTGAAACAATGGCCTTTGGTCTCGCCGGTCCAACCGGTCCAGGTATAGGAGATTGGCAGGCAGTGCAAAACGGTGGTGAGTACAAACGCAGGGAGATAGGCGACACAGACGAGCAGTGTCACCATGGCGATCTTTTGGAATTGCGGCGTAGGGAAGACTCTTATGTAGAGCAGGACGATGGCGATCTTGGTCAATCCCATGACACACATGTAGCAGATTTCTGTAATCCATGTGTACTTGAAGCTGGTCAGTATTGTGCATCATACATGTGATGGAGAGCTTTTCTCCTCTTCTTGCAGATTCTGCAGGGCACTTCTCACCTGCACGATGGTGGTGATTTTGTCAGCTGGAAGAGTCCAAATATCTTTTCCAAACCCGTCACTAGACACTATCGACTGTCATTAGTATGAGATCCTAGGTCAGAGGCCTTGCCGGGTGGCCGTGTAGGAGCTTACTGAAGAACTCTAGGACTCCCATGGGAATGCTGAATAGCTGCATACATACAGTCAGTGACACATTCGTGGTCGGGTTCGGCCGGCGGCCTGTGTGGCATACGTACCAATGCGAGACAGACGGCGAGGTCAGCCCACTGCAGGTTTTGCAGGTTGGGAAATCGATCTGCCAGTCGGAGGATAACACAGACGATGGCGAGGGACCCGGACACAGCCACCACTACCGGAGTGATGGCCGTGGTATCTCGAACAGGCTCATGACAGAGTGTGGCGGTAGCATTTCGGGCAACTTGAAGGGTTGAAGAGCCAAAGGTCAGAAAATCTCCGGAAAGACCACAAGGGCGAATGGATGCTTACTTAGACCTTCTTTGACGGTGCAGCTGGCCATGGAGCATTTTTGAACATTGCTCATCAACGAAGCATCGGAGCATATGCAAGTAAAGTCGGTCGGGCTGCAAGAGGACTGAGGGATGAACTTCTCGAGGCAATCGTTCTATGACTTGTCAGTGACCTTGTGTGAGTAGAGGGGACATCAGGCAAGACTTACAGCGCATGCTGGCATTGACTGTGCTACAGCCATAGCTGAGCAGCTCACGACGAGAGGAATCAACCAGCTGGCCCTCATAATGACGGTGGTCTTCAATCTGGAATGTGCTTTGCCCGGCCCAACAGCTGACGAGGAGGCTTTCTCGTATCATATATGTGGTCGTCTGGAAAAGCTCGAGTATCCCTCTCGGAACCCACTATAGACAAAACGGTCTTGTTCCAATCCGCATAGGGTTGTGATCGGCCAATCTGTAAGAGATTCCAGAAACTCCCTTGGTGGAATACGGCGATGTAAGAGGAAGAGGAAGTGATACCGGGCTGGAGCATTCCCAGTGTCTTTGGCGTTGCAAACCCTGGAGCTGGGGAGGCCTGGTCTGTGATGGTCATGTTCGCGTAAATTCTCCCGGGGCAGGCATTTCTGGAAAGTGCCAGGAACAGGCCTAGATGAGGGTGCCCGTCGGTAAAGGATTGAGAGCAAGGGTAGGTAGAAAAAAGCCAAAACAAGAGCGAGAGATTTCCTAGCAAACGACTAACTCACAAGGCGTCCTTTTCACCTGCACTAGTCGGGGGCAAAGGAGTGTAGAGCGGAGACTGGTCGTGCCGCAAACAGGGAACCAGGATATAATATAATAGGATTGATTCCGAGACCGAGTCTCTTATCATGTGGGGAAGGGCATTGCCAATGAATCCAAGGGTAGCACTGTAGGAGGCATGCTGGAATTTGTTCGCACGACTCCTCTTTGCCAGTGGACACAAGTACCGGACCCTGCCATGTGAGTACGGGGAGACGGTCTCTTACCATGGTCAAGTGGAAATTGCCATTGCCATTGCCAATCAAGCCAAAGTGTATAGGGAATGTCGAATCTGTCCGCCCGACTCGTCCCTGCTATTGAACACAAGTACCATCCCAATGTAGTAGAGATGGCCGAGTTTTGAGTCGACGGACTGGTCTTGGAATTGCGGATATCTTCCCGAGCATGGGTAGCAGGATGTCGGTTCCACTCTAACGGTTCCGGATGGACGACGTTGAGAGGTACGTAACCCCCCTGAGGCGGTCAGGAGAAGCTGGTCTAGCATCCATACATATCCATACATATCCAGACATCAAGAAGGCGAGGCCCGGTCCTTGGCGATCATCAACCACTGGATGGCCTGGAGCCCCGGGGCGTTGTCCAACCGTTACCACATGGTCCCTGTAGTGGATTTGTTCCCCGGTCAGGAGATGGGTACATGCTAGCGTGGACGGCCCCATGCCGATCATCCCAGAGCCCTGCAAAGCCACCAAATGGAAGCTCGAGTCCAAACAGGGGCCAATGGCCGGTCTGCCTGCGGAAGCCCGGGCCGGTTTCGATCCACAGACCAATCAAGAAACCGCCGGTTCTGTTGGATGGCGAAAGGTAGTGGCAATGCGTATGCGCTTGCGAATGCAAGACTAACGTTAGTGATCTGCGACCCAGCAGGTCGCCGTGTCCAAATCCAAGACATCGGTGGACATGTAGACGGGGTGGTTGTAGGGATTAGGAACCCAGAAGTGGCTCTAGAAGCCGATGCTACAGTCCTAGTTAATGCATTCAACGTTTGAGAGAGACCACTTCACATGCAGCAGCGGTGCATCCTAGGACTGTATATGACCTTCCACCCTGCCTGGGAGAAGAGGTTCGCTTTCCTCTTTGCCGGGACACTTGTTCGGTTTCTTTTACGAGGTCTGGGCTACCACAGTCCATACTAACAATGATGGAGGCGAACATGTCGTCTTTTCGTGGCCTGGTTGGCAGCCTCTTTTCGATCTCTGCTGCTTTGTGGTTCTCCGGGATCCTGGTCGGTTACTGGATCCTCTGGATCGTGTACTCGAGGCATTTCCATCCGCTTCACAAAATCCCTGGACCATGGCTGGCGTCTGTAAGCCGACTCTGGTATATGTTGCAGATTGCTCGGGGTGATATGGAACAGACGCAGAGGCGCCTGCACGCCCAGTATGGACCGCTGATCAGAATCGCCCCCAATGAGATTGCATGTGCCTACCCGGATGCCATCAAGACCATCTATCGGAACCAAAAGGGTTTGAACAAGACGGACTTCTTCACCGTCTGGAACACGCAGAACTTCAGTAAACATCCTGACATGTTCACATGCCTCAACGACAAAGTCCACGGAGAGAGGAGACGGATCATGAACCACGTTTACACCTTGAGTAATGTGCTCAGGTCGGAGGAATACATTGACAAGTGTACCCAGCTATTCCTTGAAAAGTTAGCAGAGTATCAGGATGGTAGCAAACCTTTCGATCTTGGCAAATGGGTGCAAATGTGAGACCCCTGACAAACGTCTAGGGACACGGTGCTGACGTATCAGGTACGCTTTCGATGTGATCGGTGAGCTTTACTTCGGACGTATGTTTGGTTTCATGGAGACCGGCAGCGACCATGGATCGTGGATCGAGTCTTTGGATCTCTTGATGCCTTTCTTGTGCATGACAGCGGTGGCTCCAACGTATGTCCGGCCACTGATTCTCGCCTCATCCATCGTGGTCCCGGGTTCCCTGAAAGCGCTTAAAGCAATCGACACGATCGGCACAGCAGCAAGGGAATGTGTTGCCAAACGGTTTGCCGAGGGAGCCAAGGATGAAGGGCAACATAGAACCGATATTCTGGACCAGCTATACACCATCCACCGAGAGAAAGGCGACAAGGTCGACTTCAACATGGGAGAGATTGAGCAGGAGTCTTATGTGGCATTGTAAGTTTGACACTTCGGAAAACAGTGACAAGCTGACTGTTTCGAGGTTCGCCGGGTCCGATACCACCGCGATTTCACTCCGCTCCGTATTTTATCATCTCATCAAGAATCCCGCCGTATACAAGGAACTCATGCAAGAGATCGATCAGGCCGCCGACCAGGGCCAGTTAAGCTCACCCGTCAAATATTCGGAAGCCGTCCAGCTTCCGTTCCTCTGCGCCTGTATCAAGGAAGCCTTGAGAATGCATCCAGGAGTGGCTTTGACCATGGCTCGAGTTGTTCCTGCCGAGGGTCTCGAGCTTTGCGGCGAATTTATCCCAGGTGGTTACCGCGTGGGTATGAACGCCGCGGTTATTCATCGCGACAAATCTGTCTTCGGACCCGATGCCAACGAGTACCGCCCTAGCCGATGGCTTGAGGAGAATGCAGCCGTTATGGATAAGTACCTCTTGTATTTCGGGGCAGGAACTCGCACATGCATTGGCAAGAATATCTCGCTTGCCGAACTGCACAAGCTCGTTCCGTCCGTGTTAAGGAAGTACCATCTTGACATGTGGGAAGAGGGCCAAACGTGGCGGACGACGAATTTGTGGTTCCACAAGCAGGAAGGGCTCGAAGTGCGTGTGACGCCTCGCGAGCTCGAGAAATGATGCCATTGACCAAGGAGGCCGCGTTGTGACAGATCAACTCTTCAAGCGGAACAAAGTGGCTAGAGCACATAGCTATGGTTTCAGGAAGGCAGGCAGGTTTAGGAGGGCGAAACTCGCGACAGGATTGAAGCGGGAGGATAGTCCTAGATTGACATTTGCTGCAGACGTAGTAGGCAGTACACAGCGCAGGACCTTGTAGATAGGCACTAGGCAGGAGGAAGATGTACGCCAGTTCGGTGACGTTGAAGTTGAAGTCAAATTCGGAAGCTGGGCTGAAGTAGTAACACAGTAGAAGCCCATCACGTGATAAGAAGCAGCCTTGCGAACTGTGCACTAGGCCAGATACAGTATAGCCCATATATAGGTCAAGCCTTGTCCTTGACCGAGGCTCAGGCTGTGTACTGCTAGTACTACTTCCCCTTTTCTGTGTATGTACTTCTCCTTTGATCCGACTTCAACCCACTTGGAGATTTTTTCAATCTCCGGGGCCCTGGACTCAATAAGAAGCCGGAAATTGACAAGTCTTTGAAAGAAACCCTGTCTCTGACCGTTAGCTGTTGTATCCACAGAGATATGCCGTTGCCATCAGCTTCGACCCATGATCCAAGGTCGGCCGCTCTGTTGTCCGAGTTGATATTACGTACGTACTACTACTATTGCAATTCTAGAATGGCATCAAGAAGTCGATATCCACACAGAAAGAAAAGAGACATCGCCTTGACGGGGTGCCCTGCTGCATAGTAAACGACTTACGTATTACTTAATATCCCCAACTTCCATGCCGAATACAGGTAGGAAAAAGTACAAGAGATTTGTTATTCATGAACCAAAAAAAACTTTCCCCACAAGCCCCTCGCTCGGGGGTTGTGGGAATGGGAAGTGAAACCTTGATCTCAAGGTTTTTCTGGTGGTGAGTTGTTGATCGGAGCGAGGGGTGCCTTTCTTTGATTGGGACTTATCCATTTGTCTGGGTTCCTGGGTTATTTGGGCTTCGGGTGCCCTTTGTCTGGGTTCCTGGTTTATTTGGGCTTCGGGTGGCCTGCGTTCCTGGGGAAGGGTTATTCGGGACCTCGAGCGGCTTTTTTCGTTCAAGGTTCTTGGGCCAGAGCGGGATTTGAACAAGGGTCCTCTCATCCGATATTCACGGTCCGGTTCTGTCCTCGGTCGGAATGCGCCTAGGAGCAAGGCTCTCCAACTTAGTTGTTGACTTTCCGAATTGATTCCTCGGACTAAGTGGTGCACTTTCAACTGCTAGGGGTCTTTGCGGTATTGAGATTGAAATTCGAACTTTTGATATATATCCCCATGGTTGGGTGGATCTGAATTCACTGCCAGTGCGAAAAGGGAAAGTGAAGGACGAAAGTGAATGGTGAATGGTGAAGGCAGAGGGACTCCTGGGAGGCTGGCATGACAAGGCCCTACCAGCAGCAGCGGCGCTGTATCGTCGCCGGATTACACACATACTTGGGAAACAACATACTGCAAGAGTGAGTCTATACTCAAGCCATACAGGAGTTGGTCGCACATGGCCAACATGCATCTTATTTGCATATGGCCTCGCTTTGAAGCCAGTCCTGTCTTCTGAAAGATATCATGTGAGCGCTTGTGCTGGCCTCGTCACGATGGCATAGACCGCTTCATCTACTGCTGCACCGCCGACCGGTCGGTCCAGCCTGTACAATCCCCTGGCCGTCCACTCGCAGCTGTGCTGTAGTCGGGCAAGGCTCTTCCACCTCGTACCATCGGGCGGGCCCAGCAAGAGCACGAGGACGTACATGTTCTACGTGGACTGGCACGCACTGTTCTCTCAGCATCCCGCGTTGCTCACCAGCGGCTTTCGTATCGAGCGCTGACCAGGAGGACTCTGACCAAACGCACACATAAGGCCTGTTCCTGTAAAAGGTTCAGCTTGCCCAATAAAGCCTAATATGTCGTCTCGAATCGATTCCCTGTAACCAGTGGTTCGTGTTCAGTTCGAATGTTTCGGAACCAACAGTCCCATCCTTCTCTGTTCAGTGGCCATTCTCCAATTTGATCGTCTCATCTCCTTCTTCCATCACATCCTCCTTGTTGACATGTCCTCCCTCTTCTATCTTGCCCTCTCGCGAGGTGCTCAATAGTCCTTGAGGCCCTGGTAGTGTCGGCCCGCCACCGGGCGTGACACTAGTCACATTCCCATCCTCGTCCACAAACTCAAACCTATATCTCGACAAATAATGCGGAATAGCACTCAACTGTGGGCCATAACGTGCAGTGTTGTCGTAGAGTTCGAACAATGGGACGGCCAGGAGCTTCATGTTCTTGGGGACGCTGAGCACCTTGCTAGGGGGCAGGTGGATAAGATATAGTTTTTTGAGCTCCTTTGGCCGCGAAACATGAGCCGGAAGAAAAGGGTAGAGGAATGTCTCGTGGTTCGGCCGCCACCTAGAGACAAGACAACGTCAGTATATCCTGCACAGCATCGATATCGGACGCCGCCACGTCAAAGGGGGTTCAAGGGTGTAAAATATACCATTGTGCAAGACAGTCTCCAATGTCCCATTCGGTATCGCCTTCTTTGGGATTTGTTGGAGCAAGTCTCTCGTTCAGTCGCATTTTGAAGCCTTCGATCTCATCGGCGTCGTGGGGTAGATAGTCACCGGGTCTATGAATCCGCATTGTTAGCAAGTGATGTCTTTCACGAAGCTGCTGTTCAGAAATTCGCCTCCGCTGCCTTCTGGCGACTTCTCGACCCTCTTCTGAAGCTCATGTTGAAGACTCCTGCCAGATGGTCTTGGAGAGCTGGTTTGGACCATGTTCACTGATACCACTGGAGAGAGTGTACAGTAGACCATTTCCCTTTGCGTCTTTTCATCCTCCCAAAAGGAAGCACTCCAATCCCGCCAATCCTTCTCCCATAGAAATGGTAGTCTACGACCGCCAATACTTTCCCGAAGCCGATGCACAGCATATGCATGCCCACAATTTTCCCTTTGAAGAGGAGGCGGGCGCACACACATGGCGGCGCAACCAAGGCCTGGACGTCCGGCCGGCCAAAGGTCAGACAGAACAAGAACACATCCTTCGCTCTCCAAGTCGGCCGTCCCTCATTCCCCAATCCGCCAGTCCTCGGCCGTCTCCGTAAGAAACCCAGCAATACAAGCGTATCCCATTCCTCTTGGTTCATCAAACCTGTACCCAAGTCTCACCATCCTCCAGCGTAGTGTAAGCCAGCCTCTTTACGCTTCCCTCGTTCGAAGAGTTATCATCCCCATCACTCCAGCTCCTCAATACCCGAATCCGGACAGTTTGCAGGCCATGGAGCAGCAGACCAAAGCCCGCAACACCACAAACTCATAACCCCACGAACAAGACCACAAACTCACAAATCCCCAACCGCACCAAGACCCAGACCATCGAGAACTCGAGCCCAAGCCCATCAACAGCAGACAAGACATGACTTACAGTTTAAAAAAACGCATTGGCAATCTGCAGCATAAGCACATGAGGATGCCCATGCTCATGACACACCAAAATCCCCTCACACGTCCTCCTCATGCCGTACTTGTCATAATGTTCCTCCAACCTCTTCAGCCGAGCTGCCACCGACGGGTCTTCTTCCGGCTGTGTCTCCTTGGTGCCAAAAGTATAGTTCGACAACGGATAGAGACGGATCGGAGGCGGCTGGTTTGCAGTGAATGGAAGGGGAAGGATGGGCCTAGTAAAATAAAAACGTCAGATATGTATCGGCTTGAGTTGGTTCTTTGCCTTCTTCTCTCTCTTTCTTTCTCTCTCTTCCCCCCTTTCTTTCTCTTATCTCTCTCTCACACACATCAAGTCGACTTGGGCAGCCGGGGGGGGAGGGGATGGGGCTTTGTTCGTACGGGTATGATGACTTTAATGTCGTTGTTGTGAGGGTGGACATGGTGCCGCACACTGCACACTGTTGGACGCTTGGATTGCGTACAGTACAGTACAGTACAGTTTGGATGCGACGCGGCGCGACGAGGTGAGGTGAGGTAAGGTGAGGTGAGTAGTCTGCGCTCTGTCGGTCCTTGAAATTGGGATATAATAAAATGCAGAACAGAGGTCAATTCCACCGGGAACAGAACGGTGTTGGAGCCTGTAGCTCTTCTTCTCTGGTGCTCGCTCCCGCTCCGAGTCGGACAAGGTGGTCCACTGCGCTGCTTGGTTTTTGGAAGGCTGTTAAGCGGGCTTCTTCCGCAGATTGTTTCTCGAGACTCGGGTACCAACCTCGATTATGATGCGAAGTCCGCGGCGTCACAGTACAGCTTTAGTACACAAGTACATGGCGGGTCGGTGTTAACGGAGATAACAGCACTACTGACTTGGATGTCGGCATTGAATACCTTAATCAAGGCATCAGGGGATTCCGTGCCAATATCAGACTATACACTCTATACGTGTATCGCTCGATAAGACAACGGGAGGCACGATATTCCATACGGAAAGACATCACTCACTCCCAGGTAAGATACCTGCTGATGCCTTCAAGAGGAGACTTTGTTCTTTTTATACATCCGTACTACCTCATATCTATCATGAACATCATGCCTCAACGCCTTCGCTATGCTGTTGGATACCACATTCCTACCATAATCGGGCCTCCCTCTTCCATAGCCACGCTACGGCCATGCACAAGAATATCACTCCTTACAACTTTGCTTCAAGATCCTCGAAAGCCTTCAGATCCTCCACCGGAATAGGCCCTTGACTAACCTTCAACTCAGCCTTCCATCGGTAAGGATCCTTGATGAGTACCGGCGTGGGCACCTTAGCAGCCACCTCGCCAGTATTGGTAGGATCCTCGACAGGCTTGATCTTGAGTGCAACTTGCATCTGGGGCACCGCCTCCTTCAATTGCTCCAGAATCTCTTCTGTCTTTGAAGCAGGCGCCGCGCTAGCAAGATATTCTTGAATTGACCCAACGAGACTGCTCTCATCCGCCAGGTCGACCTTCTCGAACAATGGCTTCAGCTTGTCTTCGGCAACGTCAACACCCAGAGACCGAAGAACTTGCACCGTGAGACCAACAAACTGTTCTCTCTGTTCGGCCGGAGAGACTTCTGTTGGAGCAGCAGGACTAGCCTGCGCTTTGAGGTGCACCGAGACTTTGGCTCGAGTGGGAGATTCGGGGTCGATGAACTGAGCATAGAATTCTCTCATATCATCCTTTGTGAGTTGTCGGATGGCAGCCACATCCCGGTCGACTTGATAGAAATTGAAATATTCGCCGCTGATATAAGCCCACAGCCGCCCCGTTTCGAAATCAAGGTTCTTCAACTTCTCCAATCGCTTGTTGATGAGACTGCGTTTGTGCCCTTCGAACTCGTCGTCGGACATGGACTCGAAATCCTTCTTGAACTTGAGTAAGAATGCGTCGATACGGGATTCCAGATAGTCAGGATCTCGTTCGCTTTGTATGAGCACTCGGTATCCCATTGTGACAGCTGCGGGTCTCACTCCACTCCAAACAACGTAACCGAGTTGTTCCTTGGTTCGAAGTTGGTCAAATGATGGCTCGTCGGTCATCTGAGCGAACAGCTGTAACCTCGACCGAAGAGGAATATCCATGACATGGCCGACATCCAGATAATATTCAATCGCACTGTTGACGTTGGCCGGATCACTCAATGGCTGCTGGTAAACGAAGTTACTTCCTTGAGGAATGATTATGTTCCGTCGGATGTCCCATTGCGATGGAGGCAACGCCCGTGGCTCCAGTATCGACTCGATCAGACTTGCAATCTTCTTCGCGTCCTCTTTGTACAAGTTGCCGTGAGCCAGCACTTCGACATGAGCCTGTTGCAAGAGCTGTGGCGCAAAGTTTCTGACATCGTCGACCGTGATATATGGCAGCTCGGCGGCAAAGACATCATTCATCCATCCACGTTCGTTCAGAATCCATCGGGTGTAATCCCCGATTTGATAGTACGGCTGTTGGAAAGCCCAGTTCTTGTACTTCCTGGCCATGCGCTCCTTGATGATCTCGAACCGATCGGCCTTAATGTCGAGGGTCTTCAACGTGTGCAGAATCTTCTCCAGGAGAACGGCCATTTTATCGTTATATCCGTGCACGCTCAGCTCCACGCCCTGGGTACTTGCTCCCACCGCGTAAGCGAGGCCGGAGATTTCGGCGTCATAGGAATAGCTGGACAGAGCGTCCTTGACCAAGCTGACGAACAAGGCCGTCTTCACATAGTTCGCAGGATTGGCGTAGGTGAGAGGATTTCGGAGTTTGATGTTGACGTTGGCCTTGGGGACCCAGAACGTGTCATCCTTCTTCCACCAGAGACGAAAGAGGGCATCGTCGCGGAGCAGTTTGGGGGTTTTTGCAGGCTCCTTTACGTCCGTCTTTTCCACGTCTAGCTTGGTGGGAATGAACTCGTTCTTGTGTGGAAGATGCAGCTCTTTGATGGTATGATTCCCTGGTGAGGAAAGGGCCTTTCGTACCTCCGACAGTACATCCGTTGGTATCTTCTCGACCTTATACTCGGTCCCGTACCACTTCTCCCTTTGGTCCCAGTCTCCAGGGTACTCCTGAGATACCAACATGAGCCGGAAATTGTCCTCTCGGAGATACTGCATAGCTTGGGTGATAGCTTCGGCATCAAACTTCCTGAACTTGCTTGTGCCACTGAGGAGCCAGTTGCGGGGTAGTTTCTTCTGCATGACGCTGCTTGTGCCACTCGTGAATCGGCTGGCTGGTGATTTCTGACGGAACCTGAAGTCAACCTCGGCCATGTTCTTCATCTCTTGATGCATCCATTCCGCGGGCGGATTTGCCTTCATCATGCCAATGTACTGGAACACAATCTTGACGATCTCATGGTAGTTCTTCAGGCCGTCCGGTGTCAACCCAATTTCGATCTCGAAGAATGCTGAACCAGGGCAGACGGGATGGTAACCGGCTGAGAGGGTCTGGCCTAAACCTCTCTCCTTCAGGTAGGCGAGGATACTTCCCGGACCCTCATGACCGATAAGGTGGCTGATGTATCTGGCCGGCTGGGTCTCGTACATGTCTTCCTCGTCTTGCCATGGGAAACTGATCTCCAATGAACGTGACTCCATCACGGGCTTTGCTAGAATCTCGGTGGACAGTTGATCTTTGGTCAACATTTCAACCCCGTCCCAGCGGTTCTGGGCTAAGTCCTTGTTCTTGACCTCCGAAAACAGTTCGACAACCCAGTTCTCAAGCTCGTCCAACGATTCTCTGCCCAAGACAACCAACTTCATCCGGTTAGCAGAATAGTGTCGCTCATAGAAACGTATGAACTCGTCTCGAATCTTGACGCCTCTTTTCTCCGGATCGTCCCTTAGAGTTTGCAAATTGCCCGTTGAGAAATGATGATAGGGATGCTTGGGATTGGACAAAGACTTCGCGAGTTGAGACAACCTCCATGCATCACTCTGTAGATTCTTCTTGTTCTCGGAGTCGACCGCTCTCAGCTCGCGATCCAATGTGCTTTCCAGGAACAACGGCTTCACGAAAAACTGCGCAAACCGATCAAGCGCACCATACAACGGACCTCTTGCCGACCCGTTCGATGTCCCGTTCGTACCAGCGGAGATCTTGTCGTTGGCCTCATGCGAAGCGGCACACTCGAAAAAGTAGTTTGTCTGCGTAGCGGCGGTGTATGCATTGGAATGACCCGAGTTGGAGGAAAGATAAGAAGAGTATTCGTTCTCTACAGGATACTGTTGATCCATCAGCACATTTGTCCATATTCCACTTGGGCTTTAGAAATTGTTCAGCCCACCTTTTCCGTCCCCATGAAAAGCAGATGTTCAACGGCATGTGCCATTCCTGGCATATCCTCCTCATCTGAAAAGTTCCCGACGTTCACATTCAAACTGGCACTGGCTTTGTCCGTCTGCGGATCGTGAACGAGTAAAGCTTCAAGCTTATTAGGCAGTTCGATGACACGATAGGAGCGATCATCGAGATCTGGCTTCTCCAAATCGTCCGTGATCCGCTTGACTGAGTTCATGACTGTGGCAAACGATCGACTAGCAAAGGGTTGCTGGAATGAGGCTTTCGACAGCACAGGGCTTGATATTGGCAAGGAGCGGTATGCCAATGGACCAGAAACTCGAAGGGAAAGGAGCGACGAGTAGAAGAGGCGGGTGGACAGCCTCATGTAGAGGAGAAGGGAATGTTTGACGGGGAGGAAGAGAGTCCAGGCACGAAGGAATGCGTCAGATTGGGAGCAAAGTGTCAAGTAATCATGGCCAAGGCAGAGAATGATGATGATGCTGAGGATGGCAAACGACTGCCCGCGGCGGTTGACTGATGACTAAGATGCTACTGTGAAGTATTATTCAGAGTAATGCACTTTTTAGTCACGTGACAGATGCCCCGATGCCAATGCCAACAGCTTGAGCGCAGTGAAAACCTTCCTCTTACTAAATCACAATGCCATAGAGGGTGAACATGCTTCATTCCTACCAGATCAATAACAAGCCAGGCTTTTCCGACTGAAACCCCCCAAAACGGAGACGCGGCCACAGTAAGTCCATATCCCGACTAAAAGTCGAAGTGTTCACCCACGAGCCGCTCACTGATGGTCCACACTTGGTCAATATACGCTTCTTGTTCCTTGTGTTCTGGCCGTGTCACGACTTGACAATCATCCAAGTATGCTCCTGTCTCCGACGACAGGCTTGGATCCAACGCTGCGCGCAGCTGTGTGGCACACCCTTGTTGCAGTGTCTTGGGCACCGGCGGCCTGAAGTTGGGATTATCTCTCCTTGCTGCCTCAATGGCTTCTTTTCTGGCTTCCTCGCTGAGATAGCCTTGAAGGTTGGTCTTGATGCTACCGGGGTTTAGACTGAAGACCGAGATACCCTTGTTTTTGACGACAGGTCGGTTGGCAAGCCGCTTGGCATAAAGGACGTTGCACGCTTTGGACAGCCCGTATGCAGTCATTGGCACGTACTTTTTTCCTTGACTGTACGTCAGGTCTTCCAGATGAGGCATGAGCAAAGCGGCGCTTCGATGCGACGCCGAGCTGCTCACCACAACGATGCGGCGAGTGATTAGGTCTGCTTTCAGTAGCAGGTTCGAGAACAGAAAATGGCCCAGATGGTTCGTTGCAAATTGGGTTTCGACGCCACCTTCTGTCAGACCGTAAGGGCATGCCATTACGGCGGCATTCAAGATCAGCACGTCGATCTTGAAACCTCCAAGCTCTGCCTCGACTTCTTGTACCGCCTGCCGGACAGATTTCAGACAGCCGAGGTCGAGCCGAACGAAGGTCACCTTGACGTTGGGGTGGTCTTGATTTATTCGGTCAATGAGCGGTTGGATCTTGTCCCGCGAACGTCCCGCCAGTATCAAATGCTCTGGCTTGGCTGCTGCCAGGCTCAGTGCGGTCTCGGCGCCGATTCCTCCTGGTGTTGGGCCAGTGATCAAGACTGAACTGGTAAGTAAGCGTTCTTCGGCATGAGAAATCACCACATACAAGTGTTGCCCGACACCCTGTCCTTGAAGGACTCCACAATTTCGGCTCCGGTGGTCTCGAACCCAAATGCCATCTTGTTTCTACGTCAACAGTAGATGCTGGTCAAAGGTGGGGTGGTGTGTTGTCACCGGTACAACAGTATCTTCGTCTTGACACTTCAAGCAGGCACTCCAGATATAATCCTCTGCAACTTATACTCAGCCTGGGGCAAAGGTTTCAAGGTCGCAGTCGGCATGGTGTGGCTTGGGCATAGTCACTCTTGCCACAATATCTCGCAACATTCTCAGCTTGAACGTGTGTTGTCAGCACCCGAACATGTTATGCCCCTGGTGGCCCAGAGTCTAAGTCCGTGGAGCAAATGACAGTGGCATGCCTTGAACAGATGCCTAAAGGCCTAACTCCGATCGTCTTGCATGACTCGCTTACCTCATCCAGAGGGCAATACGACTTTTGTAGGCTGGAGAGCTGACGAGAGGCGCAGCAGCTGGTTTAAGCCATTAAAAGAAGACAATATGAATCATCCAGCACACAACGGGTTTCATAGTAAGTACTAAGCACATGTCACTGTTCCGCTCGACACCATTCCCTTTCCCCATCGGCAGCTTCGTGCCTTCGACCTCCTAGAGTGCGAAGAGTGACATGGCACGTGACAAAGTCAGTCACGTGATTTGATACCTGATATGATAGCCGTGATTGGCTGAGGGAGATTGGGGCAGGGCTGGAAGCGTTCAGGGGCTGATATGGGGAATATTTACACGCCGGCTCAACCTTGGCCATCTCTCTCCGGATACCCAGATATCTACATGTAAGTCCTGCGGTATGTATACCATGTCTACCATCTCATTCGAGTCCCTTTACATGCTGGTGTTCTTGTCAGAGTGACCTACATGATCCACACGCCTGTTATCAGCACCACTTTTGCTTTGGATTTCCGGCGGGACATTGAACGCCATAGGTGACTGATTGCAGGGAGTACTTGAGACGCCGGGTTAGGCAATTGGCTGGACGCCTTACCACACCAGTCACACTCTATCCTGAAACATGGACAAACGGGCTCCCTTTGCCTGGCCTGCAGAAGCGGCAGGCTATACAAGAGACAAGCGGCAGACACTACACTCAGTTCCGCTTCAGGCCAGCCCCAGATGGTTTCGACGCCAATTCGCCCCCAACGCAGCCCTAACGCGGCTCTAGGAAGGGGTGCTCTTTTGCGTTTCATATTCACGCCAGCGTCCCTCAATCCATCCAATCTTGTCCACTCCTGCCTGGATGTTGATATGAAAGCGTGCTCTACTGTGGTACATGTACTTCGGACCGCGTAGGGCCGGCTCAGTCGCTGATCGCACCCACAGTCCTGGCAAGGAAATTCGTGTCTCGTGTCTCGTGTCTCGGGTCTCATCTCATATCTCATCTTCTGTTACCAACAATCGTAAGTGAGTACATACGTACCTACACTCATTTCTCCCCTTCCTCCTGTCTCCTCGCGGTACGACGTTCCCCAGAATACAAGAGTCCATTCTTGATATTGTTGCCAAAGCACACACTCCGTCTTTCGTGCAGTGTTTGCGCTCCCGTCGTCGCATAGACATGTCCATCCGACTGCGCCTGTCTCTCTGTCCGGCATCACTTCTTGTTCTTGTTCTGCTTCTTCTATCCCATCAAGCGACATGCACATGCTATTTTCCCGACGGAGACGTTTCTCCTCTCGACGTCGCCTGCGAACCTGACGACGCCGATTCGTTCTGCTGCTTCACCGCGCAATCATGCATGTCGAACAAATTGTGTCTGACGGTGGTGGACGGAGTGGACACGTACGCGCGAGGGACATGTACCGATCAAACATGGCAGTCGGGAGCGTGCCCCAACTTTTGCCTTGACCGTAAGTCACCCAATCGCCCACAAACACAAACACACACGAACACAGATCCTCTCCCATCCTTGAATCTCGCAAGTCGGTGATCGACTCGACAGCGACCATCATGGACACTTATTGCTGTTATTGCTGTTGTTGTTGTTGTGCCACCGGCTAGGCAGGTCAGCTGCTGCTCCCCGAACGCAAGTTTTACTGACTCGACAATCTTGCAATCAACGCAGAACAAGGGCTCGGCAACCCCGTAATGAGCTGCAACACGACCACCTCCGACTCGTACTGCTGCAACTACGACTGTTCATGCGACGCTGGGACGGAGGACGAAGTCCTGACTTTCACCGGCACGCCGTACACAATCTCCGTAATAGGAGTCACTTCGACATGGCCGAACCCTAGTGCCACTTCCACTACGCAGTCCGTCACGACGACATCAACATCAACATCAACATCAGCATCAGCATCGTCAGCCACCAACGACTCCACTTCACCTTCTCTCTCCAACGCATCTTCATCATCACCAGAAACCGCAGCAGCAGTCGGTACTGCTACTGGTACTGGTACGACTTCACCATCCGCACAACCCAGCCAAGACAACCCCAACCACGACTCAAACAACAGCTTGGCCATCGGCTTGGGCGTGGGCGTGGGCGTCGGAGTCGCCGTCCTGCTCCTCGCCGCCGGCGCATTTTTTATATACTACCGTCGGCGGCGCTCTGGGTCTCGCGCCGCTCGCCAGACCACCATCCCACCGCTACCGCCTTCAACAGCCCAGACGAGTATATCGTCAAAAGCACTTCCCCTCTCTCCAAAGACAGCTTCCACAGCACCGGCTGTCGGGGAATTAGACTCAACAGGTCATGGATACAATGAACTTGACGCGGCGGGGCTTAAGTCATCTCCGACCGTGAGTTCGGCGGTTGCTGAGCTGCCGTGAATGAGTTCTGTGTCGTTCCCGTTCCGCGTCGTTCTGTGGGGATTCGTTCATCCGTTAGGGACTTCTTCGCTCAGCCGGGATGGCCTCTACCTTTTGGGCATGACTGGGAGAGGGGGGGGGGACACGAAATATATATATGTATATATAGTATATGTCGTATCCATAATATATGTACTATACATACTATAGTATATATAGGGATCGGACAACCATTCATTTCATGATATGTGATTCAAGTCTTATATATCTATCAGATATAACCCGGCTGTGTTTCGCTGTCCAATTCATTCATTCCATAACCGCAGTCCATCCATCTATCCATCCATCCATCATATCTTCGTATATCTTGTATATCTTGTATATCACTTGCATATTCGTCCGTCCTGTCCAGATTCGCCAATGCTTTTTTTTGGCCCTCATACCCCACAAATCGGTCAGCTACCTAATGTTACCCTCCAAGCAAGCATCATGTGGTAAGACTGCGCCACCGACACTTTTCCAATATCTCCTCCTCCCATGCGTGCATGACATGGACATCCAAATCCGTTGTGGTTGTGGCAAACCCGGTCCACTTTGTCGAAAGAAGCAAAAGTACAATTTCCCCCAGAGTAGTATGTATGTATTAAACCGTGTAAAATGGGTGAAAAACGGGGGGGCCCGAAAAAAGAAAAAGAAATCCCTGTGAATGAATAAATCCAAGGAAGATGAACTGAGTCTGCGTCTCGATGGGTGCCTGGGTGCCGTTCGTATACCCTTTATATACCCATACCGTTGTTAAGGTAGTCTGAACCTTTGACGGGATACAGACCATCTCGTATTCCCGCATTGGTGTATTAGTGTATTAGTGTACCAATTGATGTAGCCAGTGCCTCTCACTCCCGTTGCACTCGCACCTGTAGCTGAAAAGAATGGAATCTTGCTCAGGAGTCAGGGATTTCAAAGCAGAGCAGCGACAGCGACTGCTGCCAAGATGGCCAAGGTGGTGCCGGACCGGGAAGTCATGGAGAATCTGCTCGATGCGCCGGTGTAGGTTGCCGCTGGGGCGGCTGGGATGGTGACGCTGATACTGCTGTTTGGACTTGAGCTTGAGCTTGAACTTGAGGCTGTTGTGTGCGGGTGGGAGGATGTCCAGTGGGAAGTAGGGTGGGGAGTTGTGCTGTTGGTGGTGCTGGGTGGTGTCGTCGCGAAGGTGCTGGTGCTGGTGCTGGTCCAGTCAATCCAATTAGTGAAGGTTGTGCTGTCACTGGTTGCGGTGGTCGTGGCTGTGGTCAAGGTAGAGCTTGTCCAATCTACCCATTGTACCCTGGTCGACGATGATGTGGTGGGAATGCTAGAGGTCGGGGTCGGGGTCGGGGTCGGGGTGGTGGTGGACGTAGAAATGGTAGTCCAGTCTGCCCATGCCGATGGTGTGGTGCTTGGGGTGATCGGTGTGGTAGGGGTAGAGGTAGAGCTGGTAGATGTCGTGGTCCAGTCAGCCCAGGTCTCCGGGGTTGTGGTGGTAGTTGGCTTTGTGGTGGTGGTAGAAGTGGTTGTGGTAGTCCAGTCAGCCCAGGTCTCCGGGACTGTTGTAGTTGTGGTTGTCGTTGGAGTAGTAGAAGAAGTGGTTGTGGTAGTCCAGTCTGCCCAGGTGACGGGCGTCGTGGTGGTAGATGTTGTGCTGGGCGAGGTAGAAGGAGTGGTGGTGGTGGTTGTGGTCCAGTCTACCCAGGCTTCAGACGTCGAGGAAACAATAGTTGTGGGAGTAGTTGTCGTAGTTGTCGTAGTTGATGGAGTTGCAGTCGTCCAGTCAGACCAGATCTCAGGAGTTGTCGTGGTAGTGGCGCTGGTCAGGATAGTGCTAGATGGGCTGGCGGTGGTCCAATCCGACCAAATCTCGGCGGTAGGTGTGGTAGTTGTTGTCGTTGTCGCCGTCGCCGTCGTCGTCCAGTTAGACCAGGTCGTAGGAATCGATGAGGTTTCCTTTGTTGTCGTCCAATCGGCCCATGTTTCTGGTGTAGTAGTGCTGGCACTGGTGGTTGTCGTGCTGCTCGACGTAGTCGAGGTGGTCCAGTCGCTCCATACTTCCTCAGTGGGCGTGCCCGTCGTAGTCGTGGTGGTTTCCAGAGTAGTCGTGGGTACGGTGGCAGTAGCGGTTGTCCAGTCAGCCCAGGTCTCCGCGGAGGATGTAGTGGTAGTGGTAGTTGTAGTGCTGCTGGTAGTGGTCGATATCGAAGGAGTAGTGGTGGTGACAATAGTTGTTGTAGTCCAATCGCCCCAGATCTCCGTGGGTGAAGTGGTTGTTGTGATCTCACTCAAAGTGGAGGTCGTTGTGGTTGAAGTGGTGCTAGTAGTTAGTATCCAATCTGTCCAAGCTCCACGGCTGTTGGCAGTAGGTGTATTGTTAACAAATGGGGGAAGGAGAGAGGCTCCGGGCTTCTGACAATGAGTGTTCAAGCTAGCCATGACAGTAGAGACCGATTCTGAGGGGCATTCTTCCTCCACGCAGGAGCGCACGGTGGCCGTGGCGTCCTGGGAGCAGAAATTTGTGGGGTTAGGAAGGGCAGAACTGATGCAAGAAAGGAGACATTGCATGGGGCCATTGGAAGCCGCTTGTGGCCGAGGAAAGGCAATGGACACGGGCAAAGACGAGAGTGTAGCGGCCGCTATGAGAGCGGATCTCTTACCCCGGGAATGCATGGTTTGGTGGGGGATGATGTATAGAGGGTAGAGGATGAACAGGAGGAAGATGGTCAATGCAGATGTCACACAAGGAGCTATGTTCTCGTTGAGGGCTGTGCAGGTTGCAATTCGAGTGTCCAAGCGGATGGAAGAGAAAGCTCACGGACCTGAATGCGACCTGGTCATATATAGATGTGGAACTTGAACGGTCGAGAGACCTCCATGGCTTATCCAGCCCCTCGTATGCAAGAAAACAATGCCAAACAGCTACATTTGGCAGCTGTATCTGTGTATAGATGGGGCTGGCAACCAGTTACCATGCAGAAGAAGAGGAGGTGGGAGACGGTAGCCATGGAAAAGGCGGATGGCGGGAAGCAAGTGGAGAGTGGCGTCGAATTTGTCTCAACGCTAAGCTCCATCAAGACTATATCCTCTATAGCCATTGGATGCAGTGACTACCAGCCTTGTGGCACTAACTGATCTCGGGCGACATAAACAAAGCTAAGACCTTCTCGGTACAACCACACAGATCATTGTCTGTATAACAGTGGCAGGAACTCTAGGCTTAGGTTCCTCGGGGGCACATCTATGATGGGTCCCGGCAACGCACAGATGAAACAAGGAGCCCTTGGAAACAATGCAAGCCACTCAGGCATTATTTCTCAGGTCTCCGGGCGGCCACACAGCAAGATGACGTTCGATTGTTGGTAGCAGAAGTGGCCTGCAACCGAGTCTAGGAAGACCCGTCATACAACAATAGGTATTCCTCGTGGCTGGCGTTCCGCCTTTTAGCCGTCCTAGCCAAACCAGAAAAAAACAAAACAAAAACAAAAACAACTGAACGAACGAACGAACGAACAAAGGACAATAAACATAACATACACCTAACATAATATATATTAATACATACAGTCGTAAGTCATACATCATAGCATACATAATAGTACATGTCATCACCACATGACTCATTCTAAGCTCCCGTGGGGAGTAATTCTCGATCTACGCCTGGTATATTTTTGATATGGAAAACATTCTAGCCACCACATGCGAACGCCTCCAATCAGTCCTGTACGATAGCAGTCTAGGTAAAGAAGTCCACTCGACACCCTCAATCATTTCACGGCGCAAGCACCAAGGCCAGCAGCGCCATCCTGGTGTAAAGCCCGTACCTCATCTGTCTGAAGTACGCCGCTCGTTGATCAAAATCAACCTCCTCACTAATCTCGCGGTTGCGTGGCAAAGGGTGCATGACAATCATGCCTGGTTTGGCATACTTCATGACGCTGTTGTCGACAATCAGGCTGTCCTTCAGTCGTTCGTACTCCTCGAGACTTGGGAAACGCTCTTTCTGAACTCGGGTGCAGTACAGCACGTCACTCTTAGCAACGATTTCCGGTGTGAGAGTCTCCGATTCGATCACAAGCTGGCCGGATGCCACTATGAGGTCCCTGACTTCCTTGGGAAGAGCCAGTCCCTTAGGGGCCACCAGGTTAATCCGGACTTCGTAATACTGGAGCAATTTGGCCAGAGAATGGACGGTCCGGCCATATCTGAGATCACCGGTGAATGTAACAGTGAGGCCAGTCACTGTGCCCAGTTCTTCTCGAATGGTGAACAGATCCAAGAATGCTTGCGTGGGATGTTCTCGGCTGCCATTACCGCCGTTCAGGATGGGAACTGGCGAAAACTTGGCGGCAGTGGTGACGGATTCCTCGTCTGGATGCCGAAGTACGACTGCGTCTCCATAGCATCCAAGCGTACGAATGCTATCTTGCAATGTCTCACCCTTCTGTGTACTAGAGTGGTCGGTGTTGATCACAATCGTACGTCCGCCCAATCGTTGCATAGCTGCATCAAAAGACGCCGAGGTGCGCGTGCTCGGCTCGTAAAACATTGTGCAGAGCACCTTAGATTGGAGGATTGGCAGGATGCCTTGTCTCTGGACCCCAAGGCGCATTTCTTGAGCAACGGTGAACAAGACATGTAGATCCTGTCGAGTATACTGATCGACGGATATGACATGACGGTTCTTGAATGGTGAAGCCGCCAAAAGAGAGAGAAGCGACGGAGAAACAGTGGACGGCGGCTGTGGTTGCTGGAACGCGGAGGTTGGTAGAACCGGGCCATTGGTGTTGAGCACCTCATCCATATTGCGAGGACGGGGGATAGGTCGACTTCGCGAAGCTACCGAAGATCGTCTGTATGAGGAGTTCTCGAGGATCGAAGGGCGCCTGTCGACCGGAGCATCAGGCTGAGCTCGCAAGATCGGAGAAGTAGGTCCGACAGTGGGCGAACTTGGTTGTATCAGATGCGATGACATGTCGGTGCCCTGGGGACTATCGACCACAACTTCACCATCCAGACAAATTGTCTTCCCATTGAACACAACTCGTGAGACAGCACCTTGCAATGTCCTTCCAACAAAGGGCGACCACACAGGACCAGCCTGCAGCACATACGGCCGATCAATGTCAATCTCCACTGAAGTGTTCGTCTGTTCATGCAACTCAAAGATGGTCTTCGGGTTGTCATGCAGTCTTTTGGTGACATCGTCCAATGTTAGTCTCCCTTCGGAAACGGCCGTCAACAGCAGAGGAAGTGCGTCGGCGATGCCCACGGTCGGCCCAGCCTTCTCGCCTGCAAGCTGATATGGAAGACTGCCGATTGAGAACACGTCGATTGTCGCTAGGTGGGCCCACAAGGCCTTCTGGTCGGCCGCCGATGGGAGTGCAGGACAATCGGGGTAATCAACCTGAGATAAGAAGAGACTGTATATTGATACGTCGCAAGTGACCTTCAATCCCTTTTCCTTCGATAGCGCGATCAGACTGATATCATCCTTCGAGGTGACATTTGTAACATGGACCTTTCTGTCGTGCAGACTGGCAAGCAGCAGAATGGAGGCCAGATCTGTGGTCTTCGCATCCGTCACGATAGGTTTGTAAGTAGGCCAGGTGCCGAAATGTGCAGTGACAGTGGCAACCTTGTTGATGTTGCCCGAGGAAAGATGATTGAATGGAATGAAAAGGGATCCAACCTCGGCCTTGACATGGACAATTTGCTCCGAATTCGAGTCAGTTGCTGCAACAGAATAGTTGAAGTCGCAATAGGCTCCACTCTGTGCATTGGACTGAGCGACTTTGAGAGACCTCGCATCAGTCACAGCGCTGTCAATACCAACAGGCATGATGCGAACCATGCTGAACCCAGCTGCAATCGAAGGTCTGGTGACGAGGGAAAGGTCGTGCGACCCCTTCTGCGCAAGGCCAGGAACAAAAGCCGCCACGTTGATCAGACCCGGCAGGACCACAGTCCGGTGACTGGTCTGAAAGTCGATGTTGCTGATATTCATATCATAGTGTCTGGCGAGCGCTTCGATCAGAATCTTTGCAATCTTTACGTTCGTGATCAACGGAGTCTGGTAGTCAACCGCCATTCTTCTGGTGCGATACCCTTTGCTCATGTAATTGGCGGGTCTCCTGAACCTGTTGCTGGACGGCAAGTTGATGTACAAATCAATCTTGTTGTTGGCCAAGTGTTGTGTTAACGAATACTCGGACTTCTGGTCCTTTTCATCGCTGCCAAGGACTTCCAAGTATTTGGCTTTGATGCCATGTTCTTCCAAGAAATCAGCCGTGCCAGCCGTTGCAAACAGGTTATAGCCCATCTGGTGCAGCTTGCGGACGGAGGGCAGCATTTCCATTTTGTCTTTGAAAGATCCGATTGAGAGAAGAACGTTCTTCTCAGGGAGTTTGAAGCCTGTTGAAATGGTTGCCTTGATATAAGCTTCCCACCGGTCCCGTCCGAAGCAAGCAACTTCTCCGGTCGAGGCCATCTCCACTCCCAGAACGGGATCAGCACCAGACAAGCGTGAGAAGGAGAATTGGGGAGCTTTCACGCCAACATAGTCGGCAGGAATCGTGACAGGCGGGTATGGCGTCACCGGCTTGCCAACGATAACTTTCGTCGCCATCTCGATCAAGTCGACGCCCATGACTTTGGAGACAAAAGGGGTGGACCTGGAGGCGCGAACATTACATTCGATGACCTTGATCTCGTTGTCTTTGGCGATGAATTGGATATTGAACGGCCCTGTGATGTTGAGAGCATTTCCGATCTTTGCGGTCGCTTCTTCAATCCGAGCAATGGTCTCTGGCTGAAGATCTTGCGGAGGGCATATCAGCGTGGCATCACCGGAGTGCACTCCGGCATTTTCCACATGTTCAGAGATGAAGTGGCCGGTCATCACGCCATCTTTTGCAACGGCATCCATCTCAATCTCTTTCGCATTCTCGATATACTTGGTGATCACCACAGGGTGATCCCTTGAGACCTCCACCGCTTGATTGAGGTAACTGGCAAGGTCATCTTTTGAATAGACCGTATTCATAGCAGCTCCCGACAGCACATAGGATGGCCGCACTAGGACAGGATACTGGACCTTTTCGCAGAACTCCAGTGCCTCATCGATGCTTGTAAGTTCCTTCCAGGTGGGCTGATCGACGTTAATGCGGTCCAGCATACGAGAGAACTTGTATCGATTCTCTGCAGTATCGATCATCTCTGGAGATGTTCCCAAGATCTTGACGTTCAACCGGTGTAGAGGGAGAGCGATGTTGTTGGGAGTTTGCCCGCCCATTGAAATAATGACACCACTCGACGACTCAAGCTGATAGATATCTAGAACCGTTTCAAGGTTGATGTTCTCGAAATACAGTCTGTCTGCTTCATCATAATCGGTGCTCACCGTCTCCGGATTGTACTAGTGGGTTGAGAGGTCAGTTAATGACTTGGCAGAAGGAATAAAAGGAGGAAATAGCCGGGTTGTGTTTTTGAGGGGCCCAATTAGAGTCCAACTTACATTGACCATGACAGTCTTGTAGCCTTGTGCTCGTAATGTCCGAATCGCTCTTACCGAGCACCAGTCGAACTCAACCGAAGAGCCAATGCGATATACGCCGGATCCTAACACCATGATACCATGATCATTGAATGTAATATCGCTTTCGGACCCATTGTAAGTCAGATAGAGGTAGTTGGTGTAGGCAGGGAATTCAGCGGCAACGGTGTCAATTTGCTTCACAAATGGTTGAATTCCCGCCTCGCTTCTCAAACGTCGGACTGCTAGCTCGTTGGAGTTCCAGTATCGAGCAAGTTGGCGGTCTGAGAATCCCAGTTGCTTGGCTTGTCGGATCAGAGACGGTGGCACCGTGGTCAGGCTGAACTTGGACATGAATTTGGCGAAATCACTCAGCCCCTTGAGTCTCGACAGGAACCACTTATCGATCTTGGTCATTTCCCAAATCTTGTCGACCGTGTAGCCGGCGTGCATTGCGTTGGCAATGGCGAACATTCTTTGGTCAGAAGGAGTTTGCAATTCGTCGTCGACAGACATCAAAGGATTGGAGATGTCCGAGAAGCCCAGATTGTGGAAATCGACGGAGCGGATGGCTTTCTGGATGGCTTCCTCGAAAGTTCTGCCAATAGCCATGACTTCTCCGACACTCTTCATGGAGGAACCAAGCTGAGTTGACACTCTAGTGAATTTCTTGAGATCCCATCTCGGAATCTTAACCACAACGTAGTCGAGAGAGGGCTCGAAACAAGCGCAAGTCTTCTTGGTGACAGTGTTGGAAATCTCGTTTAATGGTATGCCCAAGCCCAGCTTCGCAGCAATAAAAGCCAATGGATAACCCGTAGCTTTTGAAGCAAGAGCCGACGATCGAGACAATCTGGCATTGACTTCGATAATGCAGTATTCTCTGGAGAAGGGATTCAGTGCATATTGAATATTGCACTCTCCCACCACGCCTAGATGGCGGATTACATTGACAGCTGTTGTACGTAGCATATTATAATCTTCATCGGACAGGGTTTGAGAGGGCGCGACAACGATGGAATCGCCGGTGTGGATTCCGAGGGGATCGAAGTTCTCCATGTTGCAGACTGTTATACAATTGTCCCGGGCGTCGCGGACAACTTCGTACTCGATTTCCTTCCAGCCTTTCATACTTCTCTCGATAAGCACTTGAGGACTTGCAGCAAAGGCTTTCGTGCAGAGTTCACGAAGCTGATCTGGATTTTCGGCAAAGCCACTTCCCAAACCACCCAGGGCGTATGCGGCTCTGACAATGACCGGAAAGCCGATGTCATCAACAACGCGCATTGCTTCCTCAAGACTTGATGCGGAAGCGGATTTGGCGCACTTCTCTCCGATAGATTCCATGCTCCTGGCGAAGAGCTCTCGGTCCTCAGTTGTGATGATTGTGTCAATCGGCGTGCCCAGAACCTGCACTCCAAGAGCTTCGAATTCGTCTTTGAGCTGGATACCAACTTGTAAGGCAGTCTGGCCACCGAAAGTGCAGTATATGCCGTCAGGCCGTTCATGTTTGATAACCTTGCGGACGAAATCCGCGTTGACAGGCAAAAAGTAGACCTTGTCCGCCAATCCCTTGGACGTCTGTATGGTTGCAATATTAGGGTTGATCAAAATGGTGTAGATGCCTTCCTGCTTCAAAGCTTTGATAGCTTGACTACCAGAGTAGTCGAACTCCCCAGCTTGACCAATACTGAGACCCCCACTCCCAAGGACGAGGACTTTTTTCACCTTTACTCTGGGATGTGCTCTCTCGTTCTCTTCAATTGTGCCACCTGGGAAGGTGACTGGGTGGCGCAAAGCTTCGGCAGAAGCGACACTCTTCATGATGGCATCGATGAAGACATCGAACAAGAACTCGGTGTCCCGGGGGCCAGGAGTAGACTCAGGGTGAAACTGAACACTGAAGATAGGTTTTGAAACATGTCGAATTCCTTCATTGCTACCATCGTTGGCATTCACGAACAGCTCCTGCCATCCTTCTGGTAAGGTTGTGGAGTCGACAGCAAAACCGTGGTTCTGTGAAGTGATATAGCATCGGCCAGACAATAGATTGGTGCAGGGAATATTGTGTCCACGGTTTCCGAATTTCATTTTCAGAGTGCGGGCTCCAGCGGCACGAGCGAGTAACTGATGGCCCAAACAGATACCGAAAATGGGTGTCCGTGCTTCTGCCATGGCTTCGGAAATATGCTTGATTGTGGTCGACAGCATTGCTGGGTCGCCCGGACCATTGGAGATGAACAGGCCATCGTAATCTTTGCCTGCAAGTCTGGGGAAGTCATAGTCCCATGGCACCACCAAGACTTCAACACCACGAGACAGGAGACAACGAAGCTGGTTGTATTTGAGACCGACATCCACCACCACAACTCGAACGGGCCGGCCAGAAGGATGAATGAGCGCTTTGTCTTTCGGAGGGGCAATCACCCGTGGCTGTTTGACGGAGACCTCTGCCACCAGATTCCGTTCGTTCTGATCGTGCCACTCGACGTCCTCAACATGCTCTCGCCAGTTGGCAGGACCCATTGGCACATCTCCATTGGAAAGTGAGTCTGCTTTGACACCATTGGTGAGTTTCGATTTTGGAGAGGGTTTGGAGATCAGCATCCGCCCGAGCATGCTTCCTTCTTCACGAATGATTTTGGTGAGTGCTCGCGTGTCGACTCCACACATTCCTGGGACGCCTTGTTCCTTCAACCAGGTGCCAAGGGATGATGTTGCGAGGTGGTGAGAATAGGCTTCACCGGCATATGAAGCCACCACAAGACCAGCAATGTGGATTTGATTCGATTCGAAGTGTTTGGGAAGATCGCCAAGTAGCTCATCCAGCGTCTCTCGTGAAGGCACCCCGTAGTTGCCTACGAGCGGAAATGTGATGACCAAGATCTGCCCTCGGTATGAGGGATCTGTAACAGATTCTGGGTATCCGACCATTCCGGTCTGAAAAACAAGCTCTCCCGAGACGCTCTTCTCAGCTCCGAAGCTGAGACCCTCGAAGACCTGGCCATCCTTGAGTTCGAGGTAGGACTTGGGCTTTTCTTCGTCGAAGGGATGAGATGTCGCAATTGGGTTTAGAAAGCCCATGCTGCCGGCGTCGGGGAAGTAGCCAGGGGAAAGAGGCCTGTCCGTACTGCTAAATCCGACTGAAGCGGCTACTGTTGGGCTTTGTGGCAAAGCGCTGCCACTGGACGTTGGCCGACCGTCGGTGGTCCGAGAGGTCGTCCGATGCATGAAAGAAGAAATATTTGCTGTTCGAACAGCAGCAGAAAACTCAGAGGCACATCTGCTGGATAAGTATGATGCAGTCCCTTCGCTCTAGAGAGTTTGCGACCAACATGAACTTGAAATAAAGGAGGAATAGGAGACTGAAAGTTTCAGCTGGCGGTCAGTCGGGATGCGAATTGAGTGAAAGAACTTTTTGATGCCAAGCCATTTTTTCTGACCGAGTCCGAGATCGGATCGAACCAATCACGGCTGCAGGGGCTCCATAGTGACGAGGACTATTACTGGTGTTACGTAGTGCGGCGCCGCTTTATGAAGAGTCTACAAGCTATACTGAAACAAGATTAGCCCCATTTTTGGAGCAGTTTATTTGTAGAGCAACGTCTCTTCTTTTCCCACTCTATTACCTAGGTATGTCTAGAGCAAGGCTGAGCGATCACGCTGCGGTGAACGGTCCTTGGAAGGACCCGTGAATCTTTCGAGAATTTATGCTGACCCTTAATTCTGGTCCATATCGGGAACAGGAAGCGTATGTGGACATCTTTCCGATACTGCATACCAAGATCGAATTTGTAAGTTCGCAGGCAATGAGTCTGGCTACAATAAAGAAGTCGAAGGGGCCCAAATGATGTACGACGCACTCCACAGGACGGCAGGCCACAAATACATCGGGCTGTGTAGCTTGGGCAGCAACAGACTGCCCACACTCGTGGCATCTTGCCCCTGCGCCGAGAGTCAGCAAGTCTCGATCCATGTATCAAGATCAATGTTCTTGAGGATTGTGGAAAAGCCCGAGGCTGATGGATTGCCACAAATCTTCTTTTTCTTGCCTGCGCTGACATCCTTGTTGTTGTTGACGCTGTCACCCTTGGGATATTCGACATGGAAGACGGGTTTGTTTTGTTGAATGAATGGTGCGTAGACGTCACACTCCGTGTACTGAACGCACTGCTCGTTGACGCTCCATTCCATGCAGCCGATCACCTGTGGAAGGATGTCTCCACCGTTTTTAAGACCGACGGACAGTTTCCGAGAGTGTGCTTCATTCGCCAGATACAAGACATAATCGATTGCCTCGTCTTGCGTCAGGCTCAAGCCATTGTCGTTCGAATAGCCGTCAATATTGTCAGGATCCACCCCATCACACCCCTTTTTAACGGCTAAGTCGAGGCGAGCATTCATGATCTTTCGGACAGTCGGGGATGAGACATTCAACCATCTCTCACCTGGCCAGCCATCGAGGTCACTGCCCAAGTCGGCAGCTCTGAAGGAGGAGGCATCCGGTCGCCAATTTTCATAACTTCCCGCGGAAAAGTAACATATCACTTTCAGTCCTCGCTTTTTAATGGCCTTGATGGTTGTGGCGTCGTTATCGAACAGGTCAATGTCCCAAACCTTCAGTGATGTGTTCAATGATGATGCAGAGGTGACGGCGCTGGCTAGCCGGTAATCCCATGTCGTGCCTTTTGACGGTTTCCAGAGGCCGGTAGGTCGAGCTGCACAGGATCGTATTGCGGCGGCTCTCGAGTTCACTGCCAGGCCCAAGGTGGATTGGATGGCAACGAAGAAGAGAACAATGCTGAGCATCGACGCACGTTTAGAGGCGATTGATATGGCACACATCCCGGGTTGTAAGTGAGCGACGGCAGATTCACAGTAGGAGACAAGAGAAGGGATAGAAGAAATTTGACAGAATAGTAACAGATATCCGGCGGAGGTGAAGGGAGAAGGGCAGCATGCGAGTGATATTTGAAGTCCAGCATACTACAATCCTACTAGTAGTTGCTGGATTTTCGTGGGCCAAAGCGTTCATCAGGCCTCCAGACCCCATACAAAGGGAGAAGGATTCCAGATTATTGGGGAATAATCAGACCTTCGTCCTTCGAACTGCCCCGCTCAATGGAGGCTGAGACACAGCCTCGCCATTCACACCAAATAATGACCAAGTCATCAAGACTAGGAAGTTTCAAGCTGAAGTCAGCCGAGCAGTGTGAAATTTAGTCTTGATCTCCACGTACAAGCAGTATAGCGATTGAATTTGGGTCAGCAGCGTGTACTACCATGTAGTGAGGTACTGTGCGCGGAGCCTGAGGTGCCTACTATGATAGATTCAGGCGATGGCATTCGTATGTAGTCTGTGTAACGGAAAATAGTCGTAGTATCGTGGAAGCGAACCCCTCTCAGGTATTGGCACGAGCGCGACAATACTTTAGGCAGGCACTAGTACTACTTTAAGACGTTCTGGACCCTATTAGCGCAGTATTACAGTAAGTGGAAGCAGAATTGATTCTTTCTCTGCACTCTAGATCGCGTAAACTACCTAGGTAGGTATTCCCTTGTTACTACGTATACAGTACCTACACCATACCGTGGTATCCTCCTATTACTGGCCACTGCTGGGCCCTCATCAGGCTTCGAGTCCCAGTCCCCCACGCTGCTGCTCTGCTGCACTGCGCTGCACGACAGCGGCTGTGCATAAGCGCACAGCCTGCCTGCTGAAGCCTCCAATCAGCAAACACCTCCATCTCGAGTCGAGGTCGATTCTTATCTTCAAGTTGATCACGCCCGCTCTCTTGCACTCCCATTGATGTCACCATGTCACCATCGCCATGGCATATCGATACTCCGCATTTGGCGCGTGCAGATGCTGGCCGTGGCAGGCCGATCCCAGTAGTGGTGCCAGTGGGGGAATGGATGGCATGGCTCGCTGGAAAGGTGCATGCGGTCAAGTAATTTTCGACTACTACTCCTACTGCCCCCAGCTGTCAACAATTCGTCCATGTCTTCTTTCTTCTCTTCTCATGTCTCAACCTAGGTATTTCAAATCCATCAATATCAGGCTTTACCCCTGAGTCTCTCTTCGCGTGCTCATACGACGTTATTATGCATTTGTTATCATCCTCCGTCGTCTTCCGTGACCCTTGTTTGACGCGTTCCTTACCCTTTCCTCGTTTCCTTGCAACACCCTGTTCGCTCTACACTCCTACTTGACCTGGGAGCATGCTCTCCTCACTGCTGCGCCCAGCTCACAGCTGGCGGCGCCGCGATAGCTCGCCGCTGTCTTCCTCGTACGCGCCGACCTCGAAATCAACCGATCCTGTCCATACCAATCCCCAGAACATCCAAAGACAGACCCCCCGGATGGGAGAAGGCTATATAATCCACGAAGAGGCGGAGCAAGAGTCAGAGGATGAAGACGAGGATGGCGAGGCAGATTATCTCCATGAAGATGAAGATGAAGATGATGGCGTTCATCTGGACGATTCTGACGAGGATGGGCCGGACGACACGACGCCACTTCTTCCCATATTCTCTTCAGCCCATCTTGATGCGCTCCCGGTCTTTGCTCTCACTCACGCGATCCGGATCTTAGTAACCTCTCGTTGCGACACGGTTCTGACTTGGGAGCAGCTTCGGTCGCCGCAAGTCTCACAATTCCTTCTCAAACCCATCGAACAAGACATCCGCAGTAACCACCTAAACGCAGCTACGCACTATGCTCTCATGGCCAACTGTCTCCAGTACGGCAAAGAGGCTGCCGTATCCGCAGTCAACAGTGGCACGAACAAAACCCGCGCCATGGTGTGCGAACTTCTTGCCATCAAGCTACTCAGGGACTTCTCTACCAGGGAATTGATTGACGCCCTCTCTTACGATTTCGATCCTCTGCAAGGTCAGTTTGACGCCGGCTCCCCGGAGGACGGAGCGTATCAAGGCACCGAAAATCCGCGAAAGCACTCCCAGCGGCCAGCCCGAATATCATGTTTTGAAATTGCCATCCGTGCACAGTCCAAGCGATTTCTATCCCATCCCTTGGTCGTGAAGCAGCTGGAGGCAATCTGGGCTGGCACCATCGTCTTCCATTCTGCCGCAGATCATCTGCACCGGAAGCTTCCCGTGGTGAGGCAAGCGAAGGGATATGGCACGAACCAGGGTGATTCTAGCGCCAGAGTAGGGTCTGTGGCTGGAGTTGCTCAACTACCACGACGAGCTGTGACGCTGTATAATCCTCGTGACGCTTCCCTTTTCAAGCTGTCACGTCTCCGCGTGCCTCGATACCGGAATATTGTGTCGACACTGTCTTTCGCCGTATTGCTAAGTCTTTTCGTGGCCGTCCTGGTGCAGCGCTCACTGGAAATCACGACGCTCGAAGTTGTCTTCTGGTTCTGGGCTGCAGGTTTCATGCTCGATGAGATCGTGGGCTTCAATGAACAGGGCTTCAGCCTGTACCTTGCCAGTTTTTGGAACACTTTCGATCTTGGAATTCTTCTCATTCTGATGGTGCATTTAGCTTTGCGAATCTATGGCATTGTCATGCCGGACGTCAAGAAGCATACAGTCGCAAACCTGGCTTACGATGTGCTTGCTGCTGATGCTATTCTCCTCTTCCCACGGCTGTTTTCCGTCCTGGATCACTATCGCTATTTTTCACCACTTCTGATCGCCTTTCGGTACATGGCGGCTGACCTGGCTGCCGTATCACTCCTCATCCTCATCAGCTGCAGCGGCTTCTTCGTGGCCCTCACCCTATCCTTCGGCAACGATGGGGTTGATACTCCTAGTTCGGTTGCTTATGCACTGCTACAAATCGTCATGGGTTTCACTCCTGCTGCTTGGGACAGATGGGACAAATACAATGTCCTTGGCAGGATGATTTTGACCTTGTTCCTCTTCATCTGTCATTTCCTTGTCGTCACAATACTGATCACCGTCCTGACGAACTCTTTCATGGCGGTGGTGCAGAATGCGAACGAGGAACATCAGTTTCTGTTCGCCGTCAACACCATTTCGCATGTCAAGTCTGACGCCCTGTTCTCGTATGTGGCGCCTACAAATGTGATTCAGTGGCTGCTGGTTCCACTTCGATATGTGGTGCCATTCCGGCAGTACGTCAAGGTCAACCGCACAGTCATCAAGGTCACCCACTTTCCGATATTGCTCTCAATATTCTTGTATGAAAAGGGGGTCCTGCAATCTACAGTCTTCGATACGATTGATCTCGTAGAACATCGAGGCCGCGCGAAAAGGACAACGACAAAAAAGCTCACCCAGCTCAATCGAGCCCCTTCGATTGCCACCTTCCGCCAGGACAAAGCATTGGAGGAAGTGTTCCGAAAACCCTACGATAGCACTTTGCGCGGTGGTCGACAGATACGGGATCGAAAGACGAGCAATGTTGTCAACACTTGGATGAAGGACATGGGCGATGACGTTGCAAGTCCGCCTCCAGAACAGGACAGGCAAGTGGTTGAGAGACTTGAGGGCAGGGCAGCCGTCTCCCGGCTTTTGCGGCCAGTCAGCAGGATCCGTACGTTTTCGCGCCGCACCATGTCGGTTGCGTCCGATCCAGAGGAGTTCGCAACCCATACAGATCTCTTGTCCCCAACTCGTGTGCGACCGATTCCCCACGGCGTACGGAATATAACAACCGAAGAACGTTCTGCATTTACTGATGCGGAGGGCGACGACGAGTTACTGAGTACTGAGGACATCGATGAAGAAGAAACTGTCGCATCGGACCCTGACTCGTCAGACGAGCCTGAGTCGGTGATCCTGCAGCGTCCTCGCGTTCCCGGTTCTGACCAGAATTTCGTAACAGAGCAATTATCAACAGCCTTGTCACCGGCGATGGCGACCGCGGCGGAGCCTGTGGTCGAGCCAGTACTTGCAAGTGCTAGTACCGACACCATTTCTCACTCTGATCGGCCAGTAAAGATTCGGCCCGGGCAGCATTCACGGAAGGTTTCAAGCGCAACCATGATCTTTAATCCAATGGCAGAATCAGGGACAGAAAATTCCTCTTCTGTTGGAGAACACAAGGGTCTGATTCGCAGCCCGCAAAAGTCCGCTCCTGGTTCAGGTATACGGACTCCAGCTTCTAAACCAACATCCGGCGGAGCCGGCCACCGCACGCCTAAACGGACGACAGCTGGTCCCACGCGACAGCCCGCGCTTCTTCCAAATAGGAATGATCCTGCATTTCGGTCGGCCCCAAACCTGGCGGAACTGCGAGGTCAACGCAGCCATTCACGGCACAAGCCATCACTCGAGATGGACTTGGTCTCGGATATTGGTGACAACAGGGCAATAGGTGGCGGTTACGTTGGTGCCTTGCCGACCTCCTTTGCCGCTCAGATGTCACAAAGCTTGCAGGGGTCGAGGCCGACAAGGGCGCAACTGGAAGAGCAGGAACTACTTGCGAAAATCATGATGGCCCGGATGAACAGCCTCGAGGAAGGATTCAGGGAGGTGATCCATGAGATGCGTGAAAGCATGAGACTCGACAATGCTAGGAGTAAGAGCCGCGGCAGACCTGGTAGACCGACGGTTAGGGAGAAGAGGGTAAAGGGCAAAGAAATCCCCTTCCCAAATGCGAGTGGAGGCGAGAACGAAAATGTCGGTTCCGAGCAGGACCGTGCGTCTGCTTCTTATAAGCCTCCACAAGCACCCCAGGGCGGAACAAATACTGGGAAAGACAGCCCAAGAGAACAAGAGGGTAAAGGCATAGATCCTGTTGCAGGAAAGGAGTCGGGTTAGATCATACGTTTGTTTGCTGCGCCTAGTTTGCCACTTTGGCCTTATTCTGAGCCAGCGACACCGGCGGCGTTGAGGCAATCGATCTGATACCCCAGCCGCATTGGACAACAGAGAGTTGTATTATTAGATCATTAATAGAAATTGTGCTACCTGGTGGATGATGTTTCTGCGCCATATTGGCATTTGATGTGGATATCTGAGTTGAGATATGATCCCTGTGCTCCGCCGTAGGTTGTCTGCCTGGCCTACCGCGGATCATACGGTTTGCCAACCCGACTTCTGCGGCGCTTTAAAAATGGTGTGACGCAACCACGAAGCACTTGGACCCGGACAGAGCGAACAGCCGGTTGACCAGGCCAACATTCTCCATCAAGTATCCAGCTACCTCCATACCCACCTAATCGATCGCAGTCTTCGTTTTCCTACAACAGTGGTGAGTTCGGAGTGGTTACACATTGCTTTGGAGAGACCACCAGCGGGTCAATCCGAAATACATTCACGGCAAAACCAGTACCATGGCATCCAATTCGGGGCATTCAAACCAGCTCTTATAGTAAGTATGTTGAACAAGACATATGACAGGCGAACTGACGTGGCAATCAGTGCATGCATTGCGCATGGAACTACTATCTTGACCGAGCATACCTCTCCGGGGACCTCATCCACTTCCGCCTCCTCCCTCGCTTCAGTCATTCTGCCCAAGATCTCGCACGCTACACCAGCAAAGCTCACCTATACACACGACCGACTCTTTGTGCATTACATTGCGGATTCTCCGTCTTCGACATCCAACAGTCCGGATGAGCAATTGTCGAGCCATGCTGCCCTCACCTATCTCGTGGTCGCACAGACCGAGATGGGCCGGCGCATACCATTCGCGTTCCTTCTGGACTTGAAGAAGAAGTTCTTGGCCCAATACAAGCCCGAATCTACGGATTTTCAGTCCCTCCCACCATATGGCACTGCAGCATTCAATTCCACACTGAAAGCGATGTTACAACAGTACAACACGGCGCCGCCGAGCGATGCATTGACAAACGCGCGCAAGGAAATTGACAATGTCAGGGACATCATGACGGAAAATATTGAGCGGGTATTGGAAAGGGGCGAACGCATTGATTTGCTGGTGGACAAGACCGATCGATTGGGTGGCAGCGCTCGTGATTTCCGGGTGCGTAGCCGGGGACTGCGCCGGCAGATGTGGTGGAAGAATGTCCGGGTGATGGTCTTGTTGGTGGTAGTGGTTATATTCTTGATATACCTGTTCGTCGGGTTTGGTTGTGGTCTGCCAGCATGGAGCAAGTGTGTGGGATGATCGGTTCGACCCGTGGCTTGCACTCTGCAGGGAGTCTGGAGTTGATCAGCGTTCACGTAGGCGTTGTTTGCAATCGGGAATCCAGGGAAAACCACGGTTATTGCAGATTGAATTCACCATTATCATTTCTACATGGGAACAGGTTCAGCGGGACCGTTACACCTTCCCGATGGTGAAGCAGAGTATACGTACTGTGTACTATGTGGAAAGCAGCGCATTGATGTCGAGGCACATATGGAACACCGTATTTATGGCAGTACCTACGTACTACTACTACGTACTAGTAAACCATCAGGGACTAGCGCCTGTGCACGTGACCCCCCAGCATGGGCAGTGGAAGGACTCCATGATCAAATCTAATTGTACTTCTTCGCGCTTCATTATTCCCTACTTGCAGATATACGTGCCTTGACACCAAGATCGAAGCTCTTAGCGGCAGTAAAGTGGCTCTGCACGTCGTGTATGCATACTGACTCGGTCCAGAGACAAACCTCCTCCATTGACACATCCTCCGCGCCGAAGCGTGTATATCCCACCGCAGCATTCATCTGCGAATGGCAACGAGGGGCACCCTTAGGCTGACAGGAGTACTTCGCTTCTCCCGCTCGGCTGGCCAGCAATCGCAAAGATCATCAGAAGAGCCGGGAGAGGAACTGGCTAAGGCCAAATACCCGGTACAGGTTGATCGAATCAACTGGCTGCGCTTCCTCTCTCCACCATGCAAGTATCCAATGCATCGCTATTCCGGCCCGCTCGATGAACCGTTGCACCAGGCAGACACATGACTGCACACAACAGACAATACTCGTTCTTTGTTCTCTACTGCCTTCTCTGCAGCCTCACTTTGGATTCCTTCTTAGTGTTTTGTCTTGTTCCATTCAACCCACGCTTTTTCATTGAGATCGGCTTGTAGTACGCCTGGCATCAAACTCACACTACCCGTGCAACAACGTTCAGCCTCGTTCTGTTTCACGCGGCAAAGATCGGTTGGTAGTTGCAACATTCCCAGTGGTTTGACCGCAATCACTTGCCATCTTGTCTCTTTCGCACCTTACTCTACACGTTCTTTGCCAGAAAAGCTACCCCAGGAACACTCACACCATCTTATCACAGCCTCGCGGTTGTTTGATGGCAGTAAGTCGCGGACCAGAGCCTTCAGGATGACACCAGCAGACTCATCAGGCCAGCGCCTGACAGGTTACAATGTTACTCAGACAACCGCGCCAACCCCGTCAAGCGCGCCTTCTCAGCCTTGCACCAACCACGCCACCGAGACCACAGTTCCATCTTCCGCAAATCCAGATCCAACTGATCGAGACCGATCTGATGATGAACTATTTCGAGCTCTTCAGGAAGCGGTCAGGTTATCCATTCAGGATCACACCCCCTCTACCAATACCACGAAGCAGCCGCCATCCCTTGCTGCAGCCGCATCCTCCGATCAGTTGATCTTCAGCCTCAACAATGAATTCCCTGTATTGGATGATCCTGACGGTGACACCATCGTCTACATAGGTGCACCTCCGCAGATGCCAGAACAGACTGACAAGGAGTATCAGTACATCGTCCATCACTTTGAGCAGGTCCATGTGGTCAATAGTGCGACGTTAAGGCTCATGGGCGAGTCCTCTAGGTTCCGGGATGACGACCTTCTAGGGCCCCAGTCAGTACGCACAGAGAGGAAATTGCGGAAGCTTGGCCTCCTCGCTCAGGCAGAGGCCAAGAAAGGCGGGAGATTCAAATACCACCTCGATCTCCGCCCACCCAACGAAGGTGACGAAGCGGTGGTCCTCCTCACCGAGTTGACATGTACTACAGGAGTTCTGACTTGGCATTTGGCTGCTGGCAAATATCGGCTATCACCACTCACCGTCATGGGCCATGATGGATTCACAGTACTGCCGCAGGTTCTCAACGAGGCCAACCCACTGAATGCTCCTGGTGTCGCCACCGCGAATGGCAATGGCTCTAATGTCCGTCACCCGGTCTCAAATGATGCGTCGAACGACACCCAAGCCCCTCCCTCCACCCATCCTTTGCAGCCGACAATTGAGCCTGAATATTCCGTTCTCCGGCATCGATCTGCTATCGAACGCCTTCTTCATGCTATCCACGGAAGTGATCCGAAACTTGACTCCGCACCCAAGGTCTGGACCTACTTCGCCATCGCTCGATATTTTGGTTGCGCCCACCATGAGCGGATTTCCAGGTGGATCACTGCTTGGATTTACGACGTCAACAACATGAATTTCATTCAGAACAATCCTGAAGTGGCATATCGGATAGGCCTCGGGATCAGATCGTCGGTTCTCGTACAGGATGCGTTCTCCATCCTCGTTGGAGAGAGAGCTCTTATCAACGTGGTCGGAGAATGCAATCCCGCCATCCTGTCTCCGTTGACCCACAGTGTCCATGGACGGAAGCTCGAAGTTCTGGATGACGATGAGCGCAACCGTATTGATCATGCAGCGGCTTCTTTTGTTACAAGAATCCGAGGAATCATGTATTACCTGTGCAGAGACATGGGATGGCTGGGCAAATGCAGAAATTACGCGACCCTCGACGAGGTTGTGGGGGAGACACCTGAAGAGGTGGAACTGCTAAGGTCGACGAAGCAGCTTATCAAAGACTACGTCCGGTCTAGGATTTGCTATGTCCTTTGCCAGGATCAGACTGCCTTTGCGGATCTCGAAGCGCTCCCAGAAACAACGCTCCCATTCCGACAAGGTACAGTCAAACATTACCATTCGGTGTACAATTTACTCGACCAATACATGAGGGTGTTTACAAAGATTTTCTGGCTAGCACTTCAAGGCACAGCTTTCGGAGAAGGTGCCAGCAATACTGCCGATGAAGGTACAGTTGGCGCCCGGACTATCACGCCCTACTCCCAGGCGCTCCGCAAGCTCTTTGCTCAGGACCATAGCGAAGGCATCAAGGCCATTTCGAAAGCTGAGCTGTTCAATACGATCATGGCAGTCAACCGGCTTGTGCACAGTCGAATACATCCTGGTCTGGAAAAAGATGAACAGATCGATATCCCTGGCGGTTTTGGAAAAATCCCGGAGCCCAATACTGAAGCAGGACCGTCCATCCCAGTTGTATCAGGAAGTGCAAAGCACCAAAGTGACATTGCCGAACCAGGTTACCTTGACTCTTCGCCGCTCAAGCGTCGCAAGACCCTCGAGACAGACAATAGGCCACAAGATATCCCAGCCGCCAGCAGTACAAGCATTCCTTCTGCTATACAAGCAAAAAGTCCTCTGGGGTTGCGCAAGAGAATCGGCATGAGCTCAGAGGGCAGTTCAGGTTCGCCAACACCGAAGCCTGATCAGCCAGCACTTGCGCTTCGGCCAAAAAGCAAGGGCGTCCTCGAGCACGTCAAAAGCTATGTCCAGGACCATCTCACCCGCCCTAGAGTGGAAGACCAGGAAGACCAGCAGGCACTTGTGACCAAGGCCCTGAGCAGAATTGATCATGAACTCGGTACCAACGGTACAAACATTCATGGACGGCTGCCGACAGCCACTCAAACCAGAGCTGGTATTGGACATTATGCTCTCGGGTCCAATAATGAATCAGCGACGGCCGAGTCCGCGATCAAGCCGGTGATAACAGCAGAGGGAGCAGTAGCCACTTCGTCGTCTTGTCCCGCTGTTCCAGACATGCCGTGGCCAAGCATCCCAGGAAACTGGAGGGAGCACTACACTCATAAGCAGAACGAAAAACCCATCAGCGCGACATGGGCATGGAACGATGACCCCACAGACATAGTCAATACGCGTGTCACCCCGGCCAAGAAAAAGCAAACCTCTATCAACAAGGACCTTACCCCCATCGAGCCAGCCGTCTTGTTGCACCAAGTCAGCGATGAAATTTCCAACATCTGCTCCGCCGTCCTGTATCCATCCCACCTCTTCCACCAGACCGAGCTATTGCCTACCAACCTCTTCGACAATTTGCTATGTCTGGAAGCGAACGAGTTTCGCTATCTACCACTATGGGTCCCGGGAGGTCTTGACGACGATACCGGCGGCGTCTTTGACGAGTGTCCCGTGCCCAATCTCGACCCACTGAGCTCCAAATATGAGCCCTTCACAGCCGGTCGCATCACAGCTCCGTATGATCAGGATTGGGGCCAGGACCAAGACACTGACTCGGATCTCACGGATATCGCCAGCCAAGCTATTAGTACAGTCGGGAAAGCCAGTAAGCTTGCCACGGATGGGACTGAAACGGTCAAGAGCCTGTCGACCATGAGCACACACACGAGCTGTAACGTCGACAACTCTGCATTCGTTGCCTGTGAAGATGAATGCGAAAGCAAGAGCAAGTCAGTCCTTGAGCAATCGCATTCCGGATACACCCATAGCAGCGTCGTGCAAGGATTGCATGATATGGAGATCATGGAGAAGCATGACAAGAATGGAAATGGCGATGATGATGGCGATGAGGATGACGTTGACGATTATTACAACGATATGGATGACTTTGAATGGCTCGAAGAATGAACCTCGCTACTGAGGCAGAGCGAACACCTTCACATAGCCGAGAACTACATACCAAGATGACCCGGTCGGTCAGCTACGGTTTGCGTTACCGCGGACTCTCACTTGCCACGAGCAGTGAGCGACTGACTGACGCTGCACTTTAAGTAAAAATCCCTTCTCATCGTCTGGGAAGGCTTCCATTCATTCTTCACATTCCTGTCATACCTACGACTGGATGATGCTGCTCGTGTCTCTCCTCAGCCAGCACAATGATAACCGGCAAGGTTATGAATGAATGAATTAGTCTAGCTGGAGATGATTGCCGTTCGCACAGGGTTGAAAGGAACCAAGCTGGCAAGGACAGCTGCACCGGAAAGGCAAGAAATGAGCTCGCTATTAGGTAGATCCGAAAATAAGAAAGACAGTGAGTGGTAAGCTCATTTCATTGACCTTAATCATCTCCTGCGCACAAGTCTGTATTTGCCCAGCTATGAAACTCACCCACCAGCAGCACAGCAACGTAAAGTACAATAACTGATGTTACCCAAGGCGGTTGTCTGCATTGAGCTCTCTCGATCCAGCCGCCCTGCCAATTTCCATATTCGTCCTTTCATTTCTCCACGCAAGCTAGAAACACAATCTGTATGAATGCAAACAATGGGGAAGACGTAAAAAGGGTGCCGACGCGGGTGCTTCGGGAACAATCGAATGACGGAAGGTTGCTGCGGAAAGTTGTTCTTCCCGGGTCAGGCGAGCATTAGCACTTTAAAAAAGGGCCTCCTTTCCTGTCCATTTCAACGATCACGGGTGTTCACTGATACGGGTGTCAGTCCAAACACAATTAGCAGATGAATTCGACATCGCTCACTGAAATCTCGTCCATTCCCATGTCCTCGTTGGCAGTGGGTGCTGGCGCAGTACCGTTGGCAGCGGGGGCTTCAGTAGGGGGCTGCAGCGGCAGATGGGTTGTTGCCGGCCCAGTAATCGGTCATTTCGGCGTCGAGTTCTTCAGCGGTCTTTGGCTTTGCGCGAGGGTTGCGACCACGCTTGGGCTTGCCAGCCTTTCCGGCAGGTCGTCCTTTGGCGCCGTCCTTTCCAGTGACCTTCTTGTCGGCAGTGGCGGATTTGGGTTGTGCTTTGGGGTTTGCGCTGGTCTTCGTCAGTGGCTCCGACTTGCGAGAAATTTTGGATGTGCGTACGCAACACGGTCTGCGAGCGACTTCGCTGGGGCTTCCGCCGCTACCTTGCTCGCGTCTACCACCACTTCAATCTAGTCGAGGTCAGGCCGAATTCGAAAAGCTGGGTGAGGTCATACTTGCCTTCATCGGTCGCTTATCAACCAACATTCCGTTGAGGTCTTTTGCTGCTTTGGCAGCTGAGTCCGGCGCAGAGAAGATGATATCGGCAATGCCACGGCTCTGGCCATTCTGGTTGTACTGCAAGGAGACTCTCTTGACTTTGCCTACAGATTTGGTGAAGTATTCCTAAGGTTCCCCAGAGTGATCAGTAATTTGCTGGAATAAGAGAGCAACGGCATTCTTCCGGCATCCTTGTTCGCGATGTCATAGATAAAAGATGTGTCCAGTAGAATCCGATCCAGGTGGGTACCCTTCGCGAAGGAGCACCAGCGAGCGCACAGTACATAGAGCAGCAGCAGTCGTCCAAGGTATCCAGCTTGCAGAGTCAGACAGATAGGGGTCGGCGGTGGTGATAGTGACCAAACGAGACAAGCTTCGAAATGCTTATGTTGATTCGAGGTTGCGACCAAGGTTGATGTGGCCCATCATGGCGAATGTCTAGTCCTTAAGCCAGAGCAGCGTACGACTTTGCGATTTCACAAATGAGGTGACGAAGTTGTATCCAGCTTCGTCCGTAAAAATAAATCAATGCGGGCAAAGGCAGGTTGGAAGATGGCGTGAGCTGATGGCGTCGTAACCGAACTCTTCAGGCCTAGCCGTAGATTGATGGAAGCAGAGCCGTGTCGTCGTGGTTGTGATCCAATAAGAGAGGGTTCCGCTGCTGCCCTTTTTGTAGACTGCAATGCAAACTCGCTGATGCTCCAAACGAACAAGGGGCCGGGATATCAACAGCGTCTCAGCTTATCGAGCATCCGGTAGGCAGATCCGCTTTAGCTCCTGCGCGGTGGCTAGCCGGAGGAGCGAAGATTGCAGGATCAGAGGCCATCGTTGGCTCGGTGCAACGCATCGCGAATGTGATCTGCTAGCGGAGCAAGGAGTTGAAGACGCCCGCCTCAAATACAGCCAGCATTTGTAGCATGACAGTATGGTCTTTAGGTATGATCTCTCCAGTCTCGACATTTTCTTCATCTCTTCCTCGTAGAATCATATTCATGGAGGCCTTGCCCCAAGGAGCGAAAGAATGGCAGGTGATGACGAGCGGCGACGGAATTCCAAGGTCGAAAGCCTCTGTATCAACATACCTTGATTTGGGCTTCGTTCACGTCGGTGGGCTGTTGGACAGGTTAGCCTACATCGCGGGAAGGGAGGGTCGCTGTTGGGAAGCCTCACCAGTCCACTAACGACGATCTTGCTTGATCTCGCTTGGGCTAAGAGGCCGGCCGCAGGTTTGACAGCTGATTTGGCGGGTTTGGTTGACTTCTTCACGCCTCCGACAGGAGCAGTTGCACCAGCGCCCTTTCCGACCTTGCGACGACGAACATCACGCTTCGCCTTCTTCTGGCTGTCGATGATGGAGTCAAGAGATTGATCGAGTCTGGCAGACATCTTGAACTTGTGGCGAAAGACGAGCTAGAGACGCGTTCTGTGAGCTGACTGAGAGGTTCTTCGCGGGAACGACGGGTTGCAGTAGAAGAAGTCGCGCAAGTCAGATTGAGATGAGAGAAAGGCCTGATGATCGCGCTGGTTGCAACTGGCACGTTGACACGTCGCAAGCTGAACAGGTTGGAGAAGAAAGAGTGATTCAAGTAGTAGACGGGCGGTAAATGCGCGCAGAATATCTTGGCTTTGAGTGAAAGGGCGAAATGGAGTAAAGTGAAGTAATGTAAGAAGTGGGAAGTGAGAGGTGAAGTAGAAGTGAAAGCGGATGGTGAAGGAGCAGAGCGAGCAAGAGTCGCGGAGTTTCGCAGGTGGAATTCAAGGAGGCAGCAGTAGCAGGCACCAGCCACACGCTAGTCTGGAAACAGGATAGTGAGTTACTATGTATCTTTATTGTCACGTGACGAGGATACGCGGAGGACTTGAGAGTCGCGACACTGGATACCTAAGTACATAGTGGGTGTTGAGGAGGAAACAGAACTAATTACACGGTACAAGACCAGGCATCTCTCGCACCATATACCTGTGAATGTGTAAACAGCTTTGCAATCTGATTTCGTCTCCAGACAAAGCATGTTGGGTAGCGTAGCGAAAGACGGCAAAACACTATCTGCTCTCCATATGCACATCAGTATCCTAACTCTTCAGCGCTTCCAATCTTCCTCGCATCTGCTCCAACTCGGCCTCTCTGTCCTCAATGTTTTCTTCTTCCTCTTCCTCGGCTGGTAGTTGCGGTACTTGTTGTGCGGGAGTAGCCAGTTTCCCCTTCAACACCTCGCCTAGGACTTTGTCGACTTCAGTCTCGGCCTCCTCGTCTTCTCCCTCCAGCAATTCGTCGTTGGGCAGTACATCGCCGACCATTTCTTCAATGATGCCGGCCTTCATCAATTCCTGACTGAGCTCCTGCATCGTGCCAGTCAACTCCGGCAGTCGGATCAAAGTGTTGATGTCCTTCATGATGCCCGTGCTAGCTTTCAGACTGCCTTCGATCTTGCGCACGGCGAAGGCCTCGTTGACCTGCATCTGGACACTCTGTAGTTGTGCTTTGCTCGTGTGTAATCTTGCCGCCTGTTTCCGGACTCTGATCAACTCGCGGGCAAATATTCGGGCTTCGGCTGCGCCTTGTTGCGCCTGGGACGGATTCCTTTGGCCTCGCTTGGATGCGGCTAGGATCAAGCTCTTCGTCTTATGCTCCGTTACTTTTAGGTTGCTGATATCGCGATCCAAGGCGTGGACGTTTCTGCGGATGATGCTGTCGCATTTCCGCTTCTGCCATCAAGTCAGTGGACTAGACCATGGGCCCGGTAGGAGAACTCGTAATGCACCTGTTCCCGCGGATCCGGCTTGAAGAACACAGCTTTGAGTGACTGCATTGCGATTATGGGTGGGTTAACGAGATTGTACAGAAGTCAGGATTACATCTGCCTGTTCCTGGTCGCAAACTCGTGGGCAGTATAAGCAGGACGCGGCTATCGACCCATGATTGAAGTCAATGAACGCTCATGCCACAGCCGCAGCGACAGGCAGTGTATTTGGGCACCGCAATTGATGGTAGATACGTATCGTAGGAGAACCTAGACGATTGCAGATTAATACGGGGATATTACACCGGATCAAGGCGTCTGTCGGATAGGGCTGATGGAGTGTAGATCGTAATCTCTAATGCGCAAACCAAGAGTACGTAGTCTTCCAAGTTTCGAGAAAGCGTCTTTTGGCGCAGTGAGTGAGTGGCTGGTGATACAGAAGATAGTGGGGTGTTAGAGGTGTTGTGCCCATGACCAAGGCCCAAGTGGCCGCCCATAGCACATGGAAGCAGTTAAGGTACTGGAGGCTGCAGGCCTAGCCACAGCCGAGAAAAGCGATGATGTGAGACACCCCGGGCGGCGGGATCAGGCATCACAGGGAACACACCGCAGGCACCGCCAGCTCTTGGTGGATATTTCGATGTCATTCGTCGCAGTTCGAACAGCCTCGTCGTTACTCAATCAATTGCCCACTTGCACACAAACGGTCAACAACCTCTACCAGGCAAAGCAAAAGCTTCTTTCACCTGCTCTTCGCCGTGTCTCTATTTAATTTGATCGTACTTTCTCGCTATTGCACTGTACACATCCCCTTCTCAGAACACAGTCCTATCAACAACTTCTGCATACCTCACTTCCAAAGTACATACACCTACACCCCCCGCTCTATCTGCCTGACCAGATACATCTCGAAGATGTCGTCGACTCAAGTCACTCCAGAAGGTATGCCCTACTACTTCATATCTTCCCATCAGTCTTAAGCCGCTATGATCTAGACTCAGTCGCATCGCACTGGAGGACGATTGACTGACATCGACTCTACTAGTCCTATGGGCCCAGCGCTCCTCAGCCACAGAGCCTGAAAAGAACTACATCTACCTCACGATCAACGTAGTTGATGTGCCGCCCAGCAGTCTCAAGCTTGACCTCAAGCCCACAGGCCTGACCTTCACCGGCACGTCAGACAGCAAGAAGACCACCTACCACCTCGATATCGAGTTCTACGATGAGATCGACGTCGAAAACTCCAAGACGCACCACACCCCAGCCAACATCCAGATGATCTTGAGAAAGAAGGAACTCAAGGAGGAATATTGGCCACGGCTGCTGAAGAATTCCGCCAAAGTCCATTGGCTGCGGACAGATTTTGACAAGGTACGTTTGGGCTCGCCTCAACAAAAACTCTCCTGGGTAATGCACATACTGACTTCTGTTACAAGTGGGTTGACGAGGACGAACAAAACGAGGCTCCTGAAGACGACTACCTGAACCAATTCGGCGGCGGTCTTGGCGGCGACGACGGCGGCTTCGGCGGCATTGACTTCTCCAAGCTCGGCGGTGGTGCCGACGGTGCAGGCCTGGAAGCTCTGCAAGGCTTGGGCGGAGAAGGTGGTGAAGACGGTGAAGAGGATGACGATGACATGCCTGATCTGGAAGAAGACAAGGATGAAGGCGCCGAAGAAGGCAAGGGCAAAGGCAAGGACACCGATGCCGCATAAGCTGCCAATCCCAAGACCCAACCCCGATGCCAGCGAGGTTGCGCAACCCATGCACCGGCGGGAAAGAAGATGAACAAGATACGTCGCCTGAACGACATGACCACTCCGCGGAACGCTGCGACATGACGACTCTTTCCACCTCTTTACCACACTGTTGGACCGTTCTTATGTCCTCGTTGCTTAATTCTTCTACCTTGCGTGCCTTTCCTCGACGGACCGTCGTTCAGAGGAAGAGACAAAGTCAAAAATCAAAAGCAAAAAAGCACGGAGTGCGGAGTGCGGAGCAACAGGGACTGAAGAACGATTACAATCTTGAATAGACTGCTGCAGATGGAGAGACACGTTGGCTTGCTGAGAGTTCTTTCCGGGTCTTCTTTGGGTCGCGTGGGTTTCGGGCATATTTGTTCTGTAACTTTACGGACAAAGGGGCTCACCACCTCTCATCGAGCGGGATAGTCTTCAATCAAGCAGTTCTCAATAATACTCAATCCGCCCTCAATTTTCCTGTCTACTACTTTCTCTTGCCAGTTAATGCTGTAAGTCGAAGCTGATGTTTACTCCCCGAGTATGAAGTCAATCGAGACAAGGCTGTCCTATCATCGAGCCATCTCCTACTGTGAATCCCCTCATGAGAGACTCCTGGTAGAGAGTAATCTAGGGGAGTGAACTCTTATTTAAGGCAGTGAGCTTGACATCCCGACTGCTATGTAGTTCGGTCGGCCGAAGGCCACCGATTACCCCTGAGCATCATCTACTCTTGAAACATCTCTGTTTGACTCCCGGGACGTGCATTGCGATGCCCAAGGATTACATTTGGGATGGTCCCAGGCACTTGGTGGTCCAGCCATTGGACCTGTGCTCGACTTTGATTCCAGCGATGGGTATCAGTCAGAAAGTCGAGAAGGCTACACCGCCCCACAAGCAAGTTGAACGAGACCTCGCAGCGCTCACGCAAAGCAGAAACCATAGTCAGAGACGTGAGGAATGAGGGTATATTCATACATGACCTTGGGGCCGGGCGTCCTCCTCGACAGTCACCAGTTCCTTAGCGCCTCCAGGCACTCGTTCCTGAGCCTGACTCTGTGGCTTTGTCTTGGCCGGATTCCACGGCACGCATGCCTTTGTCATACTCGTCGCTTCCACTCAAGCGTCGCTCTCTTTCAAGCATTTCGTCGAATTCCCGTTGAGAAAGGCTCCGCGCAGTCTGCCCTGGAAGGTCCTCTGTTGTTTCTCGACTTTTCCACACCGGTCCGTCCGTAACTTCGGCCGGCCGACCTGACTCAGCCCCAGAAGGTCCTGCTCGCTGAGCGCTGGCCGGCCTATTGCCACTACGGAGGCGGGCCCAAGCGCTGCCCCTGGGAGGGTCATAAGGCGCTGAAGTAGACATGTCGGATCCATTTCCAGCTGTAGGCGAGGCATCATCATCGAGAAATAGGTCGTCAACACCGCTCTGAGTCTGCTGTGTCGAGGTAGGAGATGTTCCGTAGGACGCGCCGCCAGACCACTGTCCGGATTGTTGACTTCGCCAATCGGAGTCGGTTCCCAGCCCATTGCTGGCCGCGGTCTCTGGGTAGGCGCGTCCACCTGTATATTGACGCCCGGCCGAATAGTCATACGACGGGGCGGCGTCGTCCTTAGACCCGTCGTATTCCTGCTCATCCAAACCGCTGTACCCGCTCTCGCTCTGAGATTGCCGCCTCGGTTGTCGCTGGGCATTTCCAGCTCCAGCACGATCGGGGAGGGGTTGACTAGGATGTGTCAATGTGTGTATAATTCGCTGAGTACGGTCGTCGACATAGATTCCGCGCCATGCTGCAAAGTTACCCCAGGAAGAAAAGATAGGTGTCAGTCCAATGATGAACAAGCCCGCCCACATGTTAGCCCGTGTAATGTGCCACAAGATCTGCGCATATCGACCTTGTACGAGTGCAAGACGAGGGCTTGGGAAGCTATTGTATCTCTCCAGGGGCTTCGGCGATAGGAAAGGAAACTTCATTTTGTCCCGGTTCCTGTACGCAATGAATCCACCCAAAGAGCATGCCACCAGATCTCCTGTCAGCCGGTAGAGCGAAGCCCTTGAGAGATGGTATGTGATTCCTTCTGCCTCTCTTTGAGTGACTGGCTCATGGCTGAGATCTTCTATTCTGCGGATCACGTCGAGTACCTGAGATCCTGCCGTCCTCGCTCGCTTCGGACCCCCGTACAGAAGCCATCTCGAAAAGGTGCCCAAGGGCATAGACTCAAAGGGCAGACGATACAGCCGTGGTTCTCCATTGAACTCGTAGCCCAGTTGGAGAATCTCTGATTCAGCGGCGATGGTATATTTTGACCTTATCTTCAGAATCTCAGCAAGACCTCCTGGTCTATTGGCAGGGTCACCGGGCTGTACAGGGCGGGCGCCAGGGCCCATTGAAGGCGGGAGATTGGAGGATGGAGGGCCATGAGAGGTCATGTTGGATGGTGGGAGTAGGTAGCCTGAGAATGGAAAGGCTGGTCCAGCAACAGAGGCAGGGTGACTGGGCGACTATAGCATCGTCATCAGAACTGGCCAGCGTGCCTGAGATGAAGGTAGCTCAAGTGCCGGAGTGAAGCTGTAGAGCAGTTGAACTGTACACTTTGTCTCATGTTCATGTTTCGCTGACGTCGGCGAATTATTAAGTTATTTTCCCCACAGAAGTGAAGAGACAAACGCCGCCTCCGAAATCCAACAACCAGCAGCAAAAGAGTCCGCATCCCACTCAACTCACGAATTCCTCAACGCCATCAACAACCCTTTCTCTCATTTCGGGTTGTATCGATCCTACACCGCTGACTCTTCAGGGCACGTAGATCTCTCCTAATATCAATCCCTCCTAGGTCATCATTATTGGTCTCGAATTCGCCAGCGACAATTGACGATAAAAAGCTTCAACGTTGCTGTTAGACGACTTTGCCCGCCTCTACATCCGCCAGCCGCGCACTCTACCTTTGACCCATCAACATGCCGCCAAAAGCAAAGGCCGGCGACCAGCCGAAGAAAACTAGGGCCACGGTGGATGATAAGACGTTTGGCATGAAAAATAAAAAGGGTGGCAGTGCGAAGAAACAGATTGCACAACTCCAAGCCCAGGCGAAATCAAACAAGACTCCCGAGGAAAAGAGAAAAGAGGCGTTGAAAGAACAAAAGGCAAAGGAGAAAGCCGCCGCCGAAGCCGCAAAGGCAGAAGCCGCCGAACTGTTCAAGCCGCTTCAGGTGCAGAAAGTGCCCTTTGGCGTCGACCCGAAGTCGGTGCTGTGCCAATTCTTCAAGCAGGGACACTGTGAGAAGGGGAAGAAATGCAAATTCAGCCACGATCTGGACGTTGGCAAGAAGGCCGCGAAGAGAGATCTGTATCAGGACAGTCGGGACGAAGGGTCGGAAGACAAAGAGAAGGATAAAATGGATGATTGGGACGAAGAAAAGCTGCGCAAAGTGGTGCTCAGCAAGCACGGGAATCCGCGGACAACGACGGACAAAGTGTGCAAATACTTTATTTCGGCCGTCGAAGACGGGAAATATGGCTGGTTCTGGACGTGCCCCAATGGAGGAGATAAATGCATGTACCGACACAGTCTGCCACCTGGGTATGCGAACATTCATTTGATTCCGCCTCTTCGGCCTTTGCTAACTTGCTTCTAGGTTTGTTTTGAAGACCAAGGAACAGAGACGTGCTGAGAAGGCGTTGATGGACAAGTCACCCATGAATACACTGACATTAGAGGACTTCCTGGAGTCCGAACGGCACAAGTTGACCGGCACCCTGACGCCTGTGACGCCTGAAACATTTGCGAAATGGAAGAAAGAGCGTCTGGACAAGAAGGCCGCCGAAGAACAGGCTCGAAAGGCCAAGGAGGCCACCGGTAGAGCCATGTTCGAAAGCGGGGACTGGAAGGACTCGGAAGACGAGGACTCCGACGACGAGGATGATGACGACCATGGAACCTTCAACCTGGAGGACATGCGCAAGGAAACGGAGGCATTGCGCAAGCAGAAGGAAGAGGAACGCTTGGCCCGTTCAAACGGAGAACCGGTGCCGGATCGACGCGACGGCACAGACAGCAATGTGGGCGGGTCCCAGGATGGTGACGGTGATACTGGGGATGGCGCCGAAGAGAGCAGTGGCGGGAAGAGCTGAATTCAGCACGAGTATCCGGCATTGCAGGAGGGATGATCAACAAGTCTTCATTTCACGTTTCTTAGCGACCAAGGGCCGGGTCTGGCAGAGTTGACGACCCTAGGAGTTTCTGGTTCTGGTTTTGCAGGTTCTATCAGGATGGTCTACTCCGAAGGAGCACCCTCGCGGCTATTGCCCAGTGCTGGAGACTGTTCAATGTCGTGAAGAATATATGCGAAAGCCCAACGAATATGAACATGTATACACCTCAGCATGATATCGTCGTAGTCTGGGTCTTTGCGTAGCTAGCACGCAGCCATCCCTACCTTAGATTCCACATAGCCCAAGACGGTAACAAGTTACTGTACGCGAGCGACCGCATTCTCTACCTCTACAGCGCTTTGAGGTCTGTATAATGACTAGATACCATGGTACATCCTCGAGAGCCAGACAGAAGATATAGACCTCACTATAGCCTCAGAACCGAGCAGACGTTGTACCTAGTGTTTCTGACTAACTTCATATTTCCCCGCGAAATCGTCCTCGGCTCCTCTCCACTTTCTCGTTCACGGTGCAACTGGCCTTGCAATCATCATCACTTTTCAGACCAGTCCAGTCGTCCTGCCGGCATATGTCCAAGTCTTGTGTCACAGGCCTTGATCTGGAAGCGCCTAGCTGAACTCTCAAGACCTGCACAGCCGTCACTATATGCCTGAAGAGAAAAGCTGCGAAACGATGGGTTCTCTCCCTCCTCCTCCTCCCTCCTCTTGACCCGTCCAGCGAGCCGCAGTACACGATCAGAAGCACGATTCGCATCCACGCGTGGAAAGAGGCTATAATTGGCCTACCCACGATCTAGCTACCTATCCCTGAAAAGCCGGACCCGACCAGACACAACGGTCAAATACACCGCCCAAACATGCCTCAACCCCAACCGCAGCCGCAGCCGCAGAGCTCCATACCAGGATACCGACCCAGTCCATTTCTCTCGTTCGTCTCCCCCTTCACCTTCTTTTCTATCTGATCACAACAGGAACTAATCCACGGGAGAACAGACGAGGGAAGAAATTCCTTCTAGCATCCGTCATATTCGTCCCGATAGGCAGCTACCTATGGCTTCGACGGCTCGAGGCCAGATCGAGAGAACACACGAGACTCCTTGAAGAAGAAGGACGGCGGAACTGGGTCCAAGCCGAACGAGAACGAGGACGCCCGGCACGTACGGACCTGAGTGTTCCTGTGGGAAGAAGTGGTGGTGGTGTCTAGATGGACGGTCCATCGACTTCCATCCGAGGCAGGGATCCTCCAGATATCAGTCATACCCGGGAGACAGAGAACAACTCATCCACCATGGAAGCTTGATGCTTGCAACAGAAACGACCTGCTGTCGCCGCTACAATGAGCTCAATAAAGACACGGAGAAACGAAAGAAGCAGCCGTACCGTGTCGACGAACCAGCCAGCCAGTCCGTCAATCGCCCGTTCCTAAGGTCCTAGACCCATATCCAGTCGTCTCATCTTGTTCTATGCCATGCATGCATGAGCTTTGTTCTACGGACGCAGATTTGCCTGGGACAGCGGGCGCGCATACCATACCATACTTTACCATCATCGTCAAGGAGAGATCTCGAAATCCAACGCCTTGTTACAATCTAGCTCCACCACCATTTCCAACCCGCACTTTCTCGGTCGCAATACACTGTATATTCACCACCCCAAGGCCATGCTACCAATACACCATCGACAGCGGCTCTTGCAACAAAAAGTGCGGTCAGGCGGCCCATCATCAGCAACTCGGTAAACACTTCGGTGTCAATACCACCACTATACCTCCCTTCTTCCTTGCTTTCACAGGTCACGACGCCGTTAGAAGACATATCAAATTCCCTCTTTCATATCTACCAACTACCAAGCTCGCCCAGGGGTTCCTCTGTTCCAAGCAACCCAAGTACATACAACCCGACCAACACTTGCCAGGGTCAGAATCCTAACTTGCCAGGATGGACGCGTATACAATGAAGACATGGGGGATGGTGTATCTTATTTCATGAGAATGACGAATACCATCTCGGGCGGTAAAGTCATAATAGAAGAGACAAATACTATCTATAGCTCCAACTCTTCTTCTGTCTGGAGTATAGGTATATACGATCTCCAATTGACAAAGATATATATATATACCTTAAGTATCTAGCTACCCCACATGTTCCTGCCCTAGGCAGTTTAGAAGCATGTACTGTCCTTCCCGATCCCATTGTAGTTCATAATATATCACTTCTGAGTCTAATATATCAGACGCATACTTGTAGGAGAAGTGACAGAAAAGGACAAAGAGCAAGATACTGTAAACCGAGGGTATGCCGTTCTCAACTAAGATAATTACAACTCAGCCTATATCACCATACCTCCCTACCTACCTACCTCCTTACCTACCTACCTACGTCCAAAGCATCAAGAATTGAAAACCAAGCTCCGAGAATCATCCAGGCCCTCACGTGCCTCCCAGCAACAAACAAACAGTCTTCCAAGACTTTTTGGCCCGCATGGCAGGAGAAAGGGAAGAAGAGAAGGATCCCTCCTGACCCAGCACCTCCCTACTCTCCTCCTAAACATAACACGAAGCCGACTTTGTGAACGTCCATCTCTCCGCACAAACACCACGCCCAGACCGACGAATTCATTCCATAGCCCAACTGTTCCCAGACCCAGTCACTGCTATCCAGACAGAGCCGGCATGATCTCAACCACCCGCTCGCTCTTCACGTCGTTGTGGCCTGGATGCTTTCATACGGCGCCACCTGCTCAGTATTAGATCTAGGGCTCATGGCTTGATTGTCGTCGCCTCTGCGCCCTCTGGACGGACTGCGGACACGGCCGGCGAAGTTCCGAATCTTGCCTAATAAGGGATTCGAGCCGCCGCCACCGCCATTGGAGTCGTTGGCAGACCTTCCGCGCCGGTGGCCAGGAGTCATCGAAGTGGCAGAGAATGAACGTCCACTGTAAGGCGCATCGGTCAGATTCCCTGGTCCCGCAGACATGGGTAGTGGCACTTCTGCGGCTTCCGCGTCCAATGCGCGCAGGTTCGACAGGCTGAGATTGCTGTGTGACATGGACATCTTGGGCGGAGGTGGAGGTGGAGGAGGAGCGGCCAAGTGCTGTAGTTCGGGCAAGATAGGAGGGTTCTGCTGCGGCGGCGAGCTGGTGTAGGATGTCCCTGGCGCAGGACCTACTGACATCGGAGGCGCTTCTCGTGGTGAGGTGCGTGTCCGGTCACGAGATGCGCCGCGGCTCCGAGAAGATCCTCGTCCATCGGTCCCTTTGCTGCTGGATCTGCTGTTGCCGATGCGGCTGTCATATGCAGGATGCTTGGGGATCTGGGACAAAAACTCCAAAGACACAGGGGCACGTGCTGATCCTGGTCGACTTGGGCCCTCTCGTGTAGGCGGTCGATATACGTCGCTCGTCAGTAATTCTGCTTGACCGGCGCTGGCTGAGGCAGCTCCTTTGGGAACCTGGGCTGTTTCGTGCATTGTTCCCGGGGCGCCCGCCCAGTCTTTTGTCAAAACCACTCCTGACATATCGGTCCCATCCTGATGCGCGTAAGACGAGGATCCCATCATCGATCCATCCTCTGTGTAAGCTCTGGTGAGCGGTGGTACGTTACCCGTTGAAGCAGACTTTGTATGCATATTCAGCTGACTGGGAAGAAGTACGTTTGGTGCAGATGGTCGGCGTGTTAGTGACTGTCGGCGGGCCTCCAATTTTTCGGCTGCGACCTCCTTTCGGCCTCGATCACTCGATAGCTGTGGCTGCCCACTTGAGACGTCTTCTTGACTTAGACTGTCGGCCACCACATTGACTTCAGGATGATCGATTCGGGCATGTCGGTCATCTGCCATATCGCTTGGACGGCGACGACGTTTCTTACCCTCACTACGACTTGTTTTCCGGTGGAGGGACGTATCTTCCGCCTGCCGACTGCGCGACCTAGGAGGGGACCTTCGCCGATCTGGAGAGCGATCCCTTCTGGCGCTTGTGTCTCGCTCAGGTTGTCGACTAGTACTGCGCTGCATGCGATGACGATCCAAGGAAACCAGCCTCATAGACGAACCTTGGTCAAACCGGCTCCGTCGATCTTCTTCGGAGGGGATCATCGGTCGTGGAGAAGATGGAGATCGGTTTCCGAGTTTATCCCTACGAGACGAGCTTCGACCCCTTGGGGAGATCAGAGTAACGTCTGGACTGGGTTGCCGGCTTGTACCACGGCTGCCTGTTTTGCTCCGCGGCCCGGTATGCCTTGAGCGGGATCTGTGACGATGCTTGGGGACTTTGGTCGTGGTTTGCGAGCCACGTCGGCTAAGCTTGGGGCCGCTCCCAGGTGTTGAAGTCCGGTCCATACCAGACAAGTTGGAGCTGTACATGGTATCGAAGCTTTCCACGCTGGTACTGTACATTCGGATATCTTCAGGCGACATCGGGATAGGCGAAGAAGGCGAACGTTTGGCCGAGGGAATGCCGCGTCGAGTATCTCTTCCACTACCATCATCGGCATTCGTGGCTCTGTTCTTTTTCCTCTCTGAATGGTCCTCTCTTGAGTTCTTGCTGGTACTGCTGTAGCCCCGAGCTCGTGGTAGTTTCCCGAAGTACTGAGCCTGTTCCAGGCTGCTGATAAACGGATCCATACTTCTGGCTGTGGTCAATGGGCTCTTCACACGACGTTGGCTCTGACCGGTAGTTGGGGCACTTGATAAATCGATTGAGGTGTCCATTTGAGTGTTGGTATAAGACCCCGTTGTCGTCGGCCTGCCTAGTGACTCAGCGTAGCTCGAAGGCGGTAGATATTCCTGCCCAGAATTTGCCTCGTGTACAGTTGTCTGGATTGAAAGGCCGTTGGGTTTACGATTTTTCGAACCTGTCCTGGCACGCGAGGCGTCATTCTTGCCCTCATCATAAGCCGTGACATGGGAGTTGGATTCTGGGAACCTGACTGCTGCGTGTGGTCCAAGGGCAGTCTGCGGCGTCTCCCGTATAGGAGTAGTGAGTGGTTCATAGCGCGCTGAGGTTAGCAACGCCAATCCCTGCTTCCCCTGAGCGGCATGCTGAACTGGACTCGTCATTCCCTGCTTGTCACCACCCTTGGTTCCTGTCAACTCGGTAGGCACTGAGGCCGATCGCGGCGGAATTGCACTTGGATATTCGGGAGCCTCGACATCGACGGGCGTCTCACCAATAGATGCCAATCTACTTGGCTGGAAGCCACCAGGAGTTGCCGTCTTACCTGATAGAGCGCTGTTGATGCTCCGGATGTTGTTGAGTCGATAAGAGCCAAGGCCACCAGGGGACAAGGCGGATCTGTCGATGGCGGACTCTGCAATGGGAGTGACTGCCACACCAACAGTCGGGGTGCGATCTTCGGGCTTTAGACCTGGGAATTTGAACGTGTTTTTGGCCTGGGACTCGAAGGAAGTGACAAGTTTGAGGGCCGACGTCTGGGGAGTGATCCTGGTCCCTTGAGCAGCAGCAGTTCTGTACGGTGTAGGTGGTGCCGGCATAGCTACTGGCGTTGGAGCATCGAGCGTTCGCCGTCTTTCCAAAGTCTTATGGAAGATGGCTGGGTACTGCATAGGCTCCAATGTTTCGATTTGTGGCATTGTAGGACTCGAAACCGGTTGCGGCATGGTTTGCGTAGCCAATTGTGCTTGAGGGGATGTCCAAGGATCAGATGGCTCAACTCCTGTGCATGAGAAGCATCGTATAGCCAGCGACTGCTGCGAATTCTCGACCACATGCTCACCCCATCGACGCACCAAATAAGATTGTCGCTGCCAATCCGCCGGTGTAACCAGACAGGTCAGCAGCACCGCTTCCATATACAGGTTTCTTGTGACATAGACTTCGATGGCATCACTGCGATCACCCAGAGCAAGTAGTAGGGTAGCCGCCGCATGCACATCGCCCTTACTCAGCAATTTCTCAATGAACACCTGGGTGATCTTCTTCGCTCCCACCTGGTTGCTGATGGTACCGAGTGCCAACAACATCCAATCGAGGTTGGATGTCATATTCGTCGAACCCAAGATCTCTGCCAGATAATCGGGATCCTCGTCCAGCCATTTAGCCAGGAAGATGGCGTTCTGGCTCTCGGCCGGATGGCGACTCAACTCGTCTCTGACAAGATCCTGGATATCCTCCTCCCAGCCAAAAACAACATGTAGCATCTGCCGTCGGAGATCATGCGGTGTCAAGAGGGCCTCGTCGATCGGTCTTGGCTGTCGATACGGAACATCGTGCAAGCGAGCCCTGGTATAAGGAAAGAGATCCTGGACAGGTTGCTCTTGAGGGGTGATGACAACCTCTTGTCGCAGGCGAGAACCTTTCCTGATAGACTTGGCAGTGACAGGGGATTGCTGTTGGTGTCCGTGGCTGGCCAGTTGTACAGCCTGATTCAACATCGACTGTGATTGTATCCCACTATCTAAGGTTGTGGTCGTGTATTCAGTTCTTCCAGCTGGCGAGATCATATCGTTACCTCCTTGCTTGACGCCCGCGCGATGGGATCCGCCAGTGGATTGAGGACTGGGAATATGAGTGTGTTTCCGCTCATGTCTCGCGATATCATTGGAACGATGTTCGCGACGGCCTTGTGCAGGAGACGCTGGTTCATCCTCGCTCCCGGAGGTGGTCCACATCAGGCCTCTACCATCTTCAGGTGGTGTTGGAGGAATGGTGATGGGCATGTGGCGTACATTCGCCACCATGACGGCCCTTTCCACGTCGTACTGCTGCACAGTATAATCCGGTCCCAAGGTAAAAAGGGTGCCGGTTGGACCATAAGCAGCAAGCGCTCTCACTCCATCAACCGTGGGAATAGATTCTGAGGTAACATGTTTGGTTCGCACGTCCCAGGCCCAAGTCTTGCCGTCGGAGAATTGGACAATGCGCCCATTCTTGGACCACGTTATCCAGTTTCGACCAGCCACAAATGCATCCGAGCCTTTGAGGGCGCGGATCACTCGAGGTGCTTCCCCCGTAGGTGGCTTTGAGACACTCCAGACTCTCAGATCCCCATCTGCTGTCTGAGTCGCAAGCATGTCGGACTTTTGCTTCGAGGATGAAGCGTGCCATGTCAACGAAGCGATGGGAGACGGAGCGCGTGATGTGGTCAAAGTATGCAAGATGGTGAAGGACGGCTGCAAGGCTGCCAGTAGGATGGAGCCGTTGTTGTACCTGTTCGGTATCAATTTAGGTCATAGACATACTGGGGACACATACCCAATGGCATATGTTTTACAGTCCGACGAAGGAGCTATCGCCGTGATGGGGTCGAAAATAGTGCGCGCTGAGATGTGATCACTTGTTGGAGGCTCAAACAGAATGACCTCTCCTTTGGCGTTGCCTTGTAGACGTGAGAAGAGATGGCCGCCAGTGCACCAACAAGAAGCCGCTTACCAAAGACAATGTTTCCGTTTCTCATCCAATGGGCAACCCTCAGAGACTCGTATGACACAAACCTTGACAGTTGCTCGCCAGTCAACAGGTCCCAGACTATGGCAGTTCGTCCTACATCGTAGCTGACAACCAGCCTTCCTGTGCCGGTTTCGCTGACACTGTCGGCCGCGATCAACTGTATGTCCTTGGAATGTTTCTCGAAGCGTCTTTCGATCGCCAAAGTGTCATGATGCAGACATACAACGGTCGAGCCCTGGGAAAAAAGGAGAAGAGAGGCCGTGGCAGCACATGGTTCAAATGGCATGTCTTCAACACGAGGGTTCACGTTGGCGGTGCCCGACGGGACTGTCGTTCCTCTGAATTTGTTGGGGATGGAACGCTGACGCGACACACCCGCGCTCCCAGACATTCTCACTCAGGTCGACCGGATGTGCGACTGCTCGGGCGTCAGTGGTGCTTAAATGAGGAAACCCGGGCAAAGGACATGTTCCGTGTGTACCTCTTTCGCTATGCAACCACAAGGCATGACATGATTCCAACCAAGCAAAGCCAATATATCCAGAGCGTCGGTTATTGGGATCTTGACTGGTTCTTCGGCGGTGCAACAACGGAGGTGGGTAGTGGCAGGAGACAGTTCTTTTCCCTGGGTGACCTGGGCTCGAAGAGGGCGCCAACGTAGCCGCGTCTAGGCTGTTCCTGCAGACAATATCTCAGGAGATCCGACACAGATTGGGGTCTGACTTGGGCAGGTCAGGAGAGAGGTCAGGTCTTGCGGCGGTCTGCTGCCATGTACCGGTACGGTTTGTACAGTTGATGAGGGCGTTCTCCATCCACGAAATGAAACAATGAAACAAGATCTCTTCAAACCGCAAGAGTAGCGATGATCAAGGAAATAGCAGGTCCACTTCGCTCAGTAGAGAGGCGCAGCAAAGAACAACTGCACAACGTACGGGCAGCACTGGTGTTGCGAGGAGATGGCCATGATCTCTCGAGGTACCAACGACATGATGGAAACAATGCTCGTCAGCTCTACTGGCCGCCGGGCACTTGATTGCGGCCCCGCAGTCAAGGCATTGAGCGAGAATGACTTTCCCTGTGTGGTCGAACAGGCCATAGCGACAAGCGTTTAGCTCGTATGCGGGCTGATCTGGAGACCTCGAGGCTTCGCAGGACATGGAGGTGGAAGAAAAAGTGCAGTTGGTTACATGTATGTGAGGGACAGGGACGGATGTTGTCACAGGCATCTTGGAGAGGCTTCTGGGCGCTTATCCGCCCACCATTGGCTGCGACCTGCCCGCCGTCACACAAGCTACTCAACCTCTACTCTCCAATCACCACCGCCAGCACACTCAAAGCACCGTGAGCCATGAGCTGCCTCCCCTACTTTTCCTACTTCCGGGTCCTTTGAGTCGGCTTGCTAATGTTGCTGCATGGTTAGGATGAACCCTTCGACCCTTTCGACCCACCGGCCTACTGCTGCCCCAGCGCCCAACCTGATGCCTATTTCTCGCCTCGGCGGTTATACAGTCGTGTATATTGGAAGACTATGTAAATCACTACACCGACCGTCTGCCCGGACTAGGCCATCGTTACGATAGTAAGACGTTGGGATCAGAAGGTCAAGTGACATGTCGCTGGTGATGAAGAGCGTGGAGTATCACGAGACGAAGATACGCAGTAATACTTCACAATCAGTGGGGGTGTAGAGGATACGAGTCCGTATACTCAACATTGTTGCCCTGCTTCTTACATCCTGGTCCATCGGCTGGTAGTGACTGACACCTTTGCGTTGTGCATGCCGTGTATCTTGGGCTCAAATGACGATTTACAGGGTGTCCTCTCCGCAGAATCGATCACATCAACCAACGACCGAGACAGACCTGTTACCTCGACATGTTCCCCAAGAAGACATGCACAAGTATGCTGCAAGCTGCAGTGCAAAACTGTAAAGAGAGGGAGCCTTGAAGATTGACAAGATGACCTGCATTGGTGCCCGAAGGCTGCCGCGACCGGCGATGTAGCGGAATCTTCACACCAGCATTGCTAACAATAAGACACATATCGGGATCAAGAGTGACGACCTCTGCAATATTTCAACTTGTCTTGACCTCCTAGGAAGTTCATCTGTGACTGGATTCAACATCGACGACAATCAATGGAGCTGATCGGCTATGGAGCTTCGCCCTGAGCCACGGGGCGATCCTCTATGAATATGTACCCATCGCTGACCTTGCGGGGCTACGTGGCCTACTAAGCACATTGCGGGTTGACGACAACGTTCGGCGGTCGGTGAGGCTTTGTTATTCACAATCACGTCTTCCAGATGTTGATGGGATCCTAGCTATCACCTTCCCTTCTCTCCCAACCTCCAGCTTTTCCTGACATTCATCATCGCATCCTCACTAATGGCTTGGTGAGGCGAAGGCCTTTGCTAAGAAAAGATAAGGCGACAAGTGTTCAAGCTTGCTAGGATGCTGGAGTTGATCCCGGTTCACAATCCCACTTCTGCAGTTACGCGCCCACGCTAAAGCATTCCTCCCCAGCAGTCGATTGTTGGTTGGCTGCTATTGATATCGACGACAAGATGCCCTTTCCTCCGCCGATGAGATCAAAAGCTCCGCACTCTATCGCCCTGTCTGTTCGTGGAGCAGGGATGATGGCTCCTGTATGAAGATTTTCCGAAGCATTGTGATGCATTGCTTCCTGTAGGTCCTGCATCGAACGTGGTACGCCATAGGGTGCTACTGTTCGAGAAGAGCATTGGAATATGCGTTTCCATGCCATGACATCGGGAACTATTCATGCGACCTCACCAAGTACAGCATGATTCACCACAGTATTATTGGATGCTAGATTGGGATTATACTGACACTGGTCACGCTGCGCATCCCATCATCTGCAGTGTCTTTGTGCCAAATTTAAGGGACAGGTCTATCACAGATCCCTACCAGTCGGGGCTGCAGCAGCGCCGGAGACTTGATATGTCGTACTATCTCACTTGCAGAGCGGACGGTACCTTTCGCTCATTGTGGCTTGCAGGATTCACGAGGTATGGCACCGGGGCGCGCGGATTGCTAGCCGGGATGATAGCATCCTTGGTAGCCTTGTGCCCAGCCACACCTGGAGTCGTGCAATACGAACGGCATTTCTTCATGTCCTTCAAAAATCAACCGGGCAGATCTTTGGCCTGGGACAATCTGGACGGACAGAGACTAGCTGCAGGTGTCCTTTTCCTCGCGCGGCCGTCCGCAGCCTGTCTTGTCACACCGGGGAAGACCTCGAGTATCCCTTGTCAATCATAAAATACCCGAGCAACACAGAAGAACGGTGAGCGGTGAAGGTGCTGACTATGCCCCTTGGAGGCATTTCAGTTGGCTTGCCACTGCCAACGCAGACACTGCACCTATTCCATGTAGACGATCTGGTCAGGGGACAGTGGCAAGCGTCCTGGTTCTGTCAAGGCAAGCAAATCTTTCGGAAAGCACAAGCTCGAGATGGGGGACTGTGCTTGGTAGAGCTTGATATTGCTCGTCAACCCTCACCAAGGCCCGAAGAGAGATGGAAAGCGACTCGATACATCAATAAGACTGCTGGTCTGGTACGATCCAGATACTAGGGGTGCTGATAGCCTTACATCCTGCCGACACGTGGGCAGCTTCTCAATGTTGCCGGGTGGGCCGAATCGCTGCCCAGGCATGGCAAGATTCTCTGGGCATTTGTTTCAGCCTCGCTGATCTTGCCGGTACAACCAGAACCAGCGATGAAGGTCTGTTCAGCCATTTTCAGGGGAGTCTTCAATCTTCCCGCCGGAAGGGAGATGGGAGGTAGGTATCCAGACTGATGGTAATCAGCATAAGGCGCAGTACATATGTGAGTTGACTTTGACTCCAACGGTATGCCAAAGCTGTCGTCTGCTTTACTGGGTCCTCCTGAACGAATACCACGTATAGCGACCAGCAATCGTGAAGAGCTCACAGGTACCACCAGTCTGCAGAGCTCCATCCCAATCTTCATAGCTTCTACGCCTCCTGATGCTTCGACGCAGACATGGAACCCTCGATAGAGGCGGCCTCATACGCCGAGTATGTCGGTGCTGCTTCGTGCCGCGTGCGCCTTCAAATTCACGCCATGGCCAACGACATGCGGCTTCTCAAGCAGCCTCATATCAAGATGCGATGAAAATACAAAACCGAAGAGAAGGAGCCCGGGAGCAGCCTGCGAGCGACGCTCGTATTAGAACCACTCGAGTTCATGTATCACGTGGATCGAGCTACTCGCCGGTATTTCCGAGAGTCAGTCAGTTAAAGTTCACTGGCTTGAATTCCGGGAATATCTTTGGACAGAACAGTCAAGACGGTGCTGCTACGAAGACATCCCCGGAATTCCGGGGCAGTCCCACTCCCCAGATTCTTGCTAACCGAGTTCCGGATCGTCTATATCTTCTGACCCCAGACAATGAAACCGGAGCAAGTCTGCTCTACAAAGTGGGCACTTGCCCCCTGTACTACAGTCGCATCACCAAGGTGTTTACTCCTTTTTCAGGACCCTAGATACTCACCTTCCACCTTGTCAATATGGGGCTCAGCAAACTTACAGGAACCTCCCAATCTGCGGTCGGACCCGTACTTGCATCGGTATGCCTGCTGGCCGTTCAGATCCAGGGCCTGCGACCAGTTCGCTAATCTCACATCCCGCAGCTTTTGCCGCAAGATGCAAAGCCATGGTATCGAACGAGGCACCTTGTCCAGCTCAACCTCGTTCTTATGGTCCCCTGGCTCAGTGCCGCCTCCTATGGTTACGACGGTATGTCTACTATCTCTCCATGCCAAAGTAACTAGACGACGGGGTCGAGCCGAGTGGCTAATCGCCCAAGGTACGCAGGCTCAATCATGAACGGATTGCAGTCCCTTCATCAATGGCGCAATTACTTCGACCACCCCACAGCCTCCATCCTGGGAACGATCAATGCCATCTATCCCGTCGGCAAATTCTTCGGCCTTTTCGCCACGGCCTGGATCAGTGACCGCTATGGCCGGAAGGTGCCTCTCTACATCGGCTTCTTCCTGCTGGTCGTTGGGGCCATTATGCAAACGTGCTCGCATGAGGTGGCACTGTTTATCGTGGCGCGGCTGGTTCTGGGGGTTGGCACTGCTTTTGTCTCCCAACCATCACCTATCCTGATATCCGAGTTGGCCTATCCTACGCACCGAGGCCGATTGACAGCGATGTATTACAGCACCTATGTAAGTGCGATTTACCCTGCTTGGTGGTCTGACTCCCATTCTCGTCTTTGTCCCGTCCCGTCCCGTCTCGTCTCGTGGCGAGCTCGATAGTCAAGCACTAAGACGTTGTTTCCCAGTACATTGGGGGCATTATTGCAGCCTGGAGCACATACGGAACATCTCACTATGATAGCACATGGTCTTGGAGAGTTCCTTGTCTCCTACAAGGAGCTCTGCCCCTGATCCAAATCTGTCTCGTGTACTTTGTACCGGAGTCACCAAGGTATGTACTGCGAATCGTTGTGAGTCTGCGCAGGCACAAGCTGATGGCATTACGGGTGGTTGATTGCTCACAACCGACACGAAGAGGCTCGTCGCACCTTTTGCCGCTATCATGCCGGAGGCGACGAATCCTCGCCTATTGTGGACTTTGAGATAGCCGAGATCGAGAGGAGCATCGCACTTGAACGGTCCATCAACTCGGAAATGTCGTACGTGGATCTGGTCAAGACGCCGGCGAACCGGAAACGCACAGTGATTGCAGTCATTGTGGGATTCTACGGAACATGGGCTGGGATTTCGGTCATTGCCTATTATCTCACGCTGGTGCTCAACACGATCGGCATCACCAAGACCTCGGACCAGACGCTCATCAACGGTTGCACCCAGATCTTCAACTTGATTGTCTCCCTTTTTGCCGGATTGTTGGTCGACCGCATCGGACGCCGTAAGCTGTGGCTGGGCGGCGTGACTGGCATGTTATTGTCCTACATCGGCTGGACGGTTCTTTCGGCGCGATTCCAAGCCACGCAGAACGTGGAGATGGGCCGGTCGGTGCTCGCCTTCATCTTCCTGTACAAATTGTTCTACAACGGCACCTACTCGCCCATGCTGTTGGCCTATCCCATCGAAATCTTCCCGTATACGCTCCGAAGTCGCGGCCTCAGCACCTCCATGTCGGTCAATCAGATTGCCCTGATCATGTCCCAGTTCGTCACTCCGATCGCTCTGGAAAACATTGGCTGGAGATACTATATCGTCTTCTGCGCCTTGTTGGCCGTCTTGCTGGTCTTGGTCTATTTTCTGTTTCCCGAAACCAAAGGCAAGACTCTGGAGGAGATAGCGGACGTCTTCGATGGCACTCACATAGCAGACGTCTCTGGAGAAAAGGCTGGAGTCTACCCCGAGAGTGTATGGGTTGAGGAGGTCCATGAAGAGGGGAAAGATGCTGTCGGGCAGGCCCAGGCGACTTCGGATCCAAGTGCGAAGACTTGATCTAGAGACAGTTTGCTAGTAATATAGTCTGTCAAGTGCGTTGCAGGGAGGAGAGTCAACAAAATACTTGTCTTGTCTTGTCTTGTCATTGCCATTGTCGTTGTCGTTGTCCTGCTCCATACTTAGATACCTAGAGGTATCATGGACTTACTGTTCAAGTTTACCAGGTATGTATGGAGCAGCAGGTAATACCCATAGTGCCCCCGCCCTCTCCGGCCATACGGGACACAGACTTGACTTGAATTGACTTGAATTGGAGCATGAGGTTATGATTAGGTAGAGCATGAACAGCACTTCAAAATCGTCAAATGCAATCGGGATGACTGTTAGTCACTGCAGAGGCCTCCCTCCTGCAACGCACTGGTATGGGTATATAGGGAGACTCTACCATGTCAGCCTGCACACAGGCAGAGGCAGACTTCAGACATCAGACATCATGCTCACTTTCTTTGGACAAAGAACACTCACTCTACTCACCAACAAGCTCTCGCACCCATCACATCTATATGTCCTACGTACGTAGTATCAGCGGTCTGCTTGGTCTTGTCCGAGTAGAGTCGGCGAATCTTCGCCACTACCTCCTAACCAGTATTCAGTATTCAGTATTCCCCGTCCATAGAAGAGATTAAGCGACTGGCATACTATAACCCCAACCACCCTGCTTCCAAGGCGAGCCTGGCATCAGACCTCCGAGGCAATGGTAGTAGGGTCGGTCGTCAAATCCAGCCTCTTCTGTGGAATCGGCGATGCGGTACGCATGCTGGTCTGCCAGATCAGAACGTCAACAATGTCAGGCATCCGCCAGTCTGATTGTTTCGGGGCCACCCCTTATCCCCCACAGCCTTGTTTATCACTGTCAGACGTCACCGTCACCGTGAAGTGTGGCGCTGACATGTATGTCTTCTTGTAAAGAGAGCCTCTCTCGAGTCAGTCGTCAAAGTTCGAGTGCAGACAAGGGTTAGCGAATACGGCAGATGCAGATGCAATCGCCGTCACATCCGTAGTGTCTGTACGTAGTACGTAGTACGTAGTAGCGCATCTGGTCATCGTGCATTGGTGCTTCTGCTTCCGTACCCGCCACATCCGCCCACTTACAATGTCCTTGTACGGCGCTATAGTAAGCCACCTTGATCAGACAGGCGTCGTTCTTAGGGTTTGGCTTCAGGGAGACGCATCCGCCCCCGTCATCAGTGGCGGCCGCCATCAGTCACCACAAAAGCCAGATACCGAAGTCAAAGAATGGAACGGACCTCATTCTTGAGAGAGAGAGTTCAGACGAAGGGGAGTTCGGAAAGAGATTGCAGAAATAGACCTTGACCCCCCCTGTATATGGATGGATGGATGGATGGATGTTTCTGTCAGGGAGACAGACAGTACGTAAGTGCATGGTGGTTTAGAGTTTTGCGGTCGGAATGGCCCAAACGGGTCGCTCCGACTGCTGTTGCATCCATCTGCCAGAAAAGTGAAGTGAATGAATCCCGCCCCGGGCGTTGATTTCAGATTAGATTCGATTCGATTCATCTCACAGGACAAGCTTGCACATGTGCCATGCATGGCCTTGGGGACATGGGAGTGAGATGCAGAGAATTTCCTTTGCAGTGGAGACCTTGGTGGCATACTCTTCCGAACATTGTCCGTTGTGCTTCGTTTGGTGGAAGGCGAACGAAGAAGAAGAAGAGAGGCGTGTTACATAGGTATCCGTCCCAATTCTAGATACAACACCAGTTTGAGATCAGTGAACGAGTCATGTGAACAGGGTGGCTGAAGTAAGGCGATGAAGGCGGTGCTCCTGCCAGTTCAGCGTGACTCTAACAAAAGTGCTTGTAAGTACGTAGAGCTGGAATTGGTCGATTTCTCCCGGTAAAACCTCGGACGTCGGAAGCAGTTCCGCCACTGACACATGACTCGAGAACCACCCTCAAGGTCACGTGTATTGACAATTACCGTTTCTCCCCGACAATCTCCCGCCTCGGACTCCGACACCGAGGTGCATATCCCACACAAAGTACCACATATTGGCTATACCATGTCTTTCTACCAACCGATTCGAGTCCCGCAAAACCCAAGACCCTCATAAAACAGGGACCTCTTCCAGTCTTTGACCCACCGTACAGCCGCAAACGATCGTTGCCGTACCCACAAGCCATGTGGCCGGTCGGCGTCCCTCGTCCCTCTCAGCAGCTCCTCTCGCTCCCATCAAAGAGGAGGCACGGGTACGTACTCGGCCGTAGTTTGTGGTTACCACTTGTGGCAAAAGCAACGCTGGCAACTTCCACAGCACAACAGAGAGGGGCTCGTGGGGATTTCGGGGTTCCGACTTTCACATGCACATGCAAAATGCGCAGACACCTACCTCCCTCTCTGCCACGTTTGGTCTCACTGGCGGAGGAGCAGTATGAAGAGAATTTTACTCTACGTTCGATTCCGACAACCTGAAACCTATACCCACAGTCATGGAAGTTTCCTATAGCTGATGCAACCGCACCTCGAAAGGCGATATTGACAAGGTCGCAGCCTTTTCAGATGGTGCTGGGAGGTCAAGACATTTGCAAATTACGGACGGAGTCCACGTTGAAAACTTCGGAGTGTTGGATAGCTACGCCCGTATGAACCCGCGAGAGGAGGTGTTCCGCAACGCCGGTATTCCGCAACACAGACTTTGGCGGCTTAGCGACTCCCTCTTGGATCGCTAACCGCTGCCGCACCGGCGAAGAAAAGCCACTGCCGCAAACAATAGGGCTGTTTCGCGGCAAAATCTCGTCCTGGACGAGAATGGGCGGCTAAGAACTCCAAATCAGGCAGTTCATATCGCTGCGGCGGCTTCTCGTCTTCAGCAACAGGAGCACAACCGACACACTATCTGTCTGTAGGCACCCATACGCTTACTACTTGGCAGCTGACTACCTACCTACCTCAGCTAGGTACCTTACCTTAAGGGCAAGTCGTTGAGGTACGTACGTACCTTAGTTAAGCCATCAATCAACCCACCAGCAAAGGCTACCAATTCCGACCCCCTCAACCCCAAACGCACTAATAGCCAATGACCGTTTGCTGGGTTCCTAGTAATTATCGTTCTTCGGGCCTGTTTTTACCCGGGGGCATTGACTGGCAGGGTAATTTGTGTTTAACCATAGGGCCGGCTTCTGGGGGCGCACTAACCACCTGCACACCTACCTAAACACACCTGACAACAGGCGGTGAGACGCTTGCCACCTGGATTATTGCACTGCACTGCCTCTGCCTGTGCCCTGTGAGCGCAAGCCCGAGATTCCGACGAGCCTCTGCAACAACTCAAATTCAAATTCAAATTCAAATTCAAATTCAAATTCAAATTCAAATTCAAATTCAAATTCAAATTCAAATTGAAACCGAAACCAAAACCAAAACCTTGACTTAGATCGCTACAGCCCCCGAGTCGAGGAAGTCGAATTCAGTCGAATCGACTCGAACATGACGGGGACGGTCATGATGGCAGATTACATCCAAGGTCTGTAACTGTATCTACCCGCCTACTGCCTGGTTGGTACCTTGGACAGCTACGTAGCAACATCGACGACATCGACAACATCGACATCGACATCGACGCCAAGAACCAACATCAAAACTTACGACCTTACCCTACCCGAAGTGACGAGAACTACCTGACACAAAAAGGTAAAATACCCAACCTCCAAGGTAAAGTGAAGTGAAGTTTTTGCAGCCTGCCAAAACGCCTTGGCGAGGTGTCGGGTTGGGTTGGATTGGTATTGGCGTAGCGTCACTACTACGTAGCCTCACACCTCACACACTCATACCTATAGGGAGGGTAAGTAAGTAAAAGTAAAAGTAAATAATTAAGTCTTCGGTCCGTTTCTCCGACGCCATCAATGGACATGGACATAGCGATCAAATCATCACTAGGACAGAAAAGTAGACCAGATCAGCATACCCAAAGCATATCGCAGAGGCAAACCGCCGCGGTGCAATAGAGCCGACAAGATGAAGATCAAGACTCGGATACCATACCAGTAACCGATGACGATGACGTTGTCGATATCGATATCGATACTTGTCACAGATCCTACCTACCTGGTAGCTACGTGCCTAATGCTTGTGGAAGAAGCCTCCGAACAAAACGCACAACAAGCAACCAGCAACCGTGATCGATTCGCTTGCAAGGCTAATAATAATTAAAGGCCGTGCATATGCATGTGCATGTACAGCATGAAGATGTTGTACGTACTGCACTAGCAAGGGGGCTTCAAACTCGGTAGTTGAGGGTGGCTGAAATCCAGCAAAAACAAAAACAAAAACAAAACATCCAACGACAAGGTCCCGGATCTTGTTTTTGCATGAAAGGTTAAAGTCAGTCAGTAGGTAGGCAGGTCAAAGCGAGCCAACTACCAGGCCGCAATAAGCGGATCATATCTGCAATGCGTACACATCTACCTACCTAGGTATGTAATCTTGACCGCAAGACTGATGGCGCTCAACTCGGGAATACGAGGTATGAAGTAGGCAGGCGGACATGCTCCGGTAGTTGAGGTCAGATAGATACAGGTCATCAGGTTGGACATGAGGAAGTGTATAGGTAGTATAGTGCCATCGTAGTAATATTCATGTGTGATGATAATTAGGCTAATAACACAGTACTTGAGATGCTCGCTCGGAGTCCAGTTCCTTCCGGCGCAAAATGTAATGGGAGTCACCCAGGACTCAACCATGCTTCTGGTTATCAGGATGCTAGGCGGGTATCCAATTCCATGCCATGCGTTGCCATCTCCTCCAGATTAAACCCCAAACACCATGGCCATATAGGCAGGGTATCGTAGACCGTAGACCGTGAATGTTTTCATGTCCTCCATAGTACATGCAGATCGTCGTTTTAGGTAGACACAATCATCCGTGATTGTGGTACGCTTGCTGTGCAAATCGCTCAAATAGATAGAAATGAGACCGACATCAATGTCCGTCCGTGTGGGTTTCGCGCGTGATCCAAGGCCAGCCTCGAACCATGAACATACAACTGCTCATTGAGGTCCATTGAGGCGTCGATGACCAGGCTGGCGTCTCTTGCCGCTGCTGGACCTTCGAGACTTGCCACTGCTGCTGCAAGCAGCTTCACTAGGACCGGCGAATCGGACGACTTTGCGTCGTGCATCGGCTTCGCGTGCTGCCCGTTGATGAGCGTCTTGTCTCTCTTGCATTTCCCGGAGGAAAGCAATCTGCTCTTCGGTGGTGAGCTCCTTCTTAGGAGCAAGGGCGGGAATGGTCTCCACTGGCAGACTCAGATCCTGAGGCAAGCAGAGAAGGTCGTCGTCGGAGAGATATGAGTTGGGTTCGGTACCAAAGGACGACATGCAAGATCGGTAGGGACTGGGAAGCCATGTAGAGTTGCTGCTGTCTCGGCGCATGGCCAGCGACGAAGCCTGCGATTGACAAGTGATGCTGGAGGCATTGCTGTCTGACCGGATGAGACCATGTGAGACTGGCCACGAGGAAGTAGGCGACGCGCTCACGAGCGCTGCGTACGCGGACGAGGGTGCGCCCGAAGTGTACTTGTGACACCGGACAGACGAGGTTGAGTCGCGCGAATCCGAACGCGACATAGCCACCGAAGTCATGGCTGGAGTGATGTTTGACGTGGGTGAAGAGAAGAACATCTTGTCGGTGTTGGTAGGATGTTGTTGAAGATGGCGACGGATAAGTGCAGTATGCGAAACTGATGCACTTGGGTGGGCCGCCGCGATATTATACTGGCAACTCGTATGGGTAGCCAGGGTCTTTCGCGGGTTTGTTTTCCTGGAGACGGACGAAGTCTGTTGTGGCAATAAGAAAAGCCCTGTTTGCGGATGGTGATGCAATGTGACAATCTGCGAACACGAACACGAGTCGAGTCGCGGACGGTGCGTGTGGGCGACCGGCGAAATCGCGGGCGCGGGCCTGGAGACAAACAGGGGGGAACCGCCCGCCGAGTCAAAGGGTGATGGTGATGTAGTATGTCAGCGGTAAGTTTGCCGCGCGTTGATCAGTATCGGCGCGTTCACACTTTTGTTCACGATAGTGATAGTTGTTGTAAGGCTTGAGAGGTTCGGAGGGTATGGATCTGAATATGTATGTCCAGTCCAACGGGGGGTGGGTAGAAGCAATTATAATCGCTGGATAGGAGGGACTGGATGGATCCCCTTCCCCGTGCTTCTTTTGTTTTTTGATTTGGGATCCGTGACCCTCTCGACCCTCGACCCGATGGCAAAGACTTCAAATCTGGGCGAAAAGGGAAAACCCGGTGTGTCGGATGCGATGCGACCTCGGTCGGTCCAGAGTTGGGCTTTGGGCCTTGGATCGGGGCACAGACGGGGCTCGGTGGGTTCGACAGCTAGACCAGGGTCGTCCGCGTCCGTTGTTGGAGCTTCTGTCCGTGCGTCGGCTTGTGGGGAGGAGGGCAGAAAGAGGGCCTGGTCTCTTGCTTTTGGCACCCGTGCCCGTGGTTCCGCGAACGACTAGAGCCGTGAAGGAGCAGGAGAGGCTGGTATGCCACACTGCGATCGCTGGTTTCAGACGAGGGTGATGAACGCAGGGGGGACAGGAGTAGTAGTCGCCGTAGGAGGATATCGATGTCTTGCACCTGTGATACTGTGATCCAGTCTTGTAGAACTTGAAGGAGGCCAAAAGTCCAAGATGCTCGTTCCCAGTTCCAAGGGGCAGGCAGACGGAATTTATGGTGTTTGTGAAAACCTCCAAATGCAAGGCGCAAGGCCCTAAGCCAGTGCAACCACTGGTTATGTCTATGTCTATTCCACGCACGGGTGATTGTTCTTTACTGGGTTCTGCATCGCTGACTGGCAGACTGCGCTTTTGCGACGTCTGGTTGCGATGCTCCCTTTCGTGTCGTGTCGGTCTACTGACCGCCGGAAGGGGGGCGAGCAGGACGACGTATGATTCTGCTGGTTGAACGAATGTGACACTCTCAAACGACAGGCAACTGACTCGACTTTGGTGTTTAGTGTCGCTAGGCTCGAGGCGCACGCCACGGGGTCATGACCGGGGTGCCAGGAAAGGTAGGAAGTGATGAAGCGAGCAAGGGGTGCATCAGAGGCTTCGGAGATTCGGTCAAGGGAGAGTTCAGTATGGCAGAGCTGAAGGCCTGCAAGCAAGGGAGATCGGAGAGCGATGACCAGGACCCAATGCAGGGAGCCACAGTCATGATGAAGCTGAGCGAGAGCAGCAAGGGCCAGTCAACTGCGCATTTCGGCAGGGATGGTGATGGTGATGGGTGATGGTGATGCCTGTCGAAGGCTTGGTGGCTGACATGAAAGCCTGACACGAGGCCGCCGGCTGCGGACAGACGGATGGGAGAGCGGATGGCGCCTGAATGTTAACGACAGCTTAGGTGCCTGGGGGTATGATTCGCCGAAAACAGCCACTACAGACACCATGCTAGGGGCGCGGTGAGTCAACTTCCAGGCGCCCAAAGACACCTAGGCGCTCCGGACGATGCTACGGATAAGCGCTGCGGAGGCCGTCGCCGCCTGGAGGTTCAACCCCACGCCAATAACATTCACCATGATAATTCCAATAACAAGACTGGACAAACGACGCTTGAAGTGATTCTTGTATCTGTCACCTATCAATGATTGATGCTACGAGATGAGTCTGGATGATTTAGCTTTGTTGTCCATTCCCACGCTTGGTTGGCAGCGGCAGGTCGAGATGCATCCAGATCGAATACCGATGAAATGCCAGTGCGCGTCGCATGTCGCAGTGATGCCGCGTGCTACTTGGATGACCTGTGATTACAGGGGATGCTGCTTCTTGACCGACACGGACTCTCGTCTGCGAAGAATCGCAGCTTTGGTCTCAACCATCATCCGGTCTGTGAGACGGAGAAAGTGATCAACGTCGCAGCAAGCAAGAAAGTGGTCTGAATCTGAGTAACGATGAATGTTTTAGCCAGATATTAATAACCATGGACGTCTACCAGTTGTTATATGTAACACTCATCAGGGTAAGATGTTACCCCAGACTCCTTCATTCGAGCAGGGGGTTCGGTCAGCTTTCGTTATTCATCACTAATGACCACAAACTTGAATGCGAAGAGCTGGCAGACTCGGAGTGCGTGATTATTCAAGCATCGTAAGAAGGCGCAGTCCAGTTCGCTCTCGTTGACCAGTATAGGGCATTCTGAGGAGTGCATCCCCCTTCACCGTCTTTGCCAACACATATACACACCTCATGTTCCATCCCACTGCGCTATAGCTCTTGATGCCCAATACTGCTGCCTGCAGACACCGCTTCGGTGGATCTCGGACACCAGAGAACTTGAGCCGCCCATTATTTACCCAGAGGAAAGCATTTCCTAGCAACAGGCAACTAACATAATAGGACGATAGTATGAGCTACCGGGTGTTAGAGATATAACCGCCCCAATCAATTCTCTCAAATATACCCTTCGGCCCCGGCATTCCATCCCCAATCAGGCAATTCCGGTGAACGGCCCTCACGGGGAGCGTCGGCAGCACATGTCGGTACCACGAAATAACCAGGAGGACTGTCACCCCAAGGTACCTCGCCACCGGCATTGGGCTGGGGAGATACTTTTTGTCCCACATCGGTCTGGAATCTACTTGTATGGGTACGTACCTCGGTGCCAAATGTCAGTCCTGGCAGCAGCCTGCAGCCTCGCTCGACTCGCGACTCTTATGGCCCCCTCGCAATCATAAGCTTCCGCACACAGCAAATAATAGGCTATACGGCGGCAAAGGTCTGTGGCGGATGATTGAGTGTGGTCCACGCGGCGTAGGAAGCTATGTTGTCCTTGTACCGTCGGCTCTCTGTCTCCTACCCATAAAACAGACGCATGGGGAAAGGGTCAGCCTTGAACCGCTAAGCGGGCGAGCCTCCACCCGCCGTGCACTCCGAGATGCGCAACGCAGCTTACAGCGTCAAATTGCTCCCGTTCCGGGCGATGGTCCTGGTTTCCTGGTCGAGACGTGGCTGGGACGTTGCTTGCGGTTGTCGTTATCGTTATTCCTGTCGTCGCAGACCATAGAGGGACCGTTATCTCTGTGGCACTGACTGTATGCCGTCGCCTGCGGTGCGGTACAGTATTTGAGCAGAGCGCTTGTCCTTGCTCTCGGACTTTGGAACCCCGAGCAGCTGTCCCGGGGCGGCGGTGTACCGTGCTTAGGTACGCAGGTGCCAGTGGGTAGGAGGTGCTGGATCCGACCCCTAAAAGAATGTCCCGGTCAAATATCGTCTCGGCGAGTCTAGGCCGTATCTGTCGAATTCAATAAACCATAAACCATAAACCATGAATGAATAAACGGGGCTCGGGGACGGCAGTTGAAGGAGTCTACACAGTCCATTCGATATTCGAAGGAGGTATTGTCTTGTATCTGATTGGTCAAGGCTGTCTCTATAGCTTTGACCAGTCAGCATCGTCGTGCCACTATACCAGAGTGTAGCTTGCGCCAACCCGATGCACCGAGGGCTCCTCATTATTGCGCCTGTATTCTATGCCACGGCGACAAGCTGTGCCTGCAACTGGAATCAAGGCTTGCTTGCCATTTCGCACCCACGACACTTCAACAGCAATCACTACCTAGTCAATAAGGTAATTCTTGCTGACAACAGTAACAGTAACATGGATGGCAGCACATGCGTCTATACGCGTGTCAGGATGCAGGGTCTCGGCTCCAGAGGATCGTCCTACCATGGCCAGACTATAATTATGATCAAACCCTGTCTAGCTGTAGGTAATAGCGATCATGTTCCAGCCCTGCAGTGTGCAGCTGACTGACTCCCTTGCATCTGAGCCTCGTCTGCTGCGTGTAGGCTGCGTGTGTAAACTCCCATCTACAATGCTGACCAGCGGTCTGCACTTGTGAGACCAATATGCCTAAACAGCCCACACGCTTACATTTGCACTGCAGACCTTCATCCATTCCGGGTTCTTCCTGCGATGAGGACTCGAACACGAAGCCACGGGAACCCGTAGAATCAATAATTGTAGTAGTGTCCGCGGTTGTTCTCCGCCAGTTGCAGTTGTTCACCCCGCCGACCAGCCGCATCGTCTTCGTACTCGTCGAAGCGAGCACCGGCATCCCGCACTGGGATCCTCATCTCGAACAGTTTGCCCCGGGATATCCCTACAATTGTGGAGTTCGATGGAGGCTGGTTTCCCTGGCCATCTCTCCGCAGTTGACGCTTTGGGCGTTCGTGGGATCAGAACAAACAATCAACTCAACAGCGGGAACTCGGCAACAGGGCACATTAGCCGTTTAGGTGTTCACATGCTTGCTCAGCCACGAGGAGTATACGGTTGATTGTTCGAGGAGGGATTCGCTCGTGGAAATCAATTCCATGCCCCGCACTTCGCCGCCGAGGTCGAAGTTGGAACTTGAACATGAAGATGAAGATGGCGCAACCAATCATGGTACCGATACCGGAACCGGCCCGTGACCGGCATCACCATGAACACAATGCCTCGGGCTTGTGACTCTTGACTTTCCCACCTGACACACTCGTGGAATCCTGGTGAAGGAGTCACAGGATGAAGGAACCAACATGATCCGATTATTAGCTATGCTCTTTGCAAGCGTCGAGTCTGATAACAGCCGCACGTGATGCGTCATGAGAGAGCACCTCAGGGGCCAAGACTGGGTATCTTCTGGTAATTCTCAGCCTTGTCCTTTACCCCCATAGATGTACTTTGTACTCAATTGAGGCTTCCCCTGGGCATTGATAGAGCACAAGGGACCTTCCAACAACGCTTTTGTTGAGCAGTGGATCCTGTCAAGAGTGACCGATGTAGTGAATAGATGGCAATCAGTTCATATACACGATATATGGAACATCCTCTGTCTAAGCCCGGAACGAACTATTCACTCAATCAGTCATGCCGAGCTATCTGTATCTTGCGACCCACATTGGAGGCACATTCATGAAGTCGCTGAAGCGATATAACAACCCAAGGAACGAGTCATTGTGTAGGAATGCTGGCGGCGCCGACAGAAGAATAGAAATGATGGCCACGCCAGCCTGGGCAACAGTAGCATGGGCGTTGTCGACCACGCACTATTGTATGGCCTCGTCAAAGTTGCTCAGACAATGCGGACTCGTCCATGATGCCGGCCCGTCAGCTGGCTCAATGTACTTGCCCAGGCGAAGGATATGTCCAGCATAAAGGTGATGGCAATAACGAGAAGTGTCTTGGCTTCCGTGATATTTGCGCCCTCTGTTTCGGGGAACTGAAGGTCCTCGTTTGGTTTTAATGGCTAGGTATCCATACACCCAGATTGTCCATAGCAGTCAGATCTGCGGTTCAAAAAAGTTTTGCCTTAAGACCTCGCGACGCTGGGAAGGAAAGACAAATGATTCCTTTGTACGGACCATTCTAGGAAGACTCTTGGAGTGATATAGTCCCCAGTGAAATGATCCCGTCTTTGATCAATACCTAGAGGGCTTTCCGTGCACAGCGTTTCAATGGTTATATCGCTGACCAACCGCTCTCTCGCTCTCCCCAGTGACCAGTTGAGACGTCTGTGGCGGGAGCTAGGATCCATTAGATGAGTGTCGAGACTGATGGCAGCATTGCATGTAGCACCGTAGTGAGACGGCTCCGGGGAGCCTCCTCACGGGCCCTCGATCGGTTCCAAATGCTGGTTTCGTGTTTGTTGCAGTGTCTCGATTTCGGACCAGGGCACGCTGGCTGTAAGTAAGTGATAGGTTGTAGCTATATCCGAGAGTCGACTCGCGACTCTCCGGCAAGGTCACGGCGGCCGCTTGAGGTCAGATCATTCATGTATGGGAGAGCATTCCCAAGGTTTCAAAGGCCAGTCTCGGACAACCAACCGGAGGCTTGTGTTGGGGGTTTGTTTTCCTCGCTTGACTTGCATCATTCTGCTGCGCATCCTCCCATATCCACTCTCTTCCACTCTCAAGTTACTTACCCTTCCACACATCCAGAAACTCGCAATCGATCTGTCATTTCTTTCTTTTGCTCTCCATCTTGGAATAGCCATCACTGCTATTAGCTATTCATCGTAGCTGTCCTCTCCGATCGACCTTCACGCCGCCGTCGGTGCACCCCACTCCAGCGTTCATCATGCCGCCTTCCGACTCTGGTCAGGACTTGGTCAACAGCTTCACGAAGAGTTGGGCGGAGACCTTTGTCACGGCAGCACACGAATGCAACTTCAAGAACGGCTCCTTCAAAGACAAGATCACCGAATCGACTTCTGCTCTCGAGAGCGTTGTTATCCTCCTCGAGTCTCACCTCCTCACCAAAGACGAGAAAAACATGGTCGCCAAGGTTGGCCAGGCTATCCGTTGTGCTCAGTACCTTGGCCCGAATATGACCACCGAGGATGCTATCAAGTTGGGTAGTATGTGTATCGACGTCATCGAAATCTTCCAGGAGGATCAGAGAAAGCAGGGTCGCTACGTCCAATCGGGCATCATGGTATATGCGCTCGACGAGGACAACAAGGTGGCCAAGACTTTCGAAGTCAGTGACAAGGGAATCAAGGAGACTGCTGGTGGTAAGATGGGCCGCGTCCCTGGCGCTCCGGAAGAATTCAACAAACAATACGAGGTCGACTGGGAGACTTTGACGGCGAACAAGGAGGGCGAGGATGTCAAGATGACCGCGCGTAAAAAGCATTTCCTTCTCGTGAATCCTCCCAACGATGCAGAGCAGAAGCAGGAAGGTAGCTCGAACCATCAAGACTCCCAAGGTAAGATTCCCTGATTTGCAGTCCAAGTTTGAGCGACACTGACCTTGAATTTCAGATGCTGCTGAAGATGTCGATGCCCCAAAGACCGCTGCTGAGGATGTCGATGCCCCAAAGACCAAGACTGCGGATGTCGATGCCCCAAAGACCAAGACTGCGGATGTCGATGCCCCAAAGACCAAGACTGAGGATGTCGATGCCCCAAAGACCAAGACCGAGGCAGGCTTTGGTAGCGACTTCAAGAAGAACATCCGCGGAGCCTTCTTGTGATCAGGAGCAATAGGCTCGATGCCAGGATGGCTGCTCAAACAGTATTCTGTTGCATGCTCTGGGCTTATTGGTGATGCAGGTTCTAGGTTGAGACGATTGGAGCTTCGGTTGACATGACTTCGTGGCTTCATCTTGTGGCTGAAACAAAACAAACTCTTTGCTGAAGCAAAGACAAAGACTGAGGTCTGATGATCTGAGATCTGAGGTAGTCACTTTAGGCTACAGAAAAGGGGCGATTACGTATCTTCACGTGATCTCAGCCTTGTTTGCAAGAACAGAGTTGAACCCAATTTCATCAAGACTGACGTCACATTTCTCTGCCTCCCATTTGCCGATACCGTGACCTACTACCTACACAGTACAACCTTCGCATTGTGCCTTCGAAAGCGACGTGATCTGAATGACGGTCGGTCGCCGAAGCTACCAATATGCCTCGAATCAGCGTAAGCTGGCCATCATGCCGTTTCCGAAGTAATGTACTCGAGCCGTCCATGACCGACCTCCTTCGAAGAACAACAAGCTATCTCCCTACGTCCCCTTCCTCTCCGTTTGTCTTGAAGGAGACCACGTCCACTGAAATTTCGGGCGTGATGGATTCATACATCTCGCTGATAGGTGTTGGACGTCTTATTGCAAGTATCGTGTCTGAAAAAGTCTGAAACAATGTCTCCTAAGCTTAGCTATTCGGTCTTCTTACGTCAATATAGCTAGCTGTCTATGCATTGCCAGCAATCCCGTTGAATTCCCTGCCTGAATCTTACATGTGAGGCCCCATTCTAACCCTGACACGAGTGATAGTACTGTTCTGGCCGTATGCCCAGGAGGAAATAGAAAATCTAATTGAGATAAGACGACGAACTAGATGCGTCCAGCCAGAGTGAAAGTCAGTCAGTGATATGAAATCTAGGTCGTCTTCTCTATCTAAGGATTACGATTGGAAACGACAATACCACTGGCCCGAACAGTCTGCCTATGAAGAAGAGCGAAGCTGATGGACGGGTGGTCCAACAGGGCGATGAAGCTGCTGTACACCTCGGACTAGGGAACATTGATATATACCAGTCAAATATGCCGGAACGACTCACTGCAAGTTGCAGATATGCAAAGTCCCCTCGAGCAGCCTGAATGGGAGGACGACCGGTTGTTGACAAGGTCTGAATCCGCTCCCCGACACAATATGAACCTACATCCCACAATCTGGAGGACGAAGACCAAGGCCAGCATATCATGAAAATAGCAACACTTTGTGCGGGTGCCCTCCCCGACGACATCCTCATCGACGCCGATACAGCCGCGCCCTCCCTCAAGTCTGCCTGCAGCGCACAGAACGACCAAAAAGTCGAGACAACCTGCACAGTCCGGGAATCGAACCAGCAAAAAGATCAGCGGGCACGGGTCTCCTATACCTTCCTGGTTGTTGATCAAGGCGAAATCCTCTACCCTCGATCGAAAGGCCCCTCCCACCAACCCTTGCATTGCGACCTACTCATTCAGAGGAGGATTGCCACTGCGCCAAATGGGCGGTGTACTCTTTATTGTGCTTCGGTCAGCCAAATGCGAAGGGAATTTACGAAACTAAAATACATATGGTGCAAGGCATGTGTTGTGAAGTGAAGTTAAAGTATGACGTCCACAGTATATTTCCATGCCTACATCGGAATCGGGTGCCGGGAAGAAACTGAGCATATGATAATTCCAAAAAGGCATCTTGTATGAGCTCTACATCGTCACCCGCCGTGTAAACCTCCAAATTATCTCTCATTCCAGTCTTGTAAACCTCTTAGAAGCACAACTACCGATGTTCTGACTGAGTAGGATGAAAGGTCGGACTGTCCCGAACCAGAGAGACTTGTTGCGATCGAGCCATGTCCGAGCCTCGTCAGCATCCACGAGGCTGACCAATCATCACACGCCCCTTGTCTTCAATGGCCAAGTTACTCTGTAGCAGAGAGGTCCAATTCAACGACCTCTCCTACTTCCCATACTTCGAGTCCCAGGCACGAGATAGGACATCATACCAAGCGCCCATCGGAACCCAGCAAATCCTACAAGACACTGTCCTTGTCCCTGCGATATTTCGAAGCTCCATCCGCAACCGCGCATTTCAACCCGACCACACTCTTTATCACTTCCTTCCATCCATACAATTACACTCATCAACCACCATTTCGAACCCGACTACCACATACAATAGTTTTGAGACGTCTATCCCCATACTGAAAGAGTCCGAACCCCAACGCCATACTCCGAACACACTCCTACTACTAGTACCGTCCGCCAAACAGGCGCCTTCACAAAAAAGACCCAGTCATCGAACTACGTACGACCATCTAAGCAACACCTAGCCTCTTCTTTCTAAAGAAAGACCACCACCACTTTCCTCCCACGTGATATATACCGCTTCTCCTCACTCGAGAAACCAGGAAGAGACGGGACATTACAAAAACCCGCACACCCGCCAGACCACAAACCACAGACCACAACCACAACCACAAAAGCGCACGAAAACACAAGAGGATAGAATAAAAGAGAAAAATCAGAGCGGATCGAGTCAGAATCAGAACTACACGAACAAAATGATCACCGACAACCAGCTCTACTCTTTAGCCATCTTCCTGGGCGCCGCGGCCATGCTGATGATTGTCCTCTACCATTTCCTCGAAGTCAATGCCCAAGACGACACGGAATTAGCCAGTGCATTGGCCAGCGACAAGACCGGAGTCGGAGCCGTGAAGCCTTCGCACTCGCACGTGCATTCTCACTCACAGTCCCAGTCACTGGCTTCGTCACAGTCGCAGATAGGAGATGAGAAGCGATAGGACAAAGCCACATAAGCGGGAACAAGGTCCTCAACGAGCCGAGCCGGTATGAAGGGTGGAAAACCCGACTCCCAAAAAACGCGCTGGATAGGCAAGAACTTGATGAGATGGGTGCGGTTGAGGAGCTGAGAACGCTGCCATGTCAAAAGCCGAGCTGGTGTCGCCTGCTTTGAGTGGACGCCTAGTATTCCTATAAAGGCAGTGTGATACAGAGCAGCTTCATCTTTGAGCTTAAGCGTTTCACGTAGAGTAAGGTAGAGTAAGGCAAGACTGGCATTGTCACGAGCCCTTATGAGAGTCAAATACAACCCATCCATGTTGGGATGTTCAAAGTTTCTTGGTTACTAAGGTAGAATGTGAGCTCCTTACTTGCGGCTGTCTTTGTCCGACTTCCTGGCTCTGATGCCCAACCGCCAAGTTTCTCCAATGTACACCTGCCACCACGCCGCCTCGAGGCACTGGAACTTTCCAACTCTCCCTGCTGGGCCCCCAGGCTGGCTCATGTCTTCAAGCTAAAGTTCACCTCACCTCGCCCTGACCATCACCTCGGATCCATTGACGCTAACACCGCACGTAGCACTAGACCGGGGTCAGGAATTGTGCAGCTCTCTGATAACTGAGCGGCTGAGCCGTCTGAACGAGCACCTAAGCAAATCTCGACCTGCATTGCTTGTTAGGCCATTCCTCGCACAGTCAGTTGATGGAACTTCTGCACCGAATCAGTAGTTGGCGTCCACGACTCTTCTAATACCCGGGTTCTGTATCAACGTCGATCTTCTCGCTTCATTCACCAAGACGCAGCCGCCTTTGTCGATACCTGGGCCGATTGCAGCCTTCCTCGCTTCCATGGCACGCAGAGTCTCTTCGGCAAGCGCTTTCGGGCTGCTCTTTTCTTGACGGTGTGCTTTCATGAAGCTTCGCTGGGCCGTCTTCTCCGCGTCATCATGTCCTGCTTTAAACAAGGCCATCGTGTCCGGCTCCAAACTCTTCTGTGACTTCTCCGAAACCGCCGGGGTTGTGATTCGTCCGTTCTCGTCCGAGAGATATCTGGTTCTATCCTGGAGGATGGTCTGAGGATCTGTGTAAGAAAGTGTTCTAGTCGCTTGCCTTGACTGAAGGGGATTGTAAAGAAATCTAGTGACATCAAAAGATGATGACTCTTGCTTACCGATATGTTTGGTGGAGGGGCCATCGCCGTACTTAACTGCCACTAGATGAAGATGGTCTTCCTCAATGTGAGTGAGCCATTCTTCAGTGGTATCAAACGCCATTTGGGGATGTACGAGACCCTCGTCGTCCATTTCCAGATATCGACACTTTTTCCACCAGCAGATATAGCCGTGCTCTTGTACCTCGTCCTGTGACGGTCGATGAACCTTGGAAATATGTTGACGCAATGTCTGCAAGTTATGCAAGCGTGCTTTACATCCTTTCCAGTGACATTTGTACGTAGGCAGGCTTGGCGAAGCTGGTGAAGGGATAGTGACCGATATTTCCCGTTTCGCAGTCGGTTTTATGGCTCCAACATCTTCACGAGGGAGGTTCTTTGCACCCGGAGGACGTCCACGGCGCTTCCCACTAGGGAAGAAAAACCCGCTGCTCATCTTCCCGGGTTCTGCAGAAGATCGTATTTGAGTTGAGGACGACCGTGTCGAGCGCGTCTGTCGCGAAAGAGGGGTTCCACTTGGGGATGTTACGCTAGGCCCTTTCTTGCGAGGGACAACAGCATTCGCATTTTCTGTGCCGGCACCGGTGTCTTGAGCCTTCTGGACCTTGGAAGTGCTGGGGCCGGCACTTGGCTGTGTAGAAGGTTGCAAGGTGGTTGTGGTTGGCTTCTCGACATCACGAACTTCTGGCTTCAAGTGCGGCGCAGGCGCGGCGGAGTTGCGCTTTTCCGAATCAGGCAAGGCCAACTCCTTATCCTTATCGGGCTCTATACGGCGTTTCCCTTGCTGCCCTAGCCGGAGTCGAGGAGGTTGAGTAGGGACATCAACAAAACCCACTGGCGGAACAGGCGGTCCTCCTGGATCAACGGCATCCCATTCGAATGTGCTAAGGTCAGAGTCGAGCTCGATATGCTTCCCCAACAGGCCTGCCATATGAGCATTCAACGGCCGCTCAACTGGGTGCCTGCCGGCCGCAATAAGAACGTCGCGAGCAACTGTCTTGGGATTGTAGTAGGTTTTGCGCAGAGCCTCAGATTTATTGATAGGCCTGGCAAGGATCCTTGTTGACAGTACTGGCTCCCCTACGCGGGGTGGCAGACAGCGCTGCCCTGGATTGAGTATGAAAGGTTGGGGACCCTGAAGCGGCACTTGAGGCCCAACGGTTCCAAGGGCTTGCGACCTTGGATGAGCCTGCGCACCTGATAACCTGTGCTGCTCGTACAGCTCGAAAACATCTCGTTCTGGAGATGGGCTTTCAACACGGGGCTGCTTCCTTGACAACACATAGTCGTCGTTGTCGTTTAATGCTGTCAAGTCGATCAACTCCGAAAAATCTCGCTTCCGTGCCATTGACTCCTTTGAGCCCGGTGGCGGCTCAGGTCGCCTAGGTACAGAAGAGTTTGCTTTACTGGTTCTGCGGCCTTGAGAATTCAGCTGCGATGGAGGTGCCGGCTTCTCTGGTTTGACATTTGGTTGCTGATGCTGAACAACAACAGAACGATTCGCAACCATGCCGTGGACCGGTATTGGAGGTTGCCCAAGATTAGGTTGCTGGCTAGGTAGGGGGACAATAGCTCCTGTCCGTGTCTGAGTTGTAGAGATTGATGATGGAGGCTTAGGCACTTGCGCGGGGGTCCGCCCGGGCGACAGAGCTAGGGGTTGTGGTTGGGACTGCCCGGACTTTGCCTGAGGGCCATTCAAGTACGGTACATTGCTCAGGAGTTGTCTTGCAAAGTGGCCTCTGTGAAATTTGAGGCCTTTTCCTTCCAGCATCTCACATAGCTCAATGTAGCTGGGGTTCTTGTCCAGCATGGCATGAATGTCCGCAGGACTAATTTTCACCCTGCTATTCTCAGGAAGCGATATTAGAGACTTGACCGCAGCTTCTGCGAGCGCGTTGCGTTTTTCTTCGGGCCATATGGTGCTTCCAGCTGCTCCCTTCGTGGGAAGCCCTTGTGAAAGAATGGGTGACACGGGTTTTGAAAACGTCAGGGGCGTTGGAGGTGTCGGTCCTGTTGCCTGGGGCGCTGGAGGGTTGACAGGGCCAACAACCTGAATCGAGGCGACACGGGGAGCAGAGGCATCTCCAAAAGGCAAATTCGCAGTATTGGCAGCAGCAGCAGCAGTAGTAGTAGCCTTTCTGGTATATGAGAATCGAATGCGCCGTTCGGCCGGGAAACGACCAAGGTCTGGCAAGCCCTCCGGGTTGTTTTCTACGACAACCTTATACCCATTGAGGTGGTGCATCCCCGCAGACCTACCCGGCGTACTTCCATCCGTCGTCGGAGACTGGGGCGTTGTAGTTACCTGCTGACGGGTTACATCGGATGTTGTCTGCGGATGGCTGGTTTGAGGTGACACGAACGATATTTGATGGCCTGCGGGTGCTGGTGTGGAACGAGGGCCTGCAACAACTCGGTTTTGAGAAACCACAAGGTCTTGCTGAGACATCTGAGGGGAGCTTGAAGCTGCTGAAAAGGCCGCGGTCGTACCTTGGCTCTGGTTCCGCATATCTTCCCATAGTGTCTGGAACAGACCAGGGTCCTTGTTTCTGTATTCTTTCATCTTCTCCATCAGAGCCTTGAGCTCAGCTGCCGTATCCGCATCACGGGTCGCACTGCCCTGTGGCGGCTGGAGAGGCTGTTGAGAAGCATCTGCCACATCCTGGGTCCCAGATACAGACCTTCTTACAGTCGTATTAGAGGGAGTCTTCCTGCTGGCTTGACCAGGATGTCCTGTAGCAATGGTGCCCTCAGCTTTTTTCTTGGCCAAAGCCGCAGCAGTCTCCTCGGCTTTCTTCCTAGCGGCCTCCTCCTCTTCGCTTTTCTTTCTGGCAGCAGCAGCAGCAGCAGCAGCATCTTCTTCTTCCTTTTTCTTTCTAGCGGCAGCTTCTTCTGCTGCCTTCCTTTTGGATTGCGCCTCTGCTTCTCTTCGCCTTCTTTCATGCTCAAGATGGTAAGGGTTAAAGACTTTAGAGGGATCGATGTAGTCCGGCACCGTGTTCTGCGCCTCCACTGTGGGAGAATACGTTGGCTGTGATGTCTCCTCCATAGGATTGGTCACTAGATTGGAAATGCTGTTTACAGCTGCCTGGGCACGAGGCTGAGTTTGGGGCTTACTGGGCCCTGGTTGCGCACTCTGGCTTGGAGCACGAACGTGATGACCAGTATTCCCACCTTGGGGCCATTGTTGTCTCGTGTGACCTGAATTGCTCGAATTGCTGGACCTAGGTTGCGGAGTGCCCGAGTTTGCATGCAGTCTGGTTTGAGTTTGAGTATTAGCTGAGTGAGGGTAAGGTGAGGCAGACCGTTGGGTGCTGGTCGCCTGTGTCGTGTTCACCGCACCCATGACGGGTGAAACCGAGGACTGTGGGAACCGGCGATTTACCGCACCGGCAAGCGCAGTGGCAGCGGATACGGGAGGTTGTTGAGAAGGCATAGTAGAAGGCTCAGCTTGATATGAAAAGTTCATGGAGGGAGTGACATTGTAGCGAGTTGCACCTTGCGCGACTGGAGACTGCACTCGGTTTGGACCGGTAGCACCCGTGGAAGGATATCTGCCTGTGGAAGATACAGCGGGTTGATGTGCACGCTGGTTTTGCCGTTGCGAGGCAGGGTCCTCCAGGCCAGACGCATAAGCCAAATTGTTCAGTCCATTTGAACTCTTCCATGACTCAGTATTGTAGGTCTGCTGGTGCGAACTGTTTGGGTGGCTCTGTTGGTTCTGCCGCGCATAGTCATAACCTGACGAGCCGTACTGAGACTGAGACTGGCGCATGTCGCCAGGGTAGGACGCTTGCGTCGTCCCATAAGGATGATTCGTCAACGGCTGTCTCCCATCATTGTACGAGTTGTGCACATTCTGTCCTTGAATGCTAGTGTCATAGTAGTCGCCAAAATTTGACTGCGATGGGTATGACATTGCATGCGTCCCTGACTGCTGAGAGACCACTTCCAGCGCCTTTGTCCGGACTAATCCTCATCATCTCGCATTCTCTTTTGCCAACGTTTATTTAGAGACAATTCAACGATTGTCAATTCTCAGTCGCAATGCGGTTTCTTGGTCGTGCGTGAACGGTGCTGGACATTCGGCGAGGCGGCGGTCAGAGATGATTAATAGCTCGGTGCTGGCTCTGAATCACGCATAATCCGTACCCAAGTTGGAGGTGGAAAGGGTAAGTTTACTGTAGTAGAGTTTCCACGAGGATGGTGTTTAGATTCGACGCGCAAGTGGAGGTGCATGGAGATGTTCCCCCCAGGTTGCTCGAGGCTGCAGCACCGGTCCTGACCGATATCACCGACTGGCAGTGGCACGTGCAGCCAAGCCCGACTTTTCAGCAACAGCTGAGTCACAGTGAATGATCCACCGAACAAAATTCTTGGCGCACTTTCAACGCCGGCTGCAAATTTGGCTGCGACATTCAACAACCACCGACCGCTTCGAACATCCTCGTCGTCGACACCCATTCAACCCACGAATACCGCCAACCATGACGAAACAGAATGCCGGTATGCATGATCTCTTTGAGGCAATCAGGGACATGAACATGCAATGCTGACGGGACTGCTAGGTCTGGCCTCGTCGAGGCGCAAGTCTCGCAAGGTGCACTTTTCCGCTCCTTCGAGCGTTCGACGGGTTATTATGAGCGCTCCTTTGAGCAAGGAATTGAGAGAAAAGCACAATGTATGGGGAACCACTCCCAGATGGCCTCTTGCCGACCGGACGGAATTGGATTGAGCGCGCCAAAAGTTTTGAAGGTCGAATCTAATATCACGGCTTTACAGGTCCGCAGCATTCCCATCCGGAAAGACGACGAAGTCACCTTTGTTCGAGGCTCCAACAAGGGTCGTGAAGGAAAGGTCACCTCCGTTTACCGATTGAAGTACCTCATTCAGATTGAGCGTGTCTCCCGAGAGAAGTCAAACGGGCAATCCGTCCCCATCGGCATCCACCCCAGCAAAGTCGTCGTCACCAAGCTCAAGCTCGACAAGGACCGGGAAAAGATTCTGGAGAGAATCGCCAAGGGCCGTGAATCTATCAAGTCGCAGTAGAGGAGAGGCGGGGGGGCAGTCATGGTTGTGGTGTTCTTGAGTATGGGAAAGCAAAAAGCCACCGGGACGATGATTGAGCATGTTACCGGTTCTCCGGCCTTTATGCCGAGGGAATATCGATTCGGTTTGATACAGCAACGTCCAGCAACGTCCTACATACCGACGGGGCTTCTCGGTGTTGCCCAAATGAAATGAAACAAAAACTTCGAGATACAGAAAGGTCATGCCTGTGACGCCCGTCCAACTGCGACTTGAATCGCTACTGGTCTCTACCTTGCTGTTCTGAGTGTCCACCGGCGTTGTTCCCTTCCGTCCCCAGTGCCTACCCTTGGATTTACACTGTTCTCATGCTTTACCAGAGTATTTACACCTACATCTCTGCCATGATTATCTCCTTGCCGACCAGTTCTCCCCGTGGTTGTACAAGGTAAACGAATGGCGCAGATTGACGCAATCATGCAATTTGAATGAGCATGACTCGCCGGCAGACTGTCTACGAGGATACGTTCTAATGAGTGGCAGGATTTGATGGCGAGATACATATCAAGATTGGCTTTAACTGTTACGATTCCCTTCTTCGTCCCTACCCTGTTATCCTGACTGCCTTTGTCCCCTGCTCCTTGCATCTCACTCTCGCTGCATTATGGAGGACCCGGTTACAAGTCAACTAGAACTGCTTCTGGTGCACCCCATTGGCCGAGTTCATGACACCCCGATTAGTATCCCATGCTTGATTGGCAACATCCACGCCCGTGACCTTGGAGATATGTCTCTGTAAACCCTCCTCTCCGTCCTTATGCTCGGCATGTCCCTGATGAATCTTCTGCAGACTATCACGGATGAGCAACTCATAATATCCGGTCGCAAAGATCGTGGCCGGGACATTGACCAGGATAGATATCCATGCATAGCTGTTCGAGGCAGTGAAGGCTTCGCCGCCGAAGAAAATGGCTGCCACGATGCGAGTGCCCAAGTCCCTGGCCAGATTGGTGGAGATGGTATTTCCGGCAAAGCCCCAGACCATAGTGGCATAAGCGATACCAATGGTAAATGGCACAGACTGCGGGCTGACAAAGGGGTTGGCACGGTCCAGACAGGCCCAGATAATGATGCCAATGTAGCTGTCGACGAAGAATTCTTGGAAGAACAGATATCCTTGGTTGTGCTGGTCTGCATTGGGAAAGGGACATAGAATACTCGCTACGCCGCCATTGTATACCGTGGTGCCATGCAGTTTCATGTCGATTGCCTTTGCCGCTTGAATCTCGGGCCAGTAGCACGCCATAAGGAACAGTCCGGCGATCTGTATGTTGGCCAATTGATTAGCGTACGTTCCATCAAGAACGTGCAGTTCATCGCGAACATCCCGTCCCAGTCGATATTCGGAGGGGCTACACGCTGATGACTGATCACCATGAGAGAGGTAGGAAGACTTACGAAAGCTCCGAAAATCTGCGAGAAGATATAGTGGGGGACTTTTTTCCACGGAAAGCCTTCCCAGATTGCGAAGCACAGAGTGATGGCCGGGTTGAAATGCCCACCACTGACGGGAGCACATGTGATGATCGCAAATGCGATACCCATGGCGAACGCCCAACCAATCTGGAAGAGACTGCCGAAGATCGACACGCCGATCTCTGCACCGACGCCGTTGGTTGTAGCCAGGGTGAAGGAAGCGACCGAAGCAATGCCGGGAAAGACGTAAAAGAACACGCCAGTGGCTTCGGCCATCATTTCACGCAGAATCCGGGGTCGCTTGTGCTCAAAGTCAAGCCTTCGCTGCGAGACAGGCTTGGCCGGGACAACATGGCGAGTGACATGGCGTTGAAGCACGTCCGATACACCCAATTCGATGTCGTGAGTGTGCTGACGCACGAGGTCGTTGTTGGGTCCAGACATGACGGCCCCTTTGGTGAGGTTGGACTTCGTTGCTTCTGGGGAAACTGGGGGCAGCAAATCTGGGGTAGAGAAAATGAAGAGTAATCATTGAGGAATCTGGGGGCGGGCAGATGTAATTGTAGTCGACCAGATACGGCATTCGCTTCGCAGAGCCCGCTGCTCGGACACCCAGGTCAATTCATTCTTAGAAATCATTAGTGTCCCGGACATACCGCGCGGACGCAATAATGCTAGCATCATGACACTGACCCAACCAGATCCCGGGAAATGCGAAAGGAGTGGCCAGAACGGTGGACTTTGCACAAATAATCTGAATGCACTGACACCGCGGTAACGTATGGATCCATCATGCTCGCAACGTTCGCGTGTGTAGGTGTCATGAAGGCGCCGTCATCATGACTCGTAAAGGATGCTAGGCACGTCAGGTGGCATTGCTTGACTTGCTTACAACGCTTATGTTGCGCCACGTTGAGATGAGCGAATGAAAAGGTTCGAGGAGGATGAGCTCTGAAGACACTTTAGCAATCAAAGAAGCTTACGATGGGGATGATGGCCGGAGTTGTAGCGAAATAAGGAAGGTGGACTCGAACAAGGCTGTTTTAATGGGCGGACATAAACAGCGGAAGGGGGATCGGTGAGGAGTTGACAAGGCAATCACCTCGGTCGATGTACCTCATAGCCGGTGGTGTGAGCGTGTCATTGGTGGTCCAAAGCCCGGCAGGGTGATCGCTTTTGAAAGACGACGAAGGAGAACGCGAGGGGCGGAGAAGTTTGTCTCATAGACGGTGACTGACTCCAGCTTCCCCACGGGTCGGCAGTTCTCCATGTGGAGAAACAGTGGCGCAGAGGGCGGAATTGCCCCCCCTTTTTCTGGAGTTGGGGGGTCTGCTGTTGTGCTGTTGTTTCGCAACAGCTGGCCAGCCGAGGTTGCATACGCTAGAATTGTGCTCCAACGGCATTTTATAGAGCCGATGGACGATGAGAACGACATCGGAGAGCCCGGATGTGCCTTGTTGTACGGGATAGATCCGCTCCAAGCCTCGTTGCACAACTTTTCACCTCGGTAGGAAGGCGGCGGGACGATGCCCTTGACGCTCTCTGGCATATGTTGAGCCCCGACGAGGAGGCTATTCAGCATGTGAGACAGTCTGGGACCAAACAATGCTAAGGAGACACGCGTTGCATAAGCGAAGGATAACCGTCGGCAATGCAAGAAAATGTTCGCTTGGGATTCTAGGTTGAAGCCTTCATTGGTATTGGTGTGGTATATACGCCATTTCTGGTATGTCTCACCACTTTTCAATATACGGTCGGATATCGATCTCGTTCGTAAAGCACGTCCTTGGCTGCGTGTGCAGATACCAGTATGAATCGGCGATCTGGCGCAGAGGAAGATGGTCAGCCATGATATTGTGAACGCTTCTGGAGGGAGTAATGCCTACCGCTTCGGGTTTGATCTTTGCATCTGGGTGGTCAAACTTCCAGTCCTTGGTCCTCTCGATATCGATCACTCCATCAATGATTGCATGCGAGACGTGAATACCCTTCGGTCCAAACTCCCGGGCCAGTGATTGTGCCAAAGCTCTCATGGCAAACTTCCCTGTTGCGAAGGAGGCACAGAGTGCGGACCCTTTCATGGCGGCCGTGGCCGATGTGAAGATGAGGGTGGGAGGGAACTCGGGCGATGCATCAACTCTCTCCAAGAGCAGCGGCAGCACGGCTTGTGAGAAGTGGAATGCTCCACGTCTGGTCACGTACAGTCAGAGCAAACTCTTCCGCATGGGAGAGAGCAGACCATGGTCAACATACCCGTTTGCTTCCCATCCACTCTCGAATTCTTCTTCCGAAAGCTCAAGAAATGGTTTGCGGATGAACCGTCCACCCACATTGTAGATTGCTGCAGCGAGTGTCGCACCTCCCAGCTCCTTTTTCAATTGTTGGAACGCATTCTTCACGCTTTGTCCATCAGCGCAGTCTGTGCTGATACCTATGGCTTTGCCTCCGGCGGCATTGATTTCTTGCACCACAGGGTCATAATTTGCAGGATTGCGAGCCAACAGGGCAATCGAATACTTTTGGGCGAACCGGCGGGCGACGGAGGCACCTCTGAAAGGGTTGTCAGACTTGAGCAGACTGTAGGAGAGGAAGGTATTGTTGTCGCTCGGTTGAGGCTTACGTCCCAGGTCCAACACCAGCAACCACGGCCCAAGCCTTTTGCGACGACATGTCTGGCGAGTTGATCTCTGAAAATGCAAAGGCCTGTGGTGAGTAGATCGTGAAGGCTTCAGGTTCTGTCAAGAGAGAGAGAGACAACTACGCGGGAGACCGATGTAGGCTATAGCGTACGGACACAGAGCAGTTGTATATCACTGAATCTTAACTCACAGAGACGGAAGGCTGTTTTTGCATAGAATCGTAGATTGTTCAACCCCTCAATGATGCGATGATGTGCTTGCGGGTTGACTTACAAATCGACGGAGGGAAGGACGCTCGATAAGTAATCTAAGGTACAGAGATCATGCATGCCAACCATTATTAGAGCTCGACCCAAGAGCCTTCCATAAGCCCGGCGGCACCATCCAAATAATGGCCACCGCTAGGTACATTAGGCACCTTGCTGTACTAGTCACGACCGCCCGGGACAACTTCCCCAAGGGCGCCCTTAGGCATAACGAGCCTCCCTTGCCAGACAGCCTGGTGGCATCGTTGGGTGTCGCTGGCAGCAGTAGCACCACCACATTGCTACTGGTTTCAAAGCTGCCCTACGGCATCCTCCCTGCTACTAACTCGCCTCTCTGACCTGAGTGCCACCTGCCTTTGCATCGAGGAATGCATGTCCCATTCCTGAACGCTCAATCACTGGCGGTCGCCTGATCTGTCTGCGGCGTTTCCACTGCTACGATCGCACTGTATCTGTGCACATCTATACTCATCTCATGTCCGTTCGAATACCATACCTAACAGGAACCATACAAGCCGAAATCGAAAGGGCGGTGAGGGACCAAGTCCCTGCCATTTAAGGTAGCTGGAGCTGTCGGAAGGCCTCACGGTACCTGCAGCAGATTCGCGACCGGTCAATCGCTTGTTTCAACGTCCCAGAGCTACCTTTTCTTGCATCATGCCAGCCTGGCCGCTGACCGACGGTGAAAAAATATGCTGCGCTTCAATAGCGTGTTGACGGCCAGCTGCAAAGAGTCGAAACGTCCCGTCTGATCTCCTCCCGTCGGCCCAGCTGCCTCTAGACGTGTATGTGTAACGCGTTGATGTGCCCTCGATGAGTTGTAGGTGGAAGTGATCCATACAGCGGAACACAGCTGGACGTCAAATCAAGCAAGGGTTGCAGCGCGGTCGCAGACAAACCGAGCCGGAGGGACATGGAAACGGCGAATTGAAAGATACTGTGTTTCTGTATTGGCGGACAACACAGGAACAGAATACTGCACGTATATTACACTCTGACGATCGCCAGGATGCATTACTTCGTTCGATGACCGGTCAATACCTCGCTCCAGGGATCGGTTGTTTCATGCTGTCCGAATGGGTTGTCCACTCTCAGCTACACCTGTTCCCCGCGATGTCTACTGCCAATAGTCGCTGGTGGCGTCGGACCAGACTTCGTTGAGGATGGCTCTTTCTGCTCTTGATTGGGCTGTCGCTGCCAGTCATGTTGAGTCACCTCGATGGCAGATATGAATTGTCCTCGAATAGTAAAAAGACAATACACCACGAGGAGGCAGCAGGTTAGGCAGACACGACAGGCAACAACAATCCTGGCCCAAGTAACAACACTGGGAATTCCATCTCTACTCTGTCTTGAACAAAGCGCGAAGGGAACGAATCAAAACGGGTGCGAGTGACTATTCTTGGCCAGCATACATGAAAGGTTGCCTTGCATGATCGGAATGTCAGCTGCAATGAACCCTATCCTACTTCGCAGACATGTGGACGACATATGCGCTCGAGGAGGCCCTATCACACCCACCACTACAATGGTTGACGGGCGAGCGTCCATGCAAGATGCCCAGCACATTCCACATGCGTTGTATGATTCGTCCCTGAACGAGGGTTGCAGCTTACAGAACGGGCCGCATTTCTTTTGGTTAACGGGACGCTTCTCGAGCCAAAAGCTCTCAGACTTCCACGGCTTCACCTCACTAAGACCTGGTATATGAGCACCGCACCTTTATGTCACGCAGCACGGATAATGCGGGATTAACAGCCTATTGAGTGGCAGTAAGGTTTCTAGCCATTCTGGTCTTTGCTTGGTTGGCAAGTCTTTGGCTCCTGCTGTGCAACTCTAAGCGAACAAAGCCAAACACTTTCTGCTCCCCTTGCTTTTTCGACTACCGCAGATATCGCGCGGGGGAAGAACAAGGAGGCAAGAATTGGAAAGACGAACGTCTGCAACTATACGCGTGCGGCACAGCGCTCGTAACGTCTCTCAGAACATTCATACTCCGTGGCTGCTCACGATCTAGGTATTTCGAGTCGGGGCACTCGCTATCGTTGCTGAATCACCTCGCGAATCACCTTTCAAATCACCTTCTCGATCCTCTAATCCCATATCGGCGACTATATCAGGCGAGCTGCAATGGACTTGATGGTTTCCACAGCTCCGTAAGCGCCCAATAATGGCCACAATATCGAGCACTTCCACGCAGCGCCGGCACCAGAGCATGAAAAGCAAAGAAAACTGGATAGGCTCAATGATTCGTATGGCAGCCCGGGGTTGTACTACCCTCCTTTCTCTACCATCGTGCTGATTTACCTATCACTTTACGTTGCTAACCCTGCAGTATAGCGAGCTTCTTGCAGGGTACATTTAGAGATACTGTGAGAGTCCCTGTCCTATGACATTGCGAAGGAGGACACTCAGCACCCCCTGTTCGTGATATCAATCCCCCGCCTCTCGCCAACAATTACTTCTCCTCATCCTAACCGATAGGTTTGCCTTTGCCAGCGAAAAGTCGCCCCATTCGTATTCAACCCCCTTTTGACTTTACGTACGTCCGTCAGGGCACTACGGTACTGCAAGATGACAACATGCGCCCCCTTGCGGCCCTCGATTCGATGCGCAACCAAGTCCTCGGGCAGCGAGGGATCACTGTCATTTGACCCGAGCACCCAGCGTTGCCGTTGGGCATCGGAAGCGGTTTCAGGATCAACGACAGTGTCGTATGTCTTGCGGGTAGCAGGCAGACAGACACACCCATGACCCCCTGTCGTGTTGTTCCGCTCATGAGACTCCAGTCCAGTCCAGGGCGTTTAGAATCACCGTCATCAACTGCCAACGAAACTACTCGCTTGAGGATGGAGGATGGACAAGTGTGATGTGAAAGCTGTTCTTCGTGGCCTGGCTCTGTGATTTCTTGCGGCTGTAGCGCGTGACTCGGCCAGTGTATTGCACGGGGCAAAAAAGGGGCTATTCGGAGTATGCAGCAACAACCTTATCAAGCGAAGAGAGAGAAAGAATCTTCATTCTATTATTATGATGCCTCCAGTTCATGTAAAACCAACTCAGAGTCAGGCAGGCAAAGCCCACTGCAACTCGCAAAATGTACTTGCCAAACTCCCTGGAACTGCCAGTGCATTATTGGACCCGACCGAGTCCAGCAGAAAAACCATGTGACCTATAAAATCGCCCATAATATAGCGACGACCCAAAACCTTTTCCAAACCATGGGGTATCTATCGCGATAAACAATGAGAAAGATGCCGCCGTGCAGAAATGAAAATATGCCCATGCATGGCAATCAGCCGTATCCGTAAGGGTACAATGGTCGGTGTGGCAATATCGAGCGACCTTCGTAGCTTTCATGTCCCTAACTTTTGTTGACCTAAGACGCCGTTCCATTTCCAAGAAACCCCTGTTCCCGCTAGGCTTTCGGGTTGCAAATATCTCTCTGTCCATGTTAAGCCAATTCGCCATGCTCCGATAGGGGTAAAATGACTTGTGCTGACAGTATCCTTGCTTGCTGAAACGCATGACTCACAGGTCTCAACGCTGTGTAAATGGATTGGAGTGGCTCGTCCGAGAGAACTTCGTGTTGTTACAGGCGCCTGAGAATAAAGCGCCAATTATATATCGCAGATGCTGTACGAAAGAGTTGTGTTTTCAAGATGGTTGTGGCGGAGTCGCGGTTTCGCCACACATAGTTCGTCCTTCGCTTGCTTTGAGACTGTCCATTTCGAGTTGCTGGCATGACGCGTCACCAACGGATCAGGCAGCAGAAGGCCTACGCAGCGTGTCCTCGCAGTTGACATCGAAGCGCATGTTCCAGAGTCTGATCTGGTTCATGATCTTCTCTGTCTGTTCAAGGTGGCGGTCACGTCCGAAGATGGAGTCGACGAATTCGGTGCCTGCCTTTTTGCCCATGGTTTTGGTACCGTCGCGTTTGGCAGCCTTCAACATGAAGTGTTCGCACTCTTTGAGAAGTGCCTTGAAGCGGTCCCACAACCTATGGCCGCTGACAATGAAGTCTTCGACGGTTTCTTGCTTGTCGAAGTTGTAGATGCGATCGACACATTCCTCCGCCCGCTTCATTTTGCCGGCGAGCTTGATGAGTAGCAACCATAGCTCGCCAGCCATGTCAGCCATGGGGGTAGAGGCGCCATGGTGGAAGACTGTCCAGTCGTAAATCCACTTGCCCAGCGAATTAGCATCAAACACACTACCCAGCAGGATAATAGGCAGCTCCGTAGGATCCCAGTGCTTGATCGAATAACCTGCAGGAATTCCCGCGCGGATGGCGTCCTCTTCGGTCGCCTGTGGCGTAAGAACGTGCTGGCTCTGCTTGGACTTGTGCAGTGGCTTGGTCGTAGAGGAGGAACGTCGAGCCCGAGATCGTTTCGGTTGCTCGTCTATAATCTGTTCCTGTCCATAGTAAAAGTACGTGTCAGTGCTTGGTTTTCTCGTATGCCTTGGTTTGGACGACGGTGGTTCTCGATAGATGTATGTTGGCTGCATTCTTGCATATTCAGCTTCATCGTCGTAGATGTAGACGGGCTGATTCTGCTTGCGCGATGACGAACGGGTATGGTATCTTGAGCTCGGGAAGGCATTGTAGCCATCGTATTTGCGGGGTTTACCCGTAGCCTCACTCACATAGACATCTTCCCGTGGTTCAGCGTATTGGACTCGGGGCTCATAGTATGGTGGTGGAGAGCCTGCGGGCGAGTACCAGCCTCCCACTTTGGGAGAGGGAGTGTAACTGGCCTTCCGCCCATGTTTCCTCGGTGACGTGTCATATTGAGGCGCGTAATGAACGTACTCGCCGCTGCTGTAAGGCGACGAAGTGTATTTGCTGTAATGCAGCGGTGGTACGCCGTAGTGGTAGCTCATCTTGACTCTGATCGACGGTGTCTTTTCCCCTGGTGTCCGGCGACAATCCTCACTCCTGCCCTTGGCCACAACAATCTTCCCCTCGATCGGGATCTATGGAGTTCGGGTCTGGCTCTGTGTTTTGTCGAGAGAAAAGGTAGGTCCGGAGATTTTTGGACTGCTCGAATATCATAGCGTAGTTGGACTGGATCGGTGGTCGAGACGCGCGTGGAATCGACTGTGAAGACTCAATCTGATCGACGAGGAGGTATAAGTTTGCTGCGGCCTGGCGATGACGCGCGAGTCTGATGTGGTGGAAAGGGGAAAAAGAGGAAAAGAAAAGTCGGATGGCTGGTAGAAGGTGTGGAAGTAGGTATACGTTGCTGTCTGCGGAGTCACCAAGGCCAGAAGTTCGATAGGACTAGCGGCGCGGAGCAGCTGTCTTGGTAGAATGAGTCGATGCGCCGCTGGGGACGACGGGCCGAGAAATGGGTCTGATAGAGGAGGCTGCCGTCTCAAAGCCAGCTGGTCCGTCGCGCTTTTCGAACGTGGCTGAACCTTTTTGCAAATCAGTGCTAGCAAGAACTGGAAGCCTGTAGAAGGCTCTGGGATGACCTGAAGCTCAATTACAGGTAGCCAATAGGCAGAGAGACAGAATAGAAGAGGAGATCTCTTTTGAAAGAGAAATTGACGGGTAGCGAGAAATCAGGGGCGATTTATTAAAGAGTGAGTTGTTGATGGGAGCAAGATGCATGTCCGAGTGGGTACACTTTTGGTAAAGGATGAGCCCACGTTGAAGTGGATGCCAGCGGATGGCTTTGAGGCTATCAAGGCTCAGGCTGGCTCATCCCCGAGAAGCCTGGCGTCGACCTGAACCAGGGGTCCTAGACTGTGAATTCTGTCACTTTTGATCCCCTGCGCCCAAAGACTCAACACGTTCGGATGTGTAGGTGGGCCCACGGCTAGTTTTACGGCTGGCTCTGACCAGCCCCTGGCGAAGGAAGCGAATGAAGGCGGACAAAGAGAGGAGAGGGTGTGCTTGGTTGAAACTGGGAGGCCTGCTGATACTGGTATGATACTGTAAATACAGCAGACAGTCCAAACGCACGGCAGCGGTACGGGATGAGATAGGAGGTAGTAGCTGGGTGAGCTTGACTTCGTCGAGATGCCGTTGTACTATCTTGACAGAGGTGGGTAGGCTGCCAGTCATTGTCGCGGCAGGACTTGGAAAAGAGAGATTGAGATTGACAGCAGCCTGCATTTGTAATAATGTGTGATCTCTTAGAAGCGACGGAAGTGGCGTCAAAAGAGATTTCAGAACCAGAAAATGTTGTTATGGCAGGCAAACTGCGCCCTGAGTAAGAAGAACTTGAGGGGTTATTTGGTATAGGCAGCCACGTCTCTAGGTACGGAGAGGCTGAAAAGCCACCTACCTAAGGTACCTACCTACCGGGAGGCACCTTAGGTATGTTTCTTGGTAGACCCGAACCTGCTTATGATTTCTTTTGCCACAATGCAAACCAGAACAGGCACCAACAGTCTCCCTTTGGCCTTTTACTTTTATTAAGGTATTGTTAAGGTAGCGAGACCGCGCCCTTTTTTCATGCGGTTGGCCTCTGTCTATCTCGAGCGGAATTGAAGCCACTCCAGAGATCATACTAGTAGCTCAATTCAACAGCTCTGAACAAGGCATGTCCAGTGCTCCGTCCTCCACAGGTGCGCCTCAGCTCACGACAGGATACTCAGACTGCGCAGTCCTCTTGTCGCTTACTTCTGACACTGTACGCGAACCGATTTCGACATTCAGCTCTACCGTCTGGCCCGAAGGTTTCCTTCAAGTTCGAGTTCCGTCTAGTGTCTGTCCTTTCGGAAGCACTCTAGTTGATGAGAAGGACAGAAAATGGTCATACCTAAGCTCTACCTGTGCGGTTTGGCAACAATGTCTGGACCATCATCAGTTCCAGGCTTGTTCTCCATTCACTTCGCCAGCTGACACCACAAAATGGTTGGGAAGATCATCGTTAGACCTACAGTCCATCTTCGAATGGAATTATTAGGCCCATCATCAATCGACAGGTCCAATGCTGCAGGTGACTCGCTCAGGAAGCCCTTCGGCTTCGCGCATGATATTATGTGTGTAGCTCGAGTCTGAGCGCTCTACTCGGCCAGATCCTAGTAATGCACATCACAGCAAAGACATCGATGCATTATCGGGGTGTTTCTTGTCCCTCAACTTGCTGCTTGGATTTGGCCCGCGGTCACACTCCAACAACCTCCATAGGGCTCCTCTCCGGGAACTCCTTCAGAAACAATCGGGCCACTGGGAATCTGCAACGGTTACCTAGGTAGAGATACCTTTGGTACCAGGCACCTACAGGTAGGTACCTACCGCAGGCTCTTTGCGGTATTGGGACAGTTTGCAAATTTACCATACAGTGCCATTAGGCTGGAGCCCTCCTTCAGTATCCTACGTTTGTTGCCCTTTGGGCTGCTTATTAGTCCAACAGATAGAACGAGTGGGAGAGTGCCAACTCATCGCAGTCGCAGCCTTCCTAGACGTCGTCGTCAGTCTTGGCGAGACTTCGGGCAGCATCACTTTGTCCTTCACCAGTTACAAACGCTTCTTTTCTGGCCGCTCTCACCCAACCTTCTCTTCTTCTCCGCTGCGTTGGCTGCAAAAAGGTAGGTCAGTCTCCACTTCGTCGATGGCCGATACTTCTTCAAGGAGGCAGACCTTGCGTTGGCGGTTCGCGTATGCAGCTGCTTCGCCCCGATCCGCGGGCATTCTACACGCCTTTTGAGCCTGTAAGGCGTCATCTTGGAACTTTCCTATGTACACATGGTGATCGATCTTGCCATGAAGATCCTTCTGAGTCAGAGATACATCGATTACAGCATGGCCACTCTCCAACTGGGCTGAGTAGGGCTCTTACAACTCATCTTTACAGGTGGAACCTCGGCTTGGTATTTTTTGAAGGCGGGCACCAAAGCAGATACAAGCGTCGCTTTTCCTGCTTGCAGACTTTTGCAGAAAGACGTTCTAAGGCGTGATAAGCTTTGGGGTTTGGGTTTCTTCCACGTGCGACTTTCCTTGGACTTTCAAAATGCTACAACATCGTGCTGAGCGCTTCCGAAGATTAACGGGCCTACAAGAGGCAAGTCGATCGGACCGCTGCTGCACATGCCGGTACAATGGAAAACTTAACGAGCTATGGCTTGGAAGGGGTCAAGCTAACTCCCAAACTTGAAGCGGCTTTCTGCCGGACGGTGTTGCGAAAACAGTTATCGCATTTTGTATCTGCTTAGTACCTACATAGGTACCTACTAGGTACCAGGTACACTATATTGTGACCTGGGTCATGCATTCAGGTTCTCCCAGACACTGCGGTTTCTGCCAGGGTAGAGGGCTATCACCCTGGACCGCAATTTCACCTCCTGCTTCGCCTGTATGGAACTAAGCAAGACTATCTCATGGTAGGGTTACTGTATATTTCCTTGGGATATTTCGTGATATTATTAATGGGGGCAAGTCCTTAAGGTACCACGGTACTGTACGGTGCCCTAGAGCTTTGAAATGTCCCCCGGCTAGCTGCCCGGGGTTCGCTCCACTACAGGTACGTACAGATATGAGGTGCAGTGCACTAGCATTCGGTTACAAGATTTGATTGCCCCGAGAATGTCCCCCGCCCTCGGAGTGACACCGGGCAAACCCACCCGCGACGGGTAAGTAGCTTCCTCCCGGCAGTATGTTAGTACGTACGTACAACGTTGTACACTATTCCCCTACGGTTGCTGATAGGGACTCCAATGATAAGGTGGGAGATACTGTAACATAACACGCAGCTTTATCATTACAACTTACCCTCCACGATAAGGATTGATTGACCTCCTGTCCGCCACTTGGCTGTCCGGCTGCATTGATCAACGGCGGCCAAATGCCACTGCTCACTGAACCATCTGCACCGTAGATCACGCTTCACTACTGGACGACGGGCCAACGCTTCACATCAGACGTCTTCAAATGTCCTTGGTCCTTTCCCCTCCAGTTGCTATGTATCTCATGCTGCCCTCGCGATCCTTGTGAGCAGCGGACGGCCGACTTCATACTGATTCGATCGTCAATCTTCCATCGGTTCCTCTACCGCGAAATGCGCAGCGAAAACTGGCCATGTGTGTGGGCTCAATCTGTTTCCAAGTAACGTGCACCCCAAGCGACAAGTCTGTCTCCGTGCGTACTCTAGGTTGCTGGCTCCAGGATCTCCCGAGGCTATATATGCTATATACTAATGTCGGTTCCTGATGTCGGGGCTCCAAGAGCCCTGCCGCCCGACGCCAACACCCCGCGAAAGAGAAGGAAACGTGCACCCGCCACAGGAGCAGCGGCGGATTGCTTCACATGCGCCACGCGGGACGTCAAGTGCGATCGACGGAGACCTTATTGCTCCCAGTGCCTCGACGACGGAAAAGACTGTGCTGGTTACAAGACGCAATTGACCTGGGGCAATGGCGTTGCCAGTCGGGGCAAGCTGCGTGGGCTCTCTTTACCAATCGCTGGTGCCCAGAAAATAGCTACATCTAGCCCGGCAGTGAATCCAAAGAGGAAACCGGCTCAGCAGCAACGCAGCCTGGTGCCGCCCTCGAACAAGCAAGGCCGGCCGCTGTCCGAGCTGTTGAATACCTCGTCGTCTTCCAGCGCCAGTTCCAAGCCTCCCGATGCATTCCATGTCCTTCAATTCGACCAGGCCACTGGCATCATGCCTTCCGTCACTCCATCCAGTACCAAGTCCTGGGCGCCGTCCACCGCAACCGTCTCGCCGACTTCCACCAGGGTCCGGACAGACTCGTCAAGGCCGGTTTATCCAACGGCGTCCTCTGGTCCTCCTCTCCTCTCACCAGTTGACGACTTCAATTTCGCACCTAACCTCCAGCCAAGTGTTGGTCAAAGCGGGACAGGGCATACTTCGCCCACGTCTTACGTTTGTTCCACTCCGGAAAATGCATACTTCGGGCGTGTCCTCAGCCACGGCTCCATCGGCGGCCGCGAGTCGCTCCCGGCCGCATATCCCTCCTATCCGTGTCCCTACAACGGGGTCCTGGTTGAAACCCAGCAATATTCAGTCTATCAGAGACAGCAAACGCCTTATATGGAGAATGATCCGTACACACAGCAACCGTTGCCTCCGACCCTCGAGTCGCCATTGGAACAAGGGGATAACATTAGAGAGGAAGCGGTTGAGGAAGTTGGCGGCTGTGCTCTCGAAGACGACTGCGCGGTAGCCGATGATGATTCTGTGGTTGGTCTGGGAATTGTTCCACTCAATTGCAGCTTCCCACTGTCACCATTCGCCGACATGAACGCTATTGGGGCAACTCCCCGAATGCAATATCTCATCCAATACTATGTTGAGGTCATATCGCCTGTTATTGTTGCATTTGATGGCCCCTCCAACCCCTACAGGACACAAATTCTTCGCCTGGCGGCCAGGAGCGAGACACTTCAGCATGCGATATCTGCTCTGTCTGCTAGTAATCTGAGGCAACGGAGAGAGACTGGAGCTCTGTCTACTGGCAAGACCGCTCCCGCAAGAAGATCGTCAATGGCCCATTTGACACTGACGGAGGGGCCGATGCAGAGCATGGGTTTGTCCTCTGCTGAGGAACAAGCACGAGAGGAGTCCATGCATAAGGGGCTTGCGATCCAGTCATTGAACAGACAGCTGGCAGACCCTGTGTTACGGAAGGACGACTCCATTCTGGCCACGCTTTTAATGTTGTGTCTCTTTCATATTTGCGATTCTGGTGTTGCAAAATTCCAGACGCAATTTGCGGGTGTGAAGAAACTCCTCAGCCTTCGGCACAATGACCTAGGCTTAGACACAAAGGAAACGAAGTGGTTCACAAGGATGTTTACCTGGTTTGATGCTATGACAGCTACTGTCAATGATCGTGAAGGACAACTTCAAGGGCATCATCTTGACGTCTCTGCATGTTCTGACGAGGAGTGGGCACTTGAGAATCTCGCTGGCTGCGATGGCCAATTGTTCAAGACAATTGCAAAATTAGGCCGACTGAATGTCCTAAGCCAGGGCAAGTATGTCGAGGAATTGCCGACAATCGTTCCTCGGCCGATGCCGCCAACGCCTGCGGGCTTACATTCCGATTATAACGACTTTGATGGCAATGGATGGCTGCGTTTAGCCGAGGATGAAAGGATATACGGCATTAATACCGCGGTTCCAGATCTCCAAGTGCAATTCTGGCGCGAGTGGCGGGAGATTCGGCAAGCCCTGCAGACATGGGAGTTGAACACTACCATGTTCGACTCATCCAGTGCAGAAGCCCCGTATTTGACTCTTGACCAGAGAGTTGACCTTGCCAATATCTCGGAATGTTTTCGATATGCAGGCCTGCTGTATACGGAGCGCCTGGCCAATCCGACCATTTCAAGCACTGATGCTTGTATCAGGACCTTGGTGCAGAGATGCCTCACGTATATCAGAGCTGTCAAATCGGACGTATATCTCCTCTGGCCCCTGTTCATTACAGGCAGTGAATGTGTGGAGACACAAGACCGCGATGTCATTCGCCAGCGATGTCTGGATATTCAGAAAGATAGCGGCTTTCTCAATAACATAAGCTGCCTGCAGCTCTTGGAAAAGGTATGGAAACGAAGCGACGACAAACACATGCACAATACGGTTCAACCGACCCAACTTGGGGATGGTGGATTTAAATTCACGACTATCATGAAGCTGGAGGGAAACAAGGGGGAATATATTGTTGTTTGAATGGTTTCGGGAACATGTCGGATATGATTATGATTTGGCTGTCAGTAAACACTGGATCCCGCTCAATCTGATGTACCGGACAGAAAGTTATCCACCCCCGATTTTATTTTCTACACACTGGTAACGATGTCGGTGATTGGAATGAGGGAAACATCTTGACTGGCTCCCCAATAGTTTGCAATCCAAGCGCCGGCGCTTGTATCAAGCAATGCCCGTCCTCTAGTTCTGTTATGGCGAAGTAGCGCTTGATCCGTCGTGAACTCGATGCGAGGAAGAGACGCCAAGGCAAGGCTGAGTTTATCGATATCTAACTGGTCAAGCGAATGTTCAGACGCTTTATAACCGCCTGCGTTTCTTCTAACCAACTAATAACCAGGTCTCTTCCGAGGATCTCACGTCGCCCGTGCTCCCCAAACATATGGATTCTCAAGCCGGGGGTGCCTCGGGCGCATCTACTCCCAGAGCATTTACCAATCAAGCCACCTCTGCCGAAGAACTTCTTAAGTCGCAAACCGTTGGCCTGGTCAACCTTGCCGATTTTCGCAAACGTCGCGCCGATGTACTTGACCGAAAGGAGAAAGAGGGCCAAGAAGGGCCTGTCGGTGCCGGCACACCAGACCATGAGAACAGCGACGGGTGAGCCTTTCGGAATCCCCAGTGGAGGCCGGTGCTAACTTGAAAAGTACAGTGTGGTAACACGTCGCGCCGAGCGAACCCTTAAAAAGAAGAAGAAAGCTGCTAAAGGTCTTTTGTCGTTTGGAGAAGAAGAGGTTGATGATGAAAGTGCAGGCTCAACTCCGGTGTCAAAAAGTCCAAATAAATCTGCAGAACCATCATCACCTGAACCGGCTGGTACGGGTCGCAAATTTACACCCAATCCAAAGTCCACCCTGCCACCTCCTAGAGCCATGACAAAAGCTGCCCTAGCCGCAGAAGCTGCTGCTAGGGAAAAGTTAAGAAAAGAGTTTTTGGAAATACAGGAGGCAGTCAAGCAGACTGAGATCGCCATCCCTTTCGTATTTTATGATGGCGCCAACATTCCCGGCGGTACCGTGAAGGTCAAGAAGGGTGATCACATATGGCTTTTTCTCGATAAATGCCGAAAACTAGGTGCCGAACTCGGTGTTTCTGGCAGCGGAGCGAGTCTCAAAAGCAAAGAAGACAGCAGAAAGCAATGGGCTAGAGTCGGTGTGGATGACCTGATGTGCGTCAGAGGGGAAGTGATCATTCCACATGTGAGTAGACCTCAAGCCACATATCCTCTCACCTGGCGCTAACAAAATCTAGCACTATGAATTCTACTATTTCATTGCGAACAAGATCCCGGATCCAATGAGAGAAGGAAGACTCCTGTTTGACTATTCTGGCACCGCTCCCAAGAAGGGCGGTGATGAAGGGTCCGCGTTACTGCCCGTGCCAGCGAAGGAGGAATTGGAAGGCCAGAACGATGATCCAACTTTGACAAAGGTGGTTGACAGGCGCTGGTACGAGAGAAACAAGCACATCTATCCCGCAAGCTTGTGGAAGGAGTTCAAGGCCGGCAAAGAGTTTGAGGAGCTGGCAAAAGGTCGCAGGGATGCACAAGGTAATGCTTTCTTCTTTGGTTGAAGGCGGAGTTTTTACAAGCATGAGGTCGTGATTTGTCCACAGGGTTGGACTCATTCGTATCTTATGGAGGGAGCAGCACCGAGCATAGAAGGCTGGTGAGCCTGAAGCGGCAGGAATAGTCACGTTACGCTCCTGCTTCTTCCGACCGGGCTCTTTTCAATTCTCCTCCAGCCTAGACACTTAACCTCAACGATTGCTGCAAAACCGTCGTTGGTTCCCCGCTGCCTCTGTCACCGATGTGGCTTTTGAGACGATGGATCAACGTCTTCGATGCAACAACCAGACCGGTGGACCTTGTCGCTCTGTTCTCTCGCAAGAGGCAGTCGTCACTACATGCTCGCATGTATCACCCTGCGCCTTGTTGTTTTGCAAAATCTAACCCCTTGAATAGACACATCTTCTGCACCGCATGCTCGAAGAAGGCCGGCCTTACTGATGCCCCTCGAACCGAACGACGTTGCCCTGTTTGTGCAACAAGCCTGCCTAATATCGACGATGCCGTCCAAACCCGCCTCAACCCTTCAGAGGAGTACAAGGCAAGTGTACTGAGCGGGCTTGATCCCTCTACAATCATGGAATGCGCAGGGCGAGCAATAGCCTTCTGGGCCTATCAGATTACACAGGAAATGTGAGGAGACGGGCCCTGCCTAATAAGCACTTTTTTGATGGAGTTGCAGCTCTTATCAGGAGTACGTCGCCAGGAACCTCAGCGAAAGCAACGACCACCTCAATACAGCCGTGGATAAGATCATCCATGATGCAAACCTCGAAATCCAGTCACTAGAGAAGAAGTTTGACGGTACGCCATGCAGCTTCCAGCAGCGTTGTACACATTCTGACTTCTCTGGAGCGCTGACGGTCGATCACAAGACGCTCGAGCAGAAATATGCTGAGCTCGTCGACCTATACCGGGAGAAAAGCAGGAAGCATTCCCAAACACAGAAGCTCTATGACACTCTGAAGAAAAAGTGCCTTGCAGAGCAGACACAGGGCGCACTTTCCAACAACCCTGCACACAATCTCAGATCCGCAGACAAGATCCCCCAGCCAGCCTTGGCTCGGAATAGGACAGATGAGAACCAAAACCCTGCACAGCGCCAGAGGCTTCATGAGAGACCTGAATCCCGAGGGAGACAAATACACCATGGCCCTGAGCAACTTCACCCTCACCAAAGGTCCGGTAGCAGTGCGTACGGTGGTGATCATGGGGGCCTGCCGCCGCCGGAAAAAGCTCGTGTAACTAAGACCCGTGCGTCTCACTATGTCCATTCGTTTTGCTGTACTTACGGATGGAAGCGAACCTTGTTGTTCCGGGCACACCAGTGCATAGGGTAGCGTTACCCAGTCAGGACGGGACGAATATGAATACGAATCGGACCTATATCCCAACAACAGCTTCCCGTGGTCAGTTCGCCGCCCGTCCAGAAGCGCCGGGCTCAGCTGGCCGGCAGCCACTCTTTTCAAGCCGGATACTCGCAGCTCGGGATCTTGGTGGGATCACGGCAGCTACGAGACACGGTCGGGCAGGCGCTGCTGGCTCGTTAGATAGTATGGGATCAAGGTCCACCGCCTATAGCGGTCAGAACTCTGTGCACCACAGGGGAAATATGGCTTACGATTTACAGACAGATTTTACCATGCGCCACAGCGAAGCGAAAACATCAGTGGAGCAGCCACACGGTTTTCCGACGGCTTCTATTAAAGTATGGAACGGGCATCTAGTCAACAGACACCAAGAGTGGTGGCGCCAACTGTCCAAAGGAGGGAGGAAAGCTAGGTTTGCTCAATTCGCTGGACGCCTCATCACGCTTCTTGCGCCCTTGGCAGAGCTGACCCTGCGCTTGACATGTCTTCCTTCACCCCTCGAGAAACTGGGCTCATTGACTCGGTTGAGCATCTCTGATTCTCACATAGCGAGGGTAACATACGTAGCCATGAAGGAAAGCTTTGGAAGATGCAGGACTGCAAGGAGAGAGGCCAAGCAAGAAGAACATAAGGTACATTCCGAAACTTGAATGGAACAAAAACACAAAAGTATCTTTTCGTGGCTCAACTAGGTAGAGAATCGCCGCTCCTCACAGCTAGAAATATCTAGCTGGCAGTCCCTCCTTCCAGCAGTGCGAGTTGCGCAACGTTTCATAGCTAGGCGACCTGTTTAAGGTGCAGCTCGCGAGTAACATAACAATGGCTATCCATTCCCGGGGTATCTTACTGGTATTGTTCCAGAACCAGCTCATCGTTCCCTTTTCATATCATCGCCAACATCCTGTCCATTCCGTGGTATGGCAATCAATCCATCACCGCTCCGTGAACCATCCATCGAGGCACAAATTCGCATGGTACACGTATGATGAGCCATGAGTTTGCGGCCGATGTAGACATCGGTCAATACATATTCTCGAACCCGAAGACGAGGCCGAGACCTATCAGTACCAGCCCAGTCTAAAGCCCATGTCGCTGGATTGGTCTCACCTCACTCAGGGTATTGCTGGACAGGAACCGCCCGCAATCATGGTCCGTCCATATCAGTGGTGGACAGGGGAGTCTGGATGTCGACAATGATACTACCAATTCCTCCTTCCACCCTTTCCTCTCCCGCGTCCGAAGCCACCGCCGCCACCGCCACCTCCACCTTGATCGAAACCACCTCCGCCTCCAAATCCGCCAGCGGGACCGGTAGGAGGCTGCGGTTGACCCATAATACCAGCACCGCCGGCAGCCATGAACTGCATAAACTGGGATGGATCCATGGTTGTAGGATCGAGGCCCTGAGAGGTCATGGCAGCAAACATCTGCTGCATCTGCGCCTCGTTAGGCATTGCCATCTGCGACATATCGCCGGCGGGGCCGGTACCAGGACCGGGACCAGGACCAGGACCAGGCGCTCCAGCCATGGGCGGCATACCTGGCATCCCACCGCCAGGAATCCCCTCGACAAACGCTTTCAGTTGCTCGGCTTGTTGCCTGATCTCTTGGACCTCCTTGGGCATCTGCTGCTGTTTCAAACAATACGACGCCCACGTAAACTCGTCGAAGCCGTAGTTGAAATAGTCTGTGATATCCGCACCCGGTTTGCGCCACGGTTTCGAAGACTCGGTGGGGAAGTCGACGTCAAAGTCGGTCGAAAGGATAGGTTTGCCTGTGGCTGGATGCACAGGATTGCCATTGGGGTCGATCTTCGAGGTGTGTCGCGCCGGGTAGTCTGTGCCGGGACGGTCATTTGGTTGCTGCGAGTCTCCTCGTGTGTCAGCCGCCGGTGTTCCTGCTTTGACGCCAGCGGGCGTCGGTGTCGATGATGATTTTCGGAGGTTATCTGCAGCTGTCGGGGCAAGGCTCGAAGGCCGCTGCTGCTGCTGCCTCGTCTGTCTGCGCGAGTATTAATCACCTGAGTGCTGGTCGCCCATTGAGAGCTAGGTTGGAGAGAACGTACGATCCTGACCCAGGTTGTTCTGATGAAGGTTCATCTTTGGCATCTGCGTCTATAATGAAGTCGACATCATCCTGTGAAACGGTCAGGCTTGTGCTCTGGTGGAGGCTTTGTTGGACGCTGTGATCGTACGTCGCTCTCCTCCTCTACTTCTTCGCCTTCTTCTTCACCGTCCTCCGCATCTTCCATCTTCACCTCGCTCTGGTGGGTTTGGTTGCCGTTCACCTCATTGTGTTCGGGATAGATGTCATCATCGTCGGAGTCCATCATCTTGTCGTTTTGCCGTCTTTTTGTAAGATAATGGTGGGAAGTCGCCGCGCGGTTGATCAGCACAAGACTCGACGCATGCGCGCATTATGTTTACTCAGTTTGCTTATTTTGCACTTCTCGTCTTGGCGTGTTTGACAGCAGGCTGAGGCTGCGAGCCTGATCAGTGTCTGATGGTCTCCACTGCATTGAGCCGAAACAGCCAATCGGAGCTTCTGCTTCATCAAATGGGAAGGTCGGGCGACTGCGGATGGTTCGAGAAAAAAAGTACCCCGTACCTTTCGAAGTACTACTAATTGGTATCGATCCTCATCTGTTTACAGGTCTTCTGCACATTTTCCTTACCTACCTTTACACCGTACCGAACTACACGAGCTTCCCTACCCAACCGACACAATCGAATCCTCTCGTCTCGACTTCCAATCGCTATCCTTTCACAATGGTCAGTATCCGAGGTTCTTTTGTTCTAGGGCTTCCGCGCATTTCGCATTGCGCCATCTTGGAACATCTCGCTAACAGCTCCGCGTACAGTCTACCGCACTCAAGAGCGTACGATCCCTCGCTCCTCTCCTCGACCGAGTCCTGGTCCAGAGAATCAAGGCGGAGCCGAGAACAGCCGGCGGCATCTTCCTGCCAGAGAGCAGTGTCAAGGACCTAAATGAAGCAAAGGTCCTAGCTGTGGGACCTGGCGGTTTCGACAAGGAGGGAAAGAGACTGGCGATGAGTGTCAAGGAGGGTGACAAAGTTCTGATTCCTCAGGTATGATCAGGACACGGGATCAAGCCATTTGTTCGAGCATGGAGACTGATGTACCGTTGCAGTATGGTGGTAGCCCTGTGAAAGTCGGTGATGAGGAGTACCATCTGTTCCGGGACCATGAGTATGTCCAATTCTACCCTTCTGCATACTGTTCATGTCACTGACGATGAACAGACTCCTGGCGAAGATCAACGAATAGACTTCACGCTCCTGAGCTCGATACCACAGTTGCACAGCCGTCCAGCAGGCAGACTTGATGTTCGGCCACATGGGCCAAGGCTGAAAACGCAACGTTCCAGGTCGTACACCGTGTACACCGTGTAATATCATTGAGGCACCATCCCAGTGTCCCTAAAATCCCAAACCCTACAAGGCTCTGAGACGAGGGGGAATTTAGAGAAAATGTAATTTCAGCATCAACGACAAGCGCGGAGTCTGTCATGCATCTTGCATATATCATTGTGTACTTTGTTCGACAGGACCAATCTATTTAATCTCCGCTCAAACAGCGACCGACAATTCAAGGTTCAGCCCCATGTATTACCACCAGGTCTACAGCTGCTCAAATCCAAGAGCCTGGTCTTGCCGGAAGGACAACTGCCCGTTTCCGGACAGAAGAGTTCTTCGCTATCCCAAAACTCCGAGTTGCCTCACTACTGCCATTGCCATCCTCGCCCTCCTCAGGCAGGTCCTCTGATGCGCGAGTTGGACTTGCCCTGCTCACCGCCACCTCCAGAAGTGTTGCCCGATTTGAAACGGGGCATGTCCTTGACCTCCAATCCCCTTCCAATAACCTCTCGGAAATCTAGCCCAACCTCGCCCAACAGCTCTCTTTCGTGTGACCAGACAACGTCCATGCATTCTCTCCATAACTTGCCGTCCTTCTCAACGGCACTCAGTTGCCGCACGAGTAGAGTGTTGAACGTTTCGAGATGTCCATTCGCCCATTTGATACATGCGCTGATAGTGGTCGATGGGAAGGACGCTTGGTAGATAAGTACGGTGTTTTTAACCATGGTGAAGTAGACGAAGGAAATGGAGAAGACATATCGATGAAGATCACCCTCGAAGACGCACTGCCGTGCCCGCTTGCTAAGAGTTTCGCTCCGCGCGTTCAGATAGATTTCACGCGCTCTGTCTTCAAACCCGAGGCGGATCAGATAGGCGGAGGTCTTCTTGGTGGCTTCCATGAAGGAAGGCGTCTCCACAAGTTCGCGGCAAAGAACTGTTGCAAGTTTTGCGGCACGTTCATCAACCTTGACTGTGATCAACTCCTGGGCGATTGAGTTGTTCTTTAGGCCCCTTGCGATCTTGCGAAGCTTTTCGACCTTCTCTACGGCTTCATCGAACCGCTGTAGAGATATTTCAATGTCGAGGTCATCGATTTGCCCTTCCACCCACCGAAAGTTTTGCTGCCTCCCATCGACTTCGATCAGGATGTCCGGTCTATCCTTGGCGGAGTTGATGTTCTCGATCATTTCAGTGTTTTTGGCAGACGCTGGGTCACGGGACGCGAAATAGCTCAAGCCCTCAGTTTGAGACTTGGTCTGCTCCTCATGGGTTTTGCTGGCTTTACGACACTCCTCTGTCGCCTTTCTCAAAGCCATCAGAAGTCCGTTCTTTGCCTTCTCGTCGCGCTTCTCATGCCGGTAAGTAAGCGATCTGCCGGCGGATCTGACGGTGAGTGCAGACGAGATTGTTTTCTCTTCGGTCGGCGTAGGGCTGCCATTGGTCAAGCTCGTGGCCATATCAATGACTTCAATATCTTGTAGGGGCCAGCATTCTTCAGCTACGAGTTTCGTAGGGGCGGGGCCTTGTTGCGGCGCATTAGGATCGACACGCTTGCGTTTCTTAGACGCGATCAGAAGATGATCATTCAGAAGTACAATGTGAACGGGTCGTTTTGGTTTCCAGGTTGCACTGTCAAGTTCGATCCAGTTTCCAGTTTCGGCGACGATATGACGGCCAGGGGCTGCGGGGAGAAACTTCTGGGATTTCTCGACATTCTTCCACAACGCCTGGAGCTGGATATTCCACATCTGCTCCAGGTTGGCAACTGATGTTCTATTGGCGTTACGCCTAGACTGCGAAGAGCCATTGAGCTCTTGCGCAAGGGTGGTGTTGATGGTCCCCGAACTGGCTTGTCCAAGTGTGCCCGTAAGCTCCGACATCAGATTCTGGAGAATAGCCATTTCGCTTTTGAGCTTCTCCGCCTCTTTACTGATTTTGATGAACTGTGTTCTGTTCTGGTACACGCTCTGTTGTAGTTCGGCGGAGTTGCTATTCTTGAGCCGCTGCAGATTGGTCTGGTATTCCTGAATATCTTGTTCCGATGCATTGGAGAGAAGTTCCGTGACATAGCGCTCATGCTGGAGATTCGGGTCTTTCAGGACTTCATTATCGACCACCAGTGGCCGTGAAGGCGATGTCCCAGGACGGCGCGGTGAACCACCTTGGGAACGTCGTTTGAGTGCCCCAGGAAGGCTAGGGACAGGAGGAGCCCCGACATTGCTGAAATCGGGGAGCTGATTATAGCGCGTGGAGTATCGTCGCTTCACAAGGTCGGATGTCTCAGTCGGAGCATTTCTTTCTCGTGGCACTGCTAGGGACTCTCCCGACTTCTTCTGCTGTGTTGCTGGCCTCGTAATGCCGGGGCCGGTGGCATTTTGGGGTGCGCTTATGGTAGGCCGGTCCTTGCGTTTCCTCCTCAAAGTGAGGGTCCTTGGGTCCATTGTGACAGTAATGGACCGGAAACAGCTCCGGGCTATTTGATGGCGATTTCAGTTCACAGAGACATGTAGGGACAACCACGTCCAACCTGTCAGTTCACGGTAAGGTAGTCAGGTTGAACTAAAGGGTCGGATCCCCAGGTTTATCCCTTTCGGATGGAGCGTGACGCCGCCTTGCGATATAGAGTAGCAGGCAGCGAGATATTGGTACGGCAGATCATGGTACGCAGCATACGCACTTCTTGGCGACAGCCAACGGCAGCCTTGCAATTGTCCAGTCCGCGAGTCGGGGTTAAACTTGAAGCTGGGAAATTTAACAGAAGCTCCTCAAAGACATCATCATCCCACTCGCGATCCTCGGGCAATTTAATCTTGCGGCATACTCTCGAATAGGTCGGATATCACACGATTGTTGGGCTTTCTTTCCATCCCACCGATATCCATCATTGTACTGCGGTCACTCACCAACGGCGCCTTGTACCGTCACCCATCATGAAGACATCAACAATTGTCACGGTATCCGTTGGCACGGCCGTGGCCGGACTGCTCGGTATGCTCTCGCTGGATACGACAGCCTTAATGCCGATTGAACGCAGTTGACAAGCTATTAGCCTATGCCGTGTACTTTGACTACAAGCGGAGAAATGACCCCGAGTTCCGAAAAGCTTTGAAGAAGGAGTCGCGCAGGCAAGCGAGGTTAGCCAAAGAAGAGGCCGAGGTCCAAGGCAAGCAGCGAAGAGAAGAGATCAAGCAGGCTGTTCAGGAAGCGATCGATGAAGGTTTCCCTACGGACATTGAAGAGAAGGAGGCATTCTTCATGCAGCAAATAGCGCAGGGCGAGGCGTTGGCTGGAGACGGTATGCACCTATCGTTTCTGCTCTCGGAGAGGGTAACTTACAATTCACAGGCTCTGATCCCGTTGGTGCTGCCCTCTGCTTCTATAAAGGCCTCAAGGTGTATCCCGAACCTTCGTCACTCATCGGCATCTACGATAACACTGTGCCCAAAGACATCCTCGAGATCCTGGCCATCATGGTCGCCCAGGACAAGAATCTCAAAGTAGGCTCATTTGGGGCTTCCAGCGATGCATCGGCTTCCGACAGCGGCCCCGGCGTCGAATAGACGTCTTATTACAGGACGGATCACATGCCAATGTACCAACAAGAACTTCAGTCTCTGCTGCGCAGGGAGGAAATCCGCATGCATTGAAGACTTTCTTCCGAATCTCGCCTCTCTGCCTCTCTGTACGACAGATGTACGCCAGTGCTGTCTAGAGGTGCAGTTTCAAATATGATCCTGGCTTGGACATAATATTCAGCGGTTATCAGTTGTTCGATTCAATCAAAAGCTTGACAATGTCTCATCACTCCATTTTCTGAACGTTTCCTTGAAAGCTCGGTCGATGCACGCCATTCCCGTTGGCATCGGGATGGAGTTCTCACAGGCTTCTGACCATATTGGCTATGTTCTGATCTTAGGCAGCTCGGCCATGGTCACAGAGCACTCCATCGGCCCAAGTGTTCTGCGGGAAGGTCGCACAAAGTCTGATTTTTGCTCTCGTCACAACAACGAGAGAACCTTCAATAGCCTCTCAATCAGTCTTGGTGGAAGAGATTGCTAACAATAGGTGCAACGACTGAGCAGAAGCGTCGAGCATCACTTGCCTCAGACATTGAATTTCATTCACGCCCTATTCCTGCCACAGCGCCGAAGGTTTCATACATTGCCTCGATTCGACTCCGCATCTGGTACTTTCGTCGGAAACCTGGCTGTAACTTCATTCCCTTCAAATACCCATGATATGGCTGATCGCGAATATCCGGCCAGGCTTCTAAGAGCGGCTTCCTCCGCGAACTGACCTCGTTCACATCTATCCTCGTATTTGCTGCGTCGGTTTCTGCCTATCTATAAGCAAATCGTCTATCCGCTTGGCACACCTAGGTCGGTGTCAGAAGGCTTTCGACGTCTCGGACATGGTCGATCCATAGGCATAAAGGTGACGGACGGCCCTGCCATTGTATGGAATTTAGACGTTCATATCGGGGCCTCCACAGACAAGATACTCTCGCACGACACTCTCTGTCGCAACAATGGGCGGACCAGCGCCTCATCCTTTCGACCCTCTAACTCCTGAGGAAATATCTCGAGTATGCCTGTTCCAGAAGCCTGAATGCTTGTATTTCGAAGACTAACCAACAGACTGCTGGTCATGTTCGGGCTGCTTTTCCAGAACAAGATGCTTATTTCAGGGTCATCATGCTCTCTGAGCCGCCGAAGAAAGAAATGATTTTGTTCCTCGAGGCCGAAAGCAACAGCAGCATTCCGCAACCCAGGCCAGCTCGGATTGCTTCGGTCCAAGCCTTTCTCGGCCCACGAGACAGCGAGCACTTCTTCCAGTTGAAAGTCGATGTCTTGTCAGGCAAGGTTATCGAGCAAGAGCAGTTGCGTGGCTGTCATCCACATGTTGACGCCAATGACATGCAAAGAATTGAGCGAGCATGTCTCGGTGATCCTGAGGTCCAAGCTGCTATCAAAGAAATGCAGCTGCCCGAAGGAGCCCAGGTCAAGATTGAACCGTGGACCTATGCCACTGATGGCATGAATGATATGAGCCAGAAGATCACCATGGTAAGACCAATGAACGCTTGGATGCTTTCGGGAAGCTTAAGGAGACCTAGTGCTATTTCTACATGCAACTATCCAGTCATCCAGATGCCAACCATTATGCTTACCCTCTGGATCTTTGTGTCGAGGTGTCGGGCGACGCTCGCGTCCTCAAGATATATTATCTGCCGTACGGCACCTCCAACGAAATCAGCTTGAGCGCAAAACCGTATGACCAAAAGAAGCTCCTCGGCTCCAGTACCGAATACCATCCTGACCTGGTCTCGGAGCATCGGACTACAACGAAACCTTACCACGTCTCTCAACCGCAGGGGCCGTCATTCGTGACCGATGGCAACCTCATCCGCTGGGAGAAATGGACTTTCCGTATTGGCTTCAATTACCGAGAAGGGCTGACCCTCCACGACGTCAGATATGACGGGCGAAGTCTTTTCTACCGGTTATCTCTTTCAGAGATGTTTGTGCCCTATGGCGATCCCCGAATGCCGTACGTACGCAAGGCAGCATTTGACCTGGGAAACGATGGAGCTGGAGTCAATGCCAACAATCTACAGCTCGGATGCGATTGTCTAGGCCACATCAAGTATTTCGATGGGTGGCATACCACTAGTTCAGGAGATCCTCTTCAGATCCCAAACGCCATCTGTTGCCACGAAGTCGACGACGGCATCTTGTGGAAGCATACCAATTTCCGTACTGGCAATGCCGTGGTGACTCGTTCCCGTGTCCTGGTTCTCCAGACTATCATCACCGTGAGCAACTACGAGTACATCTTCGCCTTCCATTTCGGTCAAGACGCATCCCTTCAGTACGAAGTTCGGGCAACAGGGATCGTGTCCACTGTGCCTATCAGCATTGGGGATCATGTTCCTTTCGGCACCGTTGTTGCACCAGGCGTGATGGCGCCATACCATCAGCATCTTTTCTCCCTACGAATAGATCCGGCCATTGCAGGCTACAAGAACTCCTTGCTCATCGAGGAATCACACCCCATGCCAATTCAAGACCCCAAGGTCCACAATCCGTTTGGTGTGGGATATACGACGGAATCGCAGTTTGTCGAGAACGAGTCTGGCCATGACCTCGACCACAGTGTCAATAGGATTTTCAAAATCGTTAATGAAGATGTGATTAACCCTGTGACCGGCGGGCCTGTCGGGTACAAGCTTTCACCATTCTATAGCCAATTGCTTCTGGCTCACCCTTCATCCTACCATGCGAAGAGATCTGAATTTGGGGCCCATGCAGTGTGGGTCACCCGGCATCATGATGATGAGCTGTTCGCAGCCGGTCAACATACCATGCAATCTTTGGGCGGGCAGGGGATCGCCTCATGGATCAGAGAACGCAAGCAAAAAGAGGAAGCCACCTGTGTCAGAAATGAAGATATCGTCATATGGCATACTTTTGGTTCGACACACAATCCTCGAGTCGAAGATTGGCCTGTCATGCCGTGCGAGAAAATGCAGGTTGGGCTCAAGCCTGTCAATTTCTTCAAGGCAAACCCAGCAATAGATGTGGCTGTGTCGACACAAGACAAAAATCAGAGTGTTCTTGTGAACGATAGTGCCATAGTGGATGGGCATTGTTGTACATAAGAAGACAAGTGATGCCCCTTGTCCTGATGTCTCTGTGAGCACAATCAATACCCGGGTGCATTCGATGAGCTGGACGGCTATGACCTCGATCTGCCAAACTCTAAGCACTCAAGACGCCCTCTAGACAAAGGAGTAAGTAGCTATGTGTATGTCCACAGAGAAGACTCAAATAAACAAGTACATAGGCTTGGACCTTAACAACTCTCTTCGGCTAACATGCCTAATTAAACACTCACGAACGTCTCAAATCGCCACCGACTGCGAACAAAAGATGGAAAAAGCAAACCTACAAAAACAACCACGACAACCGTCAAGTAGAGCAGCAAAAAGTTGGTCACCCAACAAGCCCGAAACTTCGCATATCTTGCCACGGTGTAATCTCACATCGCCAACTCCGGGTGGGGATGTCTCTGCAGAATTGCTTCCCTCAAGTGTCATCTCCATTGCTTAGCGCCCCGTAGCAATCGTTGTTTACACACACGAGTACGATGGACGACCCGAAATCCCGAGTGAGGCACGCATGAACAAGTGGTGTGTGAAGCGACGCCCCAAGGCTCAAAGGCAACCTTCTAACTTTTCGACCACGACAGCCAAATGCCAAGAAAGTAGATGTATTATCTATACTTTGATTATTCTCTGCTGAGGTGGAGCCATGTCACGTGGACAATGGTTTCCGCTCTGTGGAAGACTGCGTCAAGTTGCTGGCGGCCCAGGAACCTCCCCTCCCGTCTTTGAGGCAAGAGGAACAAAATTCCGCGCCCCTGGCACCTACCTGGAGATCGATGGGCGGGGATGTTCTCTGTTTCTTTTGCCTCCGCCTCCAGACATGGCAGCTGATTACTTCCCCCCACCACCATCAGGCTGACGGGCCAACTCCAGAGGCACTGCTTTTCCACTCTCTCATCATCATCCCACTAATAGTGTCGCTCTATCTGGAGTCGTTGCCCCTCCATTTATCACCGATGCTCTCAATCAATCATTTACGAGTTCGTACACACTATACTGCACTGACGCTGCTGTTTAGGTATCGCCTCTCTCTAGATGCTACTACAAGCCAGATGACGAGATATTTCGGCCGATAGCCCCCTCATCCGATGTGGACGTGATTCTCACAGTTGTCCTCCATATCGCCGACTCGCAACACCACCTACTATTCCCGTAGCAGTCTACTTGCGCACCAGGTCTAACGAGCCGCTACGACTGAAGCTACAGACAGGTGTCCTTGAGACATCCATCCGGCATACTTCGGGAAGCTTCATTATTATCGACAGCAAACAGGACACTGCGATCCCCCAGGTGCCGGGCCCGCAGCCGAATTCATTATCTGCGAAACCCACAGGCTGAAGTAACCCAATCTAGCGGCTCTGAACCGCTCGACCGCGGCTCCGGTGTCAGCTTCATTCTCACTACATCCTCCAAGTCTTCGACGCATTGTTTGGACGCGCCGGTCATCCCTTCAGCCGGTGTTTCATGAAGTCGGCCTTTTACGCGGCTCAGCGGTGATGGAAGACGTCCTCCTCCAAGTTGAGAGTTAATCAAAAGCGGGAACTATAGACGTACATTTGCGCGACAACCCTCATTTGGGGACCCCGGGTTCAGGTGGCACAGGACTTTGCGTCAGCCATACGTACAGGGTTTGAGGACGGGCCCAGGACCGATGGCATCCAGAACTCTCGTCCACAGTCATTTGCCGTCTTCGAACCGCCGGTAGCCATCCTTTAGTCCAGTGCCCACCTCTGATCAGTGTGTGTCTGCGTCTGACCTCTGAACAAACCCCGCAGTTGGCACCAGGGAACCCCAAACGGCCAATTGTAAACCCCCCCGCCCCAAGGCAGGACGGAAATCTAAGCGTCGTGCTCTGCCCCTGCGCCTCCCACAGCTGCCGTTTGGCCTGTTGAATTGGACTCCAGGTCTTTGCTCAGTGGTTCGGACTATAGGAAAGCGAATGAGGAGGTGGATATCACCTCAAATCTTTGGATGAGTGACCGTTGACCTTCCCCGCGCCGTGAAAGATTGTAAATAAAGCCTGCTCCCGCCCTCGGTAGATGGCCTGACTCCTCTCCTTCTTCAACAGTACAGTCTCATTCTCTACCCTCTTTACCTGAGATATTCCTTTGCCATAAGAGCCGTTATATACGAACAACACCGTGACCATGTCTCTGACACAGCAAATCGAGACGCCCAGCGTCACCTATGAGCAACCACTCGGTTTGTTCATTGACGGCAAGTGGGTGAAGGGTGTTGAGGGCAAGACCTTCGAGACAATCAACCCTAGCAACGAGAAGCCTATTGTCGCAGTCCACGAGGCTGGCCCAGAGGGTGAGTGGCAATTGCCATACAAAGGAGCCGCCTTCTTCCTGCTGACACCCGCTTCCAGATGTTGACATTGCCGTCAAGGCTGCCCGAAAAGCCTTCGAGGGCGTTTGGGCTCAGACTCCTCCCTCCGTCCGAGGTCAATTGTTGACGAAGCTCGCCGACCTGTTCGAGGAACACTTGGACATCCTCGCCGCCATTGAATCTCTCGACAATGGCAAGGCCCTCTCGATGGCCAAGGTCGACGTACAGCTCTCGGCGGGATGCTTGAGATACTATGGTGGATGGGCAGATAAGATCCACGGAAAGACCATCGACACAGACCCCGAGACGTTCAATTACACACGGCATGAGCCAGTGGGTGTTTGCGGTCAGATCATTCCCTGGAACTTTCCTCTGCTCATGTGGTCCTGGAAGATCGGACCTGCCTTGGCCACTGGCAACACTGTCGTCTTGAAGACCGCTGAGCAGACACCCCTGTCCGGTCTATATGCCGCCACTCTTATCGAGAAGGCTGGCTTCCCTGCTGGTGTGGTCAACATCCTCTCTGGCTTTGGCAAGACTGCCGGTGCGGCCATCGCTTCTCACATGGATATCGACAAGATCGCCTTCACTGGCTCAACTGTTGTTGGCCGAACTATCCTCCAGTCTGCGGCCAAGTCCAACCTGAAGAAGGTTACCCTCGAGCTCGGTGGCAAGTCGCCCAACATTGTCTTTAACGATGCCAACCTGGAAGACGCCATCTCGTGGGTCAACTTCGGTATTTTCTTCAACCACGGCCAGTGCTGCTGCGCTGGTTCGCGAATCTATGTCCAATCTGGCATCTACGACAAGTTCGTCGAGGCCTTCAAGGCCCGCACAGCCAAGAACGTTGTCGGTGACCCATTCAAGGAAGACACCTTCCAGGGTCCTCAAGTCAGCAAGCTCCAATTCGACCGAATCATGAGCTACATCCAATCCGGCAAGGAAGCCGGTGCGAAGATCGAGACCGGTGGTGAGCGCCACGGTGACGAAGGTTACTTCATCAAACCCACCATCTTCTCCAATGTCAGCCCCGACATGAAGATCATGCAAGAAGAAATCTTCGGCCCTGTGTGCGCCATCAGCAAGTTCGAGACCGAGGACGAGGTCATCAAGGCCGGCAACGAGTCCACTTATGGTCTTGCCGCTGCCGTCCACACCACCAACCTCAACACTGCCATTCGTGTCGCCAACTCGCTAAAGGCCGGTACCGTCTGGGTCAACAACTACAACATGCTCAGCTACCAAGTGCCCTTCGGTGGATTCAAGGAGTCCGGTATTGGCCGTGAGCTCGGCAAGTATGCCCTCAGCAACTACACTCAGGTCAAGTCGGTCCGTATCCGACTCGGAAGCGCTCTGTTCGGTTAGAGGCAACTTGTGGATGAAAAGTAGTGAAATGAAAGCCCAATCAGCCCCTCCAAAAAAAAACCAGAACAAACTGAAATGATGGACTCCGTTCATCGAGAATATTAAGCTTCACTATCGCATCTGCAGATGTTGACTTGAGCTGTGCTGGCATACTTGAAAAGTGTTTGCCATGAGGAACTGGTTGTGGCGTCAAGTCTAGTTTAGCGCGTTTGGATCTTGAAATGTATATTTTATGTCAACGAGAGAATGAGAGAGCAAATACATGAGTTCTCCAAGTCGTGTTTCGTCACATCGAGCATTCCCAACCTGTTCAAGTAGGCCAGGTAGCTAGCCACCACAGCCTTATCTTCGCGCCACCTGGTATCACTGTATTATTATTGATTCATTATCATGCCCTTGACTCGGCTGTTGTCTGCTGCTTGACGGCAAATGTTCGCTGCATCTCCCGCGCGGAGCAAGTGGCGACGTCATCTTGCGCCGTCTGGACGAATCGGCAGCTGTCGATTTATATTCGCAGAAACATCATGTACCTACCTACCTATGGCCTGGTGGATATACCGTAATTGTGGAATGCAGACTTTCATGAAGATAAGGTAAAGTAGGAGGTACCTGCAAACTCGAAGATAAGAACTCTTCAAGAATACAGGTAGATACCTAGGTAGGTGCCAGGTACCTACGTATAGTCAGAAACACATACGTTGTACCGAATCTGGCCCACCCGGCAAATCTTGTTCTCGTGGCAACTTCAAGGCTCTCATCATCATTATTAAGGGATGATTAAGATGTCAGTGCTGTGCCATGGTGGCGAAGAAATCGTACATTACCTTTTTACAGTCGTAGTATTGTGATCTTATCCAACTTGGACCTTACACAGTTTGGTCTGGTTCTCGTCCTATCTTTTTGTACGCTACGTTGTACATTTGTTGTACGTACGATCAAATATACCGATCGTACCTTTTTTGTGATATCAGCACCGCACACACTTATTAAAGAGATACCTAGGTATACCTGAGGTGCCTACCTACATTACATACTACTAGTACCCAACTCGAGGTTGAGGTAGAGAGAGGTACACGGTGCCGGCTACGGAAAAAGCTTTGCGCGCAGAAACAAAAGGAACTCGCTCTGGTTGAAGTGTGGCGGCCTCCTACTAGGTACTAGGTACAATACCAGGCGGTAGATTGGTATCTACTACCTAGGTACCTATAGCTGTGCTGTGCTGATTTGAAAAAGTCTTATGCACCTGTTGCCACGTCGTGGCTTGTCGGTGTTTTTCTGCATCAGTCTTATTGTTCTCATGCTAGCTATAGCTATTGCTACTGCTATTGCATCGGCACGATTCAATCTCGGCGTGAGCAAGAACTTGAATACCATTACCCGGTTTCCTGCTCGGCTTCCTGCTCGGCTTGGCTGGGCTTTGACTCGAACTTCGGGGGGACGGTCTCGGTCTCGTATCTGGTGTGCCTGATCGCCAGTTGGGCGCGAATCGAGGGTATTCGACATATTCGGCGCCAGGGGAAGCAACAATCTCGCGTTCGAGTCCGACTTCCACTTCACTTTCGATTTCGGGTTCGACGCAGACAGACACGGAAAGCCAAGCGCTGTCCAGACTACAGGACTTGACGGTGTCGAATAAGTATAAGTCTCAACCCGGACATATTGGGACTATGACTTCGGTGGGAAACAGCGGCGAACAGGTGCCGACGACGACGCAGCAGTCGTCTGAAGGGGGGTGTAGCGGCGACACCGACACCTGCCGCCACAGAGCCTGAATTGCCGAAACTGTCTATGGAGGAGTTCAGAGTCTATAATCGACTTGCTGTCATGATGGATGCATATGTAAGTTGAAGTTGCTCTTTAGTCCATTGGTTGACTTGGTCGCGTTTGAATTTTTCATTTTTTGGATGACCACCCTTTCCTGGCGTCACTTCACGGAATTGCTGACTGTTTTCTTCCTTACTGTTCTCTAGCACAATCACTTCCGGTATACCTGGAACTTGCTGTACAAGACGTGCACGAGCGGGTCGCGGCCGGCGGGAATGTCGATCCGAAGCTTCATTTCGCAAGGGATGCATCTCTGCCACGCCCTGACGGTGCACCACACGATCGAAGAACAGCACATCTTCCCGGAACTGGCTGAGCGGATGCCCGCGTTCGCGCCGCAGGACCACCTGATCTCGCAGCACGAGCAGATCCACGAAGGCCTGGAAAAGATGGAGGAGTACCTTGACGCATGTCGGACTGGGGAGAGGGAATTGCGGTTGCCAGAATTGAAGGAGATTATGGATTCCTTTGCAGATGTGCTCTGGACGCATTTGGATGACGAAGTGCGCATGCTTGGGGCGGAGAATATACGCAAGTACTGGTCCAAAGAGGAGGTGCTGTCGATGCATTGGTGAGACCGGTGAAGGCCCGGATTGATGCCTCTGAGCTGGATCATTGGATTGCATCAAGTGGATTGGGAGGAGTTGGACAGGAAGGGTGTCCGGGCGCCAGGGTAAGCAGATTGCAGCCTACCTGCGAACAAGCTCAGAGCGCCTTGCAACAAACGCTGATGTCAAATTCCGTTGCCCTTCCGCTCGACTTTTTTCCTAGGTCTCAGAGACAAGCCTCCCATCCTATTACAAGGGCAAGCTGCCTCAATGCAAACTAGGTCGAGTCTCCATTCAGTCTTGTTCCCTCTCCAAGAAACCAGGGTCGGTCCGGACTTTGTTTTCGAACTTAGTCCACCAATCCTGGAAACTCTTCAGAGGCACGACCTCAATACCATTTGCTGTGTTCCCAGCAAAACTGGCCAAGAAATTGAACGCGTTCTTGATGATCCGCTGAGCGAGCACCCTCGTGTCCGGCGGGCGTTTGACCACCGCGTTGGAATCCGACGGCACTTGCTGCGTCTGCTGGAGTTGAGCCATTTGCGCTTGGATGCTTTGGACTGGCTCGACCGCAATCCCCAGATTGACTTCCCCTCCGGTCAGTGCTTCAGGGATATTCACCTTGAACAGGGCCGAGGGCTTCTCGTTGCCAATTGCACCTAGGAATTTGAACCCCTGTTCGCCGGGCAGTTGCATGTAGACTCCAGCCGCCGTGTCAGACGGGAGCAGGTTGTTTGGATGCATGAAGACGCCGACGTTGTGGAATGGCGGCGAGGCGGGGAATGATACTGCAAATTGCGTCGGTGACACGGCGGCCATTTCGGTGATCACTGGCCGAGACGGGATGAAGACGCCGAACATGGTTGCTGCTTTGGCTGTTCGGAGGATTGCCTGACTGGGCTTTTGGCCTTTATATAGGTCGCGTCGCGTCGGATCGTATAGAGTAGCGGTAGTTGAATGCTTCTTTGATAGGAGCTGGCTGCTCAGCCTTGTCGGCAGGTTTGATGCTGCAAAACGCCTACTGTGTATAGTGGGAGAAAAGCCTTGTTAAGCGGAACCGACAAGATGGAAGGTATTTGTTAACCTCATTACACCTTTATACGTTGCGTTTGAGGCTCCGTAGAATGCCGGCTTCAAGACAGCTTCAAAGTCCATTTTCTATCACACGGTCGATTGTTGTCATGCTTGAAATGACGCAGTTGGCCAAGACCCTGGCTGAGTCAGCAACTCGGGCTATTGATTTTCCGATCCGCTACCAGAACGACTAAACTGGATCTTTCAGGAGAGAACGAGTGCATTCCCTTCAAGTCCAAGAACAAAATTCGAACAACCTGTGGATTCTCGAGTCCACTTCTGCTTGCAGAAGATACCCGAATCGCCGGAAAGGGTCAGCCAGCATGGGGCTGAAGTCGAACCTCGATCTAGTCAACGAATGCGACAAGTAAGTGGCCGAAGTGACAAGGCTTCGGTGTTTAGTGCTGATTCACAAGCTTCCCATACTACTCAGACAACCCCGAGGCATACAAAACAACTCTGCTGGAATATTATCATTTTCTACTGGAGGGATGCGAAGCATGTCTGGGTTACGTGACTTCGAGGGTTGCAGCTCAGCTGCCCATTACGCGACACTGGACTCGAGATGACAGCCGAAGACGTCTTATATTCCAGCCCCGGGATGATACTGGTGCACCCGTCCGAGAACTGGACGAGCGCAACAGAATTCTAGCAGAATACCTCCAGGATGTCAGAGAGAAAAGAATCTTTCAGGTCTTGGACGGTTGGCGGGCCGAGCTCTATCCAATATACGGTCCAAATAAGGAACTGTTGCTGACCATGGAACGATCCGCGACCCCTCTGTTTGGAGTGGTCACTTATGGTGTTCATATGACTGGCTATGTGATGACTGATGAGGGGATGAAGATCTGGACGCCGCGACGAGCCTTGACCAAGCAAACATACCCTGGCATGATGGACAATACCGTTGCCGGTGGAATCAGTACCGGAGAGACGCCCTTTGAGTGTTTGGTAAGGGAGTGTGAGGAGGAAGCCTCATTGCCCGCCGAGCTCGTCCGGTCAACAGCTCATATTTGTGGCACCCTGACATACTTTCACGTCCGCGATGCCAGGGCCGGGGGCGAGACAGGACTCTGTCAGCCTGAAGTCCAATACATTTATGACCTCGAATTGCCGCCGGATGTCATACCCAAGCCTGGGGACGACGAAGCAATTGACTTCCAGCTTTTGACGGTGCAGGATGTTCAAAAAGCAATGGCGGACGGAAGATTTAAGCCTAATTGTGCCCATCTTCTGCTGGAATTCTTTGTCCGGCATGGCGTTCTGACCGCGGAGAACGAGCCTGACTATATCGACCTTGTGTCCAGACTTCATCGGAAGTTGGAATTCCCAACAGCTTGAAATCCCCGAGGAAACCCCCCAATACCACGCAACGCCTTCGCTGAACAGAGTTTGCTTTTGAATCCCCCACAATGCTTCAATTGGGACAGCTGGTCCGGTTTATTTCTTGATCAGCAAGTAGACGTAGTCGATCCTTAGCGCATTGAGAAGAGCGTACGGGCCGTCCATATAAAGCAACAGGCCGCCGAAGGAAACGTAGACCTTGCTAGAAGGGACGTCAGTACTTTGTAACGGCTAAGCACATGTTTGGAACTCACATGTTCTCACCGCTGCCTTCTTCAAACCGGTAAATCTTCCCATGGCACACATAGTCGAATTCATCCGCTAACGTCTGTTCCCCTCTGCCAACTTCTCTCCATCCTTTACCATCATCTTTGCTGCCATCCAGGTTCAGTGAGAGCGCCAAAGCGACAGTCATGCGATCGTCCACATTGAGAGGGTAGAGCTCGGTGTTGACATCGAGAGTGAGAAGGACTTCCTGGCCGCCCTCGCTGTAAGCTTTGATGCGCGACACCCGGTCATACTTCGCGCTGTTGACGTCGGTGATCTTGAAACTATTCTCGAATAGTATGTTTTCAGACATCTTGCCGGTTATTGCAATAAACTCAGAGGAGTGGTCAGCGCAATCCGGGTACCAAAGTCGCGTGGCTCTGCGCAGAAAATTAATTTTGGCCGCAACCAGAGTTGGAGAGAAGGTTGCGCGAGACGCACTATTGATGCGTCGTATACGGTGGGTTATAAAAACATCTTCGCGCCAAACTCCGCAGAAACGAAACTTTAACAGAGAACGGTAACGACGTACCTGATCTGCAACATATATCGCACATGTCGTCTCGATAATGTCCTTCCGCAAGCGCAATGTAGGCCTTGCTGGCTCTGCGCGAGCGGATGGGGCACCCCAGACAGATCCAAAGGAGCGAGTCCAACTGCCGGGGGTTCGCCCATCGCCTCTGGACGGACGACTTACCACATCCACTGGTACAGCCAGCCTCGACGCCTTACTTGTTGGCCATTCCGGCCTCGCCCTCGGCAGCTCCATATTGATCGAAGAGAGTGGCACTACAGACTACGCTGGAGCGCTGCTCAGATTCTTCGCCGCGGAAGGGCTGTTGCAAGGCCACCATGTCCACGTTGTTGGCTTACCGGAACATTGGGGCCGAGAGCTCCCAGGCGCAGTCGGAGAGTCGGAAAAGAAAGAGAAGCCGGCTGAAAACAAGGAGAAGATGAAGATTGCTTGGAGATACGAGAGTCTGGGCCAATTTGGCGCAAGCACAAACACAAGAGGTGGGCAACGATGTCCTTGTAGCATAGCTAGACCGCAATGCTATTCCATGTGATCATTACTTTCTTTTGTTTGGTCTACTGACACGTTTCTCTCTGGTAGAACGGCAACAATTGGTATCGACCCAATCAACTACAGAATCAGGGCAGACCACTCCCGGGGCTTTCTGCCATACCTTTGATTTGACAAAGAGACTCGTCCACCCGGCATCTTCTAGAATGGACTTTATCCCACTGGGAATGAATCCAGCACAGTCTCCGTTCAAAGCAGTGCTTGAGCACCTCAAGAACTCACTATCAAAGTCGACGCCAAATACACTTCACCGCATCGTCATCCCGTCCATGCTGTCCCCAGCTGTATATCCGCCACAATCCTGTCAACCACAATACATTCTCCAGTTCTTGCATGGCTTACGCTCACTATTTGCCGTATATCCTGACCGGATAACAGCATTCATGTCGCTGCCGTTGTCTCTATACCCTCGGTCTTCTGGACTTGTAAGGTGGATAGAGTTGCTGAATGACGGGGTCCTTGAGCTCTCCCCATTCCCGCACTCGGCTGACGGGGACGCACAATCCTCTCGTGGTCCACCTGGCACCGTGGAAGAACCTCCCCAGGGCCTACTTCAAGTCCATCGACTGCCACTGTTGCACGAGCGCGGCAGCGGCATGGGCACCTCAGAAAACGATTGGACGTTCACTTTGAGCAGGAGGAAGTTCACCATCAAACCCTTCAACCTCCCACCTATCGAGGGTGATACAGAAGCTCAGCAAGCGGCTGCACCAGATCAAAAAGGCAAGAAGTCGGATTTGGAATTTTGAAGCAGCCAACATGACACGATCAGATATCGTCGTCGTCGACAGTTCTGTCTCTGGCGTTCAGCATTGTCTCCATCTCGATGTGCTCCGAAGACGCTGGCCCGGGAGTAGTCATTGTTCGGAAGTAAGTATGATCGTAAGATCCATGACGAGGATTGACACTGAATCCGGATACACGGCCTCGGAACCTATCGCCCAAACATGAAGAGAGGGCTAGAAAGGCTGGTAGACATATCAGCTGCTATTTTGTAGCCGATGCAAGCAAAACACACCTAGGAAGCAGAGGAAAGGCACGAACAAAAGTAACGATAACAGCCACAAGATGCCCATCTCTGCGGATGTCGTCGGGCAGATATCTGAGCTGGACGACAGGTTCCACAGTCTGCAGACTTGGTGAATCTTCAGGCTCGAAGAAGGCACTGCGAAAGCGTGATTCACCGTCTGTTCGTGTTGGTGACCGAGGGATGGCAGGATGAAAGGCGGCACATATACTCCGCTGTATTCACGCTGTGATGGTCATACGGCGGATTATCCAGCTTCTACCGCAGTATATTGCCAAGCATTGTCCATGAACTTTTTCCAACGTCAACCTTCATGAACTTGTTGTCTTCTCCCTCTCTGCTGGCATGCCTCAAACCATGTAGCCTCACTATTTTGCTTGAAGGCAAGCCTTTCAAGCTCATATCATCCTCCTCGTACTTGACAGGATCCCTGATCAAGCTTTGCCGGTGGCCTCAGGCTTTCAGGACCAAAAAGCTTCAACCTAGCCGGAAGTTTTCAAATCAGATCTCCCAAGTGAGTCAGTCCCAAGTTTCGCATCACACTTGCATGATTAAACCAATTTTATAATCTGTCAATCCACTGAGTGGCTCTTCGGAGCACCTGATTGAGACAATAAAATCGTTGTTGAAATATGATCGCAACTGTTCCTTTCCCATCATCCTCCTCCCGCAATGGCAGGCTTGATTGCTAATGCACATGTTGTAGCAGGCTAGACTGGGCGAGGTTTCAGGATGGATGCGTCTGCAGAACTCGGGTTCAGGTTCAAGCCGGACCTTCCAGTCCCTATCTCTCAGGTGGGCGGAAGATATCTACTTTTCGACGTCAAGATAGCGACTTTTCTTCGACGAGAACACCGGATCTGTGGCACGACTATCGGAACTCTTCCGTTGAGTCCTTCGCAGAATTTATTCCTTGGTGTCCCAATAGAGATCATGCCAGAAGAAGCTCAGCTTCTGGTTGAAAAGGGGGTGGGCTTCATTGTCGATGACCCTCGGAGCCATGATCAAGCAATCCAGTCCGCCGACAAGGCTAGACGGGCAGACTACGTGGCTCGATTACAGAAGCAGTCACAACAGCTTGAGCAGCTGAGAGTAGAAGAGAAAGAAGCGTCACGGAAACGTGCCTTGGAGAAGCAATTCAAGAAGAACGCGGCTCGATCCTCTGTAACGGAGCCAGACCAGCCTGACGATGCCAGCGCCAACGCCAACGCCAGCCTTTTCGACTTCGACGACCATGAGGCTCCAGCGCCGGCACAGGCCGATAGCAGCGCTGATAAAGGTACAACCCAGCTAGCCGCGGATTCATTGGAGAAAGTCCTTTCTCAGACGCCCGCCTCTTCAAATAACTACCATGTCACCCCTGCCACGTCTCGGCTTCTCCTTCCGACGCCTCCATCAACGCCGAAACTCGAGATCAGTGATTTACCTTCCTCATATCCTCTTTACAGGCACCTCCACAACAGAGGCTACTTCATGACACCTGGTCTACGTTTCGGCTGTCAGTATACCGTCTATCCAGGTGATCCTCTTCGTTTCCATTCCCACTTCCTTGCCGTAGGGACGCAATGGGACGAGGAGATCGACCTGATGGAGTTGGTTGGTGGTGGAAGACTAGGCACAGGCGTGAAGAAGGGGTTTCTGCTAGGTGGCGAGGATCCTAATGGAAATGTGCGGACTTTCAGCGTGGAATGGGCAGCAATGTGATGTGATGTGATTCTCGGCACACGACAGACCTTACGCAAAGGCTGCATGCACTGTGCATTAGGATCGCATTTCACATTTCGCATTGAGCCTTGGCAGGGATGGCCCCCTTCGCCGAAACTTGGACAAAAAGATCCGTCCTTTCTGGGAATCAGGCAGGACAGCCACGCTAGAGGCCCATCCTCGGAAATCAGGCCTGCCGTACAGCCTCCAGATATGACTGAGCAGCTAGATATCCTTCCACGCGTCCAAGCCCTGTCAGGACTCATGGTTCGATATTCAAGCTAAGCGGCCGGCTGGGCTGTAGACTCTGCCAGACAAGTCTAGCAAAATAGCAAAGGCACGTCACTCCCGACTGCATTGTGTCGACACTGTGCACACAGACGCCACCTGCAATAACATGGCAAGTGGTGGTCCGGTCAACTTACTGCTACGCTCTGGTCCACGGCATACTGCATACGCATCACAGCACAGCAGCTTGGTCGCGTCCGGCCAGACTTGGAGCAGACTTGCGATTGGTCTGGACGAAAGTGCCCGATATCACTGTGGCTGATTGCGGCAAACTTGACTACTTGGTCGGCTTCGAGTCCTCCATCTCGGTTTCGGTCGCCTTTTCCCTTGTCAAACGCAAGTGCCCACAAGCCCATACACGCCAGTCATCATTCATGGCAACAGTCGGTGGTGGCCATAGCCATAGCCATAAGTCAACAGAGACATCTCCAAGCCAGTCATGGCTGAACCACAGATGATAATTCATGATTCAAGTAATAGTTGAAACGGTCATAAATCATCCATAGCCTTCCATTTGAACTTCCTATTCGCCCGCTCGGCCGGTCTAAACTCGAACTGATTTCCGTGCACTTCAAACACCAAGCGTCGTGGCTGTGTTTGTAGTTCCCGGCCTTCATCTCCTTCGCAGTCAGTGCGTGGTATGTCCGAAATAGAGGACACACTCGCCGCTCCAACAGAGTCGGGCAGAGTAACATGATATCGAAACACCGAATTCTTCTTCGGCAAGGTCCTGACTTGATTGTTCGGTGTGACGACGACAAACGTGAACTTTGTATCTCGGACCACGATGCCCTTTGTGCCGACTCGACCGGGATCCGCGCAACGAACAACTTCCACTTCGGCACCGTGGAAGTCTGCGCTGGCTAGAAAACTGCCGTGAGACTGGGCTGCAATCGTCTTGGACGAGAACGACGATGACGAGGACGCTGGTCCAGATTGCTGCTTTCCTTTTCCCTTCGCCTGGTTTTTATTCTGAGTCTCGTTCAGATCAAGCCCCTGGTTTCGATCCTGTCTTCCCTTTCCCTGCACATCACCCCTCCTCGGATCCAAATACCCCAAAATTTCAAGCATATAATCATTCCACAGACCATGCAGCCCTTTATAGACATCATACCTCACTTCCTCCCTTTTCAAGTCAAAGACGCCTAGATCTCTCTTTTCACGCGCACTCAACGGCTTCGGCCGGCGTTTGCGCAGATAATATTCCTTCTTACGGAGACGGATGTGCCGACGTAGTGCGCGTTTGTCTTTGTCTGTGGACGCCGCGGCCGAGGACGATAGGAAGAGAGGTTTATTCTTGATTTTGTCGGTGAAGATACGCGCGGCGGTTTCGGGGGAGTGTGCACGACTTAGGAGGAGCGAGTGGGCTGGATGGGTGATTGGGGGGGTAGAGCCTGTTGCTGCGCCGGCGCCGGTACGGGCTGAGGAGATGGACGTCATTATCGAGGATGAGGCTGTGTATGTGTGGGTGGGTGGGTGGCGAGAATGAAAAGGAGAGAAGATCGGTCTGGGTTACGAGCTCCTAGGCAGGTAGGTAGAGGTAGGTAGGTGAGTAGGTGTCGGAGTTGTGTGATGATGGCTATGCTGTCCTCGATCTTTCGGCGCCTTCCTTGGGTGCAATCGTGGATGTAGTAGTAGTTGTAGTCTTTGATGCGGCGGCGTCATCGATTACGGTAGTGCTTCAGTTGTTGTTTGTCGTTCGTTGCGAAACGGCTGTGGCCTTGAGTCATCTGTTCGCTGCGATACGTTGGAGTGTAGTTGTGTTAGACGGAACTCGAGTGTCGATCCAAGTTTCGGGTGGTCAGATTCACGAGGGATCCAAGTTCAGACATCCGACCATGGCCGCACGCATCTACGTGGTAAAAGTAAAGAGATTGTTGTGAGCGTCTCTGGGATAAAATCGAGTTGGAAGTGTGGTCGACGTTGTACGTGACGACAAATAAATTAATGGCCAATCGCGGGGACAAGGCTCGCATGCCACCCTTCCGATTGGCTGGCTGGATGACTTATCAGGCGAGGCTGACATTGAATCCCTTTTACCCCACGAAGTATACAAGGCAGGGATGAACGAACGAGGCCCCGAATGCTAAAATCATTTCCATGCCACCTGTTAGTGGACTCAAGGAATGCTACATCTGGCGTCTCCGGGGGCAACGTGGGAAGCCGAGGTGTGAGAAGTTGGAATGTAAACCGGATCAAGATCTCGCAAGAATAATGAATAAATATTTACTAGCAAGTAGGTAGAAAATTCGGCCACTCACCAACAAGAGATATCTAGCTGTACATGGCCGCATAAAAGAGATATTATTATCATACCATATTGTCGAGTACACAAGCTTTCGCTGTAACATGTCCCATGGGTGTCCTGCTCCCATGTGTCGCGGAAATAGCATGTCCGCCTGCACCCTGCTTGTAAATAACGGAGGTCAAGCCGGTGGGCAATTCCCGGCTGCAGCGCTTCCCAGAGAAAACCAAAATCATTGTAATGTCCGCTTGTGAGATAGGGAAAGAACAGCTATGGAGCCAACGCCATCATCATCCTTTTGCCGGTAACATTTGTACTCGCTATTATTAATAAGAGACATCGTGTCCATTTTGTCGCTTTTTCGTTCATATCGTAGGCATTCCGGAGTACCCATACATCTGTGTTGACGCCTGCAAGCTATGTCCTGAAGTCGGGGGCACATAGCTCCCCTGGTATGGTGGGTTCTGTGCAGAAAAGTCGGCATTTTTATACAGTGGATTGATCATGCCACTAGGGTATCTCTGTCGAGGAGGAGTAGAAGCTGGAGGTGCCGAAGGTGCCGAGGAGCCTGTTGGTGAATAGTATGTCGACGTCGAGCTCACGGTGTTAGTGTTGTAATCCGCAGCGCCGTCATTCCAACCCCATTTCTCCTTCAAATCGTCATGAATAAACGTGACTCGCCAACCGGTTTCGTTCTTGATCCTGTCGAAGATCTGCAGAACCTCTTCTTGCTCTCGTCGGATGGTGAGGTTTTCTCCCGCTACAGCGAGACATCGGATGGAGGCTGAGGCGACGCCTCGATCTTTGACATGGGCCACTATTCCGCAGATCTGCCGAGAGTGATAGACTCTCATCTCCTGCATTTCTTCCGCTGTGTGGGATTGTATGCTGGCCAGTGGATTGACCATACCGAGCAATGCCATAGCTGTATGGTAAAAAAGCGCCGCAACGATTGTTGTCCTTTTGAGGTGCCAGACCTCCGGAAAGCAGCTTTTGGACCTAGTCGCGTAGGCTGCCACGTAGCCCAACGGGTGCATGGTTGGAGGAATGCAATGATGCCAGCGATCGCAAAACTGTTTGAGTCCCAGCCACTGTTGATGTTTCTGGTGTACACGCATATGCTCTGCATGCATACCGAGTTCCTGGAACCGCATGTGTGCCGTGGAGCGGAAGTTGGTGACTTTGGACAGTATCCACAACATTTTGTGAGTCCACTCGTCCTCGTTCCCACCCATGTGCTGAGGATTCATGGTCATGTCAAGGCCCCAAGTATCAGGATCCCAGGCGACGCCCCAATTGAAATGTAGACAGCTGAATAATTCAAGTCCCACATTCAACCAAAAGCAAGCCCCTCCGATTCCTGTTGTTGTAGCATCCCAGCGACACTCTTTGATGAGTGCGCGAGCACCGGCAATGTGGTTCATTCTCTGCAATGCCTTCTCCGACATGACCTCATACACGTTGAGAATGGTGGCAGTGGTGGCGCAGAGCACACTATCCCGATCCGGATTCTGTAGCGACTTCAAGAGCAATTGCGTAGCGCTGTTGTAGTAGTCCAGCGCATGCTCTTCTGGATAAACTGGATTGACCAAGGTGAGGTGGCGAACGCCGCAGGCCAGAAGCGCGTATTTCAGCATCGGTTCTCGCAATGCTTGATAGGGGATCAAACGAGAGAAATGCTTGTCAGCGTCCATCGAGTCCATCCAAAGGCCCACTTCCTCGACGAACACCTGCATGTACAAGACCTCGGTGCGGTCTTCCAATGGAGGAGCCGGACCCTGATCCGTCTGCACCAGACCCGAGTGATCATAAGCGGGCCTTGCGCTCTGGGTGGGCTCAGAGAAAGATGACATGCCCATTGCCGTCGTCTCATGGTAGGTCTGATTAGTAGTAGAGTTTTGATACAAGGCCTCGGTCGGCTCGGCATATGAATTGGAGTAAGGCGGGTGTCCAGGAAGTTGCTGATGTGGTATGATCGGAGCAGCCATATGACTGTAGCTGTAATTCGTTGGTGGAATATCCAGCCTCTGTCGTTTGGGTTCGGGCTCTAGCGGATGATACCGCTCAGCACCACCCAGGTACTCGGATGCAATTTCGCGCGAGTCATCCTGGAAGCTGACTTTCCAGTCGTGAGTCGGTGGAAGCAAATAGGGCGGTCTTTGGCACTGGATGTCGATAAAATTCAAACGTATACCACGCTTGCACTTCCGGTTTGATCGTTTGCAATTTTGACAAGTGGGTAAGCCTTCGTCGCATTTCAAATGTCTCTCTCGGCAGGTCAAACATCCTGTCCTCACACGTTTCGGCTTTGGAGCGGGGACAGTGGCTGGTTTAGACGGCGCAGGTACCTCAGGCTCAGTCATCGAAACAGGACTGTGTTGCGTAGTACGTGGCGTGGGAGTCGATTTTGTCGACGATTCCCGGCTCATCCAAGGTCGATCATTGACCGCCGCATCTGCGGCTGCGTAAGGAGGGGTGAGTGGTTTGTGGCGGTGATGCGCCTGGTTGATTCTGTGCTCTAGCGGCGTCTGACTGGGCTGCGACGATCGATGTTGAGGGCGGCCGTGGTGCCGCCAGTTAGAGGCAGCGGGCGACGGGTTGCTGCTGGGTTGCAGGAAAGCCGCAGTGAGCAGATCCGACAGCGGGAGATTATGCGCCAGGTTGAAGGTTCACGAATGTCTCGCACTCGGGTACCACTTGACCACTTGACCACAGAGCCCAAACCTTTAGCACTGCGGATGAGGGTGGTATTTATGAACCTGGTGTAGTCTGACCAGGAATGTTTCTCAGGTTATAGCAAGCCTGAGACCAAGAGTGGAAGAGGTGCGGTTTGTCAGTATACAATGACCGGTGGTGGGTAGCCTGTTGAAGATAAGTCAGTTTATGCACCAAAGCAGGCACACGAGCATGTCAGTGTCAGGTAAGCTGTATCCAAGAGATTCCCAACTTTTGCGCAAGAACAAAAAGGACAGCACGTTGCCGTTCTGCGGGACGCCGTATGAAAGACTTCTTCAGTGTCAGTGTGCGACAAAGCTCCACGCCTGTGCGCAGTTTGCAAGATTCTGAACTTGTGTGATGCACAGCTTTGTTCCACAGAGCCTCCTGACACAATGACGACATTCCAATCCCCCAGGTACCGGCAGCGGCTTGTTCCCTTTCCTTGATATAGAAAGATGGCAAAGGACTCAAGTTCTGGTATGAAAACAGTTCGCAACATACCTTTGTAAAGCGTGTCTCGAGGCGGCGGGCGTTTGACGAGGCTGGACTGAAGAAATGCTTCGAGGGGGTCTTCAAGTACTTAGGTTCGCGCCTTTAGTTCCTGACTCCGAGAGCAGTGGGGAGGGAAAGTCCAGTCGGGCGGACATGGGGAATTATGAAAGAAAAGACGAGGTGGATGAGGTGCTGGCCGCCAGGGCCCAGGCGTCACGGGCACTTGATTTGGATATCCGCCGAAGGATGGATCGAAAAAAGAAGGCTTCGGTCGTCGATCGTTCGTTGTTCCAGGAGTCTTGCTCCTCGAGGAATTAGACTGCGGCTGTCAGTCTGGATGATGGCCCGGTCAACCATGGCATGGAGAGGATAGCCCTAAGCAAGGAACGTTAGTGTGTAACTCGAAGTGAAGGACAGTGACAGTGAGGAAGGACAGCTAGCTGACCTAGTCAGGCAGTCAGAAGTATACAGTTTCGGAGTCGACGAGAAGGACAGGGCAGAGTGATTGGTAGAAGCTACACATCAAGCGTCGACGGTAGTCGCCAAATCTTCAGCAGGGGCCGGGGCCTTAGCCGGCACCGAGGGCAAGTCGAAGCTGATGGCGGTGCACCCGGGGATGGCCGAGACTACAGGCACAAGGCCCTGATCGGTTTAGCTAAAATGATCGACCCAGTGCCTAACACGGTAGTCTTCGGGTAGGCCGCTGGGGAGCCCAGCAGGCGCACGGCTAGACTTTCTTAGAAATGAATAGGCGTTGTGGCGCTGCAGGATGCAGACAAACCTATGCGGTAGGTACCTAAGGCGTCCAACGTATGCGAGATTGTGTTGGTCTATCACAGTATAGCATGTTGAATGTCACAGTATTTCCTCGGAGTCTCTAACTGCAATAGCAAAAACATCAAAGTGTCTATGGCTCAGAGGTGCGTGTCTCTATAGGGTCTGTCTGCTCTATTAGAGTTAACCATCCGCTGGTGCACTGGCAGGTACTGTACCGCCTCACGCAAAACCACAACTCTGTTCCGGGCACGGCTCGCCTAAGACTGCGGTCTAGACTGGCTATGATTTGTATTTCTCCCCTCCACGCTGCAATTGACACACTGCAGTCTGGGCGGCGGGAGACAGCTGGACACGTCAATCTGTGGCTAAACAGACCCCTGTCTCGACTCTTTTTGACGTTGCCGGCTCCAACTGAAAATCTAGCCCAGTTCTATCTTCCCCCCGGCTATCGTTGACCATCTGCCGGCTCCATTTGTCTTTTTCTTCGTCATCTCACTGCTGGCGTCGCTGCTTTGAGAGACCTGCAGCTCCCGTTTTGTGTCGTCCTTTGCTCTATCAGGCCATTCGTGTTCTCATCATGCTTTTGCCTTAACGTACTAGGTCCCTAGGGATTAGCTAGGCATTTTCTGCCGTCGACTCTCTTCGCTTCCATGACAAGCGCACAAGACAAACCTGTAGCGTACCTACGTACAAGCAAGAGGCCCTTCTCCGCCTCTCGTCTGCGGACCATGGAACCGGCCGCCACGTGCTGGGTGAGTGCGCCATCTCGCTCGGCGTCGAGCACGAATTCTCCTTAGCTTGACGCACTCCCAGGCACTTGGGTCGCTGTTAGTTGGATGCAGATACACACTTGGTACTAAAAAGTACTACCTGCCATAGTAGGCTACCTAGGTAACCCTCCAGTCCGGCTGCCTCGGTTCGGCATGCTTCCCAATGGCTTTGACTGGCTTGAATTCCTCCCCTTTCGTCTTTTTTTTTGTTTAGCGCTTCCCTCTTTGGTCACCATTCCCGACTAGCCGTGCCTTCGGCGTGCCCGAATCAAACATGCCCCTGACCCGCAAACGGTCTCGCCCGCTCCTTTTTGCCCACCATCTTCCTCGTTCGAGATGGATCTCTGCCGGGCATGCCTTCCTTCCACGTGGTATGATGCCAAATAACGACTTCATGTCCGTCATTGTTATGATTGCACTGTCACCATCATGCCACTAGTCAACGTGGTTCGCATTCCCAAACTACCGGGCCCGGGGGATGCTAGAGGAGAAGCCGGAAAAGGGCTCGGCCCTTGTTTACTTACCACGGAAGTGGTGGATACTGTAGTTGTACGTAGTGATTCTGCCCGGCTTGTTCCAGCGCAGAATGTTACTGCATCGGTCAGCTCTAGGATCAGATACCTCATTTCGCTTCTAGAGTGAACCACCTCGTGCATGTTTCTAGTTCTAATAGCAAAGCAGTCAGGTACAAGTCGACCAGCGTATTCAATGCAACTAGCAGATCCGGCTGATGGAACCAGCTCCCCCTGAAGGCAGCCGAGGACGGGTTCCGTTGAAAGTTTCGTGAACCATGCTCTGTAACTTGACGTGAACAGTCGGTGAGGGAGACGGCATGTGGTGTGAGTCCTTGAACAGGGAAGTAGCAAGTAATGGAATTCATGCAGGCCACGAGATACTTGTAGATCATTTTAGTCAATTAACAGTACCCTATAGTAATTGCCAGGCACATACTGTAGGTGCCAGTTCTATCAAAAGTAGTTAGACTACCCGCACGAAAAGTGTGTACATATATTATTTGGCCGAAAATTCTCTCTGATTTTGTGCCGCAGAAATTCCGGTCTTATCTGCCCAATTCTCCAACTACTAGCTCGCTTGGCCCAGGGGTAAGGCGTGTCACTCGTACTTGCGACATGACAAGATCATCGGTTCGAATCCGATAGTGAGCATTTTGTTTTTGCACTTGATTTCGAACCTGTTAGGGCGACTGAAGACATCTGTTTTTCTAAATGAAGCCGAGACCTTGCGCATGTGGCAGAAAATAAAAAATATCTTTTTTGTGGCCGCCGAAGAGGCCTCAAAAAAAGAGCTGGTTGGTTTACACGCACTTGGTTCTCCCATTCGTCAGAACCAGCCAAGCCAAACCCTTCACAGCAATACAGTAGGCAGCCTTGTGTGCAGACAACAAAAGGCCATCAGTTCTTCGGCAACCAGAGATCATATTGACCACGCGCCGGTACCTGTCATTCCCATGCTACCCGGCTGAGCCAGCTATGCGTCGAAACTCACTTCTGTTGTGATTATACCTGAGCCCACCCAACGATGTACGGCGAGCGAACTAGATTCATGTCTCGACCAATTCCAAGGATATCTCAAGGCTAGAACAAGAGCCACGGCCATGGAGCAGAGTCCTGCAGTGCCAGTATACATCCTGCGTGGCCACGAGTCGGCGGTCCACGCTCTTCACTTCTACTCTGGCAACGCATTCCTGGCCTCTGGCGACAGCGATGGTTGGATCGTGATATGGAGTCTCGCCACGAAACGGCCAGTTGCGGTATGGAAGGGCCATGACGGAGGAATCATGGCTATTCACCACTGGACAGCCGAGAGGTTGATCAGGTGAGCCCTCCTTACAGTTGTAGGCAACGTTCTCTTGTGTGGACATGCTACTGACATGAACCACAACCAGCCATGGAAGAGATCACAAACTGCTCGTATGGCAAATCAGGCCGGACGATCTCGTTGGCCTAAGTCAGAAACTGCCCGCCGATGGGGCTTCTCCAGACCAAGCACAGCCATGGTTACTACACTCGCTATCCGTCAGTGCGTTGAATTTCTGCGCCTTCTCGCTTTGCATCGAAGATGGAACCCCCGAGCCGAACACAGCATCACCCCCACCTCAGCTGATAGCGGCACCCAACGGTCTCGATTCCGGCGGTACCGATATCTTCCAGCTCCCATCTGAACAGAGGATTTCGCAAATCCGCTCAGACAGAAACAGCCCAACCGGTATGGTCATGGCGGTGTCATTGTTTCATGATGCGGACGACCCCTCCACGCTATTACTGGTTTCGGGCTACGAAGATGGTCGGGTGATGGTGCACTCGCACTGCGGCAGGCTTAGGGATTCCCAGAGTCAGTGGCAGGTAGTTATGTCCTGCAAGCCGCATTCTCAACCAGTCCTCTCCGTCGCTCTTCATCCATCTAGGCAACACTTTGTCAGCTCGGGAGCAGATGCCATCGTCGCCAGATACGTCCTGAAGATCGACGGCACGGCCGACATCTCACAGCCGGAGAAAGTGGTGAACACGAAACACGCAGGCCAGCAGGGCTTGAGTGTGCGCTCTGATGGTAGGATCTTTGCTACTGCTGGATGGGACGCCCGGGTGCGTGTCTACTCGTGCAAGACGATGAAAGAGCTGGCCGTCTTGAAATGGCATGCACTGGGATGCTACGCTACTGCTTTTGCCGATATTGTGGACGTGAGGGCAGATTCGCCTCCTGGAGCTACAGTGTCGTCCGGCGCCTCCCTGGAAGTTGCGTCGTCTGTCAACGCCCTCGACGTGATAAAGCAACAGCGGGAGGAGAAGGCTCGCATGACACACTGGTTGGCAGCCGGCGGCAAGGATGGTAAAATATCTTTATGGGACATTTACTGATTCTTAGTTCGAACTCCTCTTCACGAGATCATGTATTGGGGTCCGTCACTATCAGTTATATTTTTGCTAATTTCGACTCTTCAGCTTCATGCTGGCCTCCACTTGTTGAATGGTCCTATAAATCTCTGCATGGCCTCTTCCTCCTTGCGGGCCTGACTTTTGTTCCTGTACCTGTCTGTTGTTGGACAACCCAAACCTCGCATAGATGGATGTTTCCCTGCCTTTGATATAAAGGGGTATCTCACTGGCTACCCTCATTGGTGGCCCTCTGCAACGGTTCAAGAATGACATTGTCAATGAGTCTCACGCTGCGCTGGTTCAGTTCATCATCGTTTTTCGGCGAGTCGACCGGCCAGACGATGATGGCGGCACTCAGAATCGCTCCACGGGTCGGGTCGACCTTTTGAGAATCTTTGATCATCCTCATGTCGTCAGGATCACTTAGTGCAATGTAATCGATTTCAATTCGTGCGCTTCCACCTAGCTTGCCGTCCTTCCTCTTTGCTAAAGCTTGCTCGTTGAACACATCGTATGCCGCTTGTCTAATATGCTTTCCAAGTAGTTCGCCAGAGTTGTACAAATCTCGCGCGGCGAATAGAGCTTGGGAGAGTACAACAGCATCCTTCCTCCGCCTCTCACCAAGATACACGTTCCGACTGCTCATGGCTAGCCCATCGGGCTCTCTAGTCGTAGGGATGACGCGCACTTCGGTGGGAATGTGGAAATCCTTGACCATTCGCTTGATCAAAAGACACTGCTGGATATCCTTCTGACCAAAGTAGACTCGATCAGCCTGGATGATGTTGAACAGTTTCATGCACACTGTAGCTACTCCTCGGAAGAAGATGGGTCGAGAAGCGCCTTCAAGTTTCGTACCCAACGGTGTAATGGTGACAAAGGACCCTTCGCCTGCAATGTCCGAGGTGGGCGGTAGAGTCGGGTACATGACCTTCACGGTGGGGGCAAAAACGCCTCGAATCGATGAGTCCTTGTTGGGTCCCGACGATGCGGAGTGTTCTTCTTGTACTTGCTTCAATTTCTTCATGTCTTCCTCCCAGGTTCGGGGATAGGCATCCAGATCTTCATGGACGGCGAACTGTGTTGGGTTGACAAAAATGGAGACGAATACATCGCTGTTTTCCTGCAATGCATGTTTGATCAAGGACAGGTGACCGTCGTGCAATGCTCCCATCGTTGCAACAAATCCCACCTCTTTCCCCTCGCGACACAGTTTCCTGCGCACCTCGCGCACCGCAGGAACATCTCGATACACTGGGAACGGCGGCTGAGGATCACTCGTACTTGAGCTGAAACGCTGAATCACCAGAGGGAGACGGTATGGTGTCAAGCGTAGCGAAAAGGCCGGTCGGCGCCATACTGAGGTACTGAGGCTGCGGATGCCGGTAGCTTTCAATGTGACTCTCTCCATGGCTGGGGGTCTCGCGACCGGGAGGGTTGTGGAGGGGCTTGATATGTCGATACGACTGGCAGCAGCTCCAACTTCATCTTGAGGCCCTTGACCACACCGCCTTTTCTCACAGCGACTGGAAATTGTTCATGATGCAAACTGCAGCGTTGTATCCAGAAGGCCGGAGGTGGAAGAATGCAGTTGATTTTGACCCTAAAAGCGAGGCCCGTGGAGGGCTGAAAAGGCCACCAATCGGAGCAGTTGGTCACCGACTTCACTCCGCATTTCTTCTAAAAAAGTTTCAGAGACATGCCATCTTTTCCTTCCGCAAGCCTGATTCACCCTCCCACGCTCACCTTTACACCATTCTGCCAATCATGGCGGATGATGGTATGTTCCTGAACTTCGCGGTAGATGCAGATATCAACACCAATGCGCAAAAGTTCAAAGGTGGCTCATGGAGAGACCGCCTGAAGGCGAAGAGGACTGCGCACCGAGTCCGCTCAGGAAGACCACATGATGCGAACAGTGCTCCCATTCTCCAACGACGGCCGAATGATGAGTCCGGTCTGTGGAAAGGTCCCCACGATGAGTTTCCAGACACCCGACCAGCCAAGAGAAGGCGTGAAAACGGATATGCGGCCCGTGGCCCAGATGTTGCAGGCAATGGACAGAGACGCAATGGGCCGCAATCTACTGGTCCGCGCGAAGTCATCTCCTCGCTGTTCAGCTATAACCCGAAGCCTTCCACTGCTATTGAGGATTCCAAAGACGAGCAAGCAGAGGAGAATCGCCCTGCGCCCTCTAATGCTCCTCTCATCGACGGTATCGATACTTTCACATCCCTCGGCCTCTCCCCAACAGTTGCTGCCCACCTCTTGACGAAAATGAACCTGAAGAACCCCACGGCGATTCAGAAAGCAGCAGTGTCGCAGATGCTGAAGGAAGATAACGACGCTTTCATACAATCCGAGACTGGCTCAGGAAAGACCCTTGCATACCTCCTACCCATTGTCCAACGGATCATCACCATGTCTGAGCAGCGGAAAACACAACCAAGTACAGTCCAAGATACATCTCTACATCGAGATTCAGGTCTCTTTGCCATCATCCTGGCGCCTACTCGGGAACTTTGCAAACAGATCTCTGTGGTTCTCGATCGCCTACTAGGCTGTGCACGGTATATTGTCGCTGGGACAGTGATTGGTGGCGAGAAGAAGAAATCGGAAAAGGCACGACTACGCAAAGGCTTGAATATCTTGGTTGCGACCCCGGGGCGCCTGGTGGATCACCTCGACAATACCAAGGCCCTAGATGTCAGCAACGTCCGCTACCTCGTTCTTGACGAAGGTGATCGGCTAATGGACCTGGGATTTGAAGAAGATATCACGAAACTCGTCAAAACGCTGGATCAAAAGAAACGGAAAAGCAGCAGACCTGGACTGCCCGAGAATCGCATGACCGTGCTCTGTTCCGCGACTCTGAAGATGAACGTGCAGAAACTGGGCGAGATCAGTCTCAAGGATGCTGTTCTGATCAAAGGCGACTCTGGAGGATCCGATGATCAGGTGGCTGACAGTGCCGACGGCGTCGCCGACTCGGCTTTTCTTGCCCCTGCTCAGCTCAAACAAACTTACGTGGTGGTCGCGGCCAAATTGCGTTTGGTGACGCTCACGGCAATGTTGAAGCGGACATTCGCACGGAAAGGATCGGTTATGAAAGCCATCGTGTTCGTCTCTTGCGCCGACTCGGTCGAGTTCCACTACAAAGTGTTTACCAGAGCTTCAGAGCAACAGGACGAGTCAGCAAGCGAAGCCATTACCAACGGTGGTACGACGCCAGACTCCACAGGAGACGACGCCAGCGCCAAAACCTCATCAGCCACTGCCGCTGCCGCTGCCGCTGCGCCTACGGCCAACGAGTCGGACTCGATATCTCCATCTCCAATCCTCTCCTCCACGAATAACAAAGTCACAATCTACAAACTGCACGGATCGCTCCCCCAAGCCACTCGGACAAATATTGTCAAACACTTCGGCCAGACCACGACCCCCTCTCTCCTGATTGCGACGGACGTAGCCTCGCGCGGTCTCGACCTGCCTAATCTCGACCTAGTAATTGAATATGATCCGGCATTCAGCTCCGACGACCATCTGCACCGCATTGGACGAACGGCACGTCTCGGCCGCGACGGCAGAGCAATCATATTCCTCCTACCCGGCAAGGAAGAAGGGTACGTCGACGTCCTGAAGAGCTCTTATAAGCGCTCCTCGTCGTCCGAGAACGCCGACACCGCTCGCAACGTCACATCTTCGACTGCAGATGAAGTGTTGAAAAAGGGCTTTTCACCTCTAAGCGGGGTTGTTTCTACCAAGAACAAGACCAAAGCCCAGGACAATCCAGCAGATAGCCAAAGCCAGAGCCAGAGCCAGAGCCAGAACTGGGAAGCCCGCGCCACCGAGTTCCAGCTCGACGTGGAGCGCTGGGTGCTCGCGAATCCCGCGATCAAGGAACTAGCCAAGCGCGCCTTCCAGAGCCATGTGCGTGCCTATGCCACCCACGTCGCCGCCGAGAGGAAGTGGTTCGACATCAAAGATTTGCATCTGGGACATTTGGCCAAGAGCTTTGGACTGCGTGATCCGCCGGGCCGCGTCAATGTCGTGGGCCAGGGTCGAGGGTCGCGCAAAGGCGCTGCAGCAGCATCGACGAATAGGCGAGCAGTATCGAATAATGCTGGGGACAGGAAGCCGCAGGCGGAGCTGGATGCTACGGGTGATGCTGACGAGGCGGCGAGGAAGATGCGCGAGAAGATCCGCAAGAACAGTAAAATGATGATGGGTGGTGGCGCGGACGAGTTCAACATCGCTTGATCAAACGCAGCATGGACTCCTGTTTTTGAGAGTTCCAGAGGGAGATGAACCAGAGACTTGGAAAAGACACATCACGGCAAGGGCCAAGGGCAAGGATGTTGTGATGTTGAATGCTCGACGTAGGGTATAGAATATACCTTCACACTGCATTTTAGTAAAACTAGTCTCACTTGCTCGCAAGTCTTGAGGATAGCTTTTGCATTCATCGATAATAAAGACAGTGCCTGCTTATTCGCTCTATCATGCTTCCGCTCCTATTTGGATGCATCGGTACCGATCCTCTCCCGTGGCCTTCGTCAAATCATGCTCGGCGTGGCAGATAATGCATACATCAACTGCATGTAGGCTCTACGAGACCTAGATCTTAAAAACGCCGCTTTTACTCCTGATGCCGTCAAACACACACGTCCCGTCGACAGGGACATACTGCCTCGTCAGCAGCTTGATCGACTCCTGCGCAACCATGCCGCCAATCACGCTGGAGATATTGTGCAGTTCACCCCCCGCCGCTCGCTCGACTTCCGCAACAGCTTTTCTCAGGGTCTCCTGGATCTCAGGGTCAGACGATAACCCCGTCAAAGGGAGCGAATGGTCTGGGTTGAGCTTGGCGTTGAGCGCAATGAAGACCGACAGGAGACCTTCCCAGTCATTCTGCACGGCAGTCGCCAGCCGGGTTCGAAACTTGTCATCGCCTTTATAGAGCCGTAGACTTGGGAATTCCTCGAGATCGGGATTTGTCAGAACCCGGACGTGGGACGCGTTTCGGCAAAAGGCTTCAATTTCCGAGACGGGGATAGGGGTTGTCCGGTATAGCGCTTGCTCAGCCTGGCGGACGACTGCTGTTACTTCTGCAACATCCCAACGCGCTTTTTCTTTGTAGATGCTTTGCAGCTTGATGTATTCTGCACTGGTGGCCTTCATGTCCGGCAGCGATCCAGGAAGCGGAAGGACACCGTGACTGTCATAGAACGTCTTGATGGAATTTGCAATGATCCAGAAATTGGCGGAGTCGTGGGTGGGTTTAATACATGAAGGCATGGCCAACATTTCCTTGCAACCGCTGCCGACCGGCGGTGGAGCGATGGACTTTAGCACTGCCGCACATGCTTCATCGTAATTTTCCTCCCCTCCTTCGGGATTGTCGGTCCTCGCTCCAGAGCGTACGAGGTCGCGGAACTCTGTCTTTTCCTTGAAGGTCGAGGGGGCATTTCCGCCGTGACTAGCCTTCCATTCTCTCAGATAGTAGAGCAAAAGTAGAATGTATGGGATGTGGCCATGGTCGTGATCTGACAGGGTGGAGATGTCGCCTAAAGAGTCCACAGCGGCATCCAACTCTGGCCATGGTTCCAGGAGGCGGAGGTCCTGCGTACTTTCGGGGTCAGGATGGGTGTCGACTATGGGAAACTCGCGAGGGAGTTGAATGGAGAAGGACGCATAGAAGCCGGTTGATTCGACATAGATTGCCGGAATGGAATTGTCCAATGCGTAGGAGCATATTCGTTGCAGTATTTCAGGTGATATTGGGGCGCAGACAAGGATGAGGTTGTATGGCTTTAGGGAGCCCTCCACCGGAAGCCACTCAGATAGAGGTGCGGTAATAGCATGGCCCGTGACATCTGGATTCAATTCCGATAGAAGTCGCTGGGTTTCTTGCGCTCTTGATTTATTCAGACTGTCCGACTCAAGGAAGAAATTGACGCCCAAGTCTGGAACTGTGACTTGTGCTGAATCGGCGATGGTAAAACTCCCAACGCCGGGAAGGATCAGGTTCTTCAAGGCCTCAACTCCTGCGACACTGCTGTTGGAACCAAAGTTCTCATCGCCAACCACGAGAAGAACGTGGGACTCTTCGAGTGCCCGCTGGCCGGACGCAGCCCACAATCGCAATTGTCTATCATATTTCTTCTCTTTCGCGGTGGGAGCTTGCAGAGGAGGCGGAGTGACTTCTCGCGGAGCGATCTGGGTGGTCATGGTTCGAAGCGCAACAGGATGAAACAACTTGAAGACAAGAGGGTCTAGGGCGGTGTCTCGTTGTCCTGTCGTGAGGCTGATAGGAACCTAGGCATCCCGGTATCACACTGAACGATCTGCTTCCAGCAACCCGGTGATCAATGTTGTTGTCGCCGTCAGATGCATTGCTACGACACACTCTACTAATGCACCGCAGTCGAAGCCCAAAGACGCCGACGTGATTTGACAGACAGGGAAGGTTAAGCGACCGACGTCACGTATTAACTGGCGGCTAGCATTGCCATTCCGGGCTTTTGGAGCTGAAGCGCAGCGCAATTTGTCCCGCTATTATTGTGGCTCCTTAACCGCCAGCCGCCCAGCACCTTTTTATCCCGGTCTGAGATTTTGCTAACGAGCGATCTTGCTACCCCACGTCACAAAAAGAGATCCAGTGCCCTCAGCATCAAAGTAGCCATCTACCAGTCGCTCATCTGGCCAGGGCTTACTGCTCCCATACTTACCGGCATCACCGGCGTCAAAGTCATCTGTCTTCGCGTACGTAATCGCCGTTAGAGCTTTTCGATATATGTATCTGAGGTCCACTCTAGGCGCTTGTAGCCGCACATGTGAGTTGTCTATGCCACTATGCTCCCCGGTCATGCCACTTCTCCTAGGTCGCTGATACACTGAAGTTAGACCAAGCACGATCAAAAGCCATATATCTCGCCCAGGGATCCGCAGTGCTGCACGGTTGAACCCTCCATTATACTCTCCCAACCCGAAGAGGCCTTTCCAGTGCACCGCCCTACGCGCCGATAAGATGGCAGATATCGAAGCTGCGAAGCAAGCCGCGGCCCTCGAAGCCGTGCAAAACCATTTCCCGGAGAACCCGCGCTTCGTTGGCATCGGTTCTGGTACTACCATAGTCTACGTGGTTGATGCGATCAAAAAATGCGGAGTGGATGTATCAAGAGTAGGATTTGTGCCGACGGGATACCAATCGAAACAGCTCATCATCAACGCCGGCCTGGTACCAATTGAATTCGATGCACTCCCCGACGACGCTATGATTGACATCGCCTTCGATGGGGCAGATGAAGTGGACGAGGAACTGAACTGCATCAAAGGAGGAGGTGCCTGTCTATACCAGGAAAAACTAGTGGCTATGCGTGCGAGACAATTCGTTTGTGTTGCCGGTATGACTCTGCCCGGTGCTTGGCGGAGTCTTGCTAAACCTGTCACAGACTATCGAAAACTCCAAAAGCGTCTGGTCACGAAGTGGCCAACCGTGCCCATAGAAGTCGAACCAAAAGCGGCCCGGCAGGTGATGCAACGACTGCGTGTGCTAGGGAGCCGGAGTCCGACAGGCGCAGGGCCGAAAATCAGAGAGGGCCACATGGCTAAGGCTGGCCCGATCAAGACTGATCAGGACTTCTTCATCGTCGACGCACCCTTCCCTCATCCGCTATTGATCGCCAATGACCTCACCAAGGAAAGGCTAGGTGATGGCGAGGGCGGCTATTGGGAAGTAGAGCAGCTTGCCAGAGCGATCAAGGACATTAACGGCGTGCTCGCTGTTGGTCTGTTCTGTGGGCCAACCGGGCCCGAGGCTCTCGCCGCTGGAGTGGTTGGCGGTCAACGACCAATTGCATGCTACTTTGGCATGGCCGATGGTACTGTCGCTCTAAGGAGAGCCCCGGAGAAGCGACACTCGATTGTCGCCCAATACCCTCCGTTGATACCAGTGCATTCAACGGAAGCGCAAGCTGTGGATGGAGACAACTGATAAGACACTTTGTCTTTTGTGGTCTTAGCATCGGTCATGGTCCGTTGGCGTGTATAGAAATGTTTGGATGCTGCATCACTTTGTTTTTCTCTTGACCTCGTTCTCAGCCAATTCACGAATGAAGATTCCCACCGAGCCCTCGGCCAGCTCATCCTTCCCGTCTTCGAAACCAGGGCTAATCGCCGTGGCAAGATATTTTCCATTTGAACTGAACGACAAAGCAGCGACGCTCGAGGGCAGCTTTGGATAGATCCGTATTCTCCGCTTCGCGATGGCATCCCAGATAGCGACAACTCCATCTCCGCCGCCCGTTGCAAAGGTACCGTGAATAGGGTGGAAGGAGAGCGCGTTGACAGGATAGACGACATCGGCATCATCCACAGGTTGTCGGTGGCATTTGAAGGCGTACTTGCGCGCCTGTGACTCGTTCGAAGGGTCGAACCATTCCACCGCGACACGGCCTTCGATACTGGACGAAGCATAACCCTCGTCATTAGGCATACAATCGACCGCCCTCGTCATAAACTTCAGACTGCTTTCGCGCCGCTGCCACGGTTCGATATCGAGTCTATTCTGCAACGAGTTTGCCGAGCTCTTGCACTCACTCGCCAGCGTCTTCAGCTCGTAGATATGCAGCGCGCGATTCGCCATGGCGACGACGAGTTTCGAAGACGAAACCGCCAGCGAAAACGGTTTGAAGGGTAAATTAATCGTTGCGGTGGACCATTCCGCCTCTCCGCCGGGGTGGATATGCACAGTTGAGTCCCAGGCTGCCGAGACCACGAGCGAATGCTCCCGGCTGTAGACGACAGACCGCACGCCGTTGTCGTGTGTGCTCAACACCGTCTGCGTTCCCGTAGCCACATCGATCCTAGGTAGGCAAAAAGTCAGTATTCAGAGGTAGGAGGCTTGGTATATAGATATCTATCTGCACAGCAGCTGCACCAGAATGGGCTGGTGCTGGCACTGGAGTGTCGAGGGCAAGGGGAAGGGGAAGGGCCCGCACCTGCGAACATCCCAATCCAAGCATGCGGTATAGATCTCGTTGTCGTCTTTGCCGAAACACACGTCCAGAACGGGCGCTCGGTGTTCAAACTTGGCCAGCTGCGTACACACCTTGCCATCCGCTAGTTCGTAGAGGTACACATTCTTGTCCCACGAGGCCACGGCGAAGCGAAGCGAGTCGGGGTGTGGTGAAAACCTCAGCGCGGATATTGCGTCGGCTGGGACCTCGGACACGGCAAACTGGCCTGCGAACATTGTCAGTTGATTTTGCGACAAGTATACTGGCGAAATCAACGTACTAGACATCTTGACTGGAGTCGAAACCGTCAATCGGTGACGCAGTTCGATTTGTGGTGGTCTGGAGCGACAAAGCGGGCGTGGTGCGGAGGAGGGTACAATGTAGAGTGATAAACAACCACCAAAAAATAATGCCAGTTCTCACCGCCTAACTATGCAGCCTTGCATTCGCAGCCTCGTCTCTCGATGCACCAGCCAGCCTTATCAGGGTCACAATTGAACTCATGCAGATCAGATACGTGTTTGCTAACATCACTCGTCCATCTTGTACATTAATTCTACCATTAGTACTCATGGCCACTGATAAATATAAACTGCCAGACCGAATATCCAAACCAGCGGCTATTGAACGCTATGGATAAATCCCATACATTATAGCTAAACACCGATTCTCTACACCAAGCTCCAAGCAGGGTCCGGAGACCACTCGCGAGGATGAGCATGAAATGAATAGTACCAATGCTCGCTCGCTACACAGCCCAAAACAAAAAGCCAAATCGAACCACGCTTTTGCTCTCGGGCAACATCCAGAACACTGAATGGGTTTTAGAATGCGTCTTTCCAATCTTCCGGCATCTCTTCTTCAGGTATCATCCGTCTCAAATCTTTAAGGACCGCTTCTGTCCCTTTCTCAATGACTGCCACCCTTGGCACGCGGAATTTGTTGCCACTGACTTCCAACACTCTTAATTTGCCGGGTGCTTTGGTGGTGCCTGGAAGATTCCCAAGCAGCCCAATCTTCGGTGGAAGAGCTTCAATCTCATTGTTACGAACGTCCAAAACCTCTAGACCGCGCACTCCTTCGGCTTCAACGCTGGTGAACCAGTTGTCTGTTGCAAGCAAAGTGTGACAGTTAGGCCACCACGCACGCACCCAGGGCACTCTGCCATTCAGTCGGTGGCATGAAATGTTCAGCTCTGTAAGGGATGGCGCTCTCAGATAGGTCGTTAATGCATCGAGCGACGTAAGGCCGGTGCTCACAATGTACAAAGACTTGAGGTTCGGAAGGAACAGCTCACAGCCAAGGTAGTCGGTCGGATGTAGCAAAGGGTTATGGCTGAGGTCCAATGATCGCACCGAGTATTTCAGGGAGGGATGGGAAAGAAGTGTTGTCGGGATCTCAGAGAATTCATTGTTAGAGAGCTTCACGGTGTGGATCGGCGAGTCCAAGTCGCCAACGTCAATTTCTTCAGGGGATATCGCTCTGAGGCCCCGTGAAGACAAGTCCAGAATACCACCAGAAGGCTTAAAGCGGTAGCCATGGTTGGTGGTGCCATCGATGGAGCCGCTAGCACCCGAGGACTCTGCCTCCGTCTGAGCTGCAACCATCCTCTTCTCAAGATCCATCTTGAGCTCCGTTGTGGTCATTGTCAGATACTTCTTTTCTCGAAGAGGGTTGCCAACTACGTTGAAAGTTGAAAGATTTTTCATGGCAGCCACATCAGGGTCAATGAGACGGATGTTGTTGTTGCCAAAATCAGCGCTTTTCAAAGTTTCTAAGCGCACAAATGTTGGGGGTATATCCTTCAACTGGTTCTCCGCCACTCGGAGTACCTGCAGTTGCTTGCATCCCGTCAAATCGGGCAGTTCGGTGATTCTGTTACCGTCCAAAATAAGCGAACTGAGAGCAGGCAGGTCAAGCTCGGACGCGGAGACCAGTTCTAGGTCGTTGAAGGAAGAATCCAGCGTGCGCAGCTTCTGTAAGGACAAGGTGCCTTGGAATAGGACGCCTGATAGTCGATTCTTTGATATGTTTAATTCTTTCAGTGGCAAGCTCGAGAGACTGTCCCATGGAAGCGTTGTCAACATGTTTCCGGCAAGATTCAGAACCTGCAGGCTTCGAAGCTGGGACAATGTTTCAGCATGAAGCTGGTCCAGTCGGTTGCCATGCAAATCGAGGACTTCGAGGTGCTCAAATTGGCCATCCTTCAGATTCAAGGATCCAGCAAGGAGATTTTCACCCATCATCAGTCTTTTCAACTTGGGAATTTGACCAGCAATCTCTATCGCATCGACACTAAGCTGGTTGTTGCCCAAATCGAGGGTTTGCAGTCTTTCCAATCGCCGAAGGCCAACAGGCAATCGATGGAGAGTATTCCGATGCAAGTCGATAACCTCGAGTCCGCCGAACATGTTACTTTTTTCATCATCATCTGCCAACTCTGCCATTGTGTAGTCGGGAAAGAACTGGACTTCTATTTCGTCAATTTCGTTATTCGCTGCGTTCAGTTTGACCAAGTCCACCATCTCGGACCAATTGATGTTACTGTAGTCCGCATCATACATCTTCAAAACTTCTGTAGGTATTCGTTTCAAACTCAAGGCCGCAACGTTCAGTTGTCCGCTAGATCCCGCTTGTTGGATGCGCTTTTGTAGTGAACCACTGTTGTCTCTCCCTGTCTCCAATTCGACATCGCCAAATGCTGCGCCGGAGGTAGACGTGCCTGCGGACTGCACATGTACTGATCCCGAGTCAGTCGCGGCCTTTCTCCTCGCAGCTTTGGCCTTTGCAACTGCCTCACGCAGAGCTGCTGACGAATTTGGAGAGTTGGTCGTACGAGAGCCTTGCACAGCGCCAACACTCTGGTCTTGCTCTGTGGCTGTTGCAGACTTCTTTACTTTGGCACGCGCCACAGGTGTTGTGGGTGCTGCATTGTCGCCTTTCATCCGGGGTCTGGTATTCGTCGGGCGCGTTGTGTCAGTAGTGGAGGGCGCAGAGCCACTTCCGGCTGCTTTATTGGACAAAGGATCCCGGAAAATGGATGCTAGTGATGGTCTCACGGTTGCGGTCTGAGAGGGAAGCGTTTTGCTGCTATAGTGTGAAGGCTTGCTTCTCACGGTCTGGGCTGACATTCGCACCAGGACATCAGCGGCAGCGTCTTGGGGATGAGCTCCGAGAGCAGAACTGGCGGGTCGCCGCGGTGGTTCACGAGGTTTCGCGATTCTGGAGTGTCGTCCGCTATCGAAGGCTTTAGGCGGCGTATAGATGTCACGTGGAGAGACCACGGGTGGCAGAGCCACCTTGTCTTTCGTCGGTGACAATCTTCCTGGGGGGTCGAAACGGTCTTCTCGTCGGCGATTCGGGGCGATATGCTGCAGGGGTCTTCGGTCGAATCTCTCTCATACTAGATGCCGGTCTTAGGGGGGGAAAAGGTCCTGCTGTCGCTGTCCAATGTAGTGGTTTTCGTATGCGACGATGGACCCGGCGAAAACTGCGAGAGTGTTTCAATAGTCCGCTCGGAGAGAGACGGCCGAGGTCTTCGCTTCTCTTTATGTTCGTGTGCGCCATCATCATTTTCGCCGACGGCGATGTTCTCATTGCCATCCTCAAAGACAGGCAGGTGGCAGTTTGAAGCAGGCGGTGTAGTCTCAAGGGTAGTACTTCGCACGTCGCGGAGGGCGTCCCTTACGGGAGATGTGCTTCTTTGTAACGAGGAATTGTCACTCCAACCATAACGCGACCTGATTGAGCGATTGACGGTCTCTCCGAGGGGTGCGGCAGAAGTCGCAGGGAGAGGGAGATGCGAGTTCTTGCGTAGGTCGTCTTGATGGATTCGTGGAGCCGCTGATGTGCGGACATTCAGTCTCAGGTTGTCGGTGGAGGCGACTGCACGCGGCATAGGAAGCCGTGACAGGCGTGGAATGGAACCACGAGGGGCGATAGGAACGTGAGACCCCTGTTCGCGGTCCATGCTTGTGTTCGATATCTGGAATCTACCCGTGAGGATGTAGAAATAAGTTGAAGTAGGTTTTGTTTGCTATTTGGATTCCATGGGACAAACAATCAGTTCTTTGGTAGCCCGAACATTGAAAGGCCGATCAACTCTCCTACGCAGAGAAACTTTGACTGGGAGTCAAGTCCAAGGTCCGAGCTTCGAGCTGTTCTGCTGAATTGTGAAGCACACGGACGTGTTGACATGTAGATGAATCAAAAGGCCCAGGAGTTTCACTGTGAAGGGTCTATTTTGCCCCAGACCCGGAGAGCTCAGATACTGTGGTGGATTGTATCACACACGCGAACCCGCCATGATCGACTGGTTGTCCAAGCGACCGGCAGCCGAAGCGAGATACAAGTCACCGTGACATCTGAGTGATAAGGTAATACACCTAATGGTATTGCACTAAAGATTAGGTAGGTAGGTACCTATCTAAAATACCTAGTACTTACCTACCTAGTACCTAGGTAGGGAAGGAATGGTACGAGCTAAAATCCAGGCGTGGCACCTCATACAATAATTAGGTACTAGGCTAGGGTACCTAGGTAGGTATGTACTGTGTTATCGCTCTATTGATCGTTCTCCTATCCAAGGGCTTTTTTCCTGTCCCTTCTGTGCCAACAACCTGCACATACTCTAGTCGGACAGAACACCTTATGTGAACAGTGTTGGCGAGCTCATACTGCACTGGTCCTGGAAGCAAGGTAAGGAGCTTTCCTACTCACCAGTATACTGTCAAAGTGAGGCATTCTCTGGGCATCACCAGCCTTATTATCCTTTAACTTTGGCCTCTCCCTAGGCTTCTCAAAGCAGAACAGGGAATCTTCCAACCACCTCTTCGAAGACTCAAGACATGTGGCACATGCAGGTCTACATTCTCAGCCGCCACTCTGAAACCAGTCATTCGTCAGTGTGACGATGACCGAGCATCGCAAAACAATGCGCGAAGTTAGCACGAAAACAGTCCGTTGACCCCAAACCCCGCCACGAATGCCCGAAACCTCGGAGCGGACCATTTTCAGCCGCGAAGCTCGCATGGCCGTTATGGAGCTCCCTCGTGCAAAACACTGGTAGAGACGAGGATTGGACATCTCATGGGGAAGCAAATACTTGGGGGTTTTCCTAACTGGAAGCGGCGATGAAGATAAGACCCTGACAAATGTGCACCAGCCTTCCTCTTGTTCTTCAAGATTTCTTCGATTTGGATTTTCTAGATCATTGCACTGTTTCGCGCCCTTGTTTAATCTCATTTGAGAATCCACAGCAGCACCATGGCCCTGTCCGCCCGCCGCTGGACTCACCTCATCCGCTTTATTGCAAAGGAGGATGGCCAGATCCATCTCGGCCAGATTGATCCAAAGAAGTTTCCTGATGTCGGCCTGGCGACCTTCCAAGGTGAAGAGGTCGACGCAAAAGTCGTTTCCGGGTCCGTATATGACGGGGTGGTCACCGCTCAGACATTACATGTTGCGCAAGTGGGTGGCCCGAATCTATGGGGAGGAGTCCCGTATGCTAATGGACACTTCCTAGCTTCTTCCGCCTTTGTCTATTGAGCAAACTTCTATCATTCGATGCTTAGGGCTCAACTACAAGGACCATGCGAGGGAAGCGAACATGCCTATCCCTGACGTGCCTGTGCTGTTCATCAAGCCGCGGACGTCGCTCAATGGCCCATTCCCAGCAAAGATCAACATTCCCAAAATTGCTCAAGATGATACGGCAGACTATGAGGCGGAATTAACCATCATCATAGCCAAAGATGGCCGTGATATTCCGGAGTCGGAAGCGTACAACTACGTCCTTGGGTATACCGCAGGAAATGATGTCAGTGCAAGAGCGCAGCAACTGAAGAACAGTCAGTGGTGCTTTGGAAAGGGTATGTCCATGATCCCAAGCCGTACAGTTCAATTTGCGGGGTCGCCAGTTGTATCTTGCGAAGCACACGGCGATCAAGCTAACGTTGGATGGCAGGCATGGATGGCGCAGCGCCCATTGGTCCTGTGTTGGTCTCACCGGAGGCCATTACAGACCCGCATCAACTGGATATCAAAGCTATTCATAACTCGAATGTGGTTCAGGATTCTAATACAAGGTAAGCTTGCCCCAAGGCTTCGCTTTTTGCGGACAAGGATCTGACGCCATCGACAGAGAGATGATCTTTAGCATTCCGAAGACCATTGCCTTCCTTTCCCAAGGTACCACGCTCGAGAGAGGTAGTATCATCATGACAGGAACAGGTCCGGGGATTGGCATGTTCAGGAAGCCAAAAGTGATCCTGAAACATGGGGACGACATGAGAGTCTATATCCAGAGCATTGGGACACTGATCAACAAGGTTTACCACGAGCAATAAAGAATCCATCATAGCGAGCAGAGGGTTGTTACATGATGAACGCACTGTACCAGACTGATTCAGCTGACGCACTTCCCTCTTCAGTGTTCTCTACTCTTCAATTCGATGTTTTATGTTGCTATAATCTGTGATCATGGATTGCCCCCGGGTGCCTCTTGGCCAATATGACCAACAAAGGCCTTTGACCTGTGAGTTTCTCGCTTGATGGTCACCGCTTTGACGTCTTCCAACAGGTCACTGTAGATCTTGCTGGTTTGAAACCTGTCCCAGTCTGCCTGCGTTCTTGTTCTAGACGAAGGTCAACATCAGTCCGGTCGCCTTTGGCGCAGTGAGTGGACTTCAACCTACCTGATGTAAACACTGGCCAGACTGAAATCCATCAGCTCCTTGAGCACGACAAAGCTCTGGATGGTGATTGAGGACGCGGTTTCCGACGCCTTGACTTGATCGGCCGAGTCGGCGAGAATCCCCAGCAACTGCTTGCGTTTGCCCTGGGCGGCCCAGAAATGGAGGACGACAACAAAGCTATCCGGGGCATCTCGGTTCTTGTCGTCTTCGCGTTTGACGAAGCCGGAGAAGAAATCGTAGTGGTGCAGGTCGTAGTCGGGGCTGCCGAGACCCTGGGTGTTGCGTAGCAGCTTGTCTTCGTCGACCTTTCGCATCTCCTCTTTGAAGATGTCGGTTGACACATGGCCGAGGAAGAATCCCACCGGGTGGTAGTAGCCTTCTAGGCCCCAGAGCGTGTCCGGCTCTCCGTCGAGATCATGGCCCCAGTAGTAGGAATTCGAGTACGGTTCGGTCTTGGACACGGCGCAGAGAGCTGCGAGTCGGTCCCTCCACTGAACAGTGGCAAGGAGAACAAGATTTAGCCGACTACCTTGAGCGGTGTACAGTTACAAGAAATCAGAAGAAAGGATTGGGGAAAGGGCCATACCTTGTCCAACGCCCCCTCTCGGCTCACGACACGAGCGACCACGAAGAAAAGAGGAGCAACCATTGTCACGGCACGCGTACGGTCCCAATATCTTGGCGGGGAATGAGGATATTGCCAAAGCTGTCGATTGCATCCAGACGGGAAAGGAGGGAAAGCATCCAGCTTGTACAGCTCTCCTTTATGAAGCCGCGGCAGAGACCCCAAGTCCAAGCCCCCGCTCTCTCATCATTTTATGCGGCCATTGTTCTCAACGACCCAACCCCATTGGAGTTGTACCTTTCGGGCGGCGCACGATCTTCTTGACCCCGGATTGGAGGTGATAGTGGAAGAGGAGGAGTAGGAGGAGGAACAACTTGAACAGCTTAGTGCGATGCAGAAATCACACCGAGAATGCACCGGAGACGGCACCTTGCCCATCACCTTGAGTGAAGTGGCCCCGGGCATACGTGGGGAGTCCTGCCACGAAGCCATCTATTGTGCAATAGCATCTGCACCTCCGAAGTCACCAGCAGCCTAGAACCACACACTCTTCTTCGGGGACATGGCTCTCCACAAGCAACCCGCGGCAGTCTATGGGGGAGGACCTGAAGATCACATCCCCAGGTTCCAGTCCATCGGCATGGTCGAGTCGGCGAGCTGGGGTGGTAACATGCCTTCAAGCCACGATATCAAGAGTATATGAAGGGAACCAACCCTACGGCACTCTGCCAACTCGCCCTCTGGATCCCGTCTTCGTCGCCACCAAAGAGAGAAGCATTGTTGCCAGCCATGTCTACTGCCATAACAGCTGCCTCAGGAGCCCTGGTGGCCTCGTTGCTACTCCTTGCCTACCAGCTGCTGAGAATTGGCCGGCGAGACCCTCGTCTTCCCCCCGGGCCTCCCACCGTGCCAGTTTTGGGCAATGCACACCTAATACCTGTCACAGGTATCGGCCTCAAGTGAGAACATGATGCACTTGCCTCGTCTCTCCTCTCGGATGAGGGTCTTTTCCAGGCCAAGTGACTAACGCAGCGATCAGGTTTCAAGAATGGGCACAAACCTATGGATCGATTTACTCTCTGAAGGTGTTGAATTCGACTATCATTGTCATCTCAGACCCCCAGATCGTCGGGCAGTTGCTCGACAAGAAAGGCGCCATCTACTCGGATCGACCGGAGAATGCGGTTGCAATGCACATCACTGGAGGACATCACTTCTCGTTTGAGCAGCAGGGACCTTCATGGAAACTCAAGCGTGCTATTGCCGTTAGACATTTCAGTCCGCAGAAGCTGGACGCTCATCACTTCCGCATCCAAGAGGCCGAGTCAGTCGTGGCCCCTTGTGGCCTCTCCCCCCTGAGGTTCGAAGCGTTATGCTAACATGGACGCACAGATCTGTCGTCTTTATGAATAACTTACTAGAGGATCCCGACCGCGTTTTCGACTATGCTCGCCTGTATCCTGTCTCGGTCGCATGCGCCCTGCTGTACGGACATCGGGCAAAAGATCTCGACTCCTTCTGGTACAAGGACTTCTACCACATGATGGAAAAGGTAGGCTGTCACTTGCCCGGCCTGCAAGCACTCTCAATGGCTAATCAGACCGCTCTGGCTAGTGGGGAGAGGTGCTCGAACCCGGTGCAAATCCACCCATCGAAGAGTTCCCTCTGCTTTGGTATATGCCCGGTGTTTGGAGGAAACGCATGAACGAAGTCAAGCAACTTCGATCAAGCCTCTGGGGCCGCGCCCGGCAGATTGTCGATGAACGACGACAGAAGGGCGACAAGAGGGATTGCTTGATTGATGAGAAGCTAGTTGAGCTCAAGGAGAACGCTTGGCCTTACCCAGACTATGCCTTCAACAATCTGTTTGGAGAGCTGGTCGAGGCCGGCGCTGATACCACGGCAAATCAGGTGCTCACCATCATCATGGCACTGGCCAAGCATCCTGAAGTGCAAAAGAAGGCTCAAGAGGAGCTTGATCGTGTCTGTGGGCCGGATAGAGCCCCTACTTTTGACGATTTCGACAAGCTGCCTTATATCAACTGTATTATCAAGGAAGGGTTGAGATGGCGTCCAACGTATGAGAAAACCAGTCCCTTTAGCTTGTCTTTTGGTCTGCCCTTTTTCCCTTTCACCTTCTACATCTCCATCTGCCTCTCTTCCAGCCCTTCGTTGTTGTGTAACTGCTGAAAGCTAAACAATATGGGCAGAGCACGAACCGCATTGCCGCATCGCGTGACCAAAGGTTCGTCAGCCTTTCATGCTCGTGCTATGAGCGAGAAGGAGGCCTGGACACTAACTAACCTCTGCCAGATGACTGGTATAATGGTTACCTGATTCCGAAAGGAAGCACCATTTTCATCGCTGTCTGGGCTATGCATCAGAACGAGAAGCTATACGCCGACCACGACAAGTTCAATCCAGATCGCTTCCTTAACCACCCTAAACTGGCTAACGAGTATGCCTCGTCGCCCGACTATGACAATCGAGATAAGTTCCACACATCCCCCCTTTCCAACAATGTAGCTTACCTTTTCTTTGTGTACATCACTTTGGCTATGGTGCTGGTCGCCGGATCTGTCCTGGAGTCCATCTGGCCGAACGCAATATGTGGCGTATCACGGCGAAGCTACTATGGGCGTTCAACATCTACGAACCGACGGATCCAGTCACGGGGAAGACGATTCCATTGGACGAGAATGCGTACAACTCATGTATCTTGGTCAGTCCATTGCCATTCAAAGTCAGGGTCGTGCCACGAAGTGAGGAAGTGCTCCGGGCGGTGAAGAGGGAAAAGGCCGACGCACTCGAGTTCCTGTCACAGTTTGACAATTGAGATGGAACGAAAGGAAGGCAACTTCATGTTATGTTAGATTCTCACTCTCAAACCGCGTGTGTTCTGCTAGGCCAATACAAAGCCAGGATATCCAAGGGCCACGGTGCTGGTGATGCGCTTGATGTAGTCTGCCAACCCTCCCAGATAGTTGAGCATTTCCTTGGGCTTGCCGGGGATATTGGTGCCCATGTACTCGGACTCGGTTTCCGGAAGCAGAGTGGCCGCGCCAATGCCATTGACCAGAGCCCTCCAGTTCTGCTCCGACTCGGCGGTTGGCTCCAGCTCCTTGCGGTCATTCGCCCTCAAATACGCCAGAGTCTGCACGATCCAGTCGCCCTGGACTTCGGCACAGGTCGGTCCATTGCAGAAGGAGGTGGGCCCCTGCGGACCATAGAGGAAGAACATGTTGGGAAAGCCATGGGTCATCAGACCCAAATGGGTCCAAGTGCCTTGATTCCACTTCTCCCGCAGCGACTGCCCGTTGCGGCCATGGATGTCGATGTTGAGAATCCCGCCCGTGACGGAGTCGAACCCGGTGGCCAGCACGAGGATGTCGAGCTCGTGGAACTGCCCGTCCTTGGTCATGACGCCGTTGGGAAGAACGTCGACGATAGGATTCTCCTTTGCATCGACCAGATCCACGTTGTCTTGATTGTAGATCTCATAGTAGCGCTGCTCCAAGGTGGCGCGCTTGGTGCCGAAATAGTAGGGCGGGTTCTCCGGGGCCAGCATCTCGGCCTTCTTGGGGTCCTTGATGCGCGGCAGGACTTTGCTGCGCCAGAAATCATACGCCTCCTTGTTGATCTCCTTGTTCATGATCACGTCGCGATACGTCGACAGCCAGTAAGCCAGGCCGCCCTCGTCCCATACCTTCTGGAAGAAGGCGCGGCGCTCGGCCGGCGTCGCGTCCGTCTGCAGGTTGAACTCAGAGTCGAGCCCTGCAAAAGTATGCTTGCGCAGCTCATACAGCGCCGCATACCGCGTCTTGTCCTGCTCACTGACCGTCAAGGGCCGCTGTCGCATCGGCAGCGCATACGTCGGGTTGCGCTGAAAGACAGTCAAATGGGCGACGGAGGGCCCGAGTTCCTGAATGACCTGCAGCCCACTGGAGCCGTTGCCGACCACGCCGACCTTCTTGCCGACATAGTCGACACCGCCTTGCGGCCAGCGCGAGGTATGGAAGTGCGGGCCGGCAAAGGCGTCGAGGTTCTTGAAGTTGGGGATGAACGGCTTAGCGGCAAAGCCTGTGGCGAGGATGAGAAAGCGCGTGCTCAGCGACTTGCCGTCGCTGGTCTTCACGATCCATTGGCGAGCTGCGTCGTCGAAGTCGGCGCCCACCACGCGCGTGTTGAACAAAATGTCTTTCTTCAGATGGAGCTTCGACTCGACGTGTTCGAAGTACCGCTGGATCTCGTCGCGGCCGGGATACTTCTCGCTCCACACCCAGTCCTTCCAGAGACTGTCGTTGGAGAATTCGTAGAGCGGGACTTTGGTATCGACCCGTGCACCCGGGTAGACGTTCCAATACCACACCCCGCCGATATCTGGGGCTTCGTCGATGACTAGGGTTTTGAAATTCCTCTTGCGCAGTTCATGGAGCGTGTATAGTCCTCCGAAGCCACTGCCGACGACGATGGCGTCGTAGTCAGGTCGGTCTGTGGTTGAGCCCATGGTGGTTGACTGTTTGACTCGTTAAGATGGATGGCGATTTGTATCAATGGTGAAATGACCGTGTTTTGTTTCCCAGCTGACGAGGAAAAGGGAAGAAGACCACCGACACAAGACTCGATCGTTGGTTGACAATGACAGTGAGACCATCTGTACCTTTATGCTCTTCCTGGGTCTTATACCTTGCCATTTCTTCTGGAAACGTGCCCATACCCCATGATTGTCCTGTCCTGTCCTGTTCCCATCCTGCGCTGTTGCTCTTCGACGGACCACGGCCGGACTCGTTGCAGTGACCGCACCGCACCGCACGGCACCGCACTGACTGGACGCTGATCAAGTATGTCCTGACAACGGAGATCGATCGGACATGCAATAACCCCAGCATCAACCCGCACCAAACTCCTCGCGCAGACTCGCCAAACACCCCGGATTGAATTTGATGCTAATGCTCGAGTCAGGCAAATATGCCGGGGCGGCCGCATTAAACTGATTGCCGAATCAGGCCGTTGCGGGGGATCGGCCCGTTTGTGGAGTCTTTCCCCAGGTTTGATTTCTCCGGGATCCGCATTTTATTAGGACGTAGGACCTAGGTACGTATATCGAAGTAAGATATACATATATGAGGTTGCGTTATGTATAGGGTTGAGTTTCTTGCTTTATATACAAGCTTGAGTTTGTTGCTTTGGGTTCGGTTCTTTCTACAACTCAGATTCATACTCGTCTCGAGTCAGCACCCTACACTTTATCGCGTGTTGATCCTCACTAGCAGTTTCAACCGTCTTGAGGTTGCCTACCTTCCAAAACCTCAACATCAGGACCGTTTACTTAGGAACGAACTCGAGAAAAGATGGATGAGAGAGGTTTCGTCAAAGACGATGTACGTTATAACTTATTTGATACTTCGCAGCCACAAGTCTGCCTCTCGACTCCACATACACATACACACGCACACAGTCACACGCTCCCTTTCCCTCTCCTTTCCTCTTCTCTCTCTCCTTCCGTCAATGTGTGTCCGTGTGTATATATGTGCATATATGCCAATATCTAACCGTTGCACCTGCTGACATTGAACACTGACACTGAACAGGCAGCATACAGCTCGATCGCCAAACAATACGACTATCTCCAAATGCCTAAGAGCAAGGTAAGCAAGCCTGACCCTGCAATATTACTATAATACAGCCACATCCATCCACGTCTACCTATAAGTACCTAGAGTTTTGTCTCAAATCTCTCTCAGTCTATCAATATCCAATCTATCTATCTATCCATCTACCCCTATGCATCGCTGACCGACCATGAATCTTATACACACCCTACTAGCCCATGAACCTTACGCACCCCCTACTAGCCACAAATCCTAAGAATTCCCAAGGTCCTGACCACTATTCACTAACCATGAATCTAATCTTAGTATCACAACCCCGACCTAGCCACCGCCGAGCAAGAAGTCCTCGACCAACTCTACCGCGGCTGGCTCCACTACTGGAACCACGAATCGCGCGCCGACTTCCACAACGGCATGGCCGGCGCGCGCCGCTTCTACAATTTCCCCGACATGCTCAGCTACGACATGTTCGGCAACACCATCCGCGGCAACTTCAACGCCCACTTCGAGTCTATCTTTCCCTACTGGAACGACGGGTACATGGAGTTCAAGGATCTGGAAATCACGGCGTTATCGCCCACGTTTGCATATTCCACTATGATCCAGCATACTTGGGGCACGGCCGGTGGGGTGCCCTTTGACACGGCGTTTCGGAGGACGGGGATCGCCCATAAGAGCGAGGAGGATGGCAAGTGGCGCTGGATTCATGAGCATTTGTCGTTTCCGGTGGATATGAAGGAGCGGAAGGCGGATTTTACGGCTTCGTTGGATCCGGGGGAGGGGTTCAAACTTGCTTAGAAAAACTTGCTTAGGGTAGCCAGCCGGCGACAACCTCGTCGACTCAACCACAACCACATATCAATCGACTCGCTTTGCTCGCGCAAGTATTCAGGTAACGCTGTCGGAAAGGACCATGGCTTGAGTTGTTGCGCTGCTTGGGGAGTGGTAGCTGGTAGGTAGGAAGTAGGAAGTAGGAAGTATTATAAGTGTTTATCTTGCAGATTTGTAGTATTGGTTTCTACTGGGTTTGGCGGTGAGGTGTCACTGAAGGACTGTAGAGAAGTGGGTGGTACAACAAATCTTTATGGCCTAGTACTATAGTACGGTGATACTGTAGTATGGTGATACTGTGGTAAGGTAGGTAGTAATGAAAGGTACTAGTAGGGTTGTAAGTTAAAGGTAGTAAGTCCTAGTATCTTTCAAGGGTGGTAGAATCTTTTAGGATCGTTGGGCCAATGTCAGTCCAAAGAGACATGTAACTGAGGTCTATGAGGGATCTATGCTCGAATCGATCCATGTCTAGGTTTCTTGGACTCGGGGAAGTGATAACGACTTATGTTCACTGGTCAATGTTCAATGTTCAACTCCATCACTGCTGAATGTCCAATGTTCAATTCCATCACTGCTAAATGTTCGATTCCAGATCGTGACACCAGCTCGCTGCCTCCAACTCGGCTGCCGATCCACTGTTAGACCTAGAATTACAGTAAAGATGGACCGGATGGGGATCGGACAGGCATCCTGGCTACAGCAGGTGTATCCTGTATGTGAATCCAACGGGCGCGGGTGCTTCACCCATCGCGCAAGCCGCAAACTTTAAATTCAATCCTAGAACTGCTCGGAAAAAACATCCAAGAGATACTTGGAGAAGACGCTGTCCAACCCCGGTTCGCTGCCCATAGTAGGATGGTCCGGATCCGTCAGCAGGTCTGGCTCTGCGCTCTGCGCTCTGTAATAGTCGAGGTTCAGGTGGGTGGGGAAATGGTCCTCGGGATTGCCGCCACCGCCATCGTGGTGAGGATCATGATGGTTATGATGATGATGAGTGAATGAGGAGGTCGACTGAGGCTGAGGATCGAGAGTAGAAGATGGATATGCGGGATCATGACTGCTGGGGTTGACTTCCCCAGACAGCACCTTGGGACTCTCACCCCGGACGCCGCTCGAGCTCAATCGTTCAACAGTAGTAGGCTTGTGATTGTGATGTGGTCGAGGCCGTGGGGCGGCGGAAGAAGAAAACGAAGAGGCTGTCTGCCTCCTGGACTGGCTGCGGCGCCGTCGGGCCGCAGGGCTTGGACCTGTACCTGCACCTGCTGCCGCTGCAAGAAAGGAATCGCGATAATAACAGAGCCGAGTGGCCAGAGAGTCCAGATTCGACAGCAACGCTAGGGGTGTTTGCCAGAAAGCAGTGAACCGTTCGCAGGTGGCGCGTAAGGTGTCACATTTGGCTGTAGCCTCGTCCCGCTCTTCCGGAGGCGCGAAGATCTTGCGCAGCACTTGTAGTGAGGCCGCCAACCACACGGTACTGGCGAGGAAGGGGTTGACGTGTTTGACGTGGTCTTGCGAGCATCTCTCCGTCAGAGCACATATGTCGTCTGCCGCCTGAAGACAGTTTGCCAGGCCCTGTGCATGATTAGATGGTCGTCCATGTCGATCCGGGGCCGATGCCGATGCCGGTGCCGACGCCGACGCCTCTTCTGCTTGGTGCTTCTCAGAAAAAATGGTGCCAGACACAATCTCGCCAAATGCATGGTGATGGTAGATCATAAACCGGGCCAGCTGGATCGAGAGATAGATGTTGTATTTGGCCGCGTGCAGGCGTTTCCGCTCCACATCCAACACCACTCCTGTCCCGTCGGAGCCAAAGTCGAGATATTCTCCCCGGTAGACCAGCGAGTCCGGGAGTTTGGTAATGACATTCTGCAGCGCGTGAATCAACGTCTTTAGTCGGGTGGAATCTTCTTGTGTCGTTTTCCTGCGGAACGAGTTGCGGAAGTAGTGGAGGAGTTGCTCCGAGTTGTCGTGAGGGTCGAGATTGAGGAGAACGCCCCGTAGATTCCCTCGAAGCAGGACCTGCGCATTCCTCATGATGGAACTGATCACAATCAGCCAGGCGTTGGGGTTGGTGTTGCCCTGTTTGGTCAGCATCTTCCATCGATTGACTGGCTCCGTCTCCAGGAAGCAACCGGGGTGGTACTGGTTGTTGAACCACATCTCGTCTGGCACCGGCAGGTAGGTGTCGATCATAGTCCAGTCGATGGCAGTCGGACACCTTCGGATGGTGCTGGCGAATGTGTCCATTTCCCAAATCGCCCACCAGCAGCGTCGCCGTTCCTCGTCGGCCGTCCACCTGGCCAGATCACGGCCAACCTTGACCTCTTCTTCGCGCGCTTCATAGTCGATCAGATGCATATGCAGCTCGTACGCCAGTCGGACACAAGATCCCAAGAGCCGCCATGCTCGTGCTCGCACCCCGTTCGTCAACTCGCAGAAAGTAAGGACGGTCAAGGCTTGCAGCAGACACAGAGACGGCGGCTGGTCGGGTAGCTCCTTGAGCGACCGTTCGATCAGGTCCGATGCTAGCTGTTGGAACCTCGAGGTCATCGATGTCACCTCCCTCGAGGCTGCCGGCTCGAATTTCACCGAGTAGGAGAACATGGCGCTGAACAACGCCTGCAGATGGAGAGGGTCCTTGATGTTTTGGATTTTTTGTCCAAACGATGGCCGGTGGAACAGGGAGAATGCAGTCATATTGTCAAAGTACGAGTCGGTCCTGTCCCTAGTTAGTATCCAGCCGGAATAGGTTGCTGAAACTGAATAGACTCGACTCACAGCCGTTGAAACTCCTGGATCGACAGACCCAACACATGGCACGCCTCCATCAGCAGACTCTGTGCTTCTATCAGGTTCAGTAGAGAATCCGACGAACCTGGGCCTTCGTTGTGTAAAGGCAACACAGGCGAACACGGCTCGTGCGTTGGGTGGATGAGAGACGAAAGGCTGACGGCCTTTACAAAGTTGATTTCGACCTCTGGTGAGGCTGAGGCTCCAGAATCCTCACCCAACTCTGACGTCCCGTTCCCTTGCTCATCACTGTATACGGACAAGCCGGTGTCCTCGTCATCGTCGTCAGTGTCTGGACCTAGGCCAGCGTCACCTTGCCATAACTCTTGCCCTTGTCCTTTGACCTCCTCCACAGGGCATTTCTTCCACCGTTGGGATGATGTCGATGTCGATGTCGATGTTCCTGGCAACAGCTGTCAGTTCTTCGCTACAAATTGCAAGCAGGCGACATCACTGACGGCATTTAGGGCCAGGTTTGAGCCGTCTGGCCGGATAGACGCATGTCTGCTGGAGTTTGGCACACGGCAGACACGATGGGAGAGCGCGATCGCTTCGTCCGCGGAATCAGCAGAAGTAGAGACACATCTTGTCTTGTCTGGTTGACCATGGGTGCAAGCTTACCATCTGGTCTTCTTTCTGTCCTCAGATGGTGTTATTTGTGGCTTTCTTTAGTGAGCAGACTTCAGCAAGACTTGCCTTCGACACGCGCTACATGCCAAGATGGATTTCTCAACAACTTGAACACCGCTTCCATAGACATCTGCCCAGTTTGGGGTCTGACTGTTTCGCCTGGGTTGAGCCGACATTTTCGTGGCGTGAGCTGCAGTCATCGAAAACCATCTGGCGACCTGTTGCCGTCCCCATAAAACAGGGACAAGGAGAAGGGTGAGCTCCTCGGGTATGACATTGCGGGGGTGACTGCCGTGACCGTGACCTGTGACCTGTGTGTGACCTGTGACCTTGGACCCTGGCGCATAGCCCGGTGCAGTAGCTGGTCTGTCTTCTGGAGTGACTGACTCGACTACCTCCAGACTCCAGCGTAGGTGGGATTCAACCGAGCTTCACCCCACCGGGGCCCCAGGAGGATCCGGGGGGACCCGGAGAGACGGGCTGAAAGAACGCAGCTGAAAGAACGCAGCTGAAAGAACGCAGCTGAAAGAACTTGAACGCAGTCCACCGGCCCGAGGGATGAACTTGAAGGGACCTCTCTTTTCTTGGCATTCTTGGCAGCCTCGCCCCTTTTTCCAAAGGTGCCAGTGGGCCTGGCTCACTGCAGTCAACTCTTGACCTCAGGCTGTTGTGTTCACTGAGACTCACCACCAAAGTCAACCCCTCACTGTCTGGAGGTCATGCTTCTATTAGACTATTACAACCTTCAGAGAACATGATTGTGAAGACTCGACTCAAGCGGCGGCATGGTCTCAGCGGCTTGAATGCCTCGCCTCACAAACAAACACAAAGAGGCGGACGGCCGGGGATTGATCATCGGGCCAATTTCGCATCGACAAGGCTGGCCACTCACTTGTTATGCCGCAGACGGTCCATCAAGGTCCCCGTCTACGAAGCGGGTTGATGGCTATGGGAAATGGAAAGCACCTCAATTCGTCCCTACTGGCAAAGATGTGCCTATTCGACTACCATAATACCCCGGACATCCCCCAGACTTTGCTTGAACCCAAGCCGGGGGACAGCAGACAACCTGCGGTATCAAACACATACTACCAGACCTAAGCCATCAGAATATACGTCTATCTCTTTTCAATATGAAGTCCCTGGCGCATACGCATGCGCCCGCCGGCGGAGAGCATTCTCACGTCCATGTCAAAACGACAACCACCACCATCATGGTAAGTCAGAGAAACATAAAACAAGAACACGAATGTTTCCCAAGACAGAATCTGGCTGACAGATCGAATTGTATCCGGCAGACCATTCTGGTGGCTGGAATGGGGAGTTTTGTGTTTGGATACTGCAACAACTCGATCGCCGGAACGCTTGTGCAGACATCATTTGTGGAAAAGTTCCTCAGCAACGGCAATGCGGATTCCATCGTGGGAGGCATCATGGGGGCGTAAGTGGCGACCGTGACTTGACGCCTATACAGCATGTTTGATGTTTGATGTCTGATGTCTGATGTCTGACTGAGAGCCAGATTCCTCGGAGGCGGACTCATAGGAGCCGTGATCCAAGCCCCTATTTCGAACCGATTCGGCCGACGTGCCGCCACCGGATTGGCAGCAATCCTCACCATCTTGTCGGGAGCCTTGCAGGCCGGCAGCGTGCATATTGCCATGTTCATAGTGGCACGATTCATCTGCGGGCTTGGAGCAGGCATTGTCATCACCAACTGTCCCGTGCACATGAGCGAGATCTCGCCGCCGCACATCCGAGGCATGCTAGTAGGCAACCACGCCATCTCAATCGTGTACGCATATATCTTCTCGTCTCTGATGGCGCTGGCATTCCAGTTTGTCGACAAACCATACCAGTGGCGTCTGCAGTTCATCATGCTCACCTTTTTCGGGTTGGTGCTGTTGGCCTCGTTGGCCATCTTACCCGAATCCCCTCGTTGGCTGTGTGAAGTCGGACGACCCGACGAAGCCTGGCTGATCCTCAAGCGCCATCATCAGGGCACAGAAGACGCAGACGCAGACGCAGAGGCGGACGGGGTTTCACATTCCGCTGCTGCCGCGGAAATGGCCCAGATCCAAGCCCAGATCGAGGCCGAAAGAACGTTACCCTCGGGATACATGCATATCATCTCGACGCCTCATCTGCGTCACCGAGCTGCCTGCTCTATTCTGACTTGGATCCTGGGTCAATCCACCGGCATTCTGGTCATTGCCAACCTGACTCCGGTCCTGTTTGGCCAACTCGGCTTCAGCAATATCCTTGAACTAGGCTTGTCCGTGGTCTGGACCGTGTGTGCTCTACTTGGATGCTTTGTGAATGCCGCATTGATGGATCGAGTCGGCCGTATCAAGCTTTTAGGTGAGTGAGAGCAACAGCAACAACGACAACATCAAAATCAAAATCAACCTCAACCTCAACATCAACATCAACATGACATGTACTAACTACCTCTTCCTCTTCCTCCCACAGTCATCGGCGGCTACCTCTGCAGCGCCATCCTCATCTGCGAAGCCGTGCTCCAGAAATTCTACCTCAACAGCACCAACGAATCGGGCATCAACGCCGCCGTGGCATTCTACTTCCTCTTCATCTTCGTGTACGGCAGCACCGTCGACTGCGCCGCCTACGTCTACATCTCCGAGATCTGGCCCACCCACCTGCGCAGCCAAGGCACCACGATCGGGCTGGTTTCGTTTTTCGGCTGTGCCATCGCCTACACCAGCCCGGCGACCACGGCGTTTGCCACGATCGGCTGGAAATATTACTGGGTCATGATCAGCGTCTGTATTGTCGCTTCGACTTTGATGATTTTTGTTTGTCCTGAGGTAAGAAGCCAGACCAGACACCAGACACGGTCTTCTTGTGAGGTTGAAGTACCAGACACCAGACATCGCCTTGTTGTCACGTCGAAGAATCCCAAGAAGATGCAAAGAACCCCTTCCTTCTGCCTTACCGTCCTTTGTTCCTAGTCTTCTCTCTTCTCTCGTCTTTCGTCTCTATTCTCTATCCTCTGTCCTCTCCTCAAGACAAGACCACCAGCTAACACAATATCCCACTTCTACCGATAGACCGCCCAACTCACCCTCGAAGAAATCAATATCAAATTCGGCGATCCCGTCGCCCTAGAGTTCCCAGACGCCGCTCAGCTCGAGTCTGGACCTGGCCTCAAATCGGATGGAGTTGGAGTCGGACTCCCTGGTTATGAAGACGCAAAAGCAGCTCAGGTCGAAGACGTCGGAGCCGTTGGAGAGAAGTAGAAACAAACACAACACAAATATAAACACAAACATAAACACAAACATAAACACAATAGCAGTAGCAATAGCAATAGCAATAGCAAGCCCTAGCCGCGTGTGTCCGTGGACTGTGGGAGGCATACGCTACACCTTTCTACATACCTTTCTACATACCTTTCTACATACCTAGGTACATAGGTACATAGTATATAGGTACAGAGGTATAACTGCTTTCGAGTCCCTTAGATACCTATTATCCACACCCTGTCGAGATGGGTTCTAACCTTGGATTCACTGGTTGGTACCTAGGTATCACTCGATTACCTATGGTACGGAATGTATTGATAAAGTACGAATATAAAAAATACCCAGGTACAAGTACCTAGGTAGGTAGGCAGGGTATTTAACAAGCATTGTATTGTGTTATACTGAACTACTACTACCACCACCACCTCCTCCTCCTCCTTCAAAACAGACCGGCCAGCGGAGACCACGGAATTGGCGGATACTTATACTTGTACTTGCACTTGCACTTGCACTTGTACATGTACTTGTACGTTGTCAATACCTACGTAGTAGTTATATCTCGTAGACTTGTAACGGTACATAGTCCCATCCCAGTCCCAGTCTCAGTCGCAGTCCCAATTTCAGCGTCAGGTGTTTCAATAAGTGCTGTCCTGTTTCCACGACAATCTCAACCTCAACCTCCATCCCAATCTCAATCTCAATCCATCTCAAAGTCACTCCCAAGCCTTCAAGAAATCCAACGCCCCAACCAGTTCTTTCCGGATCGTCTCGACATGCCGCTCACTCCGCGGCTTGATCTGCACTTTGAACGGCAACGGCGCCTGCAAAATCCCAGCATTATACGCATGCGTGTCGAGCGGGATGGTCTGGCCGGTCGTCGGATCGACCGGTTCAGCGAATTCATAAGCCCACAGCAACTTGGCGGCGATGCGCCACATGTTGCGCTCGGCGAAGTGGATGCCGGGACAAAGTCGACGGCCGGCGCCGTAGCCGTAGTGGTGTGTTTCCTGGTAGACTTGTCAGGTTTACGTTGCTTCTCAAGCAGATAGATTCTCAAGCAGATAGATAGATGACCTCCGAGGTCAGGGTTTGGGGTGTGTCGATTGTCGGAAAAGAGAAAAAGAAAGAAAGTAGAGAGGAAAGGGAAAAGAAAGGGGGGACAGAAAAGGAAAATGGGGGCAGTGGGCAGGGGCATAACTTATCTCGGACATTCCATTCCGGGCTTCCAGCATAGTCGTTGGCTAGTTTGGGATGGTTGGCGTAGCGGTCGGGGTTGAAGGTGTCGTTGTCCGGGAAGAGGGATTCGGTGTGGTGAATGGCCCAGGTGGCGACGAAGAGCGTCGAGTCTTTCGGGATGAACATTCCTTCGTACCAGTCGTCTAGATATCAGGATACAAGTTAGCAAGAAACACAGACATAATGGGATAAGGGGGACGGTTAAGGCGCATACCTTCGCGGACACGGTGCGGTAGCCCTGTTACGGCCCTGTTTGCGTCTGGTTAGATCCAATATAATATACAATATCCCATCTTCCACATGATACTTGAAGTGGGAGACGCAGACGGAGACGGAGACGGAGAGGGAGGGACTCAGAATCTCAACTCACACTGGCCGCCATCTCATTCCTTCCTTGACAATCTGATTGATATACGGCAGATCCTTGAAATCAGCAAAAGTAGGAGCTCGAGTAGCTGGGCAGACGCGGTCGATTTCCTGCTGCGCTCGCTTCTGCACATGGGGGTATTTGGCAAACGCCAGAATCAGAGTCAAGATCTGCGCTGCTGTGGTGTCGGCAGCGCCCTCGACCACTTCTCCCACCAGATTGTTAAAGGCATGGGTTGACATGGGCCATCCCTTCCGGTTATACTCGTCTAGGAGGTGGTCGATGATACAGTCGCGTCGGTCTCCCTTTGCACGGCGTTCGTCCACGATCTGGCGAGCCTTGCCCCACATGGTATCGAACACTTGGCCGGCTGCGACGGCGCGTCGTTTCCAATATGCGAATCGGGTGGGAATGAGCTTGAGGATCGGGTATTCGTCGACCGGGGGGTTGGCGCCGGCTTCCATGGCTTCGGTCCATCTGTCCATCACATCGTAGACGACCTGCATAGCACCGAGGGGTTAGTAGGTGATCAATGATCATCAGACAAGGAACTCCTTCTTTTTCCCCCCCTTAAGAAATGAATGTAATACCCCTCCGCTTCGCTCCGTAGAATAGCAAAATTGTATAGGAATACAAGTGACTTACATGACCCCAGAACGAATCGAAAGTCGGTCCCCGATGGCCGAAAGCAAGCACCGACGCAGACGAAGCGGTATATCTCCTGACATGGTTGAAGAAGCCCTCCGGATTGTCCAACAGATCGTTGAGTAAGACAGTCGCTCTATAGCCAGCAGTGGTCAGCGCAAACAACGCCCTGAGTCCATTTGGATTCGGTTTTGGTTCCCACATACTCAGCCTCTTGGACACGGAAATGCTTCTCGTCCAAATTCTTAGGCGAAAAGTTATGCGATATAACCTTCCGCTTCTCCCGCCAGATAGGATCCATTTGCTCCAGGGCGATGTGGTCGCCTTGCGTCAACAGTCTGCCCACATAGCTGGGCGGGCGGTCCGAGTAGATGGCGCCCTTCTTGTCCAGGAGTGCGTGGATCGCTTTTCGATCACACAGCACTATGATGTTGGTTGGGCCGAACTTGAGGGAAAACACGGGGCCATATTCCTGGGCCCAGTCGCGGAATCTGTTTTTGACTTTAGCCCACGCCCACGACCGTCATCATGGCCACAAAATAACGGTCACGACTTACTTGGCGTATAGGCCGCTTGAGGGGATTTGATGGAAGTTGCCTAGGATGGGAAGCGTAGGAGGGCCAGGCGGCATGCGCGGATCTCGTCTACCGATTTGTAGGAGACGGTAGATGAGTAATGCGAGGATGATGGTGACTGATGCCCATATTGCCTTGGGTTGATGCAATATATCACTGATGCTGAGGTTGCTCTCCATTGTGGTCGTCGTCGTCGTCGTCCAGCTGCAAGAGATGAGTCGAAGTGGCCGCTGAGCGAGAGAGCAGACTGGCAAGCAAGATAAGAAAGGCAAGGAAGGCAACGGGTTCGATGAAGCTCTTCATCCTCCTCCTCTCCTCCTCCTCTCATGAGTCGACGTTACACACCCGCCGAATCGGACCATTTTGACTGCTCATGTGGGTTTCGGCCTAATTCTTTCATAGTGAATCCCCATACCATGATGAGTGGCATCTCGGACCATTGTCGGGGTACCCACACACTGGATTGCCCCGTGGGGAAAGGAGGGTGGGTCAAGACTGGCATGTAATACATTACCGAGGATGCGTCAATACAGCAATGGCCATGGCCATGGCAGTGAATAGGAGAAGCTGGGTTACCAATCTCACCGGCCCGTTGAGGAGAAGAGAATCTAGAGCGGCGGGATTATGAGGCGAACGAGTCTAACGTCGGTCACTGTCCAAGGTCTGGGCACAGCACCGCATTATTCAACTCGACCACCAATACCGTCGAAGATTCGTGGACCAGGATGCGTTGAATACGATGGAGTACGACAATAGACGGATTTATTCAGCCTCCTTCCACCTTGTATGTTCCTAACGTACATACTGTGGTACAGCATCCGTCTCCGCAATCCGGAGCATATCCTGCCTCCCTCGCATCCAGCCTCGTCCTGTTCTCCCCATACCACAACCGTATAGTAGACGAACGAAGGGCGAATTCAGCTTCACTTCCCTACTCCGGCCAGTCGCAGACCTGCGCGGTACCCGAACGTCATGCCCGGCCCAATACTCGAGCCACCACCCGGATATGCTCCTTTGAACACCGAGTTCTGATCACAGCCTACTGCGTAGAGGCCATCCACAACCTCGCCGCTCTGTCGCAGCACCTGCGAATCCGTATTGGTGACCAGGCCGTACAAAGTACTGACATTGCCGGGATAGATGGGAAGAGCATAGAACGGGCCGGTCACACACGGTCGTAGATTGGGATTAGGTCGGACGTCAGGATCGCCGTAGAAGCGGTCGTAGGCGTTTTCTCCACGCCGGTACTGGCTGTCATGGCCGGACCTGGCAAAACCATTGTATTCAGCCACCGTTTGCTCTAGGTTCTCGACAGGAACACCGATCTTGTCAGCCAGCGCAGAGATCGTGGGTGCGGACACCAGATATCCCTGGCGCAATAGCCTTCCAATAGGATACGGCCACGGTAAGGCCATTCCCATGCCATATTTGCGCAGATGGGTATGATCACCGATATAGTAGGCCTTCTGAATGCCCTTCTGGTGCATCGCCGTTACGAACTCCTGGTATGGCTCAGACTCGTTGGCAAACCGGCGACCATCAGGGCCAACGATGATAGATCCGGGCTTGGAACGGTCGATGGCGAAGTGAGGGAAGCGGCGAACTGGGCCGTTGGGCACGTGAAGCAGCGAGATGGGCGCGAATATGGCGTTCATCGGGTTCTTGGGCGGCAGAGCACCACCGCTTTCCACGCCAATTCGCTTGCCATCGCCCGTGTTCCCTCGAGGCGCCGCGCACCATTCATGCGGGACGAACTGTCGAGCCTCTTCCGACCTGCCAAACCCGCCGCTCGCAAGCACCACACCATGTCGAGCTTGGATGGTAGATCCCTCGCCCTCCTTGAGCACATAGAGGCCTGCCACCCGACCCTGATCAACCACTGGCTTGGTGGCCGAGGCATTCTTCCACAGCTCCACCCCTTGCTGACGCACCGAGTATAGCAGCCGGCCCACGAGGGCATTGCCATTCGCCATCTCTGTTCCTTTGCCGTAGCGAGCCAGGTCCATGGCATAGCGAAGTATTTTCCTCGTCGCCAAAGTCAGGTTGGCCACGCTCCCAAAAGGATTAGTAAGAGTCGCCAACTCGGCCGGGTCGGCTTGCATCGACCCAAATGCTGAGTAGCCTTGAATCGGATAACGGACGTCTTTGATCAGGGGACCAAGCTGACGCCCATCAAACTCGGCTGTCAGGAGAGTGCGTCCAACCGATGCCCCCTTCTTGGAGACATGGTAGTCCGGTAGAGGAACAGGCTTGAAGCGCACTGCCGAGTTCGCTTCCATCCATCTAACCATCTCCGGACCGGACTGGAGGTAGACAGGAACCTTTTCTTCGTCATAGAGGTCTCCCAGCACCTCATGGAGGTAGGTGTCGGCTTGGGCCGTGGAATCCTGAACGCCAATCGACGGCTGGTGTTTGTTGTTGGGAATCCATGCTCCTCCGCCAGAGAATGCCGTCGTGCCGCCGAAATACCTGGTTTTCTCCAGAACCAGGACCTTGAGACCGTGTTTGGCCGCAGTAAAGGCCGCCGTCAGCCCTGAACAGCCAGACCCGACAACGACCACGTCGTAGACGGCATCATAAACCGGGGCTAGACACAGTAGATTAGCCAGTGCCATGTTCATCGGGTTCTTCTCATCTTCTCAATACCTCCTTGGGTGCGTCCCAGTGTACTGCTGAAATTGCGACACCTCCAAAAGCTGCCAAAGACTCTGGAGCAAGACGACCGCCACGGTGCACACCGGGCCCTGGAGACAACCATCTCGTCTTCCAACGCACCTGTACAACACGGTTCGGTCCAGCATCACAGAAGTCTCGCAGCAAGCTCCAGTTTCTTGTGAAATATTGTAGCCCGGGGCCGAGGCCTTAGTAACTATCCTCCCCCGCAATGTGTATCCTCCATCTTGCTCCTGTGAGGTTAGTGAATTGGGGGGAGTGAAAATCCCCAGTTCGTTGCAGACACATCGGTGCCATTTCGGACTATCTCCTTTGCCGCAGCCGGGCTGTACATGGAGCAAATGAGTGTACGCAAGAGAGGCATCCTCATAAAATGGTTTTACGGTTGAGTGATTGTATGATTGTAGACATGAGTTTGGATCTCATGACAGTATTGCCAAAGTGACACGTCCGCAACTGCTAGAGATTCTCCCTGGTGCACGCATCTAGCCCTCGACGAAAGAGCTGTGTGAGGCTTGATACTATTTCCTCCTTTTCCCAAAAACTTAGCCATGGCCGGTCGATTTCTGGAAGGAAAGGTGTCTCTCGTGACGGGTGCGTCGTCGGGCATGGGTCGGGCAACGGCTTTGCTTCTGGCTCAACACGGCTCGAAGATTGTCTGCTGCGACTTGAAGCCGGAGCCCAACCCTAAAGGATATGAGGCCGACATCGACAAGACGACCGTGCAGGTGATTGAGCAGAACGGTGGTGAAGCCATCTTTCAGCAGGTCGACATTTCCAATTTCTCTCAAGTCGAAAGTGCTTTTGCAGCGACGACGGCGGTAAGTAAAGCAGCACGGCAACGAAAGACTCGACCACAGTCACTTGGCCAAGACACTCCCACTCCCATCAGAGAGACCTGACCATCTACTGACGCCATACTTACTCCTTCAGAAATTCGGCCGTCTTGACATCCTCGTCAACTGTGCTGGCTATTGGGCCCCCTTCCGGACCTTCGTAAATGAAGACGATGAACTCTGGTCCAGAATGATGGCCATCAACCTAGGAGGCACTTCCAAAGTGTCGCGACTCGCTCTCCGCCAGTTTCTGAAGCAAGATATCGACCCTGTCTGGGGCAGCCGTGGCCGCATCATCAACATCTCGTCCTGTGCCGCCGTCATTGCCTACGCCGGCGAGGCAGCCTACTCGGCCACCAAAGCGGCCATTAACCACATGACACGGGCGGGAGCCATCGACCATGCTCAAGATGCTATCAACATCAACTGCGTGGCGCCCGGTGTGGTCGAGACAGGCATGGCCCGTGGGAATCTGGAAGATCAGTCTATTGTCAAGATCATGAAGTCGGCGACGCCGTGGCCGCGGTTGGGCAGAGCTGACGATATTGCTGGCGCGGTGCTTTACTTTTGTATGCCTTCTTCGCAGTGGGTCACTGGTCAGGTGTTGGCCGTCGACGGCGGCATGACATTGGGAGTCCCTGCTGGTTGAAGATGCTCACAGTTGATGCCATTGCCTAGATATCTACGTCGCGAGATAGCCAAATGTGTGTCAAGCTTCAGCTCATGCATGATCTCGCAACTCATTTCGACGCTGAGACCCGAGGCCCAGCAGCGCCCTGTCAAGCCTCATCCGTCGAGAGATGGAGACTGTCGCTCCCTTTGTCATCTATGTGGTCTTGGGCTGTTCCTGAGCCCTGAGGCCGCTTCTGCCTCGCTACTGTTCCCAATGCAACGTAATGTGTCAACTCCTAAGCATCAACTAAATGCTAATAGGCAACCGTACGTCTCCTTCCGAGTCCGACGAAATATGCAGCAAGGCTAGAGTCTCATCCACCTGGTCGTCAGTTGATTTGACCAACGTATCATACCTACATAGTCATCCTCCTCCAGACAGACACTCGTCGTCTCCAGACCAGTCTGGCTGTGACCCTATCTGCCAGCTTCTCCGCAAGACAAGGACAGAACGGCCATCTCGGGCAAATGAGTGTCCAATACTGAAGCCTTCCTTCGCAGCAACTTCGGACCAACTTACCCCTTTCTTCCAGCCTTCCCTGGCTGCAGACTAACAACTCCCCCGGGTTCTGCAGGGCTGAAAACGGCACCAGACTCCAGGACTGACTCTTCTGCCACCGGGCCGAGACAGGATCTCATACCGGATGATCTCCAGGAGTCCTAGTCTCCTGATATCGAGCTTGAACCGCCGTCCGTTGAAAGGAACAGCCGATGGCCACTTATAACATCGACATCACTCTTTGTCGACGGTACATTGATGATGGCAATGTCCTCCTCTATTGTTTGAAATGTCCATCCTGCCTCGCTGTGGGCTGACTTGTGGCCTTCATAGCTTGTCTATCGGCCCGTCGCTGCGTTGGCACCGCCTGGCTGTAAGATCCCAGCGAGCAGCACTCTTCCACACATTTCAGACCTCGTCCTTGTGCGATAGACGTCCAATGGCCCCCTCAAGAATCTCCAACGGCAACAGTCCTACGGCCCATGATCTGAGTAATGGTCACTCACGTCGCTCGTTGTCCTCCTCCTCGTCCACCTCCACACCCACTGCTGATGCACCAGTCGAAACCGACTTTCTGGTGGTTGGCGCCGGGCCAGCAGGAGCAGCTCTGTCATGCTTCCTGACAAGCTATGGTAAAGTAGCCCGTCCCAAGCCTATGGCTGTGGCTAACAAGACCAGGTCTGAAGGGCATTATGATCAGCACGGCTCCAGGCACAGCCAACACGCCACGCGCACATATCACAAACATGGCAGCATTAGGTTCGTTGCGGACTCCCCTCCTCCCTCTTGCAATACTTTCTATCGGCGAGGTAGTAATCAGGTTAGATCAGAATGCCTACGAGACATTGGACTTGACAAGGAACTGGAAGGTCTATCCTCCAAGGGCGACTGCATGACACACACGCGATGGTGCTACAGCATGGCTGGCGAGGAATATGCGCGGATCCATTCATGGGGCAACGCGCCAGCCAGGAAGGTTAGTCGTCAGTCCTGCGCTGTCAGGGAGGAAGAAATGTCGAGCCTAACTGAGATTGTAGGGAGACTACGAAGCTGCCAGCCCATGTTCGCCGGTCGATCTACCACAGACACTCCTCGAGCCTGCTCTCGTCCGCCATGCCATCCTGAACGGGTTCAAAGCGCGGTTCAACACGACCCTGACCTCATTCGAAGAAGAAGCCGAGACCGGGCGGATTACAGCCCATGTGCGCGATAACATCGCCAACCTGGAGTATTCCATCCGCACCAAATACCTGTTCGGCGCGGACGGGGCACGGAGCCAGGTGGTCAAACAACTTGGACTCCCTCTCGCGGTCAAACCGGGCCAAGGCATGGCCATCAATGTGCTGGTCAAGGCTGATCTGTCTCATCTGGTCGAGCATCGCCGCGGCAATCTGCACTGGGTCATGCAGCCTGACAGAGAACATCCCGAGTTCGGCTGGATGGGCATCGTGCGCATGGTGAAACCGTGGAATGAATGGATGTTCATCCTGTTCCCTACCCGGGACTGCGATCTTCACATCTCCCCCTCCAAGGAAGAATATCTGCAGAGAGTCAGGGACTTTATAGGCGATGACACACCTGCCGAGATCGTCGACGTTTCCAAATGGTTCATCAACGAGATTGTGGCCGAGAAATACTCCCAGGGAAACATGTAAGTCTGACCCGACGGGGTCTTTTGTTGAATGGCAGGCTGACTACTTCTCAACAGCTTCTGTCTGGGAGATGCCGTGCACCGCCACCCTCCGATGAACGGGCTGGGATCCAACACCTGTATCCAAGACGCCTTCAATCTAGCCTGGAAAGTGGCCTATGTGCACAAGGGACTCTGCCCGCCATCGCTGCTATCAAGCTACAGCATTGAGAGACAACCCGTCGGCCGGTCCATCGTGACTCGAGCGAACGACGGGTTCCGCGACCATTCGCACATTTGGGAAGCGCTAGGCACTCTTCCAGCCGACGTAGCTGCTCGACAGAAGATCCTACAAGAACTGAGTGCCGCGACACCAGCAGGCCAGCAACGCCGTCGGGCCTTTCAAGAAGCCATCAGCCGCACATCTCACGAGTTCCACGGCCTAGGCATCGAAATGAACCAAGTATACCAAGGTCCCGGCATCTACACTGCGGACGAGCCGGAGCCATACAAGCGGCCCGGCCGCGCAGCTCAAGACGACGTCCTCTACTACGAACCCAGCACGTATCCCGGCTGCCGCCTGCCACACGTCTGGCTCAACAAAGCTATTCCCACCGAACCCAAGTCGACCATTGATCTTGCTGGACACGGCGCTTTCTCCTTGTTCACCGGCATTGGCGGCGAGCACTGGAAACAAGCCGCCGAACGTGTTGCCGCCGATTGGGGGCTGCCCATCAACGTGCATACGATTGGCTTTCGACAGGAATGGGAAGATGTGTATTTCGACTGGGCTCGACTACGGGGCGTGGACGAGTCGGGGGCCGTGTTAGTGCGGCCAGACCGATTCGTCGCCTGGCGGGCACCGGAGGTGCTGGACAGTGAAGAGGCATGTCATACGAAACTCACACAGGTGCTACGCTCGGTGCTGGGGTATAAGAGCGGCTGAATGGCGAATGGCGAGAGGGAAGGGTCTGTCCCCGAGTCATGATGGTAGAACTTGAAGTCATAGAACCTTGGACTGTTCTCAAGCGTTCGATTCCACCTGCACCCATACATACCTTAGCTCACTCTATTCTGCTCACCAGCCAGCCTCGTCCATGCTCAACCATCCTCATCACCTCCAGACAAACCAACAGTGAGACAACAATAGTCCGTACGAATTAGACCGAAATTGCTCCGGATTGCCGATCCACACTTGCGGAAATGCGGAAATGCGGAGTCTGGGGTCGCGGAGAAGCACAGCACAGCCTTATGCCACTCACTACGCACATACCTCTGCTCTACCTCGGACCTCCTCCCTCCCGAGTAGCGACAGTACTTACCGGCCCTTTCTCCAGACAGACAGGATCCCCGGACTCGAGATCCTGATCCTCTTCCTCCAGCATAACAAGTAACCTGACTTGCGCAATGTGGTCCACAGCCAATTCAGGCGATGCAGGCAGGGAGAGTCGACGCCAAGCGGAAATTGCATGCTATTCGTGTCGTCGGTAAGTGTTGGTGCAGTTCCTTGACATCGATCTCTCCAGGTCCTTGAGGTCCATGTCCCTCCTCACTCCCATCGATCGAGACGGCGGAACAGTTTGCTAACCAAAGCGTCAACAGGCGAAAAGTCAAGTGGTCGGTAGATGACTTCCTCTTCCCCCACCAAAGTCAATTCAATTCCATCTCTAATGCACCCCTTCCAGCGACCGCGGATACCCCCAGTGCACGGCATGCGAGCAGACGGAGCAAGTCTGCAATTATCCCCTGCGCCCGTTGAAGCCGGGGCCTAAGATAGGTACGACGAATTGGTCCGGTCCTGTCCTTCTTCCTTTCCTTCCGTATGGCTCTGTGCCTGAACAATGTCGCTGATGGAGGGATACAGGGTCGTTGCAACGTCGAAGAAAGAGGCCTAGAGACCATGACCATGACCATGACCATGGCCAGCAACAGCAAAAGCAACAGCAACAGCAACAACAGCATGGGGACAAGGGTGCCTCTCCTGCACCATCGGCGTCCCTAGAGATCGAGAACGAGAACGAAAACGAGAACGGGAACGGGAACCTAGACACAAACCAGGTCCGCCCTGAGCTTCCTTCGACGAACCCGACTAGTGGCTGCCACGCCGACGATACAGTATTAGGATCAGGATCAGGGTCAAGATCACCGCCACCGAGAGCCAGTCCGCATGGCACCGTGGCTAGTCTTACCACCAACACCACCACCGCCTCGTCCCCGCCGACGGAATGGACAACGAGACGAGATGCTCATCTCAACATCCACGACCTTTCGTTCATCCTGCACCCGTCGCATGAAGTCACCACGCCGGAAAAGGATGAGCTGACCCGAGTTTCCAACAACGCCGGCAGCTGTGGTCAAGAACCGGCTCTCCTGGCCCGAACCTGTGCGGCCTTGGGGGTGGATCAAGCAACTATGGATACAGCGTCAGTGAGCCTCCTTGTTTCACCGTCCTCCACTCTTCGTCCTACGTTCTATGTACAATGTATACCATGAGAGACATAACATAAACATGAGATGGCTAACCAACCGTCGGACAGAGTCAAGGTCTATTTCGACAATATGGTAGCCATAAGCCTGTTCCACGAACCCAGCTTCCGGGACAAAGTCCACAAGATCACCTCGGCGCTGCATATGCGTGCCTTGCTAGTAGCGATACTGGCATATTCGGCGCGCTTCCAATTCCATGCCCGAGAAGCAGGCGACTGCGATCTCCACCTTTCGACCGACGGGCTGCTAGACGTCGCCTTCTCCAACATCGACGCCGCCCTCAAGCAATGCGGCGACGAAGCACCTCCGCTCTGCGTGCTGCAGGCGCTCATCATCGCCACACATTGCCAACTGACACAAGCAGTGCGCGGAAAGGCATGGAGGTCCCTCGGGACATGTATCCGGCTAGCATACGAGCTGAATCTGCATCTGGTGGACGCGGGTCACGACGGTCCCGACGCAGCTGGCAAGTACGGACCCGGTGCCGACTTGAACGTCGATGTGCACACATGGTGCGAGGACGAAGAGAAGCGTCGAGCATGGTGGGCGATCTGGGAGATGGACGTGTTTGCCAGCACGATCCGCCGCACGCCTCCCGCGGTCGACTGGTCGCAGATGGAAACCTTGCTGCCGGTCGAGGATCAGGACTGGTTCCAAAACCAACCGCGGCCAAGTTGTCTGATGGAACGAGATCCCATCGCTCGTTGGAAAGCGCTGCAAGAATGCGGCAACCAGTCCGCCAAGGCGTGGTTCTTGGTCGTCAATTCTCTCATGAAGGAGGCTCAGGTCATTTCTAGTCCGCGAAGCATTCCGTATCGAGTCCCAGCTGCACAGACCAGAAGAAACCACCCGCAAACACTGACGCCGACCTCGACACTGACGTTGACCCCCCGCGACAGAGACCCCGTCGATGAAGCCACGGCGAAACTGGAATCGCTCGCCAATTCGGTCCATTGCTTCACGCTGGCCCTGCCGCCGCATCTGCAGTATCGAAACCAATACCTTGGGTTTGAACCGCGGCTTCCAGGTCAAATGGTGTCGCCGCGCCAGTTGCACTGTGGGATTTACAACATCTATGTCATGACCCAGCTGGCTCGGCTCATGATCTATCGGTATGATGTCTTTGGAGGCCGAAATCCCATTGCTCGGCGACCGCAAGACCCGTCAGCCATGACAACTACAGCAACAGCAACATCTGCAACTACATCTACATCTACTACAGCAACTACCACAGCGAGACCGCACACGACCGCACGGCCCAGCAATGGCTACGACACCGACAATCTCGCATTATCCCGCTATTTCGAGGCCACCGACAACATCTTGACCATCGTCAGCCGCAGCAGTGACGATCATATCCGACATATCAACCCGTTCCTGTCGAGCACCATCTGGCTGGCCTCGGCCGTCCAATTGCTCCGGATGGAGTTCTGCCGCGACGACATCAGCCGCACGCTGATCAAGTCCAAATTCGAGGTTCTGTACATGACTTATAAACGCTGTGTGTCTTTTTGGGACGTCCATACTGCCCTGCAGCAGAATCTGGAAGCCTTGCAGGCACAACTTGAGGGTCGCAAGTCGTTTGTCCAGCGCGGCGTTGGTCCCGGTCAGAGTCACAGTCACCAGCACCAAAACCAGCACCAACACCAGCCCCAGCACCAGCAGCACGGCAAAGGCGAGCCTCGCGTCCAATTCGGAGCTGCAGCTTCGTCTTCGTCGTCCTCTTTCCCGATGGGCCCGGACACAGGAATTGACATGATCCAAGGTGAGTCAACAAGTCAAGCCAGATCGATAATGATCAGGCTAGAGATCAGACCCGCTGACCCTTCCTTCGTTTCTTTGTACTTAGGAAACCATACCATTCAAGACACCAGCAATTGTGTCTACAACACGTCGAACAGCACCCTGCTACCACTGCCGCTGCCGCTGCCGATGTCTTCATCTTCTGCTGCCGCCGTGGGACTACAGACGTCGACAACAAACGTTGGGAACGGCATTTCGTCTCTAGCGCACAACCATGCTATGATCTCACAGCAGGGCGAGCAGGCGCAGCAGCAGCAACAACATCATCAACACCAACAACACCAACAACAGCAACAACAACAGCAACAACACCATCAGCAGCCTCTCCCACCATTCCACTCCACTCCACAAAGACAATCTACTTGTCCTGGTCCAGCGACGCTACCGAACTCCCATCCCCATTCCCCATCTGGGTCTGGCGTACTAGGACATGGCAGTGGCAGTGGCAGTGGCAGTGGCAGCATGGCTTCACTTGGCAATGGCAACAGCAACGGCAACTACACGTGTAACAGTAACACGCATCTACCGGCCCATCTTGACTGGCAGCAATCAGATACCAACAATAACCACAACCACAGTCTCAATCTCAATCTCACCAGCAACAGCATCAATCACAGCCTCAACCGTCGCAACACCACCACCAACGACAGTCCAAAAACTGGACTCCTAGACCCTCTATTCCTAGCAGATCAAGACCTATCAGCCCACAGCCAGGTTAATGGAGTGCCGACGACGACGACGACATCAACGATCTTCGACCACGACCATGATTGGCGAAACATTGATCTTCCAGACGATATTGCCGATTTGTTATGGGGCGTCACTAGTTACTAGTTAGGTATTGGCTATAAGCTATAAGGATTCAAGTCGAGTGGTCAGGGGCTGAACTGGTCAGGGGTTGGACTGTGGACGCTGGACTGTAAAGAGTAAGACAGATTCGTCTTTCCGAATCAAATCCAAGTCCAAGTCCAAGTCGTACGTATCTGATACGATTTATTCAACCCGGCTCAGTTCTAGTCACAGTCACAGTCACTGCACGGCTTTTTCTGAATATGAATAAGAAAGACGTATAGTATCGATGTCGATTAGTATTAAGGGTTATTACATAGTAATGATAGACTGGCTACTTGACCGAGTAGCCCCTATTCTCTACTATAGTACGTCTCCTAGATATGGCTGCTTCTTTCTCTCTCTCTCTCTCCCCGTAAGTACTTTCTCTTCCGTCTCTCCCTCTCTCTCTCCGTAATTACTTTCTCTTCTCTCTCTCTCTTTCCCGTTCCTCTTTTCCCTTAACCTCCTCCTCCTTCTTCTCCTTCTGCTCCTCCTCCTCCTCCTCCTCCTCCTCCTCCTCCTTCTCCCTATCCTCCTCCTCCTTCTTCTTCTCCTCCTCCTTCTTCTCCCCTTCTATACCCAAGGTATCTAGATCCTAGTATCTACGCCCCTATTTTCCCACAGATACACTCCCCTTCTCCTTCCTATTTCCCTTCCCATAAACCACCCACCGCCAACCCACCCCACCCTCTGGCCTCTCCCTCTCCGCCAACCGACGCGCCACAGTCCGCGTCCTGGCCCCATCCAGCGCCGAATTCCCAACCACCAGCGCAGCAATGACACCGCACGCCCCAAACGCAATACTGGTCAAATACACCACTTTGAAAGAACTGGCGAACGCAGTCCGAGCAGCTAAACTGGCGGACTGGAGTAAGGACGGAGTGACGCCGGGGATGGTGGAGAGGGCCGTCGAGTCGCCTGCCAACAGGAGTTGGAGGAAGGTTTGGGCCGATTGCGGGGTGAGGCCGCCCTTGAGCAGAACGGGGACGACGTCGTGGAGCATGGATTTTGAGAGGTGGGTTGTGAGCTGTGATGAGAGATGGACACATCACGAGTTAGTAAGGGTTAGGTAGGGAGGTAGGTAGGTAGGGTAGGTATGTATATAGGTAGGTAGGGACTTGGAGTAAGTCGACTGTGTTGGTCCGTGTGAACTCGACTCAACAACTCAACACAACTCGACTTATGTCTTCCGGCTGGACTCAACTGCATTCTTCCCTCGATAGGGAATTGGGTGGATAGGTGGGTGGGGAGATAGACACTTACAATAGTGGTGTAGATTGCGCCTTTTGTTCGGATATGCAAGTCAGTATTGATCTTATATCTGATATCTTGGTCTCGTGGAGGACAAGGGAGGTTTGGTAAAGGAGGATTTGGGAAGGGAAACAGAACCAAAACCAAAACCAGACACATAAACAGAAATAGACAGACAGACAGAAACTCACTAGCAATACTAGTCCCTATCCTCCTCACAGTCCACAGGACTCCAGCCGCAATCCCATAGTTCAGGACACCGACGCCGCCGCTCGAGACAGCACCAACCACACAGACGACCTCGGCAATGCCCATGCCCGTGCCGGATACAATGACCAGCACTACCGCCAGCGACAGCTGGGTCGACGTATACGCTGCCAAAGCCGGGGCGAAAGCCAACACCAGCACCGCCGCCACGATGAGTTGGGACTGGAGGTGTGGGAAGCCCGTGGCCATGACGCCGGCGATGACCTGGCCTAGGGCTGGGCCGGCGAAGATCGTGTTCTGTCATAAGGATCCCATTGTTAGTAATCCCATTGTTAAGTGTCGGTTGGAGAGTGGAGAGTGGAGAGTAGACATTCATCGTGGGAATGCAATGCAATGCAATACACAACTAGACTGCTTAGGTAACTTACATAATACCAGCCGGCCAGAAGCTCGTCGCCGCCGTAGATGGTGACGATCTGCTGGCTCCATAGCATTGAGGGCGCGGTCCAGCACATAGACACAAAGGAGATGCAGAGCGTAAGGGCGACGTAGTTCCTGTTGGTCCAGAGGGTCAAGACTTGCGACGTGTAGATGGATCGAGTGAGGAATTCTGCTCTGCTGGTTAGATTGTGTTTCTTTTTCTGTTTCTGTTTCTGTTTCCGTTTATATCTTTGTTTCTGTTTCCGTTTATATTTCGGTTTCCGTTTCCGTTTCTCCTTGCAGTGAGTGGGAAGTTGAAGTGGAAGCAAACTCACCCCAGCACAAAGTAGCTATCCAGCCGACGCCTCCGATCACGATGGGAACGATTGTTCGGGCGGATCTCCATGCTGGCCGTTCGAGTTAGTGTGGATCCTGGGCTGGACACTGTAGTGCAGTGGCTGATGGGATACATACGGTATCGCTGGCCTCCGAGATAGATCCCTAGCAGGAACGAGACGGTACTGCCTATCCAGAGGATTGTACCAAGGTAGTCAATCTTCTTTGCTGCAGCTGCAGCTGTAGTTGTAGTTGTTGGATGTGTGTCAGGCGTAGGACCCGGGTGGTAGAGGACAAGTGTGAATATCAAGCTGACAAAGGAAGTGATGAATGCAAAGTATGCTATCCACCGCCACGAGTCTTCTGCAGTGGCGACAAAGGTGAAGACTGTTGGTCTCAGTCAGTCTCGGGTACGCAGTCGAAGCAGACAGATCCACGGTGTTGGTTCATCCTCACCTATTCCAGCGGCAACGGCCAGCACCGGCCCCCATGCCGATAGAATGTATGCATATGTGAGGTATCGACGGTTGAACGGCACCAGCTCGAGAGCGAACATGATGGCAAGCAGTTGTACTCCAGCGCCTATTCCGAACATGAAAGACTTGAGTTGAGTAAAGGTCAGCGAGTCTTTTCATCAGCAAGGCTCGGAAAGACGACGCACCCCGCCAATGTTGACAGCCATGGTGTCTGCTCTCGCTGCAACCATGTACCCGATCATAGAAAGGATGTTCCCGACAATCACAAACCAGCGACGGCCGAGGAAGTCGGAGAGTCGTCCTACAGCGAGAAGCCCAAGACATTGGCCGATGGTGTTGGAGCAGGGAATGAAGACGGCATCCGGGCTGGTCCCTGTGCTGAATCAGCCGAGCCTCGCTGTAAGAAATGAACAGGGAGACAATACCGTATGTCTGCTTCAGTATTGGAAGCCCAACAGAGACGAGTAACGGTGCGGCGAACACTGCCAGGTACGAGAAGGTGATGCCCTGCGCGCAGCGGTTAGTCGACAGGACGATCTTACGATAGCTGCAACCAGAGGACGCACGAATAAGGTCGTAAACAGCGGAACACTTTCGAAGAAGTCTCTGTGAAGACCGTCTTGAGGTATTTCTTTGCCCGTCTCACCATTCTTCAATGGTTGCTGAAGCCTCGTCGGGTCGTCATAGTGCACGGCGGAGATCTCTTCGTCTTTCTCTTGCAACGTCATGTTGGTGCTGAACTCTGGATTCTGCAAAGTTATTCTGATGCCCTGGTATAAGGAGGAAAATGTCCACTCGAAACAGCCGACTTGATGGGAAGATTCAAGAAGCCAACAGCTGCTTGCTGGATGCTGTATATAGACTGCCTCACGGTCAGCGCATAGGGGTCAATGCGTGTCAATGCGTGTCTCCAGCACAATACACCGGTGAGGCCGATGTTGAACATGCCGGCCACTGTAATAGGCCGAGCATGTCCTCTGCATGTTGAATGTTTTGACGTGGTATAGTGCTACCGATATGGACCGTCCAATTTGATGCATGACCACGTCGATCACACGCTGCCCCATAGCCTGATGAGTCCGGGGTTCTGATGAGTCGGGGTTCTGATGAGTCCGGGGTATCCCCATACTTCCCCCGAGTCATTACCCCGGGATCTCCTTAGGATCAACTTGCACCCGGTCCAGCTCGGGCCGAGTTTAGGACAAGTTTGCTGACTGCGGTTGACCTGGGAGCTGTAGTCCAACTCCAATACAGCAAGGCTGAAAGAAGGAAGAAAAGGTTGGCATACTGCTGATGAATGTAGTCATTCTAGCCTTTTAGTCGTCATTGAACGGCCACCAAGGTCCATGTATCGTACCAAGACCCTAAACCGTCTTCAGATGGATCCTCTGTGGACAAGATTGCACGGCGTGGTCAAGTATCTCAATTGTGGCTGTCTGTCTGCCTATCATCTGGGCATTTCGAGATCATTCATCCAGCTCTGTAGAACCCACAGGCCGAGTATCCGCCGTCCACAGTCCAGTGAGCTATAGCGCGGAGAAGTCAGTCATCAGTCTCCTGAGCATGGGAAACAATGAGTAAAGGGAAAAAGAAACTCACCTCCTGTCACATACGAGGCATCGTCGCTCAAAAGAAAGACCAACACCTTGGCCACCTCTTCTGCCTTGCCCATACGGCCCATCAACGTGCCGCCACTGACCACATCCTCGTTGAACAGCCCCTTCGCCTCGCCATCCCGGAAAATTTTAGTATCGATCGGCCCCCTGCGTTTGCGCTGATTAGTTTGAGTCATGACCGTGCCCGACGGAGACTCACGGTAGAATGGCATTGATTCTGACACCTTTCTTTCCATACTCCGCCGCCGCCGACTCAGTCAACCCAATGACGCCGAATTTGCTCGACGCGTAGGCGGCATTGTTCGGCAGACCTCGTAGTCCCGATGTACTGGAGACATTGACGATCGAGCCCGTGGGCCTCGTGATTTTCTGAAGTTGCGCCCGCATACAGTTCATCACTCCCGTCAAGTTGATGGAAATCATCCTCTCCCATGCTTGTTGGTCCTACCGACATATTAGCGACGACTCGAGCAATGAACCACGCCTCCTATCCTCACAATGCTCTCGGTGATTTGCCCATCGCCGGTGGCAATGCCCGCCACGTTGGCAGCCCCGTCTAGCTTGCCGTGATCTTCTACCGTCTTAGTGATCCAAGCATCTACTTGGTCCGCCTTGCTCACATCGACCTTTTGCAGCGTGACGTGTGTTTGGTAAGGGGAGCCTGAGAAGGGTTAGTCCCATCGCACGACGACACCGGAGGATGGTTCGTACACAGTGATTTCGTCTCTTCCAGGCCCGCTTGATCAACGTCGCTTAGGGAGATTCCCTGAGCACCTAGCTTCGCCAACCTCACTGCCGTGGCTCTGCCAATTCCTGAACCGGCACCGGTCAGAGCGAACACCTTACCTCGCATATCTGATGAGTGTATCTGTATCGGTATCTGCGATGAAGGCGCCCTCAAGCAGTCAAGATCTGAATTCGGAATCGCCCGTCCACCTACTCACTCTCATGTCATCCAGTTTGGCTTTTAAGGTCGACCTCGCCAGCTTCCAGTATGTCCTCAGTACCGGAACTGCTGCCCATCGGACCGACAAGCCAATGAAATGCTCGTGCTGGGTGAGTGCGGCGCAAGACTCCGGGAATCACTCCGCCCAAAGCTCGAGACTGTAGTTCCTGACTGTGTCCGAGGAATTACCCCGGATCGAACATATAAGTACGTGAACTAGCCGCCGCAGCCATTCTACACCAGTCAGAGGACATGGGGCAGGGGCTGATACCAGACTGTAGGGGCAAACAGTGCGACACTGGACGAATGGCTTGAGGAACCCCGGACGCTTCATGTCATGTGCCCACTTTTCCCCACGGACTGACTTCGGTGCAAATTCTTCTAAGCCTGTGCGCTCTGTCCAATGTGACTTGGTCAGATATTGGGAGATGGAGACGGTGTCAGCCGCAAACCGGTACGACGAGGAGAGAAAGGAAAGATTCTAGAAGGCCATGCCACTTGAAACACTCATCAAATGTAACCAGATGGTCAAACATAGCGACCTCAGAATCCGCCCATGTCGAGCATCCAGGCCGAGGGACTGACCTCTATGGATTCATATCACACTCTAAATGAAGCGGTAGGGTGTGTGGCAGACAATAACCACATCACTGGAGCCTGCAGGATGGCTTGCTGATATGCCCTCGCAGCGACCTTGAGCATGAATCAAGGGCCTTGGTCGGTTCGTCGAGGTGCAACAATCATCTCACGGTTGAAAAAGGGCCAGTGATTAAATGCTTGACAGACCTGCCAGGCCCTATGAGTGCGGACAGGTTTGTTATATACAAGATAGAAGAGACTCGCCTACACGCCGTCCGTGTTACTTCGACAATAGACTCCAACAACACCAGTTCGAAGAAAAGGGCTATTGGTTGTAAAAGAGGTTGTGTGAGCGGATTCGACTACTTTAGACGTGCGCACCAGCTCGAATAATATCTATTAGTATTTACGATACGATACTTGAGTATCAGGCAAGGTAAAGGGCCTTAGCAGATACCTCCAACCTAGTAGATATCTACTACCTAGGTAGGTAGGGACCGGCCTACCTTTGATGGTTACCACTCGACACTAAATCATCCCAATACACATTCAAGGCAAGTGTCACCAGTTTTACTAGGAGAGGTACCTAGTATCTATAGCCCGCCATTTGCTTTGGCACCCTCCCTTAGCCTTTGCAGCCCAGAGCATCCAAGAGACCCTAGTAGGTGCCTAGGTAGGGCTTAGGAAGGCTCCTAGTCCCGAGCCTTTAGGTGCCCACCTGCCACTGCCATAAGGCTTTAGCCCGCCAGTATGTACCATGTACTGTACGTCCCTGGACTGCTAGTCGTATCTAATCAAGACGCTACTCCCACTAGTTGATACTGGACAACGCTAGGTAGGACTGTTCAGGTATAGTCTCATCGCGCTCTTCGTCACGCTTTATTATTATTGACACCCCAACATCGTCGACGGCCTGCCACCAACTGCGTCTGCGTCTCTCTCCCACGCTCCCCAGCCTCTCGACTGCTTCCCATCCTTCACTTCAATAACGTGTCGCCGTCTCCACCTTAACCAGCCTGTCAATTATCATCTCTTGTCGCCATGCCGGACTATTCCAATTGATCCTTCAACCACAAGTTTGGTTCAGAGCTTCTTCTACAGAATGTGCCAGTTTGTGGTCCGACCGTAGATGATTATTGCCCTTCAAGTTGCTACCATTCCGTCTACGAGTCTCTACTCCACCCTCTATCGATACCGTACCGAGTGACAGCAACAGCGTGGCGCCGATCCTTGACTTCAGGTTCCGCAGGTCACCCTCTCGCTCGACTATTGACAGCCGTATATAGTGGACTGTTTGCCTGCGACTCTGTTTTTGGCGATCCGACAAAGCAAACGAAACCATGGCAGATTCGCAAACAGACATGAGGGCGCAAGACAGCATCACTCCTTCCACCCCTCCACCTCCCAGTCGCCCTCATTCTGCAGACAGCGTGAGCAAGTCCGCCTACAGCTCTCCTCCGCCAATGTCTGCGAGTATGACTCCTCCGCCCTCAACACAACCAATCCGGTACCGCTCGCCAGTGAATCGCGGCAGTGTCGGTCCCAGTGATCGCCTGCTTGTGTCCCCTCCAACTACCGTCAGAGCCAACGTTTTACGCGCACTACCTACTCCCGATGCCATCGCCAAAGCGGGCATTGAAGAACTGCGGACCATGGCACAGGAACTGGTCGCAGCAGTGCAGGAGGCCAGGACCTCCGCGGCGCATTTCAAGTTGCAACACAGCCTATTGACGATGGAGTCGGAAGAGGCCGCGGAACGCGCGGAGGTCGAACACCAGATGACCCGCAGGGAGGTGGAAGTGCTTCAAGCAGGCGAATACCGCAAGCGTACAACAGCCTCGATGCATCATCTGCACTCACAAACATCCTCACAGGCTCAGATTGAGGCATTGACTAAAACCTGCCAGACGCTGGAGGACGAGCGCGACGAGGCCGAGGAGCAGTTGCTGCAAGCAAGAAAGCAGATTGAGGCGGAGAAGGACAAGTGTGAGCTTCTGAAAGAGGAGAATGACCGACTCAAGAGGCGCATTCGCGAGAATAGAGAACATTTTAGTCGCCTGAAAAGTCTGTCACCCTCGTATACCACACCACGCGACAACTTCACGACACCCCAACGAAAGACTGTGCCGCGATTCTCAGAGTCTGCGCCCAACCATTCCAACATCGCTGCCCTCCTCGCAGCAGATCAGGTCTTGAGCCAAGAGAGCGCGAGCGTTCCGTCAACTCCGACCAAAACTCATACTTCCAAGCTGAAGCATGGTCATACTCGTGGCGCACATTCGCTCTCGTCCTTGCTCAACACACCTGTGCAGACCCGGCCTGCTACGCAGGAGGGCTACGCGGAGTCCGCGGTACCGTACTCTGCCCCTGCCTCACGTTTCGCCAGGGAGTCGGCAGAAAGAGACCGCCGCGACCGAGACAGTACCATATCCATATCAGACGCTGAGGAGGGTAGCGACGACAATATCGAGCAATCGCATGCCAGCTCTCTGGCCAGTGATATGCTACGGCGCAATCCTGGGTCTCCAGAAAGCTTGAGACTATCGCAGAACGCAGAGCGTTCAAGTAACCTACTTCAGACCAAACTATTCGGCCCTGTCAAGAAGTCGAGTCAATCGAGAAAGCGAGGGGCGAGTTTTGGAGAGTCGGATATGAAAGCGAAAAAGGCCAGATTATCGCAAAGCGTTGGTCTAGGTATTGAATCTTGGAGTCAGTGATGCCGCGCATGTTAGCGAGCAATCTGAACACCCAACAGACGACTGTAATGATACCCACTCGGTTCTGGAGTTATGCAGGAAGCTGGATTTCACGCCTAGCTAGCTACCTAGGTAGTGATGGTGGGATGTGTTGATTGTATTAACAGCCCCAGCTCAGTCATATAAATAAACAAAAGCATCCTGAACTTCTAACACCTGCCTCTCAAAACTACTCCACGTAGAAGCCGCATCACTGGCAGAGCAATTTGACATTCAGTAAGGTAAGGTAGTGCCCAATCGATCATCACCCGAGATTGAGAAGGCTGGCGAGACAAGGCTGGCTCCACCACTGCACTGGCACTGCAGGAAAAGTGATCACATGACTAGGGCACAAATCTTGGCGGAATTTTGGTGCCAAGCCTCTCATTGCACAACGGGTCCAGCGAAAGTCTCAAGCGACTGCGCCCGTCCTTTGACTACCACAACCTGCTCGACAAACCATCCCTTTCTTTTCTCCAATTCCAGTCTCTAGGTTGTGAGAACATCGTCAGGAGGAAAAGATGGCGATCAAACACAACCAGCAGCTGCCCAACAACCACTTCCACAAGGACTGGCAGCGCCGAGTTCGCGTCCACTTCGACCAGCCAGGCCGCAAGTCTCGAAGACGGGCTGCTCGTCTGTCCAAGGCCGCTGCCGTCGCTCCCCGACCTGTCGACAAGCTGAGACCCGTCGTCCGATGCCCTACCATTAAGTACAACCGCCGTGCGAGAGCCGGTCGAGGTTTCACCCTGGTCGAGTTGAAGGTATGATATTCTCCTTTCCTGCGTCACATCAGTTTGGGATTCGAAAGAGCGGGAGCGTATGGAAGAAATGAACGAGTGAAAAAGAAAAGAGGAGGATGGCGGACCTGAAAGGCGAATCCAGCCCGGTTGTTTACCATTTTGCCCGAAGAATTCAGATTGGTTATCATGCCTTTCTTTCGAACAGCATCGCGTCAAAATATGTTCACGTCTCTGAAACGAGAATGCTAACGACCTATCTACAGGAAGCCGGTATCCCCCGTAAGCTTGCGCCCACGATCGGCATTGCTGTCGACTTCCGCCGCCAAACCACTTCGCAAGAAGCCCTCGCCACAAACGTCGCCCGTCTCCAAGCCTACAAGGCCCGCCTGATCCTGTTCCCGCGGAAATCTGGCCAGCACAAGAAACTCGACAGCTCGGCTGAAGAAGTCAAGCTGGCTGAGGACGAGAGCAAGATCGTGAAGAAGGTTGCAGCCACCATCCCTATCGACAGCGGTGTTGGCTTGAAGCATGGCTTCAAGGAAATCAGCAAGGGTGACCTGCCCAAGGGCGAGGAGAACGCTTTCCGCAAATTGAGACTGGCCAGATCCGATGCTAGATTGCTTGGTGTGAGGGAGAAGAGAGCCAAGGCCAAGGCCGATGCCGAGGACGCGAAGAAGAAATAGACGCCCACACACCAAGATTTCTTGCGCAATGGAATGATTCGAAAACGACAACGTGCCGGAGACCTGTGATGCGGCGAGGCAAAGGTTCGAGCATTGGGGTGTTGTGTCTCCTGCGGTCTTCTCAACCTGCGGATTTGTGGATGGCGGTGCAAGGGACTCGAGAAAAGTTGCATGGGGAAAGCGATGAAAGTCCTGTCATGGTTGTCCTAGGCCACACAGACACCTTTTTTCTAATGGGATATTCATCGACGTTGCGTCTCTCAAGTCAATTGACTGATGACCTAGAAGGCGATACCAATGAAAACGAAAATTCACATCCACATCCACATCCCATAACTCCTCGAGTGCATTGAGAAGGAGTCGGTTCGATGACTTGAACATCGTTTTGCATTTCTCCCAAGGCCCGTAGCGAGAAGGCTTGAGTTCTGTATCGACAACTAGTTGTTACATTCGCCTTCATTACATTGGCTTATTGCATGATTTTCCTCTTTCTCTTTCGCTTTCGCATTACTGGCTCACCCAACGTGTTCATTACAACCCATTATAGGAACGATCGAAATCACCATTCATGAAGTGGTAAACAGCTGTGGACTCTGTCTCTCGCAGCACATCAACCCTCGTCCTCGCCTTGCAGTAATCTGCGAACACTCGTAAAGGCGCCCGCGACACCTCTTTTGGGAAGCAGGGCGCAGAAGACCTCTTTCAACCGAGCCTCCGCTTTAGCAGATATTCCAAAGGCAGCAATATTCACATTGGATGTCACGCATCCAGTCCAGTCAAGGTCCATGTCCCAGATCAGCATGACAAATGTTCCAGATTCCCTGCTACCCGCCTTCACGGCCGGGGTCGCAACTGGCACCTGCAACTGGTGTATGTTCAACCACCGACTCAGAGCGATGGCCTTGTCTTGTGTGAGTTCATTGTCTTCTTCCTCGAGAACCCGATCCGACGTGCTGGGTGTGCTTGATCCGTATAATTTTGCCAGCCGCTGGAAGATTTTGGCTCGCTCAATTATGGCAGCAAAGTATCTCCCCATGCCCCTGATCGTGCCTCCGACATCAAGTCGATGGAGTGGATCTTGTTTTCTAGCATTGAGCCATTTATGAAGGCCGGTCTTCAGTGACCTGGTTCCGCCGATGTCGCTCACCCGGACATGCTCGACTCTCACATCTTCAGTGTCGGTGATCACTTCGAACTGGAAAGCAAAGACAGCTGGCAGCCACGGATGTGGCGCGTTGACCGTCAGAAAATGGATGGCCTTGGTTCTGCCCTTTACTTGTCTGATTTCCGTGCGACTGCTCAGTTGTAGATTGCTTGGAGCAAAGATCGTAAGATGAGCAGTCAATTTCTGCTCCCCGAGATCCGCGTAATCGCGGTCCACGGCGTTAGAATATACTTCTCCAAGCAGTGAAAGGTCCTTCTCCAGTATCGTGCTGTGGTTCTCAATGAGATTCTCGAGCCTCTGATTCTGGCGTTTGAGCTCTTGCAATTCTTCCCGCAGTGAGCGTAGAAGGGTCTGTTTCTCTCTAGACTCCTCCGACAGGTCCTCGTTGTGTCGTCCGTCAGGCTCGCTCTCTTGTGCCTCGACAACCTCGTCCGGTCCAGCAGTCAAGACTTCCTCACCACCAAATGTTGGCGCCCGTGCTTTCGGCTTCAATGGACTGCTTGTGACAATGCCATGTCCTCTCGTTCTCCGTCTGTTCTTCCCGCTGCCACTGAGGGATCTTCTGGGACTGCTGCTCGAGGCTAGCCCTCGCGGTCTGTCCAGCGCAGCACTGAACCCTAGCTGAACTGGGGTAGGCGGCAGTTCGGGCTCATCACTCCGGGAGCGGGGTGGGATATTAGCTTCTGCCCGTCCTCTTTGCACGAGAGTAGGTGTTATAACAGGAAGTAGAGGATCATCTTTGGACAGTCTCCTCTCGGACGAACCCCTCTCTCCGCGAAGTCGTCCTTTCAACTTGGGTGACCGAGAACCAAGTGTGATCCGACCAGCTCCGCTAGTTCTCTCGTCTTTCTCCCGCAGTCTGGCTTCCTGATTCGCATCCTCCGCAAAGGCAGGTGACTCGTTCGCCGGTCGGTCGTTCTGTGGTGGAGTTCGTGGTATGGTCCCGGCCGCACTGGCACCTGCCCCCGAGGGGAGTTTGTTCAAGATCTCATCCCTCAAGCTTCTTCCTCTCGACTCTATCGAGACTGACCTCGTGCTGCGACTGACGAGGTGTGGGTGCGAGCGCGCCAAAGAACTTTTCGTGGGCGACCGGTATGAAGCTCGAGTAGGCGTTGTCGGCTGCGCATCGGCATGGACTGTCTGGCCACCGATATCGACGCCGGGTTCAGGTGTAGGTGTACTTATCCTACGTCTCTTAGGCGAAGACCCTAGCATCGTGACTCTGGCTTTGTCAGAGCTCGATTAAATGACTACCTAGCGAGTATCTAAGGTAACGCTCGGTATACACAGGCGCGTCGGCCAACACGTGCGACACGCGACTGTAGCGGATGCAGCCATTATACCCGCTTTGGTGAGATTTGACGCCGCCCTATGCCACCAGCATAGCATTCCAATTACGCTACAAGGCTTCCATCTCTTACAACTGCATGCTACCACAATGGCCAATTGAAGAAGGAACCAAAGCATGAAGCTAGAAGATGCGCTCCTTGAATTTTCAGAAGGACGCAGGATCTCCCCTCCACTTTCGGCTAAGCTTTGCTAAGAAAAGTCCGAGATGCTCTCAATCAGCTTTGGTTGGGGCCATCGACTTGTCGCGCGAAAGCAAAGACATTGTGATTTGAATATGGGACCAAGCTGCGGTATGGAGGTATGTAAGGTTGGTACCAATGTGTTTTTTTGTCTTGTTTGCCGACGCTATGATTGGTGCGGAGGGGGTGCTCACCGATCAGTTCAATAGCTTTGGCGATGTTGGCTGGACAAGTCTTCATGCTCCTTCAACGGCTGTTCATATGTTGACACATCGGTTCATATAACAGTACAACGCCGCTTTCTTACTTCCATCGGTCGCCTTGCAGCTCTTTTTCGGACGGCTATATACATTCTACTCTCCTAAATGGATCTTTCTTGGCCTTATCTTTATCTTTGAGGTAGGATCTGCGGTCTGCGGAGCGGCACCAAATTCCGTTGGTCTCATCTGGGGTCGAGCAATTGCTGGTCTAGGCGCCGGTGGCATTTTCAATGGATCCATGATCCTCATGATGTATGCTGCACCTCTCGAGAAACGACCGACTTATATGGGCCTCCTGGGAGGGGATTTTGGCATTGCGTCGGTGGCAGGTCCTCTACTTGGCGGTGTCTTCACTAGCAAAGTCACTTGGAGGTATGTTGCGATTGCAGGACTATCGCTGTGGAGATGCTAACCGGACTGCAGATGGTGCTTCTATATCAATCTGCCCATCGGGGCCCTGGTCCTGGTATTTCTGTTCTTCGTCGTCGAAGCAACCAAACCTGCTCTCGGGGAACTTTCATTCCAAGAGAATATCAAGCGGCTCGACATTCCTGGCACTGTTATCTTTGTCCCCTGCATGGTTTGCCTACTTCTTGCCCTGCAGTGGGGCGGGCAAGATTATGCATGGTCCAGTGGTCGCATAATCTCCCTCTTGGTACTGTTCGGTGTCTTGCTCATTGTGTTCATCGTCATCCAGATTTGGCGAGGGGAGTCGGCGACAGTGCCGATACGTATTGCCAAACAGCGCACCATTGCATGCGGAGCCTTCTTCGCCTTCAGTCTGGGATCGTCCTTCTACCTTGTGGCTTACTATCTTTCGATTTGGTTTCAAGCGATCAAGGGCGACTCAGCAATCACGTCAGGATACTCGACCCTCCCATTCATTATCAGCCTTGTCATCTCCTCGATTCTATCTGGCATCTTTGTCAGCCGGGTTGGCTACTACAATCCCGCGATCATTGGAGCCGCTGTTCTCCTGCCGGTTGGCGCAGGTCTTTTCACGCTATTCACGCCTCACACAGCCCATCCCATGTGAATCGGCGTCCAAGTATTGTTTGGCTTCGGGGCCGGGTTGGGACTGCAACAAGCCAACGTTGCTGCCCAGGCGGTGCTGAAGAAAGAGGACGTCCCGACCGGCATTTCATTCGTCTTTTTTGGTCAAGGTACCGGAGGGACGATTTCAGTCTCCATTGGACAAAACGTCCTCGGTAGCCAGCTTATCAAACGACTGGCACATCTTGGTAATGTCAAACCCCCGGACGTGGTCGACCCAGGCGCGACCGAACTGAGGAATGTGTTCACAAAAGAGCAACTCCCTGCTGTGCTCGACGCCTACAATAAGTCACTTGTCATGGTGTTCTACGTCCCACTTGCCTTTGCCTGCGCAGCCATCTTCGGCGCCCTTCCCATGGAATGGAAGACGGTCAAGAAGCCTGAGAAACCGGCAGTGAAGGACGAGGAGAAACAAACAACAGAACAAGCCGACAACCACTCTGAGCCGCAGGAGGCGGAGAGCGCGAAGAGTCCTGAGGAAAATCAGGCGGATGTGCAAGAAGACAGCAAGGGGAGTGCTTGATGCTTTTGATAGGGGGAGGTGGCGAGGACTTTCTGTAAATTGGGGCGCATATTCATAGAACTTCATGTAATGAATTCTAGGTAAATAATTAAAAGGATACTCCTCCTCTCCAGCAACCTTCCAATCTGTCCATAAGAGCGCGGATAGTCATCACGAAGCGCAATAGGGGTTTCGAAGCCTTGTACGTAGGTAGTCGGGTCAGTGGATGCCCATACCAGTGGGCCGTCGCGACTCTCCCCGCAAAACCCACTATACCTCTTGGTGTGATATCACCGCCCCCTCAAAACGGGTCTATTATGTAAGATTATCAATCACGTGACTCAGTCCAAGGTCTATGTCTTTTCAGCCAATGACCACTTCCGTAATCACGGGTGGTTTTCGGTGGTCAGTCTCCATCGATACTTCAATGACGCCAGATTCCGTTAGCCACAACGACGTCATGAGCGCCAAACGGGCATCACTGCCCCTACCGTCCCTTAGGGAGGGAGCAGCGACCCTCGGTACGGTTTCTTTAGGAACCAAAGGAATTCTTTTCCCCGGAGCCACCTCATAAAAGCTCACTACTATACTACTTACTGCCACTGACCCTTCCATCTCTCATCGTTCAAAAGACTTGATACCATCACAAACCACCTTGGATCAGCTCCCTCTGTGCTCATACTCCGGATCTCCGAACTCCCTCGCCTCAGTTGAAAGCAATCATGTCTTATCTCGCTCGCACCTTTACCCCGCTGCGAACAGTTGGGAGAGCTTTCCCTCAGCGTTCAATTGCAGCAATTCACTCGTCTTCACCTCGTGCAGCATTGGGCGAGGACCATCTGCGTACGTTTTACCCTGTCAATGCTCGAGTTATCTCTTGAGGCGGGTTTGTTTCTGCCGAAACAGAAACGCGAGCCGTTGCCCTCTTCTATACTCACCCCTGTCTCCGCGCTGCCTGTTTTATCAGATCTGAAACTTCTACCTCGTCACTCCTATCTGCAGTAGCCTTGGTTCCCCTGCTAACGCGCTACGTATATTCAGACCGCGAAGACCGCCATCATGATATCGACCACCACAAAACAGACAGTGTCGAGAAAGCGAAGACCGGCAAAGGAGAATGGAAACCGGAGTTGGCCTCAAACAGCGAGCAAACTGTCAGAAGTGACAAGTCCGACTTGACGGTGGAGCAGATGCAGAAGATCGGTGCTCGGAAATCGGAAGAGGATGTAAGCCCGGCAGGAAGTGAGAGCTCGTCTGGTTCCCACAAGGTGTAAAAGGATCAGGTTAAATACCAAGATGCAGGTGGTCTATTGTGGTTATCTGGTGAGGAATAAATTGCCACCACCAGGATTAACTTTGGAGGCCGGGTGTGTCATGTCTTCAAGCTGCGCCCTAGTGGGTTGCTCCTCAAGACCTGCTGGGGCGTGAAACATATAAATAAGATGGAGTCGAACTTGATTAAGCCGCAAGGCAATCGAACGCTTCAGATCCCAAAATCTGTGAACTTTCACTACTGCACAGAGATTTGGTATATTGACGTTTCCTATCTGTTTTTTAGACTCTACCATGTACACAGATGTAACGTGGTATTTGGCTCCATCTGGCAAATCATTACCTGTCAGAGCATGTAGCGAAATCCTACAGATACACCCTGGACCTTCCTTGACCTGCCAATCAGGGTTTCTTGAGCATCTGCGTCAGCTGGCGTCTCCTCCACTTCTTCTGCCTTCTTTGCAGCTGAGGATGGGCTCAGGAGTTCGTATGCATCGCGGCTGGGTGACTGGGCGAATCCATTTCTGCGATTCTCCCGCAGCAGCACCAGCCTCAAGACAGCGGCCAGTCCCGCCACGCCAAAGGCCATGAAGGCGGCACAGACAGCCATGCCGGGGATGTAGAAAGGGCCCTGGCTCTTGGGAAAGACATGGACACCAATCAACGGACCGCACTGGCCGACGATGTTCAGGATGGTCAGTCCGGTGCCCTTGCCCGTCGCGGTGGCCTGGTTGTTGAGAGTCCAGGTGATGATCAGCGTGACTGATGCGAACAAGCCCATGGCGGCGCCATAGACGGCGACATAACGGATCGTGATACTGCCTGCCTGGCCGAGCGATTCGTGGAGGGACCCCGCAACAGCGATGGCGGCGTACGAGAGGGCACTGAGGAGCGCCGCTCCAATCAGAAACCATGAGCGAGAGTCGGGGATCTTGTCGCTGTATCGGCCGACCAGGAGGACAAAGACGAAGGCGAACAGGTAAGGAGGCGCGGCGAGGGCTTGAGAGGCCACAGCAGAGAAGGACATGCTGTGGATAATGGTCGGTAGGAAGACGGGCAGGGAACTAAATGAGACATTGACGCTGAGAAACATCATGGCGGTCAAGTAGGATTTGGGATCGAGGATCGTCGACAGGATGTCCTTGATAGCAAGACTGTGAGTCCGGGCCCGGGGGCCATCCCCGTGTGAAAGAGACTGGCGCTGTTCATCTTGGAGTCGCAACATTGACACTTGCCGTTCCCGAGCCGTCAAGTATCGAGCTTTAGATGGCGAATCGGGGATATAATACCACGCCGCGACCGCGGTGAGGATGGATGGAAACCCCTCGACCAAGAAGAGTGCTCGCCAGGGAGCAATCGGCCCGTTCTGACTCACTTTCACAATGACCCAGGCCAAGGAACTCGCGAAACTCGTCGCCAATGGCGCCGCGGATATCTGCAGCCCAACACGATACGCCAACTCAGAGCGTTTGTAGAAAAAGGTCATGTAGAAGGGTACGCCGGGCCCAAATGCCGCTTCGGTGATGCCCAGAAGCCCACGCAGGATGAGCAACTGCTTGAAAGACGTCGTGACACTTTGCAGACTGGCCACGATGCCCCATGACGCCACACATATTGAAATGTAAATGTGCGGCGGCACCACTCGATACAGGAGGATCATCCACTCGAACAGGATGTATGTGATGTAGAAAGCCGTCAGGAGCCAGTCATATTGTGAAGAAGAGAGCGAGAGGTCTTGCTCCAACCCTGCAATGCGCGCATTGCCTATATTGGACCGGTCGAGGAAGGAGAGCATATATAGAAACCCGAGAAATATCACGAGCTTGCGGTCCAGTTTGCGCACGACGGCCTCCTCTTCTTCGGGTGTATACTCTTCAGACTGTGGCTCCGCTGGTTCTAACGGGCGTATGTATCGTTTCTCTGCATCGCTGTCGCCGTCACCATACCACAACTCGAAGTCTTTGTCTCCATCTTCGCGCTGGTGGTGCAGCCTGCGCCATTCGATTGGGTCGTCCCCCCACCTCGTCCGAAGATCTGGTCTTGCATATGGGGAGACCGTCGCCAACAATATCCGGAGTCGGGTCGGTGGGAGCAGGGGTCACTTTTTGAGCTCGATGAGGACGGCGATCCATTGGAATGTGATGAAGACATTATACTAAACAACGACCACCCTCGGCCGGTGCTGCTGACTGGTGTATGGCTGTAGCTTGTGTCTCCATTGGCATGGCAAAGAGGTCGAGTAGAAGCCTCACCTCACGGCATAAATCAAACAAGATGCAAGCCCATGGCAAGTCTGGACCTTCGGAAGAGACCAAGTTGGCTGTTGCTGACCATAAGCAATGGTTTGGATGGCGCGCCTTGCCCGTGGTACTGTATATAGCTCGGAGGGGTACAGAGGCACACAGGTTCCTGTGTCGAAGCAAGAAACCAATCATCTTTCGGGCCGCTGACACGGGCGATTGACGAGATTGACCCTGCAGCGCAGCCAGAATCTGGGGATCCAACAAACCACCAAGAAAAACTCTCCCTGCAAAGATTCATCTTCCTTCTTCTCAAGTCTCCCCTGCTGCCATCATGACTGCAAAGTCCGCTAATCATTCTACAGCCATGTCTCCCTCAGAAACAGAGAATCCACAATGTCTCGTCTTCTCTCCTGGTTTCATCCTGCACTCCGTGGCCATTTACCCGAGCCTCTCGCTCCTCCACCTGACGCCGTGAGTGAAAAGGAAAAGGAAAAGCAACCAACATCTACAATGCCGTGGACACAACCAGCAAGAATACAGAGGCTATAGCACTCTCTCCGGTAGGGAAACTCTCTGAGTCCCCTTTGCTCCATGATCCACGGGCCCAGAAGCCTTTCAAGATCTGCCGTTGCTCCTCGCCACGATCCTTTCTGTCTCTTAGGGGCTCGAACGGCGCGACACCAATTTCCCGGGTGGATGAAACATGGAGCCCAGCAGAGGCTGAGCAGCCAGACTCCTGTCAACCATGTCTATACTAACTCCGCTGTCTTGGTTACTTCAGATCCAGTATAAATCCCCGAGCTTTCCTTTTCGTATTTGATTGGACTTTTGTCACGCTCAGCTGGCCTGTGAACTTTTGCTTGGACCTTCAGCCGCTCTTTTGACACCCACCGTTGCTCACTACAGTCACTCATTACCATCTTTGCCGGCTCTCCATAGAGCCTGCATTTGTTGAACTTCAAACACTTCGATTCAGACGATTATAGCAGAACTCGACCAAAATGCATACAGTTATCGTCTCTCTTTGCGCCGTCGGCCTCGCCACATTCACTCAGGCCTATACCACGCCAGGCGCCAATACATGGGGACCACTACTTACACCAGACCTGACTGAGTCTATTACTCAAGGCAAAGAGTTCACCGTCACCTGGGACCCAGAAAACCACGCGACCGACGACGTCACCGTCAGCCTTGTTCTCTGCCATGGCAGTTCTTCCAACTGTGTGCCAGAGGACACTGCGATTGCTTCAGGCATTCCAGCCGCCCAGAAATCCTACAACTGGTCTGTCCCGTGCGACTTGGCTCCGGGCAAGCAGGGCACTGACACCGGATACGGCATGCTAATCATCGTTGACGGTACCGGTGAATTCCAATGTAAGACCAGCCAAGCAGTGTCATCATTTCTTTTCCATTTGGATGCCTAACGCTTTACCAGACTCGACTCAGTTTTCCTGCCTTAAGAACGAGAGTTGCTCCAGCTCGACTGCCTCATCTAATGCAACCAGCTCCGCCACTGCCAGTGGTTCTATGGCCATCCTTCCACCGTTTCAACAGACAACCTCAGCCTCTACATCGGCGAGCGCGACCGCCAACGGCACTGCACCACTCACCACCACGAACTCCGGGGGCTGGGGTACCGTCACACAGACCCTGACTTCGGGTTCCGCGACATACACTGTCGCCGCCGGCTCAACTTGGATCACCAGCTCTCCAGGCACCACTTTCGTTGGCTCCACCGCCACTGTCGCAGCTGGGACTACTGCTGCCGCGAGCGGCTCTACCGGCACTGCATCTGGTGCTGTAGCTACCCCGTCTACCTTTGCAGGCGGCGCTGGACAGCTGGGACGCAACATTGGCGGTGTGGTGGTCGCCGCGGCAATGGCTCTGTTTGCGTTGTAAATTCTGCAAGCCACGCTTCAAAGCAATTTTAACGGCCGTGACAGCATACTAGTAGTGGAGGACATTTCGGGAAACGTTGGTTCAACTCATGGCTCAGTTGGTGGATGAAACCCAACCCACCGAGGATCGCATCTGCGGAGACGAGTTGACTATGGTGTGTTGCTTGTATTTATGCATTTCCGAGAGCGAAGGCGCTGAGGCCCAATACGGGCGATTGCAAAATCCCATCTTGTTATTACCTAGTCTGCATTGGTTCGTGAAGCAACGCAAAAACATAGCAGGCCATGAAAAGCGGTATATAGAACAAGTATATATGTATATCTCTGGTCGTTATCCTCTGTACCACCAAAAGATCTCATCATATACCAGTCCCTCCCATCTTGGAAGTAGGTAGATCAGTTCAATCATTCCAATTCTCATGCAAAGTGGCGAGATCGACGGTGCCGACCTCCTTCAAATATCTCGTCAAATCGACATCGTCGCCATTCTTTTCACGCTCAGTCCATCCATTTCCGAAATACTCGAAGCGATTCCTCTGTGCCTCCTTGGACCTCTCCAAGACGAAATCCTCCCAGCGCGGGTCGCGACTGATATCAAATCGGTGATGGCCCGTTCCCGGCCAGGGCACCAGCGGTCGCGACTTTCCATAGCCGCTCTTCCACCAGCCGTCGCAGTCGTCGCCGATGACTTTGTCGTCGAAGTAGGCGTCGACGATTTCGTTGAAGTCGTCTGTGGCTTCCTGCGAAGGGTAGATCGCTTGGTAGCCTTGCGATTGGACTGTGCGGATGACTTTGGAAATGTAGGTTGCTGAGATTTCGGCTTGGAGCGGGAACGTGCCGCCTGCACCGTTGGTGTTGGCCTAGATTAACCGGTTGCTGAGGGTTAGCGGGTGGACGGTGACGAGTGAGTCATGTATATACCAAGCCGGAGGGTACTGGTTCTAGAGGAGGGGAGCTGAGAGAGCCAAGGGTTGATGCTTGGTTGGTTGCTTGCTTGCTTACCTGGACAACTGCAAAGTAGTTGGGAACATTGGGAGCCATGACTCCAAAGTACGTTTTGGGATATCCAATCGGTCCGTCTGCAGCCCAGTATTTGCTCAAGTCTAAGCCGTCCTTGCCGATCGTGGGGAATAGTGGGAGGAAACCGTTCTTGAAGCCGGTCGCGGCGACGATGATATCGGCTTTTCTCTCCTTGCCGTCTTCTGTGACTAGTCCGTCTGCGGTGGCGTGCGAGATCCTTACGCTGTCCACATAGTCGACTTTGTCGCTGCGGATGGCTTCGATGTATCCCGCAGAGGGAATTGGGCGTGTGCAGCCAGGGGCGAACTTGGGAACGAGCCGGTCGAACCAGGCCTTGTCGCCGCCCACTCGAGCCCACAGCGCCTCTTCGTATTTTTGTCGTGTCTTGTCGTTTTCTTCACTACCAATCACCGACCCTTGATATCGCCCGTGGAAATTCTTCTCTACTGACCGACGATATTCAAGATAAGCTTGAGGATCTTTTGCGAATTTCTCTTTCTCTTCCTCGGTGAAGATGTGGGCTCCCAGCACTTCTGCCGTTGCTGAGATGAGATTCGGAGAGAAGGATGGCACGATCCATTGCCTCGATCTCACGTAATGATCGATGTGCGTGGGCTTGTCAAAGATGTTGACCAGGAATTGTTGTCCGCTTGCTCCGTTGCCGATAATGGCCACACGCTTGCCCTCAAGCTGGCGTGTCAGCTCGTCAGTCCACTGAGCAGTATGAGCGAGTGTCCCTCTGTACTCTGTTTCCAGTCCAGGTATGTTTGGGTACTTGGGAACGTTTAACCTTCCGGCCGCGGACACGAAAAAGTTCGCTGTATCAGTGAACACTTCTCCCGTGATTAGATTCTTCACCTTGACCTCCCATTGACGTGTGTCATCCGACCAAACGGCCGACAGAACATCGTGTTTGAGATGGAGATATTTGTCGACTCCGTATTCTTTCACCAGTCGTTCGTAGTACTCCCGGATTTCCTTCCCGGGCGAATAATACTCTGACCAGCGAGGATTGGGAGCAAAGGTGAGTTCTAGAAAGAGCCTTCTCGTTAGGAAAGGGGTATAAGCCAAAACGTGGTGAAGGAGATACGTACGGTAACTGTGAGAAGGGATGTCACACCTCACGCCTGGATATCGGTTCTGTGCCCAAGTCCCACCCTGCCATGCATTTAACATCCACCATCAACCAGCAAAAGAGAGAGAGAGTGTCGTCGGGGTCACGCACCACTGCATCTTGTCGCTCGTACACCGTGTAAGACAAGTTAGAGACTTTCCGGGGGGATCAATATTGAAGCAGCAACACCCGCGATCCCTGCACCGACAATGATAACCTTGACCCTTGGGGTCAGCCAGGATACAATTCGTCCTATGATGCTATCTCACCTTAACTGGAGGAGACAAATCAAAGGGCCGCTGTCTGGGCTTCCAGAGTTTCTGTGTCTCTACTTTCTGCTGAGCAGGGGCATTCTGCACCACAGCAACGGGCGTCGATAGCCCGTTTGTTATTTGTGCCAGCCTTTCAACAGCGCGTGCCATCTTTCACCCTATGTCTTCTGCGTTTTCGAAAGAAGCACAGCTCTTCCATGCGAAGAAGGGGCTTTGCTTAAGAAGACATCCTCGAGGTTTATGTCTTTTTCGATCAAAATGGCGTCTTAAGATAACGAATACACAAGATGTCAAGCCATTGGCTGCCTGGTATTCCTCGCTGTCGCTGTGGTGGCCAGAATAGTGCCTAGTCAGGATAGGGTCAAGGTATGGGGGCTTTCGAGAACCATGTGAGGTCGTTGTCTGCAAGACCCTGATTGTGTGGGCATTACTGGATTGCGCCATATTGACCATTCTTACGAACTCGGAGCCGGTTTCCGATCCCTCATAGGGAAGAGAGCTGCACATATGTTGGGATACGCCAGGGCGTTCCAACTTACCAGTACTCACAGATTCGTGACAACCATACCTAGGTATGCTTTGGGTTCATCGCGTTCATAGACCTACCGACTGCCCTCCATGACTTAACTTAAGATCATACTCGGGGCTTCCAGACGCCCAGGTCTGGGCCAAATAGGGGGAGCTTGGCGATATGGGTATTGTCTCGAAGGTTGAATAGCACCCAGTTGGAGAAAGTCAACTGTTAAGCCTACCTATCTTGTCAATGGTGCGCGATGTAGACAGTACGCGTCGTAGGATGCAGTAGAAATAAAGATAGAAATAGAATAGGGGTTTAAAACAAGGGCAGCAAATGCTAAGCTTTGCCCATCCCGACTAGGAGTGGTTTGAGACCTATTTGAGTCACAGGTGAATTAGAGATATTTTGAAACCCGTTTAGCCAGCATCAAAGCGGCAAGTACACCCTGGAGAAGAACGACATCATTATGATTCGTTCAAGATGCTGCCCCTGTGACCCTTCAGAATAGAGAAGATTGTTGCCTCAACTCAGCCGCAGCTGACTCCGAGAGTGTCATTCGCAGGCTCGAGGCGCCGGCTGGTTACTATGTATATGCCTACCCAGTGTTGAATTAAGATCGCAATCTGAATCTTTCGAGAACGCCTTTTGTCGCCACTGATCTACATCCAAGTATTTACAGCCTGTCTACGTCTTTCCTCGAGCCTCCTACACACACCTTGGACCAACCGTCTCCTCTCGCCACTCCCCCTCGCGCATACTTACATAACACCCCGAAATGGTATTACTCGGCGGCCTGGAACTGGTTGCGGCGGGATATCTTCTCAAAGAGATCGGAAAAGACAGCAAAGCCGAAGAGGAGGAGAGAGAACGACAACGGGACCACAACAGGCGGCATAGACGTCGCCGTCATTCTCGTGACGACCACACTCATCACCAGCACGGCCGCCACGATGGCTCGCCGACAAGTCGACCCAGCCGTCCTCAGCAACAGCAACAACAACCTCCGCATCTGCAGCAGCAGCAGTATGGGCAACAGCAGCTTAAACCCCCCATGTACCCTGCCGGCCCTCCACGACCGCTCAGCGCGCCGCCTCCACAGAGTCGTCCGCCGCCTATAATGCCGACAGGACCGCCCGCGGGATGGCAGTATTCTCAACCTCCGCCTCCGTATCCGCCTCAGTCGCAATCCCAGACATCACTACCCAGCCATGGGACATGGCCACAGCAGCAGCCGCCCCAGTGGCAGCACCAACAACAGCAACAACCTGCACAACGACCAGGGCAAGTCCCCGTTCAACGGCCGAACAGCAATAACAACAATTTTGTGCCGCAGCCTCTCCAACGCCCCGCAACAACAGTGTACCCTCCGCCCGGCATGCACCTCGACTTGAAGACGGGCAAATTCCAGGCGAACATGTACCCGCCGGAGATGTTCGAAAGCCAGCAAACTCAGGGCCAAAAGCGGCAAGATAGTCCCAAGCAACGCGACCAGGACCGCCCTGTCAGTCGTCAGCGGCAACGAGAGCAGTTTCCGCCGGCAGCCTACAGTCAGCCTCAGCACAGTTACTCACAGCCTCAGATCAATGTTACTCCTGTGGCAGCAGCAGCAGCAGACCAGGGCAGGCCCTCCTTCTCCAGCCCGCCTCCGCAAGGGTATGCTGAACTCGATGCTGAGACACCCGGGCGGTACAGGCCGTACGGGGACGAGAAACGGAGGAGCAAATCAAATTCGTTCTCGGGCCAACGGGACAGGGACGGATTCAACTCTGCGAGCGAGTTGCGTAGTCCACCACCGGCGTACCGAGAGTAGTGCCAGAGGTATTTCGACGTGGGCATCCATTATGATGTTTCAACGATGATAATGATTGGGATGACCATATCTGGATTTTGCTAACGATCAGTATGGATTCAAATCGAGACGGAAAACAGCCTAGCTGGTCTAGCGACTGTTTGCCTGTGCATGTCATGACTGATGCTAGAGGATGACTTGGATGTCAAAGCGGTCGTATCAGTTGCAACTTTTGAAATGTATCTGGGTATTGTTGCAGCTAGCCTCATCCTGCATGCACACGGGCGCTGTCGAGTACAACCACTACACAATACATTGAAATCTTGCTTTTGTAAGAAAACATCCAGCTCAGTGTATTTGTCACCCATGAATTACTGTTTCTGTCCCTCGTAGGCAAGTCTTCGCCATATGGATCTCATTCTCTCCCTTTCGATATCCCCCTGTATCTCGCCTCTCCCGAGTGGACATGATGGGTTTAAGCATAAACCATACGACCTTCAGCCTGCGAGCTAGTGGTATGTCCATTCTGTGCTGTGCTCTGCCCCATGAAGCGACTCAGCCGTCGTCTGCTCATCGTCGGAGTAAGTGGCAAAGGAGTATTGGTAGCAAGCATTAGCATGACTGAATCTTGTAGAGCACTAGTATCAATGACTCGACCGTGTGCTTCGGAAAATGACAGGGCCGGACGTGATCTCCTGCGTCTGAAGATCAGAGAACGAGATGGTCGAGACGTGTCGGTATCAGAAGGATGACCAGAGTCAGAATCGCTCACATTCGACGGCGGCGCAGGATCTTCAACTCTTGCTCTTGCCAGAGCCTTTCTAACGGTGTGCCGAAAACCACTGCGCTTGCTGGCAAATTGTGAGTCATCAATTTGCTGAGTGGGTGGTGGCGCATCTCCATCACCGACAGTCTGTTCAAGTACGCTGTTGTCGGACTGAAACAAGCTGTTATTGTTTTGAGCATAAAATCGAGAAAGCCCCGGCAGCTCCATGCCAGAAATGACACGGGCATCAGATAGCTTGCGGTTCTCAAGCTCCCATATTGGCGGAAACTGCATTGGTTGGTTCAATATCTGGTCGAGGGACTGGTGAGCGCGCTCACGGTAGGTTGGGCGGCAGTGGGGACAGACTTTGAAGTCGCAGATCTGGTCTGCGGGTAGCGTCGGGCCTCGAATGAGTTGAGTGGTGCTTGCGAGCGGTGCCTTGTACTGGCATTCGGGAGGAGGTACTGAGGGCTCTGACATCCAGACCTTCTGCAATTCTTTCCAGTCATACGCTGCCTTGATCTCCTCGTCAAGCGAAGATGTTGAAGCCGTTGAGAAAGTCGTACTTTGAGGTAGGATCGAGAAGGCTCCCCTCGGAGAAAGACGATGTAGTGGTCGAAGTCGAGGAAGTAGGGGGGCGGCCAGTTGTACCGAAAATGGTATCCCTAACCTTCTCCTTTTGCTTGATCAATGTCTTGATCTGCTCATCCGTGTATTGCCCTTTTCCGATATCCTTCACGATCCAGGGATTGAGACAATGTGCACTGAAGTCAAGAGCGACCGTGGTTGTCCTTGTCGAAGTGAAGTCACACTCTGGCAGAAAGCCATCGTGGTCCTGTGTGCAACGATACAGCCAGCCCATGTTGGAGTGCTTATTGCACACAGAGCAAGTGAAGGAGCCCAGAGGATCATAGAGACGTGTCATGGTGATGTGAGTACATGGATGTCGCTTTTCGTGAGGATTTCTGCGTGAAGGCAGGGATGGTTTCGGCATTTCGAGTCATCGAACGGTGGGAATGTCTGAATTGAACAGCGATTGAATTTGAAGAAGAAAAAAAAGATAACACGTTGATGCAGAACGCAGACTAATAAGACCAAGAGCTAGAAATACAAGAACGGAAAGCGTGAGCATTTGGGATGAATGAGCAGAGGAAGGAAACAAGCAGGTCAACAGTGGGTGCGGCAGTAACCTCGCTGCTTGACCATGAGGATTTGCAAAGCACCATCTGGTGCTGTACATGGCGTCCTCCCATCCTGCCCGACTCACGCTATACTAGTCTCCATTCTCACTCTGGCTCCTTCCCCTACTCTCATGTGTTATGTTTTCCTCCCTCCACATGACTTACCTCTCCCGACCAGCCCATCATCACGGAGCTGCGCAGCCATCCAAGGTAGGTAGTAAGTACTTGGAAAGCTTTGCGACCCATCTCACTGCCTTGCAAGATCCAGTTGTCCCAACAAGACGACCAGTAGATAGTCCTGATCCTCGAACCTACGTGGTATATAGGTAAGTAGTATTATATATAAGGCTGCAAGAGAAAGAGCGATTGCAGTAGGTGGCAGACACCTTGGCGCTGGGGCGGCCACCGACATGAGTAACGATAGTCACATGACTCTACGGCAGACTCCGAAAGTTGACTTCAAAAAGCACCTAATACTAAGGATGCTAAGCTGTACTGTGAACTCTTATAGGCGGCCGCCTGTCAGCAAAGATCCCCATCCGTGCTCCTCTCAGTCCCTCCCGCTCCTCCTGCTCCTCCCACTGACCGGGTCTCGTTGAACTGGCGCCCGGCCAACTCATCCTCTCATCTCCTGCGGTTGTCTCTTTGCTCACTCTTCAAGTGCCGGATTACATCTTACCCTTTCCGGCTCCTCCAGTTCCAGGAAACGCGTTTCCCGTCCGCTCGCCAATTCACTATCTCCTTCGTCAAGGTCAACGTCCTTCCCAGTGGTCCTATATCTCAACAGCACGCCTGTCGCACTTCTACTTTCGCCCATCAGGGAAGCTTCAGTCGTGCTCGTCACGTCCCCTCCACTCCCTCCACATCCAAGGTGTGTATCCTGTCCTATCACCCCACACGACCATTAGACCCAACCTCGGCCATGTTTCTTTTGTCAACAACACCCCCGTCAGCCGCTGTTCGGACCCCTTGTGTCATGATCGGCATCTTAAACATCTCGTAGCCGGAATACTGATTTTCTCCCTCAGGCCATATCCTCCAATTGACCTCTATCCCGATCGAGCCTCTGCCGCTCACGCGCAGCCATGTCTGTCAAGTTCGAGAAAGAGCAACTGCGAACAACCGCACCTCTCGCGCCTGGTGGCCGCGATGAGACAACCGCGCATAGACTTGGGGAGGCCCTAACAGGAGGGAAACAACAGACGGGCTATCTTGCTGTACGCATCGCTAGCATCGGATGACCGCGCGTGCGATACTCACTGTTGGATGGCAGGCATACCTCAAGCAGCTTCAATCGAACCCACTGCGCACCAAAATGTTGACCTCGGGCACTCTATCCGCTCTACAAGAACTTCTGGCTTCGTGGCTCGCCCACGACCGCAGCAAGCACGGCCATTACTTCAGCTCCAGGATTCCCAAAATGGCCATATATGGCGCCTTCATCAGTGCTCCGATGGGTCACTTCCTCATCGGCATCCTTCAACGCGTCTTTGCAGGCCGCACCAGCCTGAAAGCAAAGATCCTCCAGATCCTGGCCAGCAACTTGTTGGTGTGTAGCATATCGCGACCTTGACGGCAAGGCTTGATACTAACCAATTCTTGTAGATCGCTCCAATCCAAAACACCATCTATCTATCGTCCATGGCCGTCATTGCTGGCGCACGTACCTGGCACCAGATCCGTGCTACTGTCCGTGCTGGTTTCTGGCCTGTCATGAAGGTTAGCTGGATCACCTCGCCAATTGCCCTGGCTTTTGCCCAGAAGTTCCTTCCGGAACAAACCTGGGTTCCGTTCTTCAACATTGTTGCTTTCTGCATCGGTACATATATCAATACCCACACCAAGAAGAAGAGGCTTGCAGCTTTGAGAAAGAAGGTAAGTGTTATCCCCTGGCGTTCTTCCTACTCGTGCTGATCGCTTGACAGCATTACGGCGATGGAAGGAGCTCCTCTGGTCGTCCTGACGAGAGATATTAAGCCACTTTTCCTTGAGCAGAAGAGAGGAAAGGAGTTCAATGCCGGTTACTGATGTCGAGCCTCTGGACTTATGGACGAGCTTGATTGCACCGTTTAAATTGCTTGATGGTCTCAGACTGGGGAATGGCATACCGAGCATCTCGGGCGTATAGTGAGCCCTCTGGCGGGTGCACTGCTGGGTGCTATATAAACCTCCTCACACTCGACTATGAGCTGTTTTTCTCATTTGCCGTCGACCTTAGTTTCCTGTAACGATGCTCGTGTTCCGGTGGTGTTCTGTTCATAGGTACCGGATATAGTCGTCAAAGTCATGCGGCGGTTGTTTTGAGATTTACGTTCCAATATTTGCTGCATGCTGTCCAAGCAGACTTATGGTTGCCGTCTGTGGGAGATGCTGTTCCAAGCACTCGAGGCGCCAACCAAGCTTACAAAGTGCGTACATACAACACCAACACGTCATCTCGTCATGCCTGCGACAGGAATTCATCGTAGCCTCTTTCCTTCTAGCCCGCTCACAGACTAGCCATTATGCTCACTCATGTCCAGTGCATCGTGTTCTAGAACAAATAAATACGTAGTATCCATAGGTATGCAGTTGCAGATGCAGCAGCCCCCCGACCGCCCGCCAGAACGGTGAAACTGTATCTCCTGAAGCCGACACTAGAGATACTAGAAGGAGAAGCGAGGTCTCAAGCTACATAAGAGTACGTATTGCCCTCTTCGCGCTCCATGTAGTCTTTCTCGATCAGTCTGGTTAGACGCAGCAGTTAGCAGAAGTCCAGAGCAAAGATGCCAGTTCGCGAATACAGGAACAACACACAACTAGACTGAAGATGCGCAACGGGTCGAGGGCAAGTTGACTTACTTTTCAATGTTCCGCTTGATATCGGCTTGATCCAGCACGCCACGAGACATGGTCGCCTTGATGACCTCGACAATGAGTTCGTTGTGGCTGATCTTCTTGCGACTCTTCATGATCCGCACAATGGCCGCTTGAGTCTCGTAATGCCGATCGGCGGCGACACGCTGATGAGTCTCCTTGTTCTCCTCTTTCGTTTCCTTGAGCTGGATCTGATTGATCTTGATGCGCAGCTTGGGGTCCACGAACCCGGCGTTGAACGTGAACGTGTCGGTATCATTGACGTCCCTTCCTTTCGGATGTTTCTTGAGGACCTGGTACTTGGCGCACGCAAGTGATTGTAGTGTGCGGCGCAGCTCGGCGTCCACTAGACCTGTGGAGGCCTTGATCTCTGTGTATGACAGATGCTTGTCGGCGGGGATGTCGTTGAAAAGGAGGAGTACCACAGCCTGGAACCCAGACACGACGAGCTCCTTGTTGCCGCGTGGGAATTTCGCGCGGAGCTGGCAGTGCGCGAGGGCATGTTTCCACGCAAGCTTCCGTCCGCTGTGTTTGGATTTATAGTGTTTCTCGAAATCATCCATCACTTTAGCTATCTCGGGCGGAATGTTGACCGCCACGTCTGGGTATGTGGGCCATGCAGAAGCGGAGAGGACGTTGACATGTAGATCTGGGCTTGGCTTGATGCCCCGGTCGTCGAGCAGTTGTTTGTACGACATCATCTCCTCACGTGCTAGGTCCATATCCTTGAACATCGATTCAAGGTTGTGTGTGAAGGCAGCGCCGCACTCGTTCTTTAGCCGTGTGAGCATATTTCTTTCGGCATCGAATGATGCACTTCGACCCATGAGCAGACGACGAGCGAGATCTTTCTTGTAAAACGCCTCGAAGACTGCTTTGCCGTGAACGAAGCGGAACAGGTCCAAGGCATTTGACAGGTGTTGGTTGATTTCGGCATCTTCGTCTCCTGGTGCATCGTCGAAATCGTGCTCGTCTTCAGGCTTTGACTGTTCGAGCTTCTGTGTTTGAAGACGTGGAACAGCCTTCACGCCACCCTTGAGCAGGAGATCGACGTGCTTTGCTATCATCTCTCCTGGTTTGGCATTATCGGTATCCCAGTTCGACTGGGACTTCTTGGTCTTGTTGATGAACGTTTCGAACGCTTTGTGCAGAGCGTTTCCAAGAGCTTCGTTGTCGTGAAACGAGTATTTGAGGAAACGATCCAGCCTGCTCTTGAACTCGAGAAGCCTGACTACCATCTCCGACTCTCGCTTTTCATCGAACACGATGAGGGATCCTTCGGTCTCAACGTATTTGCTGAAAGGAGGAGCAAGCATCTCTCCATGTCCCTTGCGCTGTAATAGCGTGTAAAGTCGTTCCAGCTGTTCATACTTGTTGTCTTCAAGAAGATCCAAGACACTGTCACTATTGGTGAGCACTTCCAGCTCTTCCTCGATTAGGATCTTATCGAAGAGGTCCGCAACCAGTGCTCTCGTGCTCCGATCAAACGTCAAGAAATCGCATCGAGACATCTCCCGCGCGAGAAGCTCGGTACAATTGTTGACATAGTCAGCCAGGTCGTCCTTGTTGGCTTCTGTTTCGCGCCATGTCCTGAAATAGTGCTCGGTAGTCGAGACGAATACAGGCTCGAAGTCACTCGTGTATATGCTCAACTCGTGCAAAGCGTCGACAGACTGGCGTAGGAGACTGGTGTCTTTCTCATTCAGACCCCCTCTCCTATCAGAGTCAATGAGATTGACAACTCCTGACAAAACGCTCTGCTTGATGAACTGGTCTTGGAACACGCATGACCGAAATTTGACCAATCCCATTTGTGTGATACTGGGGTTCTCTGCAGACCGAAGCAGGTATGTCTGATCCAAGTAGTAGAATATCTGGCGGACAGTCAACAACTGCTTCTGCCATGTTGCCCAGGCATTAACAAAAGCCCGCAGGAGTTCGGTATCGGATGAGTTCTTCTCGTCTCGACGAATGGCATCCCTCACGTTTTCAGTAAGATGCCACTCGCATTTCTTACTAAGTCTGTCGTACAATTCGGGAGCCTTCCCCTGGCGACAGACATTCTCGGCGCCTTTGTAGAGTTCCTCCAACGAATAGGGCTCTTTTTCTTTTCTGAAAATGGCATCAAGAGCTCTGTCTTCCTGTGTCCATATTTGCTCAAAGTATTGCTGGGGATCTATCCGCGGGACAGTCCGCAGGTTCTTGACCACTAATTTCTTGGGACCCTGATGTGGGTTGAAGGGTGTCCTCGGGCCCACGAACGATGCCTTTCTCTTCTGTGACTCGGGAGATGAGGGGGAGGACGTCAAGTCCACGACACTGCTTGTGGCGGATCTGGGGGTAAATGAGTACATGTTGGCGTACGAGGCCTTCGAGGGCTGCGGAGTGTTGGTTCCCATCTTTGCCAGGGTTCTGTTGTTCCCTTCTGCTTGTTCGAGTCGAGTGTTGTCATTCGACCCGCTGCTTTGCTGGGACGACAGAAGGTCGGCAATCGAAAGTCGGTGTTTCTTTGGAGTGGAGGAAGAAGTACTGTCCTCGTCTTCGAGCCTTCTTTTTGCAGAAGACTTCAACGCAGTCCCTCGTTCCGATGCTTTGCCTTTCCTTGATGCAGGCATCTAAGAGCGTGTCAATCGGTGGCCTGGGCTGAGTGGAGAGGTCAAGAGCTGGCTGGTACTGACGACGTGCTTGCTACGGATCGATGATTGAGAGCCACCGGGCTAGTTGCGGCGATTGGCGGACTTAGCCATCATCCGTAAAGCATCGAGTTAGATAGCGTGACTCCGAAACTCTACTGCCGCGGACCATAGGGACTAACACGCACTTTTAATTGAGACACGTCCGACGCGTCTGCGCTGGAACTTGCGGCAAACAGCCAAACACAATTAATTCATCGACGGCACAACCAAAGACTTCGCACACAGGCTGACCGCAATCATCCAGTGCAACTGACACTTCCAACACTTCAAGATGAGCGGCTCCATGTCGACGCCCCGAATCCTTCCCGCACACCTCCATGCCTTCGCTCCCGGCAGCAGTCCTCACAACACCGTCCGTATGCTGGGGACCATCACCACCGTAAGCGGGGACCAGGCAACACTCAGTTGCGGCGACGACGCAGTTACAATTTTGTTGAACAGGTGATTTGACTCAGCCTTTCAAACGGAATGTCCTTGCGGGCCGGGCCATTGGCTAATTTGCGAGCAGAGACTCCCACCTATCCGTGGGATCGCTCTATGAGATCGTCGGCAAAGTGGTCAACATCGAAGGCGGACATGGGCTTGGAGTAAGAGTGTTGAGCAGTCTGGAGTGGCCTAGAAATGAGAAGGGGGAATTACCAGACATCAAGCTGTTCGAAGCTGTGGTGGACGCCACACATCGCTACAAAAGCATATTTTATGATGATGGTGAAAGTGGCGCGAATGGAGGGTATTGAGACGTTGCATTATCATTGCCGGGGATGCATTGCCCTACCTCGGGGCTTACAGACGCGCCATTATGGCATTGTCACGACTCGTGATGAAGGACGAGCACATCATGGCGATGTTGAGATGATCCATTTCTATGCAAGGCATGGGACAGGCTCGATGGCGCTCCTCATGTCTTTCCGCAGCAAGCGATTACAACGAAGGCAATGACCGCGAACCGCACGATGAGATGTCAGGAATCGGGGGCGATAGTTGCAGGTATTGGGTCAATGTGCTGAGCTACAAGCATCGTATTATTTCTAATGAGAGGTGTCTCTTGGAGAGAATCCAGCTATCTGGTAACACTTGTTCAAGGCCTCCAGTCTTTGGTATCATTCATATCATAAAGCCGTGATGCTGCAGCACGCCTTATTCAGCTGGGACTAATCAGTCACACACATATACAATCGTGCACATCCCGTTCATTCCAGACTTCCTTCGTTGCCATCGGACCCTTCATTCCATTTGGGATTTTCTAGGACTTCTTCGAGGTGGGTGAGATTGCTTTGTTCTTCCGGCCGCGCCGTCGGGATCTGGATAATTTAGATGCTCTTCGTGGGAAAGGCCATCCATCGAAATCATACCATCCCACAAAGTATGCTCATTGGTGTCCAGAAAGCTGAACAGACCTGGAGGTGGTGAACTGGGCATCGTGGAGTTGGTGGTGAAAGGGTCATGACAGTCGCTGTTTAGATGGTCGGTGGTTAACTCTGAAAAGCTGAAATTTATCAAGTGCTCTTGCGACGTTGGCGAGGAGTTGTTGAGAGACGGCAAATCAGGAAAGTCGAAGGAGATGGCTCTGTTCGGGGTGTTTCTCTTCGAGGATCCACGCGCAATAGTCTTCCCTTCCTCGGGCAATTCCAACGGGTGCGGAAGATCACTAGTCAGGGCCTCGTGGATTGATCGGGAAAAAGGCGTCATTTCCAGCACATCCTTGTGCACGGTGCCTAACAGCGCCGTCAGCGCCGGATGAGAGGTAGCTTTCGCCTTTGGAGTCCGGAAAACAGGATGCAATTCAGCATTCGGTGACAAGGCAGCACCGAAATGGCGCTGGGGGGGTCTTCGAGGGCGTCTTCAGCAGCAGCCGTTCGGAGCGCCTCTTTGGAGTGGGAGTCATCGGAGGTAGTTCCACATCAGCAGGCCCCCTCTTCGAAAAGATCAGCAAGGCCATCATCTAGGACAACAGCGCCTGGCACTGGAGTGACATTTTCCTTCCCATCCACGGCTACTTCCACCACCCCTGCAGCTGATGCGAAGGCGTCCCTGGTCTTATTCAGCCTTGGGCTGCGGCGTACAAATGCTGGAAGGTGGGTTGCGGCTCTGGTAGATGACGCGACCGGGTCTGATGCTGATCGGGCCTGGAGTTTGTCCGGAGACGGGAAAAGCTGCCTCCGTACGGGCTGTGGTGTGAGATCAATCTGGATAGGTACTCCTTCAGATCCTTGTGCTTGTCCGGGGCTGGACTGGATCTGCCTCCCTAAGCCGCGCTGCCGAAAGCCTGCCTGCAACACTTTTCGCCCAGGACCAGCACTACTGGCTCTGAGCGTGCGTGGCATTGGTGGCAATTGCGGTTCAACATCGTCAACCATAAAGTCGTCGTTATTCGATGCCTCGTTTTCGTTCTCTTCAGCATCTGGGGCTTCAGTCGCAGTATCTGCCGGTGAAGAGTCGTCGCTAGCTGGGGTCTGGGCATCACTCTTCAGATTTATATTTCCGTTGGCTTTCTTCATGCCCTTTGAAGAGTTGGAATTTCGCTTTCGCTTGCCCTTCTCCTTCGGATCCTTTTTTTGCCACTTTTCGGGCGGTCGAGGACACTTTTGCTTGTGGAACCATAGGCCGCAGGCTATAGAGATTAGCATTTTTCATATTCCTCGATACTAGGAGACTCACGGTTGCACAAGGTAATAGACACCCACTCGTCTGCCTCGTCCCCTGATCTTTTCTCGACTTTGTAGCCTCGGAAGGTCTTCACGCTACCATCAGGATTGTGTTCCAGAATTTCCTTGTAACAGCATTCGCCAGTGTCCAGAGATGTTTCAACATCGTCCCATGCACATTTGAAGGTTTTGGCATAAGCACGTCGCCATGCTGGGGTTTCGATGGATCCACAGTTGTCGCAAAAGGGCGGCATTTCTCCATTGGCAATTGCAGCCTCCAGTCTTGCCTTAGTTTGCTCTTTTCCCACCTTCTTTTTGGATGCAGCTTTTGCCCGGGATTCGTCCGACGTAGGCGCATCTGACATGATAGCATCGCTGTCTGGGGCCCATGTCTGCGAACGTTGAAAGCCTCTGGGAGCTGGATCGCTCTTCGGTGGTGCCGGTGCCGGTGCGAGTGTCTTCATGCGCTGCTGATCTCTTTGCTCCTCCATGATCTGACGAGCTCTCGGAATGGGCGCTGGTGCCAACCTGGGGGACGACATACGAGTCCGCGACGCAGGAGCGTACGACTGTGCTCTAGCCAAAGAACGTGAAGAAGCCGGGGGTGGCGGCGGAATCATTCGAGATTCTGGTTGGATAGCTGAATGAGGTTCATGGTCATTGCCGTCTTCGAAAGACGCGGTGTACAAATTGGTTGCCTTTTTGTTCTGGTCCCGACATGCTTCATCGTCCCCCTGACCGTCGGGCCTATCGACTATGAAGTCGTCGAAGTGCAGCATATGATCGTCGCCAAAAAGTTCGTCAAGACTTTCACTCATAAAACCCGAATCATGTCCATGGTCACCCATTGGCGGGAGAGCAGGACTGGTAATAAATGGGTGTTGTTGTTCAGGCATAACTGGTGGCGATGATGGTATGTTGGCGGGAGTGCTGGAAACACTTCGTCCTCGAGTGTCCTCTGGAGAAGCGATAGGAATATTGAGAAGCTGGGGTTGAGGTGCCGAATCTGGGCTTGGAGAAGAACGTCGAATCGGGGCTCCTTGAACGAGGTTGCTAGGAGGATTCTTCCTTGGTCGACCCGGCCGACCTCGAGGCTTTCCTGACTTGTTGACCGGGATCGGGGTAGGCGGCCTGACTGGTTCCTCCGTCGGGACGCCTCCTTGAGTTGCGGTCGCTGGATTCATCGCTATCGGACGATGAAGACGCACGCTCGATGCGATGCTGGCGGCAACACGCAATGATTCAGGCTGTCGTTCAATATTGAGGTCGGTCTTTGTGGGCCAATCGACCTTTGTTATCTTGGCTCGCTTTCTTGCCGGGCCATCCTCCACGGTCTCATCCCCACTGTAGTATCCAGAATTGAAGGAGTCACGTCGCGCATGAGATGGTTGACGCATCCCAGCCCTTGAGCTTGGACGAGATAGGGCCACAGTCTGTCTCGTGGAGGTATTGAAGGTTTGTGACGCGTTTGGTGTCCCAGGCCTGCTGACTGGTCCAGAAGCCTGCACATTCTCTCTGCTCAGCATTCGCTGCATAGCTTCAAGGCCCGAGGTATCTACCGGCGAAGTTGAGCAAGGCATGATTTGCGTCGAAGAGCTATTGTTCCACTGAGGGCGGATGCCATCTTGAGAACTGACACTGCCTGATCGGAACCTCGTTTGTGAGAAGGTGTTCACGGGAGTAAGCCGAAGCCTGACCTCGAGCATCTCTTGCGCGTTTTTGGAGAATAAACCCATAACACTCTTTGTGATCTTCCCTGTGACCATGGCATCGTCATCGCTGCCTGCACCCTGGCCTTGACCAATACCGAGTGCTCTCGACAGCATTCCCTGCCCTACCAACGGTGTCTCAGGTTCTGAGTAATCGTACGCATAGACCGTGTAGTCATTCTCGGGGTGCGTGATGAGCTCCGGGCTCGCGGCGGTGACAGCTTCCAAACACGTCCGCAGGTCGATGACGCCAATTTGATTCGAGTCGTCGACGAAGGCGGTTTGCACCTCCATGGGTTGAGGCCATCTTGCCAGGTGGTTATCCTTTTGCTCAACGTCAAAGGTGTACAAGACTTTGAGTCGGATCATCCGTATCGAGACGCCCTCGGCCGGTGAGGACGCCATTTTGAGGTCGGTGTTTTGAGACGCGATGTGCACAGACGTCGAGGAGTCTCGCGAGCACCAGTCGTCACCGATCGTGTCAGGAGCCTCTCATCTCATGTAGAGACCGATGCAAGGAAGGTGAGGGAGACCGAATGCGTGAGATTCCCGTGTGCGAGATTTGGGTGGTCTGCTTCCAACCTTGTGTAGAGAGTACAGGTAGTATCGTAAGATCGGTAGGAGTTGAAAGCTTCTTCCCGGCTTTCAAATGGCGCCAAGGCAATTTGCTGGTCTAGCTTTGAACACTTCTAATAAACAAGGCGAGAAAGGCTTTTTATGTGAACGTAACAGAAAGAGAAGACCCAGAGGAATGAATGGCAGGAGGAGGTCAATGAAGGAAGAGTCGGGTGCAGCTCGAGGCTTTTGAGGGACGCGTGAACCAATGCGGAGCGTGTCCAGCTAGCAACCAGGGCGCGACCTCAAGGTGGGGCCCTTCCAGAACGCCGGAGGATGGTGGTGGCCAATAGCAGTGTTCGGTATGCTGAATGATGCAAGCTCAAGCCACAGCGGCCGCCACAGCGACGGCACACTGACGGCAGGGAGGCAGCTTGCAGGTGGCAGGAACGAAAAATGGCAGTGGGGCCAACTATGCCGGATGCGGCTTAAACCCAGATTCCTTCCTAGGCTCTGCTGAGCCGGACAAGATAGGCAACTGTTCCGAGCATACAGATTCTTGGCGCGGCTCGAAAACGAGAAAGCGGTAGGACTCTTTACATCTCTGCATTCTGCTCGTTGGGAATCGAGAGTCTTTAAGTACTTTTTCGCTGTCGCAATATGGCGGACGCCTCCAAGATCCAGTACGTGCTCTTCTCGCTTGGCGCTACAACTCAATCCCCCGGTCATGCTTATCTCCGCATGACTCTTGAGGTCTCGCTATCCATGGATCAATCCGCTGACTTTTCTTTATAGGGAGTTACTCAACAAGCCGAGAAACGAATTGACGTACGTGGGATTATCCCGGCTCTTGTTTTTGGTGTTCCTTCTTTTGTCTCTTGTTTCCGTCAACACAACAGTCGAAGTTGTGGCTGGTTTCGCTCCGCCTTGAATTTCCACTCCACCACTAGCAGACCACTTCACGTGTCGCATTACAAACATATCGTCGCCATCATCGATTCATCACTTCCTTATGGCGCGCATTATTCTATAACGCTATTCGATGCACTCATTCTTTCGGCGTTGCATATGCGACTACCATAAGTGAGGAGATTGGTGTTATCACACTACTAACTTCTCAATCCAGTGAATATGAAGTTTCTCTCCTTGAGGCGCACGAATTGTCGACTGGCCCTCTCTCGATCCTCATGACCGCTACCCGCACCCATACTCAAGTCCTCATCTCATGCCGAAATAACCGAAAATTGCTCGCTCGCGTTAAAGCCTTCGACCGTCATTGTAACATGGTCTTGGAGAACGTGAAGGAAATGTGGACGGAAAAGGGAAAAGGCAACTCCAAGGGTGTCAACAAGGATAGGTTCATCAGCAAAATGTTTTTGAGGGGTGATAGTGTCATCTTGGTCTTGTTGAGTTGAGCGTGCCTATAATGAGGATGGATGAGAATTATTCGGCGCGTGATGCGCACCAAGCAAAATTGTCGCAAGACATGGCATTATGAGAATTGTGATCTCCAGCGAAGGCACAGGTCCAGCATCTTTGGGCCTGAACCCAGGGTCGATGCTCCTGTCCCAGCCCGAAGCTAAGTCTCAACAACCGGTAGCCTCCGACGCAGGCTTCAGAGGAAAGTCGCATGCGCCGGGTGGCAGCCAAAACAAGATACCCAGCATCAAGGAAGAAAAGTCGGATTCTATCCACAAATATGCAAACCACTACTTTGGTTCCCCCTTCCGCTGTTCCCCTCCTCTTTTGTTTCCTTCACATGCAATACAACATCTACACAGCATCGGCCAAACCAACCAGGAATGTTTGCAAGCCCCAAGCACCAGGATCGGGGACCTTGCCAAGCCATTCGCTCTCTGAGCCGACATAGACTGTCCGGCCCAGGCTAGCCTTCATGCTCTTCGTCTTCTCTGCTCCCTCTTTGGCAGCAGCGGCGGCCTTCTTGACATCGGCAGTGGCGGCTAGCGTGTCCACGAACGGAACCAGTGCATCCATGAGGGTTCTGTCCCCGGGGACAGCCGGGGTATATCTGCCCAGTGCTGTGATGCTGGATTTCAGTGCTGCGATCCAAGTTTGCGTATCTACGGGCTTGGAGGAACCCGAGTCTTGTTCCCGGAGGCCGTGGACCAAGGCGTTCAAGAAGATGGCGTAGATAGCGCCTGACGTCCCATCCATATGGTTCTCAACGACTGGAACAATCTTGTTGACAAACGCGACAGCATCGGTGGGCAAATCGCGTGACGAAAGTTCTTTCAATACGGCCTCAGCGCCACGCTTCAAGCCGATACCACAGTCACCGTCGCCAACAATGGTGTCGAATTTCGTAACGTCCCGTTCAGCCGCGATCATTTTGTCCAGCCCGGCCTTGAGAACTGAATGTGCTTGTTTCGGGTCGATGGTCAAATTGCTGGGTTTGGCCTCCACTGACCCAATTGCCCTGTCCATGGTTGCAGTGTTGTCAGCATCCCATGTCGACGTGCGAACGGCTGCGGCCCATCCCACCGCCTCGGCAGGGGCATCGAGGAGTTCGAGCATGGACCTGCCCTCGCCCAGGCCGGTGTCTTCCAGCTTCAGCAGGGAGATTGAGAAGCCCAGGCCGTTCAGCGAGGTGATGAAGCTCCCTGCAATGACCCTCACAGGCACAATGCCCCATTCTTCTTTGAGCTGTTTATGGACCTCATCCAAGATCCCGCCGATCTCCAGGTTACTGACGCCGCCCAGGTTGTTGGTCAGCAAGACGACCTTGTCGGTCTTTGCGAAATCGACATAATGTCTATCGTGGTCGTTCGGATCGAGCAGCTGGGCCAACATGGTCTTGACCAGCTCCGGCAAAGTAGCCGACACACGATGACTGCCCGGTTCGTTATGGATCCCCATTCCCACCTCGATCTCTTCTGTAGGAATGAACTCATCGGAGTTGGGATCCGGCACTCCGCGCCCCGGGACATGGACATGCTCCATGGACGCTCCAACAGATACCAAGTTCTGCGCGACCTGCTTGGTGAGATTATAGACTTCCTGCAGACTAGCCCCGGCCTCGGCCAGCGCACAAGCGATCTTGAGGACTAGGATCGAGCCCCCCGATTCCTCGTCTCCCGACCTTGCCGCCCTTGGCCCGGCCCACGCCTACGTCGTCGCCAATGGCGTAGAACTCGGTGTCGACGCCTGCGGCTTTCGCCTTTTCCGCCGCCATGCCGAAATTCAGCACATCGCCGCTATAGTTGAAGGTGAAGACGCCGACGCCTCGCTCGGTAGGCACTCTCAGCAGCGCGGCGCGCCGTACGGCCTCGGCTGAAGGGCTGGCGAAAATCGTCCCGGCCACCGCGGCCGTCAGGAAGCCTTTTTGCCCACGAAGCCCGCAAACGCAGGTTCATGGCCGGAACCACCGCCTGAAATAATGGACACTTTCGGCTCGTCTAGTAGCTCCTTTGTAGGTCGGCGATAGATGATTTTGTTCTCCAGATCCAGCGCAACCGAAGGGTTGGTGAGAGTGAGGCTGTGAAGGGCCGAATGGACAAGGTGCGTGGCATCGTCTATGAAATGTTTGGTCTGCATGTTCGAAGGAGTCGAATCAAGGCTCGCAGCTGGTGTTGGTGTTGGTGTCTAGATGTAGATGTAGCTACGTATCTCAGATTGAGAGGACGGAAAGACTTCCAAAGCAAGGGAGAGAGAATGGGGAATATAGAAGAGGGCCCTCTCCTCTCCTCTCCTCCCCTCCCTCCCCTCCATCTTGTTGAACTTGAATTTCCCGGGCGGCGCGCAACTCGAGCGAGAAACTGCGGTGCCGGCACCTCGAAGGCGGGGAAAATGGGATGATGGGACAATTGTCTGCCTGCCCCACTTTCAAAAGTGTGGAGGACATTGCCTCTCTAACCTGATTAGTGTCTAGTGTGGTGTAACGTCTTATCTAATCGTCTTATTAGTGGTTCTGGAGGCACAGAGACGGTCACGTGGTGTTCTTAGACGACTAGGTACCTAGGTACACAAGGTGATACAACGATGCACCTCGCTGAGGAGAGACCGAAGCAAGACAGAGTTTGGTCTCAGAAAGAGCATCATCTAAGGTACACAGGTACACAGCAATATCGAGGCACCCTTTGTCCAAGGTCCAATCTCTGGGAGCTGCTGTTTGTTACCTTCCCGCCCGAGTCGATGTTAACTATGTCCACGCGCTAGACTGGTCGCTGTTGTATCCGATCATCGTCGTGACTTCGCCGTAGATCCCGAGCTGCTCTGCTACGTATGTACTACTGACAGTGGAAAAATGGCGCAGGCATCCAGCATCCGGCATCCTACCTAGGCAGACACCTACTCTGTAGAATTTTATACGTGGTGTGGCTCGGAGGCAGTCACGGAGTTGGGCCGATGTATGACGGATCCACTTGATCGCCTCACCTCGGCCATTCTCCGAGAACAACCGTAACAACCGCAGCTCAGCTCGTAGATTGCTGCGAACCCAGATACCAACGCCGTGGACTACCTTGCACTTGCGTGGGGGTTAGTGGCAGCTCAATCAAACATGGTGTCGAAAGGAGAGCTACCAGAGGAGAAGGTGTCTGCCATCAATAGGGCTATGGTGCCCTCTGTACCTTTCCCTATCGATGCTTCTGTTGTAGGAAATATATTTACTCCTGTCCCCCACGTTCAGGACTAGTGTTCGGTGTACGGCGGACGCCATGGCATCTAACTTTATATCCACCAATGCCTGCTTGATACCTACGATGCTGGCATTCAGAGGGAAGAGAGACAAAAAGAGGAAATCTGATATACAGCAGTTCAAGTGATATCCAAGGCCGACTAGACTACCAACTATTGATCCTGGCCGTTCAACTCGACCAAATGCCTCACAATGTCGAACAGGCCGCCATCGTCACCCACGGAGCCAGGCGAGTCGATGTGTTTCCTCAACTCGTCGTCAAGTAAGGCACGCAATCTGGAGGCCAACACGCCAATCCTGGCCCATCCGCGCAACTTCAGCCAGCCGTCCACCAGGATACCGACGCCGGAAGTTTGTACCTCGACGGGCCCGCCAAAGAGCAGAAGCGCGTAAGCATTCAAGGGCGTGAGATCTCTGATGAACGTCTTGCTCGTCTCCATCTTGGCAAAGTAACTCACAAACGCCGCGGCGCCGGAGAAGCTCTGGGCATCGAACAGCACGCTGCTCGGATGCACAAACACCCGCCCGTTCTCTTCGTTGAAATACTTGATGGTGCGGGCGTCGGGGTCTAGTTCCTTCGCACCTGTCATTGATGCGATGTACTTCTTGTCCGGCATCTGAATCCGCGCAATCTGCGGGTTCAATGCGCCCGCGATGAGGGCCCGGAAGAGCATGGTGCTCCGTCGATTTCGATTATGCGACGACCCAGCATCGGCGCGGTATCCGGCTGGCAGCAGACCTGTCTCGATTAGCGAGTCCAGCAGCTGGCGTCGTGTCGAGTCGATGTCGCGCAGTGTTGGTTGCGACAGGAACTTGGTTGCACACCATTCTTGTAAGTCCCTGTAGCCGAGGCTGGAGGATAGATCTTTCCATTGCTCAAACGCCGCACTATCGAGTAACAGGTCTCCATCTGCAACGGAAAACGATGTGCGTGCCTGTTTGGCTTCGTCGCGCTTTTCTCGTGGAGAGACGAAAGGGCTTTTGGTCGTCAGGATGGCTGCAATTGTCAAGCAGGGCTCAAGGCAGTCGAATAGTACCCCGTAGATTAGTAGTTTCGCGCATCGCAGGTCGGCGGGGATCATGGCGAGGTATGTCCCCAGACCGGTCAGGTTGTCGTTCTCCAGCGCTCCCATCCGTCGTAGTGTCTTCATGGCCGTCGCTACGGCGCGGCTGTCTGGCGGCGAGATGGTTCTGGCTAGGAACTCTTCGACCTTGCGATCCGATCCCGTTGCTTTGACGGAGAGACATAGCTGCTCCAGGGGTGTACGGTGCATTTCTGGGGCAGCGGCCGGAGCCATGCTGGCCTCGACGTTCTTAGTGAATAGTTTGTAACATTTGCCTGCCTGTACTCTCCCCGCTCGACCACGCCGCTGCTTGCAGGCTGCTTGGGAAGCCCACACCTCTTCAAGTCGGACAATGTTCGATGTCGAATCGTAGTGTGTCTCTTTGACTTTGCCCGTGTCGATTACCGCCACAATATCTTCGATCGTGATTGACGTCTCCGCGACGTTCGTGGCGACCACTACTTTTCTCTTACCACGAGGCGCAGGTCTGAACACCAACCGCTGGTCAGAAGGTGTTAGTGACGCGTGGAGCGGAAGCCCGTGGATTTTGGGCGAGTCTTTGAGTGTCCGAAGACATCGATCTATTTCCATCGTCCCGGGCATAAAAATCAAAATCCCTCCTGTCGAAGCGCCCAATTGCTCATCAATGACGTGCACCAGCGACGCAATGAGCTGGTAATTGATGCCCATGCCCAAGTTCTGGATGGCCTTCCCTACTTCGAGTTGAGGGCCGTCCTCTTCATCGAAACTGCGCTGCTGAGGTCCTCTGTTCACGAGTCGCACGACATCGTCCAGGTAGTAGTCCTGCACAGGATGCGTCCGGCCTTCGATATGTACTCTGCTCACGACACCGTCACCTCCGAAATAGGCGGCAAAAGTGTCCGCGTTGAGTGTGGCGCTCATCAGCACGATTTTGAGATGAGGAAGAGCTGCCATTGCATCACGCAGGAGAGCTAGCAGGAAGTCAGTGTCGAGGGAGCGTTCATGAACTTCGTCCACAAAGACATGGCTGACATTGGCTAGAGCAGATTTGATGCCTTTCGAGCTCTGCAGTCGACGAAGGAGGACACCCGTGGTCATAAAAGTGATTTTGGTCCTCCACGACACCTTCGAGTCCCCTCGGATACTGTAACCGACCTCGTCTCCTTCGATGGTGCATCTCTCTGCACTTACACGATCGGAAAGTGACAGTGCAGCAACCCGTCTTGGCTGAGTGCAGATGAGATTTGCAGAAGCACCTTTCATGTCTTGGATGGCATTGTCCAGGATGAATTGGATGGCTTGTGTACTCTTTCCGGATCCAGTCTCGCCTGTGATGAGCGTGACTTGGGCTCGGGTAACAGCCTCGACAATAGCTTCCTTCTTGGACCATGCGGGCAATGTCCTGCGGGCGGCATTCATCTTCTCTTGCGCTTCTAGACGCTGTCGCGAGGTCCAAGCGTCCAGTATCGCTTTACTGGACCTGGTGTCTTTCACATCTGCTCGCTCCCTCGTCTTGCGTTGACGTGCTGTAGGCTGTGTAGCCTGCTCAGGCAGAGACTCCCGAGCCTTCAATGACGAGGAGACAATTTCCAGATCACTTAACCGGCCAGGATTTGCGATGATGCTTGGTATCGAACTTTCCAGCCACTCTAGTAGACTGAATATCATCTGGTCACCCAGAAGGTTCTCTTGTGCATACACGATGGCTTTCTTTGCGATGCTGAGGCGAACATAGCTTGGCAACGTTGGCGCATTGATCAGGATGACCGGTGGAGACGAGTTTGGATAACCGGTCGAAGGGCGATGAAATTGAAAGATTGCCGAAATGTTAGAAGCTGGGTCTGCTCTGATCGAGCATTGGTCGGGTCTGTCTAGCGTGAACCTTTCATCCAAAATAGCTTGAAGTGTAGCCATCTCTTCCGCCCAGATATCGTCGTCCGACGCAGCCGAGTCCGGGCTTTCATACTTGGGAGGCACAAGTCGTGCCTGGAGTGCCTCTAAAGCCAGGCCTTCATTGCCTTCATTGTCACGTAATGCTTGCACACAGAGCTGCGTTGAGTAGCCGCCCTGGGCTAACCGCTTCACTTTTGCATCCATTGCCAGATCACTGGTAACCAGACTCACTCCTGCACTATAGCCCGGAGGAAAGCTCCATGGAGGTAGCGAGTCTTCGGGAACATGCGTCAGCAGCCATTCCAACACTTCTTCCCGGCTACCACAGTAGTCCAGGGCTTCTTCGACGTGACTGGCTTGAAATCCAGATTTTGTCAGATCTGAAACGATCAACCTTCTGGATGGCGCCGAAAGTCTCACATCGTTTGGATTCCAAATGCTTCGCGTCCTGATTATCGCTTCGATACGCGTGCGGACGCTCTCACCTAACTCGATCTTGGGTGCATGATTCCAGCCTTTCAGATTCGGATTTGACGAATCCGGTTTCACAAGGCTTAGGGATTCGAGTTTTGGTAGTTGCGTGGCATGTTCCTGTTTGCGCTTCTCCATGGCCGCTTTGATCTCCTGTCTCTTGGCTTCTGCTGCAAATGGATCGGCTTCATACTTCCATGCCCGGCCCTCCTTGATGTCCTCCTCCTTCAGACGCTGGAATTCGCCTTTCCACAGATCTCGGTAGGTCGGTGGAAGCGCCATCGCCAGGTTTTTCATGCTACACAGGCGGAACAAAGCATAGGCCGCAGCAAAGTGGCGAGCCTCAAGAGCGGACGGTTGGTCGGCAAGGTGAGCATGGGTCGATGGAAGCTGGAAAGGAGGCAACTTTGTAACTTCCCGTGTTTTAGGATCCGACTTCGACAGCACAACCCAAGACCGGTGCAACTTCTCGTCGTTGCCGCCTGGGACCTGGCGGCCTTGATATTCTGGTTTATTCCATTTTTGGCGTTGGCAGTGCTCTGACAAGAGGTTCACAGGAAGCTTGCCTGTCCAAGATGCGCCTCCTATGACCTTCCTTGGATCCGGTGGCGGAGGCCCCTCCGGTTCATTTACTTCTCTTTTCTTCTTTTCATTCTGTTTGTTCGTGAACACAATATGTTCACTGTCTGGAACCGTTGGGATCGACTTTTTTGCAGGCGTATTCTTCCTGGGCCCAGAGCCTTTCTTGGGGGCCATCGATTCCGACCAAAATTCGACCACTCAACCCCACGCGGTAAACCAACAGTATAGAGCGTCTCCCCTTACCTTGTCAGAAGAGGTAAAGCCAGAATAATGCCAATACTTGCATCATTGAGCATAGGCTTACTCATTGGCTCCACAGATCATATGGGACAAGCGGCAAAGATAGAAAGCTTCCGAGGTCTCACGAAAGTCTAGAGCCTCTCACTGCTCATGTATAGCGATGAATAAAAGCCTGATTGCATTGCACGAGGACATTGAAAAGCCCTTCGGCAAACCTGCCCAATGCCTGGCCACGTGATATGTGTTTTTCAGCCTCGTCGCCCCTTTTCTGCAGCCTTGTTCACCTTTACTCATCGGACCTTCGTACTTGGGCAGAATGAAAGGACAGGTATTACATCCTTTATTTATCCTTTGGTAAGGAGTCTCAACTGCCGAAGGAACAATTGCAAATCGATATTAGCAATTTTTGGAGGCGGCTTGGTATTTGACGCCCTCTCAGTCCCGTTATTTGCAATTATCTCTCACAGCACAATGTTTTGTCGCTTAGTGGCCGAGGCCACTTTCTTACGCCATAGAGCCCCTTGGTTCACGCAGTCCCGGATATCTTGTACCCAGCTACGGCCATAGTCTCCAAGGTTACCATGAAGCTTGTGTTCCCCCCACACCATTAACAACACCAACAACGCCGGTACCTGATCGAGACGGGGCAACCCTCAGCACCGCCCCCTTCCCCCTGGCCTCCCTGCAAGTGATGCCAATCAATGAATCATGACTTCGTGCATTTCGTGAATGTTCCTCGGTGAAGAATGGAGAAACCATAAAGTGAAGATTGAATAGTAAACCATCAGCAATGATGATATCGAGCTCCCAATCTCTAGCCGAAGATGAAAAAGTGACTCCGGGAAAAAGCGGCGTACAGCTGACCTGTCGAACCCGAAACAGGCCAAGCTTCAATTTCGTTGGGAGGGAACCACGGTCGCCTGATCGGGACGAGTATGAAAAGACTGTTTAGGCCCGGAAATAAGAAACCCCGTCGTAGTAGGTAGCCACGGCTGACTGCGGCAAGGGTAACAAGGCAGTTTGATCCGGCAGTTGGAAGCCTCTCTGGATTTCCGTCTCGACGAAAGCCGATGCCCTCTTGTATCGTTTGTCGCAGTACTTATTGAAGACAGCGCTATGGTGTTTGCGCGGATCGTCACAACACTCCAACAAGAGGTTGACCAGTGGCTTGAGTTGCGCGTAAGTGTAGCCGGAGTAGAAAACGTGATGGGGAGTCTAATAATGGGTCAGCAGTCACATCTTGATGGCATCAATCACTCGTGAACTTACCCATGTTCCTTTTCGTAGCATTGTTCGTGCGAGACAGTGCGAAGCCGCAGCTGTAAAGCTTGGGGGGCTACCGATGAAGCGTTCGTCCATCAGAGTCACCTCAAGGAAATACTTGGCCAAAGTCCTAGTCTCTAGGTCGTAGTCATCTGCTTTGCTGATTCTGCGTAAGAAACTCATCGGACCAGGCCAGCCAAGCTCAAATTGGAGCATAGTAAGCATGAACCGTTCCGCCTTGAGGATCTCGTCCATACTATATCCGCCGTCGACCATGTACACAATCTCTTGCACAGATGGGCAGTTGATTTCCTCATATTTAGCGGCAATGAAGATGGCCGTGGCACCCACCAACTGCAACTTGCCCAGCGACACGACCTTGCAGGAGAGGAATCGATCGATGTAGTTGACGCAGAGGAATAATGTCTCTGGGAGCAAGTTGAATCGCAGATGTACCTGGACAAGCCAATCCATCAACACCGAGCGCATGGACCACTGGATTTCGTGCTGGTTCTCCATGTAATGAGGGTTCGGCAGCATTTTCAATTCGAGCTGTTTCATGTATTCGAATATGTCGTCGCCATATTCTGCCACCATGCTGGTGTCATAGCTTTCATCTTCAACTTCCTCCGGGGATCTGGTGGCTTCAACCAATTGTTTCGCGGCAGCGATCTCCTTCCGCGCGCGCTGATTCATCTGAGGGAACAGAACAGCCGTGGCAGCGCCGGTAGTATTGTCGCCCCTAGATCGAAATGACCTGGCCGTCACGTAATCTTCCTCTTCGTAGTTGTCATCATCTTCCTCATCCCAGTACTCTTCCTGTTCGATTGCCCGTTGGATGTAGGTGTTATGATGAGGGTTCAAGGGATGTACTGATTCCACCGGATTGACAAGCGTCGCAACTGGAATTTGCTGTACGGCAGGCTTGTTGACTGCGGTGACACTCGTATCAGACGGGGCTGGCTGAGACTTGGAAGACACATCATTTAGTTGCTGTCGTAGAGTGACGAGGTAACCAGAAGATTCCGAGATGGCAGTAATGGTCTCCTTCACAGCAATTCCATTGTTTAGCTCCCCAGACAGACTGGTCCCTAAGCTGACCTGGTCATTGCCCAGCAAGCTAGTCTCGGTCTGGGGCTCCTCCACCTCTTTGATCGGTTCAGCGAAGGTATGCGTCTGGGGTGCGGGAAGGCAAGGTTGGTCCTTTTGATTGAGCTTTACAGCGCCAGCTTCGCTCTCCTTCACATCATCATGTTTTGTGAATGCAAGGTCGGAAGTGGCTGACTCCGAGACTGAAGGTTCTGTCTCCCGGACTGCACCTAAACGGGAATCTTTGAAAACCGCTGTATGTCGTTTAGTCAATGTCTTCTTTGTGGCGACAGCCTGCGATGGGACTTGTCCGGCATCTGACGTAGAAATGTGAGAGTTCTCGGCATTGATGAGATTATTTGTTCCCGTGATGATGTTCTTCAGGGCTGAAACTGAACGAGGTCTTTGTGGTCTCAATAGGCTCATTGACTTTCTCTCATACAGAGGCTGGACGAGTTTGATTGTAGGTTGCAAACCGGGCTTTGTGGGCAAGATCGAATCATCTTTACTGGGTCTTGCTCCTGCTATGGTATTGCTAACATCACCAAAGGCGGTTCGCTTGGGTGCGGCTTTCAGGCCGTGATCGCCATGCACAGTGGTCAGCGCAGGAGATGATTTGTTCCGGTGGTGTATGGTCTTGGTCATATGGCCGTCAGGAGGGAGGTTTTCATCATTCTTCACGCGTATACTGCGGACTGGACGTTGCGGCTGGACACGAATTAATTGTTAGTCAGACAGCAATACAATGGAGAAGGGGAAATCATCGCATGGTGCAAAAGTCGCGCTCAAATGCTAGGTGCGGGACACGTAACCCATGGTTCGACTTACCTTGACATCCATCTTGGGCTGCACAATCGGCAGAACCGTAGTGAAAGGCCTCCGAGGGTATGGGTGGAAGGGTTGCTACTCTAAGCCGCTGCTGCTCGAGGCGTGACTCGCCTACGTTCTGCAAAACGCGACGGAACTGAAAGCATCGGTCGAGGAGAGGAGGGTAGACGAGAGGAATCAGATGAGAGAGAAGGCTAGAGCAGGCTCTGTATCAATGCTGAAGCTATGCCTGGGGAAGTTGAAGAGTGCACGGCATATTGTGGGCCATAGCAACAAAACACAGGCAATGTAAACAACGGGTGAAAGTCAATTGCAGCATCGACCAACTGCGCAGCAAATGGCAGCGGCTCTTGCCGCTCTTGCACTAGCTCCATCGCCAAGCGTTACTAACCATTTATGGCTGTATCAACATTTTCTCTAAAACACGTTTATCCAGACCACCGGTATATCACTTAATGCAATGCCGGCCCGCGCACAGTGGAGGAAACCTTACAAAAACTTTTCCAACAGCTTGGACATGGCTCCTTGTCAAGTCATTCAAGTTAGTGCATGCGCAACCGGCGCATAGCTATTGAAATAGTGATATTTGTCTTATGACGTCAACGCGTCGCGCTCAAACACGTAGTCACATGATCAGACTCGTCCGGCGTTGCCTTGTCTGCCTACGGATCTGATATCGCAACCTTTGAAAGCACACTCGAAAACTAGCAGAGTTCCAAGTTCGGGATGGATGATGCGTAGGTAGGTGTTTTTAATCCTGTGGCGGTGTTGGTATCGCAATCGAGCCCAACGAAATTCCTCTTTGGCTTCGGAGAAACCATCTATTATCTGAGTTTCGGGCCCCGGGGATAACCTCAGAGAATTGGGCGCTTACTTAACGACGAAGGTGTTTCGGACGTCCAATGATCCGACCATCCCTTCCACGTTCTGGAGTAGCTATCTCATGTCGTTCAAAAAGCAAACATTGTCTCCCATCATTCGACCGATGCTGGGAAAGTTCTGCCATATGCAAAACCTCGTTTGGCGATGCATCTGATGAGCGAAACCAGAGCGGTTCCCCTGGCTCGGCTTACTCGGCTCAGCACGGGGCAATGGCCATTGTATGAGGCAGTGTGAAAAGCAGCGGCACAGGATGCTTTCTTTCAGACTCCTGATTTCCCAGCACAAACTCTGTTTAATATAATAATCTCAGAATGACGGTGCAGAGATGCTCGTCATCTCCTTTACTGCGCCGCATTGCCTATTCCACAAATCCAAGTTGCATGGCCGTAGCAGTATGCCCCCTTACTTCAACGAGTCTGGAACTCTCAATGACATGGATACGTATTTCCATTCAATTTGATCCATCTTCATAGATATGGAATGTGGGGATGCCCGCAGGTTGGACGGTCAATAGCACGAATTTGACGTCGAGTTATTCATCAATCTCTGCTGCATCTGGCTACGTTAATATTATTGACTGGTCTAGGAATAGCAACAGGATCCTGCTTGTCGCTGCCAACTCGTATCAGAGATCAGGCATTGCACGTGCACCAAAGGCTATCAAGCAGCGAAATTGCGCCGGTTCGAGCTCGCCGCCATCTTGTCAAGTGCCTCGTCGATCGGTGGACGGAGAGTGCAGCTGAAAGGCGATGGTTCAACCACTGGTCTCCGCCTGTATCAGGGCCTTTCCGTATCTTGGCGCCATTCAAGTTTGCCGCCGTGGCAGCTCGAACAATCAACCATCATAGCAGTATCCCTGTGAGCAAGAGCTCGCCCGTCCGCGGGTCAGTAGTGGGTTGAAGGACCTGTCCTGGCGTGAAAGGGAGACTCTAATTCCTCTCATCCCCGTAACAGTTGTACGGTTTGTGGCAGCCAGTGCGCCAGCCCACATCCGATTTGCCGGGGATTGGATGCGCTGGTTGGATGGCATGGCTTGCGTGTCTTGACCGTGGCCGCTCAACGGCACCCAAACCAACAGCCAAAACTCCACCAGTGAACGGCTTATACGCTGACGCTTTGCTAACCCGGCGTCTTCACCATACGGACGTCGCAGACTTGCTGCACACCGGCCGCATTTCTCGAACAGCAGATGAGGGGTTTTGCGGTAGGATTGTTTTTAGCAGACCACTTCGCCTGGTCTGGCTCGCTTGGTGTCCTCACTTTCCCGACCCTGTGTCCCAATGCGTCTCTCACAGCAGCGCCTGACGCCCGCTGACTGCCTCGTAGTCTTTGTCCTTGGTTCCCTGCCCCCGCCACGGGAATGCCAACAGGGCCTGCTGCGACCCCTAAGAGACCAGCAAGAGGACATCGCTTTGGTACCGTCGCCCGTAGCTGGGTGACCAACCCGTCACAAGATAGTGCTGCCAATGCGATCGCCATGTCATGTAGTATGTAGTAGTAGTAGGACGTTGGTCCTCGCTTGCGGAGGGTGAGGGTGATAGCACCACCGCCAGGCCATACAATTCAGTTTCTGTAGACTAGCAGCTGCGAGGCTATTTCTTCCCACAGGCTAACTACCAGCTTGTTCTTTTCCTAAGAGTATACTTAATATTCGACGGGCATTCGACTCTGGGTACTTCTAGATAACTCCAATAGCCACGTTCTTGTGGTACAGGACGAGTTCTGTATGTACTGGGGTGAAACTTGAGTGACCCACTGCGCACTGCGCCCAAGCCAACCTGATCGGTCACCCTCGCACCTTGCTTCTTCACCACCTCTTCTCTTCCATCTTTGGGTTGTTCACCAGTTCATTTACCTCTTTGACTGATATTCAAGAGGTTCAGATCCCTGTCTACGCTGCAGACGGCTCCTCATTACTCCAGACTTCTTGAATCTGCAAAAAACCATCGTCGCAGCCCAAGGCTCTTATCCTCGACCATGCCTGGGCGGTAGAGCCGGATCACAATTACCATCCTCATTGCGCAGTCTCTGCCGACTCCCCAATCCCTTCTGAAATCATCGCAAGGCTCAGCGCTTTGCCTCGAAAGCCTCTATTCACTGTAAGTTCTGCGTTCGGGGTCTATAGACTGCGTCTACCCTCCTGTGAACCGCCTCACCCTTTGAAGCCCAGAACTGTCACCCGCCTGCTTCCACCCCCATTATCAGCACTTTCTTTTATGCTACGACAGCTGACGACTCTATCCAGAACTCCTCGACGTCCTCGATCAAATCAAATTTCCTCTTGCTTCTTCCTTCCTTTCGCCGAACCAATTTCTTTGTGACAGTTGACGACTGCGCAGAGGAATAAGAACATCGTCACATACACTTGACCTATCAAGAGCATGCAGGTCTCTAGCCTGCTCACGGAAGAGGACACCAAGATTCCAAAGATGCCCCCTGCCAAATCTGTTTCGTTCGAGCTTCTCCTGGACGAGGGTTCCAAAACAAGAGCACGGATACCTCTTAGGGTTGTGCTGAACACCCACGACAGCACAGAGTCCATCATCACCACAGTGAAGAACTTCTATGGCATCTACGATGGCAATGGAGTGAGCTTCGAAGACTCTTGGGGAAATACACTCATTCCGTCATATGACAATCTTGTTCCTGACTCGACTGTCTATGTACGAATTGTGCCATCGGCGCAGTCGATCTCCACTGGCTATCCACTTGGAACGCATGCCATGGACAATGCCTATGAACCAAGGCGTCGCCCGAGCCTGGGAGAACCGTTTCAGATGTTACCGCCTCATCTGAGGGAGCAGTCTCACTCGCCCTCCAGACCTTCGTCAAGGCTGGCACGGAAGCGTAGTATCTCTCCTACGCAAGGAAGAGGTCGCAGAAGCGCATCGCAACAGAAAGGGCCAGCACATGTGCCTCTCAGCCGCGGTTCTAGCGCCAATGGGAGCTTTCACGAAGACAATGGCTATAGCGACAGCGAAGCTGGGCGCAGTTCTATTTCGGGATCCAAAAGAGCTAGGAGCGAGCAGTTTGCAAGCTCAGACATCAGTACTGCCAACGTCTTGCAGGATGGCCGACGTGGGCAGCCGATCTTCGACAGCTCAGTGAGTATCCAGTGACTGCCTCTTGAATAAATACATGCTAACTCCCAACAAGACCCTTCCGCTTTTCGTCCCTCCACAAGTTCCCATAACCGCCTCTCAGTCGTCCATATCGCCTCAAAGACGATCACTGCCACAAGAGGGACCATCGCCATTCCACCCACCCGCACAAAAGTTGTATGGCCTACAACAACTTCCTGTTCTCTCTCCTCAGAGTTACGGGCAAACCTATAACATGGACGCCCGGGGCGATCCGAATGCAAGCGCGGGTATGGCCACTCCAGTTCCTCAGCATCATCATCGCCTGCGAGACAGGTCGAGTATGCAACAAAGCCACAGTGGAAGGCAAGGGTATTCTGCTAATGGTGTGCTTCCTACTCCGGACCCTACTGTCGCTAGTTGCATATCGGATGAAGACGTTGCGCGCACTTTGATCGCACTTGGCGATGCCTCCAACTACTCCCATGGTCGTACCTCAAATTCTACCATTGATGAAACTTTTAGCGGTGCTGCAGATGCTGCTTCCTCCACGGGGGCAACCAGTGACAGCGACGAGTATAGTGATGCAGAAGGAGGCCTCCCCAAGCATAGAAAGTACCTCGATGAACAAAATGAGGATGAGGACGAGGAGTATGAACATGACAGCGCCATCCGTGATCAGGACGAGTATGATGGTCCGCCCAAGACGAAGAAGATCAAGACCAAGATGCATGATGGACCAACCAATGGTTACCGACCAAGACCGGCTTCGACGAAGAACAACAAGTCGACCAAAGTCCGCTCGAACACACTACCCAAGGCAGTCAAGCCAGAGATCCAGCCAGGTCTGATGAAAGCCCCTTCTGCGCCCGCTTCAGGTGGACAGGCCAGGAAGTCATCTGGGTCCAGCATCAATTTCCAACATCATCTTGCCGCTGATGAGGAGGACCTTTCATCTAAACCTAGATGCCAGCGTTGCCGAAAGAGCAAGAAAGGCTGTGATCGTCAACGACCTTGTGGAAGATGCAGGGACGCGGGTATCGGCGTGGACGGCTGCATCAGCGAAGACGAGGGTAGCTCTCGAAAGGGTCGATATGGCAGGCACATGGGGGTTCCAGTCAAGAAGACTGACGACCAGTCAGTGCTGGATGACGATTCACACATGACCTCGACCTCCCTACTGGCGGAGGGGGTTGCTGTCCAAGGCAGCCCTGACAAGAGCAAGAAGCGAAAGAGATAGGGCCCGCTGACTGACTGTGTGGGCGCTTGTACAAAAGTCCTTGACAAGGGGCGCCGGACGGACAAAGGCCGGACGGATATACAGTGGGCACACCGAAAGATCAAAATTAAATCGGTGGGTCGCAAGAATTTTCGATGGTGCCCTTGAGAACGATTGATACTGCTCTGGTTTTGTTTGAGTTTACCAATGAGGTTACAAGAACACCATCTCGACAAGGAGGGCTGGGAGAAATCCCACGGTGAAAAAGAAGACGAGGCAGGGGGGCTGCAACGGTAGTGGTAGAGTTTTGCTTTCTCGTCTGTGTCTTCTATTGGGATGGACTGGGAGGATATTGCGATGGGTCTGCAAAGCAAGAGAACTTTTCCTGGATTCAATAGCAGTCATGAGGGTACGAAATGAAGAACTCGATTTTGATATCTCGCTTTTCCCACGCATGTTTGAGTGTCATCAGGGGGACGCCAGTGTCAGTCACGTGACCGGCCGGGAGAGGGGAACCGCCGTCGTGTTTCCAAAAATAATTGATGAATGTTTCAAAGAAATGTTGTCGAAGATACAACACAATCCACAATTTCACGCCCGTCACTGCAAGACCGAAAAGACCCTCAAGAGTGTAGAAACTAGAAGACCTCTGAGCGTCGTCCGAGAGAAACCTTTTCTCTTCTCAGACCGCAGCCCAATATCGCCAAAACTATTCACCAATCCCCCACCTCCAGTCGCCATACAACCCAGAAGTCCTGTCTTCGTCTTGCATATGATCTGGAGGATGCATCTGAGACCGTTATGACATTGCCCGGGTCAAACTGATCGAACCGAATCTTCACATCTACTCACCAGCTTCACATCATGCCAGACGAACCTGCCGCACCAGCGAAGCCTGCGGGCGCAAAACCCTCTACCACCGGCCCCAAACCCAAACCCCGAGCAGGTGTGGTGCGCAAGACCAAAGCCGAACGAGAACAGTTCGCAAAAGAGGAGGCCGAACGTCAGAAGGCTCGGCTTGCGGAAGAAGCAAGAAATGAGCGGACACGAGGAGGCGCTCGGGGAGGAAGAGGTGCGGCGCGTGGGGGAAGGGGCGCGTCTTCTACGGGTCAGAGAGACGACAGAGGCCGAGATGGCCCTGTGGGAGTCAGCAGTAGTGTGTTTGGTGCCGGGAGCGGGTTGAGACCTGGTGGTAGGCCCAGAGGCATGCTTGCTGAAGGGTACAGTGAGATGTTGGACGGACAGGCCGCACTCAAATTCGACGATTCGCAGGGTGGAGAGCTTGCGGGTGGATCGTCTGGTGGTGGTGGTGGAGGCGGAGGCGGTGGGAGAGGCGGCGGAGGGTTACGAAGACCAGGAGAAACGTACGAGATTGGTTCGGACGATGAACCGGATGAGGTGAAGCGAGATATTGAGCGGATTTGGATTTCCAGCGACGAAGATGCCGAGGGCCCTATCTCCCGGAAGGGAAAGCAGAGAGCCCTACCCACTAGACCTAAGGCTGGAACGGGTCTCAGGCCCGTACGTGCGCCTCGGGTTCGGAAAGAAGACGAAGAGGGAGGCGATGCGGCCACCAAGAAGAAAGCGCCGGCCTTAAAGAAGAGTGAATCTGATGCTCACGAGCCAGGAGAAGAGGCAGCAGACGAGATGGAAGTGGACGATCCCGTCTTTGTGAAAGAGCAGCCGTCGAGTCCCGAATTGCGAAAACGCAGTCTCAAGAAATCGATCAGCAAAGCCAGAGATGTCAAACTGGCGAACGAGACGATTGAAGAGAAAGCCGAACGATTACGAGTATGGGACGATACCCACAAGCTTCGAGATTTGTTTACTGCTCACCAAACGAAACCCGAAGTCACTGCCGACGATGACGAGCTGGAGGAAGCCAGCTTCGAAGAAGGCAAACTGCTCCTTTTCCAACTACCGCCGTTGACGCCGTTCCTGCTTGATGCCGACACAATCGGTCACGAGCCCAACGTGAAAGCCGAACCCAATGCCGACACGACGATACCATCAGTTCCACCAGCCGCAGACACCACCACCACCGCTCCGGCACTTAAGAAGGACCCGGAAAGTGAAGGTGTCAACGCTACTTCTGCTACGTCCAGACTGGCGCTCGAAATGGATGGCCTTTTGACTGCATCGGAACCGACGCGCCTCCCGGCTGGGCTCGTGGGCAAACTGCGCGTCCACAAGTCCGGCAAAGTGTCGCTCGACTGGGGCGGCACGGATCTCGAAGTCCGGTATGGTTCCGAAGTGGACTTTTTGCAGGACGTGGTCATGGTCAATCCCGGAGTCAAGCCAGAACGTGAGAATGCCGAGACACAAGCGGAAGAAGAGGCGGCGGATGCGGAACAAGACAAAGTCACAGGCACGGCGTATGCTCTGGGCCAAGTCAGGAAGAAGTTGGTTTTGATCCCCGACTGGGCCAAATTGTATGATTGAACTGGTATCAGGGAATGGATGGTTTGAGAACCACGACAACGGTTGACTTGAGTGGACGAAAGCATCGATGGACGAAGATATCTTCCACCCCATTTGAACCACAAAGGTCTGTGAGAGAGAGAGGGGGGGTCAATCGGCTGCTGCAGTTCCACGCCAAACTTGAAGAGCGCTGCATTGCATTCTCGACGGATGAATTGAACAATAGATGGATGGATGAAGTGATACCCTGACACCCTCATCATGTGCCTCTTTTCTGTTTCTAGGAGGTTTTGTCTCAGCCTTGCGTAAGGCATCAGAGGAAGCTCGCTTTTCTACCCACGCTTGCCCTGTCTCCAGATCAGTCGATGAGCGACGAGTATTTGAGGAACAGATACTCAATACTCAGTACCAAATACTAGATACTACCTACCTAGGTAGGTAGATACCAGATACCTCTACAAGTCAAATGCGACGCAAGACACCTCACCTCACCTCACTTCCCTTCAAGCAAGTATATTCCCAACCTTGTGGCGACCTGTGCACACATATCTAAGGTCCCTAGTACGTAGCCTTATCTAGACCTTTGTTTTCTTGTTTCTTCTCCCATAGCAGATCGATACCTTAGTCAGAGCACTTACTAGGTACTATTTACCAGGTCCTTAGTTATAAGCCATTCGAATCTTCGGTTTAGCAGAGACCTACGTGCGTCTGTATGATCCCAGGCAGGTTGGTAGGCATACATAAAACTCTGAATAAATAAAAGTTGGGGATCTTTCAATCCACTGCAAGCGGTCAATTCTCGCCGAATATATATACACATATATATATATACGTATGTCTGATAAATAGGCGTGTACCACACATAGTATATATTATTCATATACCACCGTATATATCATTTATATACCAATACTATGCTGTAGCTTACTCGGTCTTGACATCCATTCATCACAACAGAATAATACAAGTAGTATATCACGATACTATCCTCCCTACTTGGTCCATCATAGATAGGTACCTAGGTACGTATGCTTTTGAATACTCGCGGCGTCTGCACCGCTTTTACTTACACAGTACTTGGGACCTGATCTTCGTGTGCTTCAAATACGGCGGTGGAAGTTCTTTCACATTGGGTCATATTCTATTTCTATTCGTAGAGGGCCTTCTTCAGATAGGGTAGCAATACAGTACAATCAACGTAGACTACCTGAATTGATATACTAAGCGCTATTCACCCTCTCGTTCTATTCACCTCAGTCGAGCCAAGGCAGCGATGGAAGTAAGAGCAATGAGACAAGAAAGGACGAAAAGGCCTTGTTTGTACGCATTACATATCTCGTCTGGAAGCCATTTGCCATATACCATATGTTTAATGTCATGTATCGTCAATAGGCTAGTCGTGCCATCGAGCAAGCCTCTCCGACTCCCGGATCTAGACCTCCTGGCCTGAACCCAAGTTCCAGGGATCAAAAGAAAACCATTCACATCCCCACCGAAGCAGACCGGGGCGCCCCCCTGATCCAGCGATCTTGCCATCCATACACCATACCCGCACGTGGAAGACCCGTCAATCATTCAGTTCAAGACGTGCAATATTGCCCGGATCCTCAATGTCGGACCCAGCCAGTCTCAATCTCAATCTGTAGTCAGATTGATGATCCACGCCGACCTGGTGGACATGATTGAGTGATGTATTGCTCAATGTGTGAGTCGTTATTGCATAGTATTGTGTGCCGCATATATTTCATATTCATGTCGATAAGACCGCAAGAAGGGGGGGGGTAGAAAGAAGAGCCATAAGCGGCGCAAATCCGTGATGGAATTGCATGTATCCCACCAGCAGCTGTACCGAACTTAACTGTGAAAAATTGTGTAGTGTATTCGAGGCGCCTGAGTTATTGGGGCCAAGTGCTTCGAACAGAATCCATCAAGGGGCCAAAAGAGCCCGTCGTCTGATCATGTCCATAGGAATGTTGCGAGAACCCCTTGCGTGGTGTTGACTCTTTGCCGGTTCTGTGCGCGGAGTGACAGCTCTGAGAAGCTCTTTTTCATACATCTCGAATCTTGTTGTGTAAGTCTAGACGTCAAATGAGACCAGCGTGCATCCTGCAGTCGACCAGAACCGTCGAAATCGCTCTGTCCGCCATCGAAACCTGACCTCCAGACGTGGCCCGGAAAGGATCAGAGTGCAGCGCGATACGGACTCAAAAATGCCTCGTTGACAGCGGTGAGATGTGCAGACGGCCACGATCCTGACAATATGTGATATGCGTTCGACCAGAACATGCAAGTGGAAAACCGCCCCTATCTGATGATGCGCTGAGCCACAATCTCGGAGCTGTACGCAGGTTCACAGATAACCCACACATATGGTCCCGAAACCAACGGCAAACACTGTCAGAGTGCCAGCCCTGAGAATACGCGCATCGCTGGCCGCTGTACCAGCCGTCTTCTGTTCGTTCTCTAGAAGAGAAACACCATCCAGGCTCTGCCCCTTGGAGGCGACCGGAGAAGAAGGATTCAAGCTAATCTCCTTCTCTAGCTGCTCCGGCTCTTCACCGGCAGGCTTCTTCTTCTGCTTGTTCAACAGGGTGACGAATTCATCGTGGATTTCTTTCCCGGTCTTTTTAATTTTATTCAGTAATGGATAGAAAAAGCCTCCTTCCTGTTCTTCGGTTCCATCCAGTGGCTTTGAGACAATCTCCCAGTCTAACGGCGTCGCTTTTTCAACCGACTCGGCTAATGGGGCCTGTGTGGGCAGACTTCGCTTCGTCTTGACCACGCCAATGGTGCCCTGGATCGTCCCGAGACCGATCGACCCCGCGGTTGGGCTTGACCATTGCTCATATGAGGTGGGAAAGGTCTGGGTGTATACGACAGGGACTTGGACAGTCGAACCATCCACGACTGAGTTGGCGTAGTAGGTGGTTATGGGAGAGACTTGGTCGATCGCGGTGGCTGCAGCGGCGGCACTTTGACCAGTGACTTGGCGTTTGAGTTCTGGAATGAAATTGGCGTCGAGGACTGGTAGGATTCGCAAGGCAGCGTCGGCAGACGAGGGTGTTGCGGTCGGCGTTGAAATTGAGGTAAGGGGTTCGAGAGTGGTGTATGGTACCCATTGATTGGTGTCGAGATCTGACGGCACAGGCGGGTGTTGGACAGGGATGAAGGCATATGTGGTAGCGAGAAGCGAGGAGAGGAAGACGGTGTTGAGCATGGTTGATGGCATCGTGGATGTTTGGCCAGGAGGACGTGTGCTAGCGAGCGATGATTGGGAGGTTGAGGTTGGTTTATAGACAGAAGGTGAGGGCGCGGAAAGAGGTGTAGGACAGGAGAGACAAGAGCGATGATAGATGTGTCAGAATATCAATCACCAGAGAGTCAACATGAACAAGGCACTGAGGATGGCTGTGCAAGAAAAAGAATGAAATGAGTGCTGACGCGTGCGTGCGCTTTCGGGTCAGGGAGGAAGGGAGGAAGGGGAGGAAATCATGGTAAACCGGAAGATGCAGGCAGGTACCAGGGACAAGACATTTCAGGTAAGGTACTGTACACACTGCAGCCACACTGCAGCTTGAGCCTCCCAGCCAACTTCTGCAGGTTTGAATCTTGGTAGCAACGTGACAGGGACCATGGATCTGTGGATGGATCGATGGATTGGTTGACAGCATTGATGGCTGACGGGTTGATTGATGATTTGATCGAGAGAGACACAAACTGGGGACCCAAGTGGAGATGATACGCGCACTCATTTACAGCACGACTTGAAGTGGTAGCAGTTTGGCAAGCGACACTACGAATTGTATTCTGTAGGGGAACCAGATATGAATCTTTGGATCGTGGTGTTGATGGATGCAGCCTGATGTGATGTCGCGAGGCTGCAGATGACAGAATATAGGGAGACTCTGGCTGCCTGACCTTCATATCCCCTTATATGCTGTATCAAGTGTGCACTCTGGGATCAATCACATACAGGCGGACTGAACCCAACCGTCCATCCCATACTTCCCATAATCACCACCATGACCCCCAGGCCCACGCCCACGCTCGTGAGCCCATAAATCCAACCATGTCGACGTCTCAGCCCATTGATCTCCGCTACCCAGGTGCTAACTGTCGTCAGACACCCGCAGAATCCCTCCATGATGCCTTGCAGAACGGCGCACGCATTAGGACTCGAAGCTCCAATGTTCCTGGCATGCTGCAGATCAAATGCCATCCCTAGCACGGCCGTGCCGAAAATGTTGACCGCAAAGGTCCCAAGTGGAAACGCGGGAACAGTGGCGTTTAATTGCTTCGACACATAGAAGCGCATGAGACATCCTACTGGGGCGAAGACGAGCGGATGGACCGCTCGAAACCTCCAATGAATGTCATTGCCGGGCGGCCATATGGCCAAAAACACCGCTCCAAGCCAGCACCCGAATCCAAGGACGACCCCTAATGGATCCAAAACCGTCGTTGCGAACTTGACGGGAATCGTCGGGGTTACAGGTTGGAGAAACAGGGCCAACTGTGCCCCAACCTGCAAAGCTGCGAGAGAGATGGCTGGGTGGACAATCATGATGGCCAACAGCGCCAGGAACGAGAATCCGCCGTTTCGTGACGCGATGTTCGGATCGACGTGATACGGCGAGGTCGCTGACGGCGGTTCCAGATCGTTGGTCAGAGCAAGGAAGCAGTCCCGAATGAAAGATGAAAAGGATGTGAAACTGCCGCAGAAACCGGTGGCCAGGCCGATATAGAGGGGTATAGTCTTCTTGACCTTCCCGTGCAAAGCTGCAGGAGCACGAGGGTCAGCGGAACCCCATTCTTGTCGAAACAAGCGCCGGTCTTCCGCCAGAAAGCCCATAAACAACGAGCCGCCCAAGTTTGCCCACAAGACTCGTGAAGGAAACGGAGAATTTGGGTAGAGTGTGATAGCCTCGACACCTAGCCGGGCCAGAGTGCCGAGTAACGAGAAGAATACTAGCCATCCAACTGTGAAGAATTCTGCTGCAAAAGGGGATGGCTTGAATCGGGAAGACTCCAGAGCCACCGGTGACTTCTGCTGTGTTTGCTCTTCCAGGCTGTGATGGTTTGGCGAGCCCATCGCTGTCTCTTCATCGGAGGGTTTGTCTCGCGTAGCGCGAGGCTCACCCAGTTCTTCCTCACCGCGGCTTTTGCGCCGGCTGCTCAGTCTGCTCACCACCCCTTCCAAGGAAGGGTCCCGAGGACTTTCTGGGCGCACAGGTGGTGGAACCGTCATCTCCGTCATATTTATGTCTCCATGCTCATGTGAATGTCTGCTCTCGAGCCGCACCGCGTCTTCCCACGATGGTCGTCGAGGATTCTCGCGCTGGACGGGCGCCGGGACTGTCACCTCACTCAGCTCCATGTCGTCAACTGCTTCTGGTTCCTCGTTATCTCTTTCCGCCATCCATGGTTCCCGGTCATGACCATAATTGTGCGAACGGCCTTGGGCGTTTCCGAGGCTGTCTGGAAAGTTTTCTCTTGTCCAGCGCTCGCGAAGATGGCTTTGCTGCGTCGGACTTGGATGCGCCATTGCTCAGTGGAAGCTTTACTGCGGTGGAGCGATTCATCGATTTGAGAGAATGGTTATGGCTCGTGTTATGCTGGATTAGGCTGCCGCTCAGGGCATGGCTGAGGGATTGTTTGGGTGTGCAGAAGCTCGAGGGGAGGCGGACGAGATATGTATCTTTGACCCATTGGAACAGAACGCTGCAGGTCTACAGGTTCTACCTTTCACCGGTTTCGAAGTGACCGAAGATTGCGGCGGACACCTGCATGGACGCTTCCAGCGTTCTTCGAACGTCTGCGGGGTGTAATGATGTTTATGGGCTGCAGTGAAGCCCTCGTCGAAAAGAAGCAGTTTGTACCAAACAAGACGAATCCACTGCAACGGCATCCTTCCCCGAGGCTGGGAAGGTAGCCTTATAGGCTAGTTGCGGTGGGTGCCTTAGCGGCTGGTTATTCGGCTTCGGTGGTTATCTACAGCACCATGGTCCGTAATTGACCGTGCCCCGCAGCTCCCTCCAGGTCGTTATCGCAGTCAAGTTACATTACATGCTCTCCGGCCACCCCGCCAACAAACAGCGCAGTTTAGAAGAGGTGAATCTAACGAGCTCCTGAAAGCATGCGAGCTTAGATTTCAGCAACTGAAATTCCAGCAGGTGTTGTTCTCATCGTACTTTCTATAGACTACTCTCCCTCTCGATTGTTTCTTGCTTGCGGTTAATATGGCGTCCAGTTTACCATCTAATGTCCGCGTCTCCAAGCATCCTTGTCTAAAGGCCAAATTATCGCAGCTGCGATCCAAATCCACGAAAGCGCGCGATGTCAAAACCCTCGTTCATGACATTGCCTTGCTGCTGGGGGCGGAAGCATTGTCTCAGCTACCTGTGGAAACCCTTGGGACTGTGAGTTTGTCTTGTTTTGTCACGCTGCCGTGCTGATCAAGAACCAGGCTGACTTTGATTGCTGTAGGATGAAACCCCCCTAGGATATGAGTACCCCCATGAGTCCATCGATTGCACCAAGATCACTATTGTACCGATCTTGCGCTCCGGTCTGGGAATGGTCGAAGGTATGCCCACAGCATGCTCGCGCAATCCCTCGCAGCTGACATGGACGTAGCCGTTCAATCCATCCTTCCCGAGCCTGTATCCATCCATCACCTTGGCCTGTTCCGTGAAAAGCTCTCCCTGCAGCCGGTTGAGTACTACAACAATTTGCCCCAGTCAGAGGCGTCCGTGGCGAAATTGGCCATCATTGTCGATCCTATCATCGCCACAGGCCAAACGGCCGTGGCAGCAATTCAGTCGTTGAGAGATTGGGGCGTGGAGAAGATCATTCTCCTCAGCGTTTTGGGTGCAGTACCCGGTGTGACAAGAGCCGCAGAAGAATGGCCGGAGGGAACTGAAGTATGGGTTGGTGGTGTAGATCAGGGTTTGACGGATAGAGGCATGATCAAGCCTGGCTTGGGAGACATTGGAGATCGTCTCTTCCTCACTATTGGCAAGTGAGACCTCGACTTGTTGATGCGGACTTGCGTCTTGGATCAATAGTGCACGGCGTGGCATCACCGAAGACATAGAAGCGCTTGGTGGCCAAATAGTTTCTCGACAGTGCCCTCTTTCTTGAGTAGATCTCCAAGCCAACGTTTTGCTCCGTCAAGCTCCCTCGCACCAAACTTCACCAGCACAAACCCCCGGACGGTAGCGGCAGTCCATAGGAGCCCATCTTGCTGCTCGCGCTGCCTGGACAGTTCGGCTTGCTTTGAAACCTCGGTCCGTGTCGTGGTCTCGTTCGCTGCCCAGTTCTTAGCCCCAAGTCGCGGCTGAGTCGAGAACTCCTGAACAATGAAGTCCGCCAGCTTTTGATAGACAGGGCCATAAACGATCAAAGTGCCAAAGACACCCATGTGGTCGGCCTTATCATGGAGTCCCGTACCGCCTAGCTCATCCTCGTGCAGCACGACGGCGTCCCGAAGAAGTAGTCTTCCCCGAGATCGTTCGTCCATTTCTCTGACCTCGTTCCTGCCGTTCCAACTCCATAGCGTCCAGCTCTCTCCTCTCGCCCGGCGACCCTCACTCACCCAATCTAAGACCAGTAGGTTGCTGCTGCCATTTGGCTCAACATAGAATGTCTGTCTCTGCTCAAACACACTCTCGGCGAAGGGCTGAGTTGGATCGGGCAGGTAGCAGAGCGCCGCGTGAGCTCCAATCTTGACGTCCAAGATTTGCCTGCTAATGACAGACCTGCTCGGCGACTTGAAGATCTTAGTACTGCCCTGGGTGAGCAAAACGAGCCGAGTACTGTCCTGTAATTCGACCTTAAGACTGATTTGATCGCCCCCAACGAGCCCTCCTCCATATGTGAGAAGGAACGCGATCGTTACATGCTTCTCGTCACTGGACTGGTGGGGGTCTGGTGCAATGAGTTTCAGAGGATATTGATAAGTGAACGTCTGCAGCACTTGCTTGCCGGGAGGTAGAAGGCGAAGGAGGAGTTCTCCAGTTCCTGGTAGAGAGGAAGAGGGAGCAAATGGCGATTTCGGGAGCGACATGCCTTTGGGAAAATGCAAAAAGCCTGGAGCAATAGGTATTCAAAGATTAAGAAAACATATTGGTTAAGCTGGCCGGAGTAGACACCAACCAGCCGTTCCAAAAGAGCTTGCACTGTACTGAAGATGGGACAACTTGTCTCGGCAAGATGAAGGCCTTCCCGTCCCTACCAAGGGACGGTAGAGAAAGCACACGACTTCTAGCAATAACGGGGTCGCATAGGCACTTTCTTAGGTGGTAAATATGGACTGGCGGGGGATGGAGATGCTTAACATGATGATGGTGGGCAGCACTAACGGCTAACTCTGTACTAGGCAGCCTCTAAGTCCCACTAATATAAATCACCCTGCGCAAACCTCAATCGTGGTGCCTCCACTTACTACTGTACGACTTTGCCTTCGCGTCACGCGTCTCGAAGCGTGTTCTTTTGTTGATGAAAGAACAATCAGACAACGACTACGATTCCAGAACAATGTCTCATATCGCTTGATCGTGTCATCTCTCATAATTGATATTGCTTCCGCCTCAAGGTCAACACGGCTCGTGGCTCTCTTCATCTTCCAAGCAGGGAGTCCGCCCACAGCTCCCCCATCCAATCAATTGGTCCAACAAGGAAACAGTCTACCTCATCATCACCATGGACATAGATGCCAGCGCTCCCAACGGCACCGCGGAGCCACGTCGCAAATCCGGCAGAGTGGTCCGCAAACCAGATGTCTTCTCTCAAGAGCAGGGCGAAGGTAGCAGCATCCTTGCCAACGGCTCTACAAAGCGGAAAAGACTCACCGACGCGACTGAGGCGCACGATGACAACGACGAAGATAACGAGAATGACGAATCAGAATCCGAAGATATTGATAGCGAAGGAGAACCTGACGAAGAAGAATTAAAAGCGAGGCGCAGAGCACAACGAGTAAGGGGCGCGGCCGCGAAGCCTCCCACGAAAAGGGCAAAGACTACCAACGGTTCCAGTACTACACTAGCAATCCGCTCGGTCAATGCGCAAAGCAGGTCACGTACCAAAAATGCAAAGGCGCAAAAGGCACGCGCTCGACCAAGCCAGGCATATCAACAAGGACTGTATGCTGAAGTGTTTGGAAAAGGCCGCTCTGCCGAAGATGCAGCTTCCGTATGGTTCCAGTCTCTACAAAAGGATAGCGTCGCGGCCATACGGGACCTGGTCAATTTCGTCTTGCAATGCATTGGGTGCAATTCGAAAGTCGAGTCTCAGGATATCGAGGATCTAGATTCGGTCCCCAGCAAACTCGGGGATATTTTACAAGAGTACGAACAACAAAGACCGCCTGATTATCCCCTCATATCCAAGCAGAAGCAATATGCGGGATTCCAGTCTGTTCTGGAAGAGTTCTTCAAAGCCATCATCAAGGCGCTGCATAATTCGTCCGTTTTCTATGATCAACCCGAAGTTTACGACAATATCCATGTGTGGATTGCCACGATGTCAGGCGCCAACTACAAATCTTTCAGACATACAGCGACGATTATCTCCCTGTCCATGAGTACCGCTCTGTGCGAAGTAGCAAAAGAATTGCAGGAGACTATGGCCACCCTCAAAACCCAATTGGACGCGGAGAAAAAGAAAAAGAGCGTCAACAAGGGACGCGTCAAGACTATCGAAGAAAGCCTGAAGTCGGCAGAAACCAAACTGGAAGCCGTTGATGCCCAACTGAGAGACGCGTTCGACACTGTCTACGTGCACCGGTATCGTGATGTCGAGGAAAGAATTCGTGCGCCGTGTGTTGCTGCTTTGGGTAACTGGATTGTGCTCTACCGCAAGATGTTCCTAGAAGGGCAATACCTTCGTTACCTGGGATGGGTGTTGAATGACACCAGCGCTGCTACACGGCTTGAGGATGTTAAGCAATTGAAGAGCCTGTTCAAGAACAAGAAAAACATTGGCGCCTTGAGAGCGTTCACGGACCGATTCCGGCCCAGACTTGTGGAGATGGGAACGAGAGACGCCGATATCAGTGTGAGAGTCGAGACAATTGAACTCCTGGACAGACTGCGAGATGCCGAACTACTGGAGCCAGACGACATCGACACCATCGGCCGTTTGATATTTGACAGTGAACCAAGAGTCAGAAAGGCCGTGGCCAAATTCTTTGTATCTAACATTGAAGACTTTTACCGGGCAAGCATCGAGGATTTCGAAGAAGCTCAATACGAAGCAGCATTACCAGCTGCCGACGATGTGGATGATTTCACTGTTCCCACCAGGTCGTGGATTAAGTTCAAGTGCCTGGGCTCGATCCTTGCTGGTTATGACAACGATGAAGAATCTCTGGATGGCTCAACTGCGCAGCGTCTGCCCCTAACCTTCACCACCGACTCTCGCTACACCCTCGCTACACAGGCTATCTATCCTCATATGCCGGAGTTGCACCAATGGGAATCTCTAGCAGGGCATCTGCTCTATGATCATTCTTCAATCCCTTCCGAAGAGAACGAAGAGGATATCGCCATCCAAGTTCAGCAAGCTTACAAGCTGACTGGCGGCGAAGATATCATTCTGCTTGATGTCCTCTATTCCGCAGTCAAGCAATATTTGCAGTCAATAATGGATACACCCTCTGGTCGCAGAACCAACGCCGCAAAGGACGATATTCGGCAGAAACAGGAAACTGCAGCCCAAAATCTCACAGTGATCATCCCTCAACTCCTCAGCAAATACAGCAGTACTCCACAAGCGGCTTCGTCCATCCTTCGGATAGAGCAACTTCTCGACATTGGCCTGATCAATGATCTTCAGAGCGGGGAAGCCGCCTACTCTGCTATCCTGGATGATATCAGCAAACAGTTCACCTCACACTCGGACAAGAAAGTCCTGGCTGCCGCAAGTGTTGCGTTCCGAAACGCTAGAAGCTATGAGCAGAGCAAAGAAGCAGCCGACTCCAAGGTCGAAGAGATCTGGACGGAGTCTGTCTCCACACTAGCTCATCTGCTTCGAGGCCAGGATGTTGAGACAAGAGGCACACTCGACCAATCCATCCTCAGTGAAGTCGTCAACACGATTGTGCGTCTGGCGGAGCTGGCAGGAGTCTATGACTGTACTCACAGGATCGAAGGCACCTTGGACTCCGGGTCATCTAAGAAGCAAAAGAGCAAGGCAAGCAATAAGACAACCTTGCTGGATCTTTTGCTGCAGCTATTGAGACGAGGCGAACCCGATGAAGACACCACAGCCTCCTTCGCCGAACTGGAGGACCAGTTGTGCATTGCTCTGATCGAACTGCTCTCGCGGTATTTCCGCTGGAAGGTTTTCGGCTTGAAGAAGGCAATCGAGGCCAATGACGCAGCCCAACTCTCTACAAGATCTCTGACCAGCCTTGCAACGACACGCTCGACTTTTGTGGAGGTACTGGCACCGATTATCCTACTACGAACGCCACTTGATCCAGTGCGCTACACCGCGATCCTGAATGTATTGGAGCTATTTGCCCTATTGTCGACGATAAGAAACATGCGTCCCGAAAAGGGCGAGCTGGATGAAGACATTGAGCGAAACCTCCACAGCCTAATTACCATCATCCCAGCAGATATTCTTCGGGAAATCATGGTCACCCATGAGAGACTGGAGAAGTCTTTCGCCAAAAAGACACGCAGGAAAATCGAAACGAGCGACAAGCATAAAGCCAAGCAATCCTCTCCGCTGGAAACCCAAGAAGACATTGAAAAGCCGCCTGAAGATTCGGACGATGAAGCGGAGGACTCTGATGACGAAGATGAAGAGGAGGTTGACGCCGAAGCAGGACTTGCAGGCACAGGGCGCAGTGCAAAGAAACAGGCCGCCCTGCTCGCCGAGCAGAATCTCTGCGAGTTAACCAGCAAGATCATCTTCGCTGTTGTCGGAGGCGCCATCAAGGACGAACAAGTCAAGAAGCGCTTACTGCTGAACCGGACGAAGCTGGGCAAGAATTATGCCACGCTCCTTTCTTACCTGGATGAGAAGAAGGAGAAGAACAAGTCTCGCGCGAAGGCTAAGACGGCGGCTAAGATTGCTAAAACTGCTGCTGGTGGGCCATCGAAGAGGCCGGTGTCAGATGAGATGGTCCTTGAAGATGATGATATTGAAGATGGCGACGGCGACGGCGAAGAACATGATGAAGAAGAGGCTCAGAGGCAGCGTGACCTGCAGGAGGACATTGAGGATACAAATGATCAGGAGAACGAAGATCATGGTCACGCCGGGCTGACAAGTGAGGGCGCTGAAGCTGAGGAGATTGACGACGACGATATCATGGGCGATTAAAGCCGCCCTGGGGAATCGTCAGGATGCTTGTCGCTGCTGCTACTCAGTGGGTTGAAGGGTACTGTAGCAGTGGCTTGTTTGCTGCTGACCTTAGGGGTTATGACGGAGCAGATGTAATACTACGCGCGTCCGGCTGTTGCTGTTGATGGTTTGGAATTCGAATTGTGAATGCTTTTTCGACAATGCCATATCTACCTTACCTTACCTAGAATCTATACTTGAAGGTATTGGCACATGCTGGGTTCTATTCGACAGCGTTGTGATTGTGAAAGGCACCGTGGGCGTTCGCTGCTGCTGCATTCATTGCCAGTTCACAGTTATTGCTGAAGCCAGCATGTCGAGACGTAGCTTTGTGTTGTGAATTGCCTTTTTGATTTCTGTCTTGCCTGTTTGATGCTGCCAGGCGAGCCGCTTGTGTTTGAACAATCCAGAATCAACGTCCCCGAAGCCATTTCTCCACTGATCTGCCTATGTGCTTTTCTCCGTCAAGTCTCATATCCTTACAGCCTCCCTCGTCTGATCGCAAACAAAATGGCTTTTTCTCCTGACCAAGACCCCGATCCCCCACCGTTTGTATGCAAATTCGTGGATTTCATACATGCTGTATTTTCCCGTTCCCAGATGTTGCTGAGATCGCCTTCATCCACCCAGGTTCAATCCTCTGATATGCATGGGGCCTGACCCGGCGTAATGCGGCATGTAGGTACGACATAACGTCTAGTCAGCCCTGCCGCGGCTTTTTGGCCTTGCACCGCTCTTGACTCGGCGAGCTTCAGGGCGCTGGATGTGATGGCTGGGAATCCATTCCTCGTTGTATGCCTTTGAACCAGTCGAGACTGCAGGGCCGTCGGTATCGGAATGGACAGCACCAGCGTCAATCTTCTTGACGGGAGCTTTCTTGGCAGCGGGACGGCGTTTCTGAGGGAAGTATGGCACGACCCAGATGCTGTAGAACCAGTAGCCTACTCCCACGGCGGAGGCTAACAGGAAGAAGTAAAGGAAGAGACTGCATACACATCGTCAGCTTCGGCTTCCCGAGCGCGGACGTCTGTCGTGACTTACATTTGAGGATCAAAGATACTCGCATCAGGGTCGACCACAGAGACAGTGCCATTGAAGGCCTGCACAGTGTAAAATGTAGATTGCGACATGATCACGGCGGCCAAGTTGAGTCTCAGGTCTTGTGGGTGCAAGTTTGTTTGGAACCGGTAGGGGAGACTTTGCTTCTCGCCAGGAGGAATCTCGACAGCATATTGGGCGGTGGTCAAGTTCCGGACAATACGAGAATTCTGGGGGTCAAGAGTCCACAAGCTACCGCCGACGAATTGAACGGTGATGGGTTCGGGTTCTTCGTTCAGGAATGAGAGGATTGACTCGCTCGGCTTGCCATTGACAAGCTTGATGCCGAAGATCTCCGCGTCAGGAAAGGCTGCTTCGACCGTGACGGCAAGGGCAGGGCTTGTGGAAGGATTCTCGACCTCTTCGTCAACCTCCTACGCAGTAATTTGTTAGCCCTCATTGTGCGCAATGCTGTGGGGGTTCGTGTGTGGAGAGGGATTGCTCACTGCTGCAACCTGGGCGAAGACGCCTGCGGCCTGGAATCCAAAGAGGAGAAGTGCGAGATCCAACAAGCGAGCCATTGTGCAGATGCGAAGATGAAGAATGAAAAGGGAGAGGAGTGAGGTTGGTGTGGTGGTCAAGAACGAAAGGACAGCGTATCGAAGAGTTGGAGAAAAGTGGCCGTATGTTAAGCTACCAGCAGTCGCAGAAGGTGGATGGCATCAATAGCAGCAGTTTACGGGTGGAACAAGCAGTAGTAGTCATCCTCTATTAGCCCCTGTTTACCTACCTAGATAGCTCATCGACAGATGGTTATAGCATCTTTAGGCATAGGCTAGTAGCCTAGCAGTCAAACAGCATCGAGTCCAACACCGATTGGCTGTATTGCAGCTTGCCGCCTGGAGCAAATCACAAATAGCCCTAACCCAGATAACTATGGGCATTTAGGCACCTAGGGAGGTAGATACTAGATACCAGGTGCCTATTTTAACTGCAGTACCGCCACGCTAATCGTCATTTTTCTCGTCAGCGAATCGCCCGCTTGGTGGCGCCTAGAAGTGGAAAGACTTTAGGCGCAAAATAGAGGATAGGGAGCTGTGGGAGGATCCTCAGCACGCCGGGAATCGCGCTAGGGGCGCCACTAACACTCCCGTCCACTCATTTACGCGTTTTCCGTTCCCCAGAATCGAAAAAGTAGCATGCTGCAGGCCTTGCAGGACAAAAAAGTACTGCCACTGACATTTGAGACGGACACTGGCATCCTGCGCCTTTACCTGCATCCTGTCTGTCCTGCAGTCTACTTCACCGCCAACGTTCCTTTTTTCCCTTTCCCATTTCACTTTGCCTTGAATAGACGACGTATCTGACCTCTCTCAATGCCCGACATGGCACGTTACGATCCTTTCTCTCCAACTTTCGATCACCCGCTGCTTAATTCGAGCCCTGACTATGGTTCGCGGAATGGGTCGTTCAAAACCCGCCCGGTTGGCGACATTGGCGTTGTTGGTCCGCAGATGTCTTTTCGAGAGCGAACGAAACGCCTCAGGAGCCTTGAAGATGAGAAAAACCAATTGATCGAAGTAAGATAGTTGCCAGGCGCGGATCTGATCCGTCTATTGCGTGAATGCTAATATCATACAGGATCTATTGTTCCAACTCGAAACCACCCAAACTCAGCTTGACCGACTACAACTGGATCACAGCAGAGAAGTCCAATATAACAGAGAGGGCCAATTGCGTGAGACTGCTCTGCATGAGCAACTGTTGCAGGTCAAGACGATAATGGTACGAAAAGTCACTTATTAGAGAGTTCAGCCTTGCCGGGCATTTATCTGACTCTTCCACAGGATCGAAACCCCTATATTATGGTTCTCCTTGACGGCGACAGTATGATATTCACCAAAGACTTGTTGTCGAAAGGCGAAAATGGAGGCAAAGAGGCTGCGGACAGCATTGCTGCTACTGTAAGCGCCTTCGTCGCCGAACATCTACTTCACTTGGACAAGCCAAAGATTGTTACACGAATATACGCCAACACCAAGTCACTATGCGAGACTCTTGCCAAGTTGAAAATTATTGAGCGTCCTACCTTATTCGACGACTTTGTCCGGGGTTTCAATAGTTCTCACTCATTCGATTTTGTGGATGCCGGCGCCGGAGCCACAGAAAAGGTCTGCGACCAATTTAAGACACATCTTTACAACTGCCACTGTCATCAGATCATATTCGGGTGCTCTAGTGACACCAAGTATGCCACACTTCTCGAGCAAACGGCAAAAGATGCGACGGTGCTGAATCACATTACACTCCTAGAGAGCATACCATTTGAGAAAGACATCGTTGCAGTCAAGGACAATTTTAAAACCACAAAGCTGGCAAACTTGTTTCGCACCACGAAGTTAGGCCCTTCACCAGCGCCAAAAGGCCCGTTACAGGCAGTCACTGCAACTCTACCTGCGCTCTCTCGAGTTGAATCCAATGGGACGGCAGAAACAGCTTCAGGTTCGAGCACTCCCGCTATGACCTGGGCCACCATGACAGCCCAGCCTTTCGTGCCTTCAGCTCCTGCGTCCAAAGCGAGCACCACCAGGACCTCGACTCCCACGTCAATGAGGAGCCCTGTGGCCATGGTCTCCAAACCAGTGACGAAAGTTATTGAACGAAATCGTCATGGCCAGCGGATCGACAAGGTCGACTCTTCCATTCCCAATCACGAGATCCAAAGGATCAAGAAACTTAAGCTGTGCAACATCTACTACCTCCAGGGTCCTTCCTATTGCACCTCGAACAACTGCTCCCACTCCCACAGCTACCCATTGTCGAAAGGTGAACGCAGCGTCTTGCGCGAAGTCGCACGCATGACTCCATGCTATTACAAACTCGACTGTTCCGATCCCGAATGTATTTATGGACATCGGTGTCCGCAGAACAAGGCCGACGAAACAGGCTGCTGGTATGGTGAAGACTGTCGGTTCTATGGCTGGGGACATGGAATAGATACTCGCGTGGTCAAGACAACAAAGGTGTGAAGACTGATTGATCATGGTATTGGTGTCTCATCACCAACATCATCTGCCGGTCAACCACGTTTCCTTGACGATGCCGCTCATCTAAGAAGCATACCTATTTGATTCCATCGCCTCGAGCATACCGGCCTGCAGACATCCAACCCGGCTTTCTCCAAGAGACCCGGCGAACATGGACAACTTGCTTCTTGACTTTTTATCAAGGAGCGAACCCCCCCTCTATGGCAAGGGGGGTTGAGGGAAATATGGATGGTGGCTTTTTTCGGTTATGCGGGTGAGATAGAGCCGGCCAGCGGAAACAAGGAAGAGAGGAGTGCAATCCACCGGCCAAAGTGTCGAATAATCTAAGAGATACCCAGGGTTCCCTCCTTTCAATGACATGTACAATACTCGCTCTACGACTAGAAGTCAACTTCATCTTCATCTCGTCTTGTACTCCGTGCTCTTATTGTGTAGAGATCCCGAATGAATGAAAGAATGAATGAATGAATGAACGAATGACAGGCTCATAGACTCGTTTGAACGCGCCGCATGCCATAACACATGTAAGTGTTTGTTGCCAGAAGACAGCGTCGATATTATGGTATGCGATCAATCCGTAAACGTCGAGCCTAAGGTCAGGTCAGAAAAGGCTCGGCGGCCGTCCTGGGCCCAAAGAGCGAATTCTGATATTCTCGGCCGAGGATCCCGCTGGTGTCTTCTCAGTTCTGCCTCGAACCTGAACTGATTCAAAGGCCTTCGTATCGGCGGGCCGTTCGAGCCCCCTTGGGGCGGATTATGGTATTCTGGAGGCCGCTGTGATTCTGTGAGAATTAGCTCCTTGATAAACGGCGGGCCGTTCGAGCCCCTCGGGGTGGATTACAGTTACCTACTCTCGGGAGACCGCTGTGGATAAACCTCTGCTCGCATAACGTTGGTAGCTGGCGGAGGACGCCGCGGTCTTGATATATATCCGAACCTTCTCGTCCTCGTCCTCGTCCTCGTTCTCCGAGACATGATTGTAGACCAGATCAGGACCGGATGGCGTATCGTCCGTAGTTGGTAGGAGCAGAGGATCTGTGCAAGGTAGTGTTCTTGAGATGAGAAACGATAGGTTTCATTTTCAGTCCAGTCCCTGCAGAAGCTGGCTTGCTTCCTGTCTTGTAGAAAGGTATAAATCATACACCTACCAACAGACCGGACCGTAGGGAGAACGGAGGGCATGACAATTGGGAGTCTCACTTTCTGCGAATGTGGTGACTGGACAGGTTTCTCTGGCTGTCTTGTCACCACCTGTTTTCACAGGCATCCTGGATGAGATGCCATGTTTGAAACTATACAGTTCATGTTTGAATGTTCAAACATAAATTGTTTGGTTGCAGGGAAGTGTCAGGTTTGCTGATGAAATCTCCAAGTTGGCCGGTGGTAAGTTTGTGAAGATGTCGATGAAAGAGTAGCTAAATGGCTAAAAGTGATGCTCGAGAGGTCGGAGCGTACTGTGAACGCGAGGATATGAAGAAACCAGCAGCAACAATTGTCAAGATAGGGGCAGATTGCTAGGGTGAGATCGTGTCGAATGGGAAGCTTGACATATAAGCAACTGTATTGAACATAAAGATTCTGACTGTAGGAGTCTGTAGATTGGCACTCACAGCTTCTGCACCATCCAGATCCAAATCCATCTTCTCGTTCTGGTCATGCGTCGACGCCCACCGCGCCGATACCTCAAGCTCCGAATCCAACACTCTCGTCGCATCAACCAACACGGTCTTTGGCCTTTGTACGCGGCAATGAGTCACTGGGAGTCATACTTTGCAAACAGCTCGTGTCCCTGCGTCCGAGTCCGACCCCTCTTATTGTTCCTCAACAAGATATACCTCAACAGGCATCGAGAGGCCGCCGTCCAGCCCTTGGCTTAGCATCGTGAGTGAATGGATCTTGGTTTCAAGCTGCGCCGAAAGTCTAGTGAGAATCGGGAGGGCTTCCCCAGCATCGCTGTTCCACCCGCTGAGGGCTTTCGCATGATGGGCCATCCGGACCCATGGCCTTTCCGGAGAGAGCGTGCCCGAGTCCCGCTGTGAACCGGGAGTGCGTCGATAATAAGCCAGACTGTATAGAGAGTGCGTTAATATCTCCATCCATGGTGCTCTCCGCACCTAATCCTATCTCTGAAGTATTGTGCGGATGAAGGCCCCTAGAAACACATCTTCCTCAAAGGTTGGCTCTGTATTGAGCCATCAAACTCAACCATTTTGGGAGAAGCCGCCCGGGACATATCGACCAACATAAGACAAGAAATCATTCTTCAACTCTTTGTTGCTCATCGGCGTACCCTGGGGCTCTTTCTATTCATCACCCGGCAGAAAGGCTTTTCTCAAGGGACTTGGCGAGGTTGGCGAGGCCCCATACGACGCTGACTGCCTCCTTTCCATCCTAGTATCGATAATAGGCCTCGAGGGTCGCTCCGGATTCTGAAGGGCGGTACCCGCCGTTCCAAGCTCTGATATGCTTGGAGTGTCAGACAAAAGAGTCTCCTGGCCCGGAGGTGGTTGGCCCGAAAGTGCCAAGTATGCCTTGTGCACTTCAATCGATCGTTGTTCCACGAGTTGGCATGCCTGTTGGTATGCTTGTAGCCGTTCCACATTATCAACTCTTGCTTTTTCGAAGTCGGTCTTCAGCTTGGCCAGCCTAACCCTGCTGGCATCTCGCTGGTCCTTGGGGCGAGGGATTCTGCTCAACGGCAGTGGGGCATTGACGGGACGCCCCCTTTCGGTTCCCAGCGAACCTTGCATCGAATCAGGGCTTTTTCGTATCTGCGCAGGGGCATTCTTCAGTTTTTCGATGATCCCGTCCATATCCAACCGACCAGAGCCCGCACTTCGCGGCGAGCGAATAGGAGGTGATGCAACACTTGGACTTGCGGTGTTGAAAGATGAGAGAGCCGATACATCCCGTGGCCGTGCTTTTACCGGTATCCGGGAGACATCGTGCATGAGCCGTCCGAACAGGGCACTCTGTACAGCAGAGCCAGGCGACGCTGGGTTGAATAGGGAGTTGCGCTGTAGACTGAGCGGCCTCTCATCTCTTCCGAATGCTGAAGTGGGCTCAGACATATTGACAAGTTCTTCTGCATCTTTGGTCCGCTGGAGATGCCAGCGCACCCTCTTCAGACGCCAATATTTCCCATCCATCGTGACAGCTTGCTGGAAAAGCCTTCTAGCATCTTTATCTTCGCCAGAAACGTCGGCAAGAAACCCTCGCACGTAATAGCATTTTGCTAGCAGTTGCCTATTCATAGACCCCTCCCTAGACAAGCATAGCCTTTCGGCCTCTTCTAATTTGGCCTTTCCTTGAAGAAGTGAGTCCTGTTCAACAATTGTATCATCTACCACAGGAACGAAAAATGCAAGGTGCGCTTGACTTAGAAGGATTCCTGCGTAAAGCTCGATCAGGCCGGCTTGAAGGGCAGTTGAGAGGGTTCCGTTCGGTGAAACAGTAGTTGCAGAAGAATCGTCCCAGACATCGTCGGAGCCGCTTGTAGTACTAGACGTACTAGACATCTTGTTGGATAGGCAGTTCTGGTTACCTAGGTAGTGTCCGTGCTGTAGAATGTGGCAGCTTATGTTCAGATTTGTCCATAGCAGATCAGGGGATGAGTACGATCAATTCTGAATCAACATATTCGAGAAGGGTATATTTGTGAAAGTATCTGTTGGTCAGTGATGGTGGAAAGGTGATTGTCGCTGCCAACCCGCATGCAGCAGGGAGAGACAAAGAGAACAAGGTCCCTACCGTTCATTGTTGCAATTTTGCCACGATTGGCGGAGGAACGAAACCCTCTACATTGTGACTGGAATGACGCTTGCCAGAACGTGTCAAATCCAGGGCCAGGACGCTCATAAATGTGCATCGCTGGATTTCTCTGGTGAGAAGCTTGATGAGAGTCGAACCAAAGATGGAGGTTGAAATAATGCACCACAAATGTGCAAACACGGCAAACAGCCATGAGGATGACTAAGCAGATTGTAGCACGTGACCGTAACCCATATAGAAATCCCCCTGCAGAATGAAGTACTAAAGTAAGTCTTATGTCTTGCAGCTTCTCCCGAGTATCATTTGAACTTGTGTATGATGTTGCGAGTGTAGGTCTTACATGCAGGAGATATCCTCGGCTCCTAGTCACGCGGCTCGGATGCTTACGCTTGGAGTCTCGGAGCCAACATCGTGCAATGCTCAGTGAACCCGCTGATACTGTTACAACAGGAGCATTTGTATCGTTCAGCCATCGGCTATGTGTTGCTGAGGACCTCCGCCGATTCTGCCCGTGATCTCAAGTAGGTCTAGAGCCTGCATACGCCGACTTGAGAAGCCCAACGAGGCTCCGGGCTCTCCTGTGCAAGGCAGACATGCTAGTCCAAGACAATGCTGCCATTTGCCAAAGGCTTATAGTCTTCTTCCCCTGCCCATTGCGCTTCATACAAACTCTCGTCCATTTGAGAAGCATCCATGCCCATATTGACATCCCTGCAAGCACTATTAGCGGAACGTTGCTGAGAAACCACGGTGAGGATTGACTTACTTGTCTTCTGCCAGAACCTCGAGGCCCGGAACGCAATCGATCAACGCGATGATGACAAAAGAGCCCACAAAAGACCAGGTAAAGCCGATGAGGGCTTCAACAATCTGGATCCAAAGCTGGCGGAAATTGCCATCAAACACCACTCCACCGTCCACTTCCACTCCGCCATATGCTGCCACAGCTTTTTGTGCGAAGAGGCCGGTTCCAATAGTCCCAACAATGCCACCTACGCAATGGGTGGCGAAGGTATCGCCGTTGTCGACCCATTTCCATTTCCTGGCGAACTCAGTAAACTTGATTCTCAGAGCTTGACGGCAGATGACAGCCCCCACAATGCCAAAGAACAAGGAGGTGGGAAGATCGATGAAACCCGCAGCTGGGGTAATCATGACCAGACCTGCTATCGCCCCCATGAATGTCGAGTCCAAAGACCAGCGCCCCGTCTCGAGGTAAGTCATCGAAGCCCAAGTGATTGCTCCAGCCGAAGCGCACAGGTTGGTCACGCAGAGAGCCATAACGGACTGGAAGGTCAGGCTGAGTGTCGTGCCGGCATCAAAAGCCAACCATGAACCCCAGATGATAATCAAGGCCAGCAACTGACACATGGAGTTGTGAGGCCGATGAAGCTTGAGATGAGATGGTGTCCGGACGTCCGACTTGCGTGACCTAGCGATCGGATACGACAAGTACAGGCTGAGAGCTGAAGCTGTTGCGCCGCTGCAAATGTGGACGGGTGTGCCACCAGCAAAGTCAAGGACTCCGATCTCTCCTAGGAAGCCGCCACCCCAGACCATGTGAGCCAGCGGACAATAAATGAAAGTCGCCCACAACTAGAGAGCACGTCAGCACGTGGGATCACGGAAGCGTAACATGACCAGTACGTACAAATATGAACGGAATCAGAGGCAGAATGCGGCCACGTTCACAAATCCCTCCAACACTGATGGCGCACACGGTGGCCAAAAAGACCAACTGGAACTCGCTGAAGAGAATGGCCGGAATGGTGCCCACAGGTTCGGCCAGCACGCCTCGATGGAAGGCATATCTGAGATTGCCAAACACTCCACCTTCACCTTCGCCATATGCTAGGGTGTAGCCAATGATGAACCATTGGATTGAACAGACGCAGACCGTTAGTATGGAGGGGATGAAAGATGCAAGGCCACTGCGCCTGGTTGAATAACCGGAATATCCCAGACCAACAGCTGGAATAATGGTCCAGCAAAACACGGTACAAACAAGAATGAAGGCGGTGTCGATACGGTCACAAGCCTCCCAGGCTTTCTGCACGTCCGAGATCATGGCGAGACCTGACCGTGGTGTATCTCCAACGCGAAAAGAGGAAAGGACCACGACTGAATCTTGAGATGACCAGCAAGGCTTTGGTGATCCTCTTATCCCATGCTTATCGCGGACCCGGATTGATCGAACATTCTGCGATTCTCAGGGCGCGATTACGTGCCTAAGGCTCGCATTGCACTTGGTCTCCCTGTCGGACTCTCTTGCTCACCTTGCTCCACATCTGCATATACCTACTATCAGCAGAAACCGGTACGGACCGTTATCTCAACAGGGTATGTTGATCGTGCGCATCGAGGTAAACATCCTCTCTCGGATGCATGGACATCGGGTATCACCCCAGGGTACCTGCGTTAACTGACACATGGTTTTTGGTCACCGAGGTATCCCGATATAGCAGGGCCAATCAATCCTGCTGACACCGGGACGGATAACAATGTCCCCCAGGGTCGCACTATCATGCAATGAAGGTGATACACCGGGGCGTGGGCTTGAGGAGGGAGGCCGTCAACTTCCCAAGTGTTATCCCAAGAAGACACATCAGCATATCCATCTGTGATTGGTGAGTGATAACCTCCTCCTGAAGGACAAGATAACACCATCGCAGCTTAGGCCGGTGTGGACCTTGATATCGGATTGACTAGGCCGGAACAGGGCAAAATGTGACGATGCCCCAGTATCAATCGCCATCCCATCTGCTCTCGCCGCACTTCTCTGCTGTGCAACCCACCGTGGGCGTGGCAATCATCAGCATTCATCAACCATGCCTGTTAGGACACTCTGCCCCGAGGGCCAAGGGGCTGGCTGTCGTCTGTCGTGGACGGACCCTGGTAAGGTTTGCCAGCTTCGACAAGAAAGATAAGTCCAGAAAGAGACGCGCCGGCAGTCCGTCGTGTGCTGTGCTGGATGTTAAATAAGACCATCATCCCCAGTTCCACCCCCGGATAGTCGCAGCTTCGTTCGTTTGTCCCCCTCCACTCAAGTTTGACTGTGTGCTACGTGCTGTGCCTCTACCAGGTGGCCGCTACTCCAAACTCCAGCAATGGCCATCGACGCGGAAAAGTTGACACCCGGCGAGGTGCCTGTGACCGAGGATGGAAAGTCGGGGAGAAGGAGGAGTTCTCTGCTTCACGGCAGCATCGATGACCTTCATATCCTCGACCGGCTGGGTTATAAGCCCGAACTGAGTCGCAACCGGTCTATGATGACGCTCCTGTTTCAATCCCTCGCCATTGCGGCCATTCCTTATGGTGAAGGTGCCCCCTTGATCAGTGCCATTTACGGCGGTGGCCCGTTGTCCATCTTCGTCGGATGGATCATTGTACTCGTGCTGGACGAGTGCGTCGCGCTGTCGCTGGGCGAGCTGGCTTCGAAATACCCAACGTCGGCAGGCCCCTATTACTGGTCTTTCCAGGTGGCCACCAAAGGGAAGACCGTCTTGTCCTTTATCACTGGTTGGACCTGGCTTATTGGCAACTGGACTATTGTGCGTCTTCTCCTGTCTGTCTTGTTTGGCTTGTCCTCGACGCCGCGATGAACTGACCCAATCCTCCCACAGACGCTTTCTGTCAACTTCGGATTCGCCTCACTCATAGCCGGGACGGTGGCCATGTACCATCCCGACTGGGCGGCCAAAGATTGGCAGCTCCTGCTCATCTTCTACGCCATTTGCTTGATCACCCTCGTCACCTGTACCTATGGCAACCGATTCCTGCCGATGGTTGACACCATCTGCGCGGCCTGGACGGCTCTTAGCATCATCGTTATCTTGATCGCGCTTTCGGTCAAGGCGGAGGCCGGGAGACATAGTGCTTCCTATGCCCTGGGTCACTATGACCAGTCGTTATCAGGCTGGGGTGGCTTCACCTTCTTCATTGGCCTCCTACCAGCCGCATATACCTTTTCCGCTATCGGCATGATCTCCGCCATGGCCGAAGAATGCGCCAGCCCGGCAATCAAGGTCCCCACGGCCATCAGTCTGTGCGTGCCCGTCGGCGGGTTGGCGGGGTTGTTCTTCATCTTGCCTATCTGCTTCACCTTGCCTCCGCTGGAAGACATTATCCTTGCCCCCTACGGCCAGGCCCTACCATATATATTCTACCGTGTGATGGGCACCCCCGGCGGTGGGTTGGGTTTGATGTTCTTGGTGCTGATGATCACGCTGTTCTGCAGCATCAGCATTACCACGGCAGCCTCGCGCTGCACATGGGCATTTGCTCGAGACGACGCCATCCCTTTGGCCCGGGTCTGGTCGAAAGTCCACGAGGGCCTCGGCGTCCCGGTCTACGCGCTTATCCTCGTGACCCTGGTGCAAATGCTCCTGGGTTTGATCTATCTGGGCTCCACATCCGCCTTCACGGCTTTTGTTTCTGTCGGCGTCATCGGGTTGGCTGTATCTTATGCGATCCCCATTGGAATCAGCGTCTGGCACCGACGCAAGGAGGTCTCTACTGCGCCCTGGAATTGTGGACCGGTCATTGGCCCGATCGTCAACGGCGTGGCTCTGTGTTGGATCTTGTTCGAAGTCGTCTTGTTCAGTATGCCCACGGCCTTGCCGGTGGATGAGGTGACCATGAACTATGCCAGTGTGGTTTTTGTCGGGTTCCTGGTCATCTCGGCCGTGTGGTACGCCATCTATGCTCGAAAGGCGTATAAGGGTCCTCCTGAGTCTGATGGGATTACGGCATAGTCGGCCTGAAGGTTCACTTCGACTCCGACTTGGACATTAGTGTGCAGTCCGATATTCGTACATAATAGTAGATACCCCTTTCTGATGGATGTCATTAAGCCTTATATTTGGATATTGACCGAGGACTCAAGTGTATTACCGAGCCGGATCTGAATCGAACAATCGCCATTATCAGCATAACCTGTACTTTTTAAGACCTACCTCGCAACAGATGATGACTTCAACATCTCTCCATCTCTATTCTCACGCGTGTAATCCCGACATACATGACGATAGTATCTCATAGGGACCTGTATAGAAGTGTTAGCGCCAGCCGTTCGCGTTCGCGTTCGCGTTCCTGTCCGACCCAACCCCGTGACTGACAGTGACACGCAAATTCAAAATTCAAGTGGGCCCCCAATTTCGCCAAGACATTGAACTTTTTGCCCATGCTCAGGGTATATATATCTCACCTCATTCTCCTCCCTCTTCCTTTCTTTTTTCTTTTCTTCATGCGACTTTGTATGTACCCTTCCGCCCCCCCAAAAACCAAGCACACAACAACTCCCTCTCCCTTCTGCCCCAGATCAATATCACTTTCTTGACGATCGACCGCTAACAAATCCCGCTGCAGACTTCATAGAATCATTTCTAAAGTAAACGTCCTCTTCTGAGCTCACCAAACGAGCCACAGAATCCTCAACCTGGCTGACGAGACAAAGCCCTCGGCACCCTAGAGTGAAGCCTTATGTTACTCTCGCTGGTTCTCACGGAGCCTTTCGTGGATTCCGGGGCAACCTGGAATCTCGGGTGCTTTTGTGAGACAAGAGAGTGGTGATGATCTTTGACCTGCGTTTGGGGCCTGGCTTCGTGCCGCCCGGCGTGGGAGGTGCCGACGGGCTGATTCTGACAGGCTTTTTTGCCTTATCCTTTTCATGAGCTTGGAACCCTTGTGGTTGGAGTTTGAGAAGAGTTGAACATACAGGTGCCAGGGAAGTACATACGTACACAGGACAGCAGAAACATCACACCCATCGGCTACACTACCCAAGGTATGTGGTGCAGATGGAAACGTTACCACCCTTTAGGTAGGCATACGCCACAGGCAGAGAGACACCACACGTACTGCGTTGACATACCTACACATGCAGTGAGGGCCAAAGGTGTTGCCTCATCGTCTCACCAGCAAGGTCAAGGATTTATGTTCTACGGTTCTGTTCGGTCGGTTCGGTCGGTTTGTACGAAGTGCAGTGGTGAGCTCAGAAGAAGACCTTGTTTATCTCACACTTGCCAACAACCTTTTGCAGTTCTCACGACCACGCGGTGCGCGGGATGAAGACAGGAAGACCTATCTACGCTTCCTACCTACCTATCTATCTACCTACCTACCTACCTACCTGTCTGCCTGCCTGTCTGCCTGCCTGTCTGCCTGCCTGTCTGCCTGCCTACCTGGGACTACCTATACATCCTGTGTACTACCTTCTACCTTAGGTAAAGTCCTTCCTTGCTTATACAGTTGCTGTAGGAAAGGTATCTATGCCTTGTCCTCACCTACACTTACCTACACTCACCTACGTTACCTACCAACCCATATCTTCGCTTCAGCCAGACTCTACCTAGTACCTGTAGGGCTGTAGTACGTGTGAGTTACCACATTCAAGACCAGAGTCCTCTCTCTCTACCTAAGGCAGGAGGTGTATTCGACCTCACTCAACGATCCGCATCTACATCCGCATCTGCTATCGACGGCTGGCTATACAGGCTCTACAGGCTCTACAGGCTCTACAGGCTCTACAGGCCGGGTCTTACAGCCCAAGATGGAAAAAATGCATAGCGAGAAGGGTCATGGACCTTACCTAGGTAGGTACCTATCTACTGACCTACCAGACCGACCTCGCAGGAATAAGGTAAGGTAGTCGGGGACAATCGAATTACACAATAGACATACCTCAGCCTGTTAGAGTGAGAAACTTCGTTGACGCATTACAAGTACTCATATTCCTCGCCTTCGTCTTCTCTTTGATCAGATGAACCTACCTACATACTAACTAAGGTACCTAGTAATACAATATGGGGTGGTCATAACTGGTCGATACCAGCCTTGAGATTCCCGTCATCATGGTTGTTTCAAACGAGGTGAATCACATGCTCCTTTCTAGGCAGTAAGGTATCTATCACGATGGACCAGTAATAAGAACCCAGATTGTAAGAGTGACTTGTAGTACCTAAGGTAGTTAAGTTACCTAGGTTCATGGCATGGCTGGCCTCTCTGTAGGAATGATGCCTTTTCATGGATTCGATTGCCCATGGCTTTGAGACGATTCTCTCATTGTTCAAGTATCCTCTTCTTTCTGCACTGCTGTTCTTCCTCTTCCTCTTCGTCTCTGTCTGTACCTACGCAACGGCCGCCAAGGGGATCTGTGCCTGTGGTTGTGCCTGTGCCCGAGTCTGTGTCTGTGTCTCAATCTGCTCCTTCGGCCGACCCTTCCTATCAACACGGACATCACTCGGATCGAAACCACCATTACCCCAGAGCGCCCACTCAGGAGTCTCCTTGCAATAATCCTCAGGTTGGAAGTCGACGCCTCTATCCAAGAGGTCAAAGAAGCGATCATAATCGATGACGGTATGCCACCTCTGATTGATGTAGAAGCGCTTACTTGCCAACAAGACACAGCAGCTGTGCGCATGTTCGGCGGCGATGCCGTATTCCAGACCTCTCTTGGCCAGAGCTTTGTCCAGAGCCTCGACAAAGGCCACGACTTCTTCATAAAACGGGACATTGCCCATCGTCAAGCCGGCACTGCCGGAAACACTGGTGCCGCAGAAAGTGACGCCCTTGATTTCAATGAAGCAAGGCAACCCCCTGGCCACGAGGTCCGCATAGCCCTCGACCTCGTCGTCGACGTTGAACCCCTTGACCAAGGTGAGTCGGAACACTGTGCGTTGGACGAACCGCTTTTCGCGCAGAATGTCCAGACACGCTTGGAAGCGTTCCCAGAAATCGCGGTGCAGTGGCCGATCGATCTTGCGGAGACTCTCCCGGTTACTGGCGTCGATGCTGACATAGAGCTGCGTCACGCGGCGCAGGTCACGCAGTTGTTGGGGATGTTGCGCATTACAGACCAAAAAGCTCGAGATTTGCTCGCTGTGCAACAGGCCCACGAACTCGTTGATGCGAGGGTAGAAGATCGGTTCGCCCACCAGACTTAACGCGCAGTGCCGGATGCGCATGGCTTCGGCGAACCGCTCGCTGCGCACACCGGGCACGCCGCGCAGCATCTTGATCTTCTTGTAGTGTCCTTCTTTGGCGCCGTTGAAGATGGTCTCAGGATCATCGACCTGCCATCGCCACGTCGTCGATACCGGGTTGGTGCCGTGGCGCCAGCAGAAGACGCACTTGTTGCTGCATGATAGCGACGGCGTCGTTTCCATGCATAAATGTGACGCGATGCCGTAGAACGAGTTCTTATAGCATGACCCGCGCCCGCGGAGAGCCGATTTGGTCCAGCGGCAGATCTTGACGCCGGAATGTGTTCCAACAATCGTGTACCCTTGCTTCGTGAGGGCCGTGTATGTAGGTGATTCCTTGGGAACCATGGCCTTCAAAGCCACAGGCGCCGAAGGAGAGGAAGAATATGTCGTGAAGTCGACGGCTAATGGGGAAGAGGTGACATTCTTTCCACCCACGTCCTCGAGGTCGGTGGTGGCAGCCAGTTTCCGTCGCTTGTTACGACCAGAGTCGGGGAACTCAGGCTCATCTTCTGCATCGCCGTCGTCTTCTCCGCCGTCATCCTCGTCGGCACTTTCAACGGCGTCTCCGCTGCCAGGAACGCCTTCGCCTAGAGTGCCTGTTGTAACAAACTCCTCGAGAACGTTGCAGACCCCAGTAGTCCAGTCCTTCAGCGCCCCGTCAACATCGCCTTTGACGTCTCCTAGTCCCAAGGGATATGCTCGCTTCCTGCCCGTCAATTTGGCCAGCCATTTGTCCGCTTCAATCGCCTGGGAGCAAAAGCCCTTGTGTTCGCTCGGCCATCCCTCTTTGTCGCCGATCCCGAACACACTATATCCTGCCAATGTGGACAGCGGCGCAGTATCGATTCGAAAGTCATTGTGCGTCTCGTCGAGATGAGCAAGGAACGTGTTGAGGATGGTATCGATGTCATAGGACGGGATGAGCAGCAGATAGAAATATCGCACATTCGGGCGGGGGACAGGCGTTTTGGGCCCCGAGATAAAGAAGTCGTCGAGGTCGATATACGACAGATCATGGACCTGAGGCTGGAGGATAGAGGGTGACCGGGAGTTCGAATTTGAGAAGGATTCAACGTCGGCTGCGACTCGCTTGGTGAGCCGTTCAGTGGTTCCCGTCAGCGACGAAAAGAAAATCAAAGGCTGGATTTGCAGAGGCTCGTCCACTGCTGGTTGTGTCTTGCGCTCTGCTTTCGGTTTGCGCCCAGTCACCACCCGCGCCGCCGTCGGTCGAGGTTTTCTAGGTTGCTGCTCGACTCGGACGACTTGAGGCGACGGACTCTCTTTGGACCCGACCTTGTCTTGGGTATCGGCGACATGCTTGTCCGCCTTCTCTAACGCTGGCGAAGACGACCGTGGTGTGACTTTGCGGGCTCGTCTGTGTTGCCGCAGCCAGACGGTCAAGAGACACAGCAGCAGAAATGCCGACACCACGACTCGATGGTCATGCCACGAGTTTAGGAAGCGATCCAGCATGTCTGCCAGGATCACGGGTGCTGCGCCGCCTTGACCGAGATCCATTGCTACGCTGTGCTGGGCGCTGTGGCTGTTCCAGAAGCGACCTGCTGCATTTGACTACGGGACGTAGAAATATAATAAATGCTGCCGCTGTCAGTGGGGGATTTGCACAACAAATTGCGGGCGAGTCTCGGCAACATCAACCGCGTCGATTCCCCCGGTTGTTTGGTAGACAGTGCCCTGTGTCTAAGGCTACCGCTTCAGCGAATATTCAGAAACATGTCGCCCTCGTCTCATGCTGCAGGAAATGTCCTCCTCCTACAGAATGGCGCGGCATTATCATGTTCTGATCCCTGTTGGCGATGTTACTTCCTGATGGAATCCTATTGATCGGCTTTGAGAACATCGTGTCCAGTATTGGTCATGGCTCTCGTTTCTCATGTCTATATCCTCAGCTAATTGTCTGTGTATGTACACCATGTGTGGAAGTGACAGTGCCGCCCGGTCTGTGAGGGTCTCGGACGCCCGCTCCCACTGACCTCCTCATCGAACTGCCTCCCCCTGCGATGTACAATGAATCAAGCAAACACTCGAACCAACTCATCGCACATGATATCGATGGCCCTCTTACCGGCATCCAATACAGCATCCATGGCAAGAAAGGGATGTGGCATGCCCTCCATGACGGTGACTTCTGCTTCCACTCCGTTGGCCTTCAACCTCCTCGCGTACTCTTCCCCTTCATGCCTCAAGACGTCGACCTCAGCCAAAATGATGTTTGCTGGCGGTAGCTGTGAGAACACTTCGTCCGAAGCCAGCAGCGGAGACGCTTCCCGATGTGACCAGTCCGCCTGATTAGGTAGGTAGTGGTGGCGATACCACAGCATTTTCTTGGCGGGCAGACCGGCGGTGAACTCGAATGCCTTCCAGGTCGGACTGGACGATGGAGTGGCTGTGTTGTCTGTGATGGGAACAACAAGGAGTTGCGAGCGGAGAGTCACCCCGGGTTGTGGCCGAAGCGCAGCGTTCTGGACTATCACAGCCGCAATGTTCCCTCCGGCCGATGCTCCAGCGACAGCCACTCTGCTGCGGTCTAAGTTGAGCAGGCTGGCACCGTCGGATACCGTCCAAAGAAAAGCTTCCCAGGAATCGTGAATGGCTGCCGGCCAAGGGTTCTCAGGAGCGAGCCTGTCTCATCACCAAAGTGTCAGACACACAGGCTATGGCCAGAGCAGTGACCTCTTCCAACGGCGGTTGTGTCGAACAAGGCTGAGGAAAGGGGTTATGCAAAGCAAAGGGCTGGCTAACCTGTAGTCAGTCGCGATTACCACGCATCTGGCCCGCACTGTCATGTTGGTGCATATGTTGTTTTCACTGTCGAGGTCTCCCAACACCCACCCTCCGCCATGGAAATACAGCACGACAGGCCAACCCGTTTCCGGCGGCTCTCCTTCCGGGATGAAGCAACGGATCGGTACTTCAGCACCGGCGCTTTCTCGTCGGACCAACAAGATATCTTCCGTTCTGCCCACGGGAAGAGTATCGCTGCTGCAGACGACCACACTTCCTCCTCCTCGAGAAACGGCAATGGGTTGCAAATGGGCCGGCTGCTGGTTTAGCAGATACTTGTTGTAGAATGCCACATATTCCGGATGGAGTCTATCTTGGACGCTGGGATGGATTGGGTACGGCGGATGGTGTATCTGAGCTACCATGGTCACTGAGGTCGTGGTCGGTCTGTACTGGACTCTCCCGTCCAGGATTGGAAGCAGAGACAGAGGATAGCTCTCTTTTATGAGGGGGCGGAGGGCGTCTGTCTGTGCTCGATCAAGACAAGTCACAGTGTTGTCGCACAAGACTGCTGGCAATCAATGACAAGCCCGGACCCGAACCAGACAGACTCAGGTCGAGTCGGGTCGAGTCGACATTCAGTCCTGACTGGTGTCACCGCTGCAGGGATGTCGAAGCCCAGCCTCCCATAGACCTGCTAGAGCAACGGTCGAATCAGCTACACGCTTCAGCGTAAAGATCACGTTATTGGGTCCTGGTGACTTCTCAGAGCTGCAGCGTATCGACTTGAAAAGGCTCGGGTAATGGACGGCGGGTCGTGGGTCTTACTGTAATAGCTCCTGGGGATACAAATGGCCTGTAAACTGCTGCACTATGCCATTGACCAGAGTGACATTAGTCCATCAGGTCAGGGGTTTCCAGTGCGTAGAGTTGCATGACCCAGCGTCCAGGAACAAGCTAAGAGGACACCGGCCAAAGGCGCCGGCAATCGAAGGGTAGAGGATCATCGCCTGAATGCTCGCCGGTCCCAAGGCCCGAATGAGGGAATAGAAACTGTCCGTTACACTTCTTTGACTTGATTGCAATCGTCGCGCCGCCAGCAAGGTCCGCCGGTACAGTTCCTTGGGGCCAGTGAAGCTCGCATCTCGGCGCTAGATTGGAGGAACGCCAGTCTATTGGGATTGCTTTCCTGAACCACAAATCGTTGGGATTGGGTACCATGCGAATCCAAGCGAGAGGTCCAGACTCCAACTGCGATCCTCACAGAGATACAAGTGACGGGATCGGGCATTTTCGCCATCGGATCAGCGGCGGTTTTGGTGATCCTACTGTTCAAACTCGATCTCCAGGGGCTCACACCTCGGTGAGAAACAACCCCCTCAACCCTGGACCTGGCATTCGGCGCCTGGGGTTCAGTACGTAGCTGCAAGAGACGTCGATCAGGCCTGCGCAAGGTCTTTCATCCCCGGCAAACGGAAACATCCCGGATGCTGATATGGTTGTTTCTTTCTCCGAAGAGCTGGCTGTTCGTGATTGTTACACAGAAGGTCAAACCAAGTACCGAGGATTGAGGAGCTTCTAAGAGAAGTATCGAAAGAAATCTGATGATGAAGCTCCGTCATGCTGGGCTCCTTCTGATCCCAGCCTTGTCAGGTTCCAGACGCCGACGCCGCCGCCGCTTAGTCCCGGCCATTCAGGATACTTAGGAACCGATGTGTTTTGTGACGGAAGGTATGGTCACAGAAGATCAAGCGTTATCCAGCAAGATATCTTCAACAGCTGAGAATGGGTTTGTGTACTATGATATATTTGACTATAATCGCCTCATCGAAGTTTATTGCGTTGGATCTTGTTGTCCTCATGTCTGCCGCCTTCGCCCAGGCGGCTGGGTGACGGTGTCAAGAACCGCACGTCGTCGACTGGGCTGAAACTGACGGACTTCTTGACCTTGTCTTCAATGGCGTGAGCAGCATTCGAGATCTTGTGGTGTAGGACGCCGGCCAGACCTGTGCCTCCGGAACTTTCAGAGCTTAAACTACCAGTAACACTTTCATCGATTGTGCCATTCCTTGAGGGACTACTCGGATCGCTGACGTCCCGGTTGATATGGGTAGCTTCAAGCTCATAGATATGTCGATCATCCCCCATCCCAGGAGCAACAAGGACTCGCGTTGGTGTTTGCTTTCCACCATGTCCTGTTTCTCCAACAGCTGCAGAGTTCGGTTCAGGGGCTTTCGCAGCCTTCGCCACTGAGGGCAACAAATGGAGCAGGGAGCGAGTAGCAACTCTGTCTGTATCCTTTACTCCCTTCACCGCGGGGCTGGGCGCGGCAGCCAGGTTATGAAGGCTGGAAATTGACTCTCCATCTTCCTCCTTGATTACATCCAATTCCATCTTCCTCCCTAATCCTGAAGCGGCGGAACGGTCGTCTTCGAGATGAGCGTATCGGGATGCGGCCTCGGCTGGAGGGATGCCTGCATCGATGGGAGACTGTCCACGAGCTCTCTGGCCATTGTGGGCTTCTGGAGAGGCAGGACTAGTTGTCAAAGCCTCGGTCTGCCCCGCGCTGACACTGCTCGTTGAGGTGGCAGAGGTGGAATCCGTGGTCCCGGACCACTGGCGTGCGGGATATGTGTCACTGCCCGAACTCGAAGACTGTAATGAGTGTGCTCGTAATATTTGCTCCTCCTGGCTGTCGCGGTCTGCAGTGTAGGTATGCTCAGATAATGGTCTGATTTCGTTGATATCTCGGGCTTCTATCATGGGGATCGGTTCCTCCGAGCTATAGTCGCTGGTAGAAGACGCTGGATGCGTATCCATGCATACTCCATCCACATGTTCGTAGGCGACGTCGCCTTCTCGTTTCATTTGATGCATGGCACCATCGCGAAAGACTTGACCAAGCCCTGTTTCTGAGGGTTGGGATACGCGTGGTACCAATCTTTTCAGATTGGATCGGGAGAAGTCGAGATTGGTTCTCTTCGTCGGCGTGGTTGTGGAAAGGTGCCCTTGGAGAGACTTCTCGAGCTCTGGTTCTTGCCATCTTCCGTCCACCTGGTCTTTCGGTAGCACCCAATCCAGAGCTTGACCACGGGCGCTGGACGGCACAGAACTGCTTGGAGGAGTATGGCGTTGACTCTCTCTCCCGTCGACCAGGATTGGGTCTGCCAGAGGTAGTTGTGAAGGTTGCTTGGTATAAACGAATGGTAGAGGTGTCGAATAATCACGGCGCGTGGCACCTCCCGAACTGGTGGACTGGAGGTGGGCCATGTGCAGAAAGCAAAAGAGATGACAATCTATTGCGTTAGACACTCGCTCGCATCGTCCCTGAGAAGGCGAAACTCGTTAGGACGGTGTCATTGATATAATGTGTCAAGCGGTTGAACCAGTCGAAGAATCATGAGGTAAGTGAATTGCGGATGTAGCTTGACAGTGGCATATTGATCAGGGATATATCCCGTAGCATCGGCCACACTTTCACCTTGAATAGGAACCTCATCCTTGTCGACTGCGCGTCATCGCCAGCAAACATGCCGCCACATCAAGCCAAAGGCATCTGTATGGCCGGTCGAGGATCTTCCAGGAAACCATTTCCACAATCCAGGGCTTATCGTCCGCTGGATCTGATCGTGTTTGTTTAAGCATGTGTGAATGTGCTCGAGATCAGGACGGTTTGACAGGCCAGCACATCATTCTGGCGCTGACAAGCTTCGAGCTCATCTCTTAAGGTTCCGGACAAGGATTAGCTGCATTCACCCATCAATTCGACTCTTGGTGAGAACTGTGTTACTCGCAGACATCCTGTGCCCTTTTGACCTGGAGGGATCATTGTGATCAATGTGATCAATGTGATCAATGTAGAGAAGTGGCTGCTGTTGAAGCTGAAGATTCAGGCAGCGAATATTGTCCAGGCAGTCACGTGCAGAGCATTGATGGGATGAGTAATACATGAGTAAGCAATTGACACTAGTTGTGCTAATCCAACAATATCTCGCGCTAGAGGATATTTAGTTGCTAATGTCATTGGGCGCAAAGGTGGAATTTTCTTTGACATTTCACGTGACGAGCTCATCTTCGACCAGGGAGTCACTTGTCACTATTCAACATTCATCCAAGTTCAATGGAGCTCAGGAGGTCATCTTGACATGAGACATTGACGATCCGGTTACATTCACTCAGAAACTCCCTCGCCAGACACCGACGTACCAGTTGTCAGCAGGACCTTAGGATAGACAGCTGTGTTCAACCAGCCCCTGTTAAAATCCGGTCTCATTATGGCGACCAACAATTCAAAATACTCCAGTACACGGTATCATGATCCGTCGGAGCGGGAGTTCTTCAGTTTTGAGGAGGTCGTGCTAAAAGGATTGGCGTCTGATGGTGGACTCTTTCACCCTCACCAAGTACCAGATGTCGCCTCGAAATATGCGGAATGGAAAGACCTGTCCTTTCCCGAGCTGGCATACCAGGTCATGAGGCTGTACATTGACGACCACGAGATCTCAAACGACGAGCTCAAGTCAATAGTCGATCGCAGCTATGCGACGTTTAGACATCCCGACACTGTTCCCCTGGTGACGCTGGACGAGAAGAAAAACCTGCATCTCCTCGAACTCTTCCACGGCCCAACCTTTGCTTTTAAGGATGTGGCTCTGCAGTTTCTCGGGAACCTGTTTGAATTCTTCTTGGTCCGCAAGAACCAGAGCCTGAAGCCCGGCGAACCCAGGCACCATCTTACGGTGATTGGGGCCACTTCGGGCGATACAGGCTCGGCCGCCATCTACGGTCTCCGGGGGAAGAAGGACGTCAGCATATTCATCATGTTCCCCGACGGCAAGGTTTCGCCGGTCCAAGAAGCACAGATGACGACGGTCCTAGATCCGAATGTGCACTGTCTGAGTGTGCAAGGGACATTTGACGACTGTCAGGACTATGTCAAGGCATTGTTCGCCGATCCCGAGATGAACAAGATCCATCATCTAGCAGCAGTGAACTCGATCAACTGGGCTCGCATTCTAGCTCAGATCACTTACTACTTCCATGCTTACTTCCAACTCCTCAACAAGAATCCCGAGTTGAAGAAGGCCAAGTTCGTTGTCCCAACCGGTAACTTCGGCGACATTTTGGCAGGGTACTACGCCATGCGTATGGGTCTTCCAGTCGCCAAGCTAGTCATCGCCACAAACGAGAATGACATCCTGCATCGTTTCTGGCAGACGGGATCGTATTCGAAGAAACAGAAGCCGGCTGGAGAACCACACGAGGGTATCAAGGAAGACGGTGCTCAAGCACATGAGGACGGCGTCAAAGAGACCTACAGTCCTGCTATGGATATCTTGGTGTCATCCAATTTTGAACGGCTACTTTGGCATCTGTCTCTGGAGCACGAGTGTCAAGTGAACCCACAAGCCAAATACGAGGAGTCGGTCAGGGTTGCTGGCGGCAAGATCAACTCATGGTACCAGGAGTTGAAGAAGACAGGTTCCTTCACTGTTGAAAAAGAGATCTTGGACAGGGCTCGAGCCATCTTTGGCACTTACCGCGTGAGCAACTCGGAGACCTTGGAGGCCATACGAACTTGTTATAGAGGCGAAGCCATCTCGCGGAAAGGATACGTCTTGGACCCTCACTCTGCCATCGGTGTTGCTGCAAGCTTGCGCGAGATTTCAGCGGCGGCTCAAACTGATGTCCCTACCGTGTCCCTTGCAACTGCGCATCCTGCCAAGTTTGCCGGAGCGGTGGAACTGGCATTGCAGGAAGAGAAGGACTTTGACTTCAACAGCGTTCTGCCCGAACAATTTGTTGGGCTCAACGAGAAAGAACGAAAGGTATTGAAGGTGTCCAGCAAGAAAGGATTGCCAGGTATTCGGCAGATCATCACTAAGGAGGTGGAAAAGGAAAAGGAGGCTAGACAAAACGGTGCGTGATAGATATAAGCCAAAAGACCATGGGAGGAATTCACTCCAGACATTTCTTGCTCCTACGCCATGCTTCCACGCCCTGTTGCCTACTTGGTCTTTCACAAAGAAGGCTGCCGGCTGCGAATTGCCATGCTTGAGGGCTGCTAAGGCCTCCGTAGCCTCTACCGGGGGCCTAATAAGCATACCACAATGCTGCAAACCCCAGGTCAAAGACAACCAAAGCCCATATACGAGAGGTAACCAGCTAAAGGAGTCCAGATAGCCCACAGACAGCGACAGGCCTGATGACCGCCAGGTGAAAGGACGAGCTTCAACAGTAGATAATAACTGTGTCTCGATCTGTTGTGTGCTACCACCAACCAAACCAGCCGAAGGTTCTAAAACCGATACGAGAACCAAGCAGATTCTCACCTTTCAACTCTGCGTCTCTGCTTACTACGACCTTGAACCACCGCAGCCAGACAACAGCCCAGCCAGCAGCTGAAACCTGGTTGTTCCCCGCTGGGGTTCTTGTTCTTCCTCCAAGCTGACTACCTGCTGTAATTGACTCGGCCTCGTCTTTAATTAGGCCCAATTCCCATGGCTGAACCAGCCCGACACACAGGAGTGAGAGACACAGATATCAGGGCTGAGTCTCTTCTTACACATTTGCTCAGCCAGTCGCTCGGTGTCAGCTCCTGCGTGATGCCACAGGTAAGTTTGCTACTGCTTGTACGCTCAACCACTTCTTGCGATAGCTCTTCGCTTTTTCCACTTCCTCTTCCACGCCTCGAATCGTACGCTGCCATGTGACGGATGCGCTTTCACAATGGAGTCCAGTGCAAAGCGGTAAGTCGGCCCCAGAGCCCACTGTGCAGAGACTCGATGTCTGGCTCTGTGTAACTAACAAACTGACCTGTCGTGGCGTTTACCAGGAGACACATCCCACATTGGCCTCCTTTCAAACAGCCATATCAACAATTAGATTCCGCAGAGAATGTCCAACTAACTCCTCTTCCTTCGACTGGGGCCTCGTGGCCGTCGAGCCTACCGAGTGCGAACTCATTCAGTCAGGATCTTAACAGTGCCACAGCATACACCCCGGAACACTGGGCCAGTACTCCCACTGCCTTTCTGCGGTCTGCAACCAAACAAGACTGGGACAGAAAGAAGCGGAGAAGATGGTTAGGTCAGGGATGGAGAACAAGTACTCGGATCGCACTGTTCGGCGCAATCGTGGTGCTGGTGATCAACATCTGCATCACTATCGGTATTGTCACAAGCGGCATGGACATGCAGGGTGGCGTCTGGATGGTATATGCCGGAAGTTGTGAGAAGATCGAGAAGAAGGATACCTGGGTCCATCTCGCTCTGAACGTTGTCGCCACCATTCTACTAGCCAGCTCGAATTACTGCATGCAACTGCTATCGTCACCGAACCGAAGTGAAATCGACCACGCCCACGCGAAGCGGAAATGGCTGGACATCGGCATCCCGAGCATTCGAAACTTGGGCTTTATGCGGAAGAAGAAAGTCGTGCTCTGGTGGATATTGGCCATCTCGTCCATTCCTCTTCACCTTGTGTGAGTGTGCGCTGGAGTGAACGACTGAAATCCCCCCAGCTGTGGCTGACTCTCCCCTCACAGGTACAACTCCATCTTCTACTCGGCCCTTGCAACGATCAATTACAATATCCTGTACGCCTCTGAGGATTTCATTGACGGCGGTTCCTACGATACAGCCAAGTACCCCGATACACCCGCGTGCAATGTGACCGACATCCAGTCGCGCGCGAAACGATTCCAAGTACTTAGCAACGAAGAGTGCATCCGCGCCTATGCCAAAGACTTTGTCGAGGACCGGCGTAATGTGATTGTGGTGGTGAAGAATCCTCCAGCCGACGGAGGCTCACTGTTCAAGGTCGCCGCCAACGAGTTTCCATCCGTTATCACCACCAAATACGACCCGTTCTCCTGGATCTGCGACAACCCGAATGTCGTCAATCAAACCGGAGCATGCTGCGAGAACGAATGGGGCTTTGTGCCATGTCCGAAAATCACCCCGAAACTGCTCGACCAGGCAGAGGAGCATTGGTCGACCGGCGGATTCGAAGTCGACCGCTGCCTCTCTGAGCCAGTCGAGTCTCGGTGCCATCTACACTTCTCGCTCATCCTGATGGGCGTAGTGCTAGGGTTCAATGTCCTCAAAGTCATTGGCGTGGCGTTCGTCGCGTTTCGACTCGGCGAGGCACCTCTCGTCACGGCTGGCGATGCAATTCAATCGTTTCTCTGCAACCCAGACCGCACGACCATGGGCATGTGTCTAGCAAGCCACAGGAGCGTCGCCGCAGCCTCAAAGCAGGGATACTCAGCAATGTCGATGCCGATACGGTATATGCCGCGACACCAACGGTTTTACGAAGCCGCCAGCTGGCGACAATGGGGGTTCCTGCTCGCGCTATTCGCATTACTGGGGGCCGGGACATCGACGTGTCTGGCTTTAGGGATCGAGCATTTCACAGGCGACCGCACGATCCAGAACGCATGGTCAGTGGGACTGGGCAACGTGCGGCCTCAGAATCTGATAATGGGCTGGAACCTTCCCGGGTACGGCAACACGTCGATCGCGGTCTCGACCTTGATCGCCAATGCACCGCAAGCTCTATTCTCCTTCCTGTACGTGTGCTTCAACGGCCTGTTCACCACCATGTTCCTGTCGCGCGAGGTCCTGAGGTTCAGCGTCACTGCTGGTCGAGGCAGGAAGTACCTCCGCGTCAGCGACCCACGGGGCGAGCAGAAGTCGACATACTTCCTCAATCTGCCGTACAAGTATGGCGTCCCATTACTGGTCGCGTCGGGCCTGATGCACTGGCTTGTCTCGCAGGCCGTCTTCCTCGCAAACATCACTATCATCCCGCGCGACGGCCTGGTGCCTTTGCAGGACGAAATCACCACCGTCGCTTACTCGCCGCTGGCTATGCTGTTTTTGTTGGTTCTGGGCTTTGCGCTGTTGCTGTACCTCCTCGCCACGGCTCTGCGCAAATTGCCCTTCGGCATGCCTCTTGTCGGCAGCAACTCGATGGCTCTCAGCGCCGCGTGTCATCCGCCCCCAGGCTCCGAGCTCGAAGATCTGGTTCTGCGCCCGCTCAATTGGGGTGCTGTCGTCGTCGGTGCGTCCAAGGGCGTTGACCCGAGATTTGGGTATCAACCTGCTCAGGGCTTTGAAGTCGAGGCCGTATTCGACGATGCTGATGCTGACGGAAGGGAGATTGGGCACTGTTGCTTCAGTGATCGGCTCTTGGACATCCCTGAGGTCGGCAGACTGTATGCTCAGACACCTGGCTCTGTTCCTTCATGATGACAACGGCACGGTGAGGCTCTCTACGCCATGAATGCATGGCATACCCAGGACATGGGAGCCTTCGTCCAACGAGTTCAATGACATGATCAGGGATAGCTGACTAGCCCTCCTACCCACTCGGCATTGAATGCAAGACTATTCGTACCTTTTCGCGGAACACGTCTGGTCACGTTAAGCCACTATGCAGCGTACAGCATGACTTTCTCTTCTTAATGGACATAGAGATTCGGCATATGCCAGACGCAGTGCGCCATGTGCATAGGTTCGGTTTCTATTTTCATCTCGGGTCGTTCATCGGCTCATTCGGTTCCAGCAATGCCCTGGCCATCCAAGCCGACTCAATAGGGAATAGAATGCAGATGTAATGCCCTTGAAAATGCTGCACAATTTCCCAAACGTGGATCTACTCCAAACTCCGACGCTATGCATGCTTTTTTGTTGTCTATGACATGATGATCGTGATATGATGATGCTTTCTTCTCGATCTGCAAGCTCTATCCAAAAGATCAAGCGTGCGGCGCGATACTGATCGAAGGTCCCGAACCATCGAACACAACGAACTGCGACTTGAAGAACACATCTCCATATATGGAGAATGGAAGACCCTGGTTCGACTGTAAGCCGCCGAAACAGACTACAAGTTGTATCGTTAGCATTGCATTGTTTGCAGAGCGGATCACAGACTTACAATCGGTTCCGGTCTGGGTATCTGTCCCGACTGTAGCAAAGTTCATTCCGTCCCCCTTGACTGTTGCCAGGTACGAGTCTCCAATGGCAACCTGGAGATCAGGCAGGTCAGCGTTGCAGGGGAAGATCACCCCGCCAGCCTCCTGACTAAGTTGTGCTCCCTCGACCGTGTTCCAGTAGGCTATGAGCATCTCGTCCGCGACCAACATAAGTGACGTGCCGGTGTCTACGATAGCCTTGCCATTGGCAATGCTGACAGTCTGGCCTTGGACGGCCGCAGACGCCGAGTCCACTTCCCAGAAACCTTGGGATGAATCAACCGCGGCAGTAGTGAGGTTGCCTGTAAATGCCGTAGTGTCAATGGTGCCAAACTCGTAGGCACCGACCTCGCCAGACTTGAGCTGCGCCGTGAAAACTGGCTGCGTCAGATCGGACATGATGTTGTCGAAAAAGGTCTTCTGGGGATTGGGTTGGATGGTGTTAAGGCTGCTGAAAGCCAGGCCGACAAGCCCATTGGATGCAGTTTCGGTGATGAAGCTGCTACCGACCGTATCCGGAAGACCAATGGCTTGAGCGGCGACAGTAGCGCCACCAATGTCGACTTGATCGATACCAACGGGACCGGAAGCAAAAGACCCGTCACCGTACGTGATGTTGAAAGTGCCAGCGAGCTGTTGGAAAGTCGTGGATTTAGCGGGATTGTAAATTGTGTGGCCATGTTGAGCAGACTTTGCGAGGTTGGTGTTGAATACCCAGCTAGGGGGAGGTAAGCTTGATACTCTGATAGTGGCACAGGAAGGGGGGGCTTGTCCTACAAGTCAGAAGAGCCACTGTCGAAGTTCATGACCAGTTGCTGCCCGCCAACCGTCACTGGAGATAGGAATTGAGCATCGTTTTGAGTAGGAGACGCCGTGGTCTCGCCATCCTCGTTACTCGTCGCATTGACTGCGGCAGCAGTAGCTGCTCTGATTCTGGTTGCGACCTCGCCATCGGGCACGAAGCTGATATCGTTGAAGCCGAATTTGAAGAGAGCTCTTTTGTACGCTGCTTTGCCGTTTGCCTTGTAGTTGGGGTTGCGTATGCGAGGGATCTTGAATGAGCGCTTCTGTTTCTGTGTTTGTCGAACAGGACTTGCAAAGACTGTGGTCAAGAAGAGAACTGTGAAGAGCAATGCCTGAATGCGAAGCATAGTGACAATAGTGATCGACTAGCGATTGGGAAACAAAAGCACAGAAGGAATGAAGGGAGACTTCGACCTGCAAAGGCTGGCGAAAGAAGAGTGAGAAGGATAGTGAAGGACCGGCCCCGAGTATACAAATGAACGATGAGTATGCAAGGAAACAGACAAGGCTCGAGGGCCGACAAAGATAGAACAAGTCACCAACCGGGCTGATAGCAAACATTTTAACAAGACGACGGGTGTCGACGAAGTGTACGTCCACCATGGGGTACGTAGGACTGTGGTGGGCATACTGCGCGGCCTCGTCTCGAATTGTGCTAGACAATCCTAGCCCACGCCAGATGCATGTCTCAGGATTGTCGATTGACAAGTCAACGATGAAGCTCGGCCATGCTTTGGAGCCACAGTCACGTATGGTATGGATCTCATGTATCAAAAGGGACTTCCTCCACAAGAGGCACCGAGGTCTGACTGGTTCGAGGATGGCGGACCGACAGACTGCCCACGACAGGAGTGCATGGACGAGGACTGCAGGAAAGGTGACTGGTTGAGGAGGCTTCTGGGAGTCTGACTTGAGGCCGGAGGACGCCATGTGGGCAGCAGTCAGCAGGCCCAAGGGGAGAGTCTGGCCGATTTGACGACTGCGGCACGAGTGAGAAGGATGCTGTGGATGTGGGAAAAGGGGGTGACAGGAACAGACCAAACCGACAGGGTGAAACGCAGGGGGGAAGAAGTTTCACAGATGCCAGAAAGAGAGTTTCAGCTACAGTTCGACCAGCGATCCGAACTGACTTTGACGTCGGCAGATACAAACTGCGCCTGCGAATGGTGAAGAAGCCGCAGTACAAGGGCAACGCAGCGCAGGGAGATACTGTATGAAAGTCTCGGAGGGCGCAGGCCAGAACGGCGGGGCAGACAGACAAAGAGAGAGAGGCACTGTATAGCACTGCACTGCAACTTCAGCCGGCGGGATTCATCTGCCTGTCTGTCTATCTGTCTGTGGTCGCCCCTCGTCCTTGTGAATCTCTGCAGAGCTCAAAGTGGTGTACATATCTCAGCAACGGTGACTCTGCCAGCATTGCTGACGCCTTCGCTTTTCCCGGTGAACCTACCCTTCATTGCCATACAACTCTACCAAGCCTCAGCGAACTTCTGCAGCCTCACACGGTAGCGTGGCGCCTGTCAGAACTACCTTTCTGGCATCTGTGCCTGGGCAAAAGGTGTCCGGTTACACAACATACGCGGCCTTCTCCCGCTAGCCAGACCACGGACTCCGGGCCTTGCTTATCCACATCCTGGCCTCACTGCGGCGCGCGTTGCACTGTTGCGCCAACTGGCGTACCTCGTAGCCAGTGGTGACGTTAGGACTCAGTCGCTGTGAGGCTAGGTTGGGCCAATGTACATATTGCCGCTGTGGGACTCGAGCTGCAATGCCGCTGCATATTCCTGTGCGCGTCGTGTTCGTGTTTGACCGATTCCACAGCCATGTATAGAGATCGTAGTAAAACAAAATGGGTATCCTCAAAAGTCTCTCCTTAAAAGTCTCATAACGGGCCGTCGGGAAGCACATCGTCGGGATCCTCCCCCAATGAGTTTCCCTACCGACCTCACCACCTCTCGTAACGCCTTGCAAGCGGGACTGTCGGGGAAACTGTCCATGAAGCTCTCCCCAAAATCGCAGGCCATACCTATCCGTGGATCAAGCGGCACCGACCCCAGGAAGGGAATGCCCATATCTTCACACAGTTTTTTGCCCCCCCTCCGGTCGTTGGCCGGAAGATCTGAGACTCATGGGTACACTTTGGGCAGACAAACCCAGACATGTTTTCAACCAGCCCCAGCACGCGAATCCCAGCTTTCTGGCAAAAGTCAATCTCCTTTCGCACATCTAACAGCGAGACTTCCTGAGGAGTAGTCACCACCACGGCGCCATCCACACCAGACTCTTTTAAAAACGAATTGACAGACAGATGTTCGTCCGACGTGCCAGGAGGTGTGTCAACAATCAAATAATCCAGTTCGCCCCATTCGACATCTTTTAAAAATTGTTTAATGAGCCCATTCTTCTTTGGTCCTCGCCAGATGACTGCATCGTCTCGGTTCGGTAGCATGAACTGAACACTCATAACACCCAGATTGTCCGTCACCCATACGGGGCTCCATCCCGCATTGCTGACGTGGATGGTTTCGCTCTCGACACCCATCATTTTCGGTATAGACGGGCCGCAGATATCGGTGTCCATGATTCCAACGGTAGAGTCTGGGTTGGCGGCAAATGCGTGGGACAGCAGTGAAGAGAAGGTGGATTTGCCCACTCCGCCTTTTCCAGACAGTACCAGTATTTTATGTTTTATCCCAGAGAGTCGTTCAGTTATAACAGGAATGTCCGGGTCGGGGCCTTTTGGGGCGGAGGCGCAGATGGCCTGATTAGGACAGCCATCGCATGCATCACCTTTGCCGGCTTGATCAGACTCGGGGCCAGGGCAGTGTTCTATCAGCCAAGTCAGTGATGGTCGGCGACAGGAGACAGAGCAGTTCTTCTTCACATACCGGGTTCTGGAGCGACAAGATCAGGCTTGGATTTCAGCGGCACTTCAAGTGCTTCTGAGAGCGGTTCTTCGAAGGATGGTGCCATCAGTATCTAGACATAGAGAGCCTCAGGTAGAACAGAATATATTTGTCGTTTTCAGAAAGGGCGCCAGTAATGAGAACGAGGGGTGTTGTTTTTTGTCGATGGCAAAAACTGATGGGCTGGCACCACGACTGATGATGGATTGGTAATTTGAGGCGGAACCCCCGATCGGCGTGACCGTGCAACTCCCGCAGCCTCGTCTGCCCCTCCACCGCCTATCGTTATCGTTGTGCCTGGCGGCACCTAAGGTATTAAGTGAGCCGTAGTCCAGGAACGTTGTATAGCAGGCAGCAACACCATACGCTCCCACCATCTAGCAGGTGTCTATCATCCCTTGATGTCTACGCACCTCCTCCTCTTGTTCGAATGCTGCACCATTTCCACATGGGTATTTGTTATTGTTCAATTGCTCCCCAATATGACACCATGTCCTGCACCCCTCCTTCGACTACGTACTATCGCTTCGAGTCTCGCAGTACTATTAGCGAATAGGTGCGAAGTGGAACGCGGGGCACGTGAGGACCTCGCATTCAATCTCACTACCCTTAATTATTGAATACTGGCAATTTCTAGATTTCAGCCAAGCTCCCAGCTACTTTGCTTTCCTTTCCTTTCCTCCACCTTCACCGGACGCGGGTTTACAGCATATGTTTTGATATTGATAAACAGTAGATTGTATGGCCACGGCTTTCGCTATAACCACATTCTTTTTCCAACCACCATCCTTCTGTCGCGCGGAACGCGATGGCTGAAGACTCGGAGACATCTGGCGAGTCCGCTACCGAAGGCCTCCGCCAGAGAAATGCACCTATGACAACCAAAAACGAAAAGGAGGCTAGACAAACTGTCTTGGATTTGAATGCGCTTGAAGAGAAGTCATCCAAAGCAGAAAAGGACAGAAAGACCTTTGGCCGTACCCCCGATGGCACCGGTACGTCGACGCCGACCTCACACACCAGAGGTACTGTCTAAGACTGACCTCCTCATAGTTTTCACCGTCCCTCAGACGCATGACATGGTGTCGCAGCTTCTGTCACCCTCAGAGCCGAAGAACGTGTCTGATCTCATAGTCCTTTCGATTTTGTTACTGCACATTCTTCTTGCGTGGGCTCTGCCGTCGACATACAGAAGACCAGTTCTGGCCGCCATTTTCTTGTTCTGGAGGGCCGCCTATAACGTAGGTATTGGCTACCTCCTACATGTGCAGTCTCATCACAAGACGCTTGTTCGGTGGGCACGCAAATCCAAACTGTTCCCTGTGGCCGCCAATGGCGAGAATCCCCATCCCAGACTACGCGCCTTCATCAAACGAGAGCTGGAGACCAAGGTCCCCAAGGATTATGACTTTGACACTGCACCTCTCGAGTACAATACCTGGTTGGTCTTTCGGCGCATCGTCGACCTGATTCTGATGTGTGATTTCGTCTCCTACATGCTGTTCGCCATGGCTTGCGGTCATAGACCAGTCGGAGAATCAGTGGCTATGACCGTGTTCCGCTGGGCCACCGGTCTTTCCTTGTTTGCTTTCAACCTCTGGGTCAAGCTCGACGCTCATCGAGTGGTCAAAGATTTCGCCTGGTACTGGGGCGACTTCTTCTACCTCATCGATCAAGAATTAACCTTCGACGGAGTCTTCGAGATGGCTCCGCATCCCATGTATTCGATAGGATATGTTGGCTACTATGGAATTTCACTCATGGCCGCTAGCTACCAAGTTCTTTTCATCTCCATAATCGCACACGCTGCTCAATTCGCATTCCTGGTATTGGTGGAGAGTCCTCATATCGATCGCACCTACAACTCCCCACCACCAAGGAAATCCATCAATGAACTGCCGGTCGAGGTCTCAAGACCCGAGCAATCCTCGACCGCCGAAATCTGGCCAGCCCTTGCCCACGCGCAACCACCCCAAACGCACAATCTTCTGGGCATCAACAACATTGATTTCTATCGAACAACAGACTCGGCAGTGTTGATTATCCAACTTTACATCTTTGCGCTGACCATGCTTACGCCGAACACGACGCTGATTCAGACACTCTTCGTGATCAACGCAGCTATTTGGCGCATCTGGTACTCGGTTGGTCTCGGCTACATGCTTAACAGACAGTCGTCCAAGAAGAAATGGACCAGACACTTTCTGAAATATGGTGAGAGTACCTGGGAGGCGTGGAGACAGTGGAAAGGGACCTATCATCTGAGCATGACCACCTGTTATGCCGCATTTGCAGCAGCAGCTTGGAAAATGTATGCAATGCCAAACAATTGGGACTACGGCTTGGTCCTGCTGAAGCACGTTGTCGGCTTAGGCCTCATTTGCCTTCAGATATGGGTGTCTTTTAGTATCTACGATCAACTCGGCGAGTTTGGCTGGTTCTTTGGCGACTTCTTCTTTGACCAGCATCCTAAATTGACATACGGCGGCATCTACCGCTTTCTCAACAATCCCGAGCGAGTTCTAGGGTTGGCAGGGGTCTGGGGTGTCGCTCTCATCACCAGTAGCAAGGCGATCTTCTGTCTAGCGCTCCTCAGCCACACCTTGAGTCTGGCTTTCATTCAGTTCGTGGAAAGACCACACATGCAAAAACTGTACGGCAGGAGTCTCCGACAAGATGCGGGACTGGTTAGAAGTCTACGCAGATCGCTTCCGCCACCTCTCCGACAGTGGCAGGATGGCATGGACAAGATGTTGACTGAAGCGGCCGACGTACTAGAAGAGTTTTTCGACGCAGCAAGACCCAAACTGGCGGCCGGCGTGACCAGTATCGTGCAGGATACCAAGAAACTTCTTCCCAGATACACGGCCCGCATCACCATTACGAAAGTGGACCCTGAAATAGTCGGCCTGGACCCCAGAGAATACAAACTTGACATTGAAGGCACCCCAGCTTCGGCCCTGGCAGATTCACAACGATTCAGTGACAAGGAGGCAGAACGGGCTAGGATCCCAGCGGAACGGACTAACGACTTCAAACCTCTCTTATTCGAATACGGCGCGCCCATCAAGGTCAAATGGACTGCTCCTCTTAACCACGGCAAGAAGGACTGGGTCGGATTGTACATGGTCTCAGATAATAGCTCGAGAGAAGTCACCCGAGTGGCGTCAGCCGGGAGATGGATTGCTACAAACCCGCAGGAATACGACATTGTGGACTCCGAGGTCGGCATCATCTCAAGCGATGTGAAGAGCACAATCACTTTAGAGGACGGGACTGAGAAAGAGTGCTATACAGGCGAAATGGTTTTCTCGGGCGACAAATTGTGGTGGACCCAGGGAGTTTTTGAGTTCCGGTACCATCACAACGGCAAACACAATGTCATGGCCATCTCACTTCCGTTTGAGGTCCGCATTCCGCGCTTCAGCGACGAAGAACTGGGTGACCTCGACTCCAACATCGCATCGTCGAACCCCGTGAACGACTCACTGATACGGCATGCAATTGAGAAGACATTACTGCCCGTTGTACAGAACTGCTTCGACCGCGACTCCAATATTGCGCCGAGCACTCCCTCAGAGCCGTTTGGTAGCCTCGTCGATCGAGACGGCAAGTATGCAAGACGGGTGGTGTACGCGGTGCATCAGATGTTTGGGATCGAGTTTGCTCCGGAAGTTGTCAAGGCCGATGGCAAGGTGGAGAACCTGGCATGGAGGATCTGGGAGGCAAAGAAGGTCTTGGCCCCATTCAGCATGTCGAGATCTAGGGGCACGTCAACGCCTACCGAGAGGTCTTAGGTGGACTTGGACTATGAAGGGATTGTGTCAGGTTGGGGTGGTGCAGTGTGTCGAAGAAGTTGATCCGAAGCGCATAGACGGAGTTTGAGTTCTGGGAGGCAGATCACAAAAGTTGTACAAATTGAAATTAAAAGACAGCAGAGGGACAGAGCACCCACAATACCGGACTGGAAACAAGACAGGACAATTGGGATAGCGAGTCCCTAATACAAAAAGCCTCATCTATTGTTCATGTTACAGTATCCAAAAGCTGGAATCTTGCCCGCCCAAAGTAATTTCACAAAAACGCAGAGTCAATAGAATATCGACCTCGTCCGATGATGTGGAAGCATCTTATCAACCTCGCCGCGGGCCTCCATATCTTTACAGGTATCGTACAGAAAGAAATCGATCAACACGGCATTGACTTTCCCTTTTGCTTCGGGGTGTTGGCGCTCAATCTCGCGCCTCAACAGCTCGACGCACCAGATACTACAGCCGCGAATCTCGACTTCCATGGGCTCCCCCGGGCTCGAGACGCTGTAAGCGCTTGATACGCGTCTCCAATCGCGGCGAGTAAAGCAGGCAACGCAGGCCCTCTAGCATCTGCGGGATCCGATAGTCGGCGAACATGGTCAAAGCGCCGATGTCGTGGAAGGTGCCGTATGAGCGGCCATTGAAGCATGCCCAGAGGTCCGCCACCAGGATCTGGGCGCGCTTGTAGAGTCGGACTTCGCGGCCGTGGAACAGTGTCGTGTCACGGAAGTTGGGGAAGTATTCCACCAACAGGTTCACCAGGCCAGAGGCGGACTGGTTCGCCCGCGAGATGATCTGGGTTGGACGCCCGTCGAAGTGCTTCTGTAAGATGTCGCCAGCTTCGCGGAGGATGGCGATGCGTTGGGAAAGAAGCGGTATGGGCTCGGCCGTGGCAGAGCGGAAGATATGTTCTAGTACACTGTCCGGGCAGGCGGTGTCGTCCTGCCAGAAACTGGGGGTTGTTATTGGATAGCCTGTTTCTCGGGAGTCAGAAAGGAAAAGGGTAGTGGAGGACCTGGTTTCCGAACACGACAGAGATATGTTGAGGTGCGAAGGGAGTAGCTTAGACTGGTATCCGTCCTCAGCCTTGTCTGGGCATTCGGGGGGATAGAAGCAGGCGAACACAACATGGGCTTTGCTTGGAATGGCGGACACAAACGAACCTTCGTCCAGGGCCCTCTGCAATGCTGCCACAAGAGACCAGTATCCGGTCCATCGGCGACCTCGGTATTCCACGGCAAACCGTTCTTCCGGCGCCAGTTCCGACCAGAAGGAGAAGTTGAGCAAATTCATGGTGAAGATGAAGTTGACTGTATTCTCGTCTTTCGCTTGCGGGTGGAGTTTGTGTGACGACCAGGTCTCTGTTGAATACTGCTTCTGCTGCATAAGTCGCCATATTGTCTCTGCCGCCGCTTTGGTGCCTTCCGGTGAGATGGCGACGTCGATGGCATTGTCACAGATGTATTCGGCCGATTTCAGTACCCTGGTAGATGGGCGAGCAGTGGAGGAGCCAGCCCCGAGGCCGAGAGACTGGCGGAGGAGTGCCAGTAATTCTGGATCGGCCTCGTCATCTGACATCCTCCGCTCGCGGACCTTGAAGCAAGACTAGGGAAGTCAAGCACAGTGTTGACGATTGAATAGGTAATTGTATATGGGGGTTTTCGGTTCTGCGAAGTAGTCATCCTGAAATATCAAAATATCTGGTCGGAGATTTATTCCTCCGGAATGAAAATGATACCACGTGACGTTGATCATGCAAGGCACTGGAAGCGTAAAAACTAGCTATAACCACTAACTACCTAGGTACCTAGCGAGATGCCTAGTACAAGGACGCAGTGATCGTATAACAACACTGTACTTGTGGTACTAGCGATCCCAAGAGCCCCTGGTGTATCTAGCCTGGACAAGTTCACTATTAGCCCCTGTTGTGGCGGCCAGGCCTGAGCCGCAGCTGACGCAGTAGCCGCTTACCTAGGTACACAAGGACTTGTATGTACCTATAATGCCTGACCGATAGTGCGGTCACGGCCGTTCTGCAGGCGCCATTGACCAACAGCATCGCCTAAAGTGTGCCTAAAGAACTCTCCAAGGATACCTGCAGATGCAGGGAGATGCAGGGCCTGCCGGCTAGTTCTGTAATAATTCTTTTTATCACTGTGATAAGGCTCTAGGTTCTCTAGCCGTTAGGAATTCTCTTCCTTAATCCCATCCTCCCTCATCACTGCGCTCCGAGAAACTGTCCATCATCGTCTACCTTATCCCTTCGCTCACGGCCCAATTGGACTAGGGCTTTGTGCTTCCCTCTCTCACTTTACTTTCGTTTATCACTTCACCTCTTGTGTTTTATAACTTGTATCGTAGATTCCTCCTCCTCTCCCAGCGGGGTCATGCCACTTACCGGCTGAGGTCGCCGGCGCTTCTTCCTCTTCTCACAACCCAAACCATTGTTCATTCTGCCAGACAACCATCATGCCACGGGAAAAGTACGCCAGGCAGTCCCTGGGCTCTACATATCGACTAGTCAAGGAGGTAAGATAGGGCAAAAAGGCTTCTTGTCCCAATATTGACGGTTGGCTTCACCAGTCTCGTGTTCTCCTGGTCGGCGCAGGCGGCATCGGCTGTGAACTCCTCAAAAACCTCGTCCTTACCGGCTTTGGCGAAATCCACATCATTGACCTCGACACTATCGATCTAAGCAACTTGAACCGCCAGTTTCTCTTCCGACAAGAACATATCAAAAAGCCAAAGGCGTTGGTCGCGAAAGAGGTTGCGCAGAAGTTCAATCCCAATGTAAAGCTCATCGCACATCATGCCAACATCAAAGACAAACAGTTCAACCTGGAATGGTTTTCTGGCTTCAACCTAGTCTTCAATGCGCTTGACAACATGGATGCCAGGCGCCATGTCAACAAGATGTGTTTGGCGGTCGATGTACCATTGATTGAATCTGGTACTACCGGTTTCAAAGGACAAGTACAGGTCATCAAGAAGGGCAAGACTGCCTGCTACGATTGTACGCCAAAGACAACTCCGATTTCCTACCCTGTCTGCACAATACGGAGCACCCCCAGTCAGCCGATTCACTGTATTGTATGGGCTAAAAGCTATCTTCTGCCCGAGTTGTTCGGAGTGAGCGAGGACGAAACCCCTGAAGTCGACAATTCAGGAGATGGCGACAATGCTGAAGAGATTGAAAAGTTGAAACAAGAGGCGCAAGCGCTGAAGCAGATCAGAAATTCGATGGGGTCAGATGGCTTCGCGAGACAAGTCTTTGACAAGGTGTTCAAGGAGGACATTGAACGACTAGCGAAAATGGAAGATATGTGGAAAGATAAGAAGCCGCCGGAGCCGCTGTCCTATGATGATCTCGAACAAGAAGCCTCTTCAATTGACAGCTCCATATCTCTAGACGGTCAGCGGGCCTGGTCGGCCGCCGAAAATTTTGTGGTCTTCAAAGATAGCCTTTCACGCCTGTCGAAACGATTCGCCGAAGAGCAAGCCAAAGCATCAAAGGCAGATCAGCCGCCGCCAATCATCACATTTGACAAGGACGACGATGATACCATGGATTTTGTTGCGGCAGCAGGAAATCTTCGCTCAATCATTTTCGGTATTGAAACCAAGTCGAGGTTTGACATCAAGCAAATGGCCGGTAATATCATTCCTGCAATTGCAACGACGAACGCTATGGTCGCAGGACTCTGCGTGATGCAGGCGTTCAAGGTGTTGAAGGGGGAATATGCGCGAACTAGGTGGCTCTGGCTGTGGAATGGTTCCTTGCGGACGGATCAGTTGGAAACACCAAACCCCGAATGCCCGGTGTGCAGTGTGGCCATGGGCAGGCTACATGTCGACCTCGAAAAGGCCACGTTGAACGATCTGGTACAAGATGTTCTGCGTACGAAGTTGGGTTACGGAGACGAACTGGCCGTACTCAACGATGCTGGCATTGTCTATGATCCTGACCTGGAAGACAATCTGGAGAAAAAGCTGACGGACCTGGATATCCACGATGCGAGCTTCATTCTTGTGAAGGATGAAGAAGATGACAACCCTCGAATTGACCTCCGACTCGCGATTGAAGCGCACAAGCCGGCGGACAATTCGAAGCCAGTTGTACTCGTCGAGAAAGAGGGCGAGACGTTCGAAATTCCTCGGAAACCGGCAAAGGAAGTTGTTCCGAATGGGGGCCGCATCGACGGGGACGAAGCAAATGGCAATATCATCACAAATGGCGCCAGTACAGTACCATCAACAGGCAAGCGGAAGCGGGAACTAGGGGATGATGGCGAAGCAAGCGAAACACCGGCGAAGAAGCTACAAGGCCCCGTAGCTGCGGAGGTGGCTAAGAACTCGGCTCTAAACGCGATTGTTATTGACGAAGATGATGGGACCCTCTTGATTGCCGACGACGACTAGGAAGGCCCGCGGCAGGACGAGAACAAAGCAAAATGGGTTCACTTTGCTTGCACATGAAGCTCCGCATTTAGGAGCTTGGATGCCAGCGGTGGTCTCACAGTACACTTTATGCCGGCATGCCACACTGTCCAGTGTTTTATGGGGTATGCCAAGTACCTGGAAATGGCCAACTGCCTGATGGATGTTGCTTGCTCAGGGGATGGTTCTGGATACGGAGACCACTCTTTTGGGAACAAACTGGCTGAGATAGAACTGCCATATGACATGAGCTTGAAAGAGCAACTGTGTCCCAAGTGACTGGACGGATGAGTAGAATACAATGTGAACACATGTGAGCTCAGCGCTCTCGACATTGAAAAGGCAATAGCATGTTCTATTGTTCAATTCATCTCGTTGCATACGTGCCATTCGTAGGTATTGCTTCAGGGGGGAAAGCTGTGCTCGCTGCTATAAGCCAAGCTTACACAGCATGCATTATCACTGCTAAAAGTTACCCCTGATTTCACTAATAATTTCACTAACACGCGACACGCGTTCTGCCCCCTTTGACCGCTTTTCAATCCAACGACTGAACTTTTAATTATAACCTCCCGCCTAAATAATCTGTATTCCCACAATTCTTTCAAAATCTCAGACCTTGAAACTACCAATTGCTCGCGGCAGCAGTGGTCTGGACTGTACCATAATGGCTGTCAACGGCACTGCGTCCCCGTTCGTCACTCTGATCTCCGCTGACGGATTCGAATTCCACGTTCGACGCTCTGCCGCCTGTGTCTCCGCAACCATTCGCCGCATGCTGGATCTTCAGAGTAATATTCTCCCCTGCCCCTCGCAGCAATGCCTTCCAGTCTATGGGTCTTGGTAACTGACCTTGAGTGTCACAGGCAATTTCAGCGAAGCCCAGACCGGCATTTGCCACCTCGAAAACATCAGCGGCATCGTACTGGAAAAGGTCGTCGAATATTTCTACTACAATGAGAAATACCGTAACAGTGAAGGAGTTCCGGATATGGAGATCCCGCCAGAGATGTGCTTGGAGCTGCTAATTGCTGCGGACTACTTCATGACTTGAACGGAAGATGGCTGCAGCACTTGAGTGCACAAAATATCCCCCAAAACTGCAGATTTCACAACACCTTGTGCGAGGCTAAGTTGCCGTGGCGTCCTTGACAATTGGATGTTCAGTTGAGTTTTCACATGGTCCTCATCAGCCCGGGACACATGCAGAACCTGACGGGGCGGCGCCCTCGAATCATGACCGTCATCGTCATCGTCCTTTGCAGAGAGATCCTACTCTTCTTGTGGTATCCACATTCGACCCTACCTGGCGATATCTGCTGCCGGCATGTCTCTTACACTGACATGGATCCATCTTGGTGTGATAAAAATCAGAAGGCCATCTTCTGCTATCCTCGGCACTAAGAATTGACAGGAGACATGGCTGATATGAACTACGCTTCTGATGATGTGATGGACAAGCTCTGGTGTATCACGCTTCAAGCGTGAGGCCCAACAGCGGTGAAGATGTCTCAAATGCAAGGACCTGGACGAGCCTGGCAGGGATTCTTCAAAAAGCCGACATTGTCCGCCAATCCAGCATCTTCCTCCGCCGGGCTGGTTGTGCAACATATTCTCAGTCTTCAGACTTCTGACCATCATTTAATGACTGGTCGGACGACTAGCACCCCTGTTTCGACATGGAAATGCATGATGCAGACCTCAGTCCTCACCAGACATGAGACCTACACAGACAAAATAAGTATCTCTCAATCCATCCAGTACGCCCACCCTCTGTTTCCCGAGCTGTCTGCATATTCTTCGGCTTCCTGGGACATACGCTGGATTGCCCTAGCCTTGCAATCCTCTCACATTCCGTCTCTTTCCCTCTTATTTCAAAGCATACTACACCAATCCAACCCATCTCAAGCATATACGTCGCGCAATACCTGCTTTCCTACAGGCCGACGTCTATAGAAGATGGTAGATCAAACCCCTCCCTAGATCATCAGGCAGTCCGCCTGGCTTTTTCTCCATGCTGAGAAGCGGACGTTCTCTCAAGGGGAGACAGCACTCTCATCTTTCACCTGCACTGCAGACGAGTCTTTGTCAAATCATGCTCTACGCATCTAGGCTGTCGCTATGTTAAGGGGCCGAAGAGAAATGTTCATGTGGGAGCAGTGACGGTCTATGTCATGCTCACGTATCCTTTTCTCCGTAGCCTTGTCTTAAAACTGGTCCCGGTTCCCGGTCCAGTTCTCGCCGGCGTGGTATAGGGATTCTAGATACATTAATTGAACATCTTTATCACTCCAGTAATTATGCCGCTATATGCCTAGGGGTATCATGTCTAAATCTATCTAGTACCTTTGTAGAGTCTCTTATCATCAATCTGATGTGAAGCTCATCCATCATGGTTCGTCACATCGTACAAGAGAACAGCGATGCATGCATGCATCATGAACCTGCCTCCCTTCCCGTATGGCATGCAGTGCCTATTTTCCCGCTCAAAAGACCCTTATGCAGCACGAAACGCCATTAACGCCATGCTGCAACTCCAATAGACCCGAAGACCGAATTGACTGGCGCCTCACCTCAAGCGTAAACTAGCTCAGTTCGATTTCTTTTGAGCTTGGGTCCGTTCTTGACCTTTCTTCCCACGTCCGCCGGCGCCCCCTTTCCCCTTCCCTCTTCCTCCTTTCGATCCACCTCTGGTCTTCTCCTCGAACAATTTCTCCGCGCCAAAACAAGCATCACTCAACCGCAGATAACTAATCACACCCATATCGACGACGGCAAGCAAGACATTCCTTCTCCCATGCTTGATTCGCGTCTCTAATCTCCCGGCCTTGTCTTTCGACAGAGCATCCTCCGGTTGCGAATCGAGGAGGTCGCCGATCTGCGTGAGGGTAGGCAGCGATGTGATTCGCGCATCGACCACGGCGATACGGTAGTCCGGTGGAGGAGGGGCGGTTTTGCGATAGCTATGTGCCCCACTGGGTTTCCATACGTGAAAGTGTACGCGGAATGGAGGTTTTGGGTTCGGCCTTGGAGATTCTTGAGGAGGAGGAGGAGATGATGTAGATGTATTGTCGGCGGTCGGATCATGGTAAGGAATCAACGCAAGGGCACGGAAGATATCCGCGTAGTTCCTATACAAGCCTGGTGCCACTAGCGGGCCAAGTGAAGGGCAGGATCCTCCTCGACGCGGTCGGAATAGCCAGGATACTAGTCTGTGGATGAGGCTGGCCGGGCTTGTAGCGAAGAATAGTCGACCAGGCTGTGACGGCGTGACGATTGAAATGGCAGTCGACTCATGCAAAGGCTGAGGCTCAGACCCAGGTCCAGGCCCAGTATGACCGTTGACCGCTGCAGGATCGGTGTCATGCCACGTCGGGGCTCGTTGGACAATATAGCCGGCTCTTTTCAGTCCTGCATAGACGCTGTATCGTTCTAGAGTCAGGCCATCTTTGCCAATGAAACTGGCGTAAGCGCCCTGCAGACTCATAGGCAGTTCTCCCACTTTAGGGTCAGTGTCCTCCTGTCGCAGTGAAGATTCAGGATTGACCTGTGACGTTGTGTCCGTCTCTGGTTCCTCCCGACCCGGCTGTTGGTCTTCACTCGGCCTTCCATGGTCTCCCTCTTCAGAAGTCCCCGCCTCACAGTCCTGGCCTTCAGTGTTATCGGGCCACCTGATGTCCAAGCTTCCTCTTTCCAACAAGAACAGCGCCTCCTCGGGGAGCAGCCAGACCCAATTCCTCCGGTCCGCCTGGCCCATAACCTTCAAATGTGTGCTTTTGAACTTATACACCACGACACATCTGCCATGTCTGACGCCGCTGCCATTGTCGTCCCATCGCCAGTCCTCTTCGTTCGGGAAGTATTGGCCAACAAGGTGGCTCTTCCCAGAATGTACTCGTACCGCACTCAATGCGGTGTGCATGGCCAGACGGGCTGCATCGAGAGCTGACGCTTGCGACCGAGTGGGATTGGGTTCGAAGTCTTTGGTTCCTCGCTTTGGAATGATTGCTTGTCCGGTGCTCGAGGTGGAGGAGGTCAATTGAGCAAGAAAGCGAAAATCCTGGGTTTCATCTTCAAGGTCTTCCGCTCCGGAATGGAAGGTTGTAGGGATTGCATCTTCGTCCGCGTCGGCCATGATGCAGGTTGGTACTGGGGCAACTGGTCACGATTACGGCGCGTGACAGCTGAAGGACGAAAGAGTGCTTTATTGTTGAATGAGTAAACAGTATACGAGTACTCCATACACTTTCAGGTAGGGTTGAAATCGTCGCCAAAGACAGCAGGCGCGGGCGCCGCTTTAAGCCTTTTCACAGCCGCAAGCCTACAAGCAGCCCGCCACTACCTAATTTACTCTAGATACCGGTAGATCTTTCGGGAGTAACATCAGTTTGCCTGGATATCTCCTTGAGCCAGCAATGTACACAGATGTACCATCCTCAACACAGCAGAGGCGGAATCCCTGCTAGTAGGATTAACATCGCTGCATTCTGGGTGAAATGTGGCAAGGTGAGTCGAGTTGAGTCGCTGTGGCAGTGAGTCAACGTCGATATAGGCTCATGGCCGGTGCTGGCTTGGCATCAACCTCCCGCGTCATGATCGTCACCAAGCGTATGATGTGATGCAGTGAATGGGCACAATCCATCCCACCAGGCAGCAGTCATCCACCCTCTCATCACTTACTGCAGTCTACAGGAGAACAAATAAAACAATTGAGTCAAGTGGTCGAAAGATGGAACCTCAATTTCCATCCTACACACCTTACTCGGCTTCCTTACTCTCTCATGAGCAAGTCCCGGGTCTTCTGGCTGAACGATGGGCTACTCCAGCAGACAATTCCACCAGGATTACCGGTATTCGGTAGAAAACGACTTCCTGACCTCCTCGGGTGACAGGTTCCCATACGCCCAGCATGGCGGGCATCGTCAATGGGGTGACGAGCTGCGCAAATTGACCTTCGATGGCCGCCCACCGAATGTGGCTGCCGTCAGCCACGATGGCAAATACCTCGCTATCAGCGTTGAGCATGAAATCCAAGTCGTAGACACAGACACGTTCTCCGTGCAGCAGGTCCTTCGAGGCCACGATTCTAGAGTTGACGCTCTAGCTTTCCAACCAGGAGACTCGGACACGCTGGTGTCAGCGGCGATGAACAAGTTTGCCGGGTCCGCGCCCACGAAGCCAACGATTATATTCTGGAATCTGAAAGATCAAGCTTCGAAAGTTGACATCGCAGGAGATGCAGAGACTGTGGCTGGTCTGAGTATGGCCGCAGCACAAGCTGTACAGTCGAGGCTGACTGCAATTTCCTTGGACGAGACCGAAGAGACTGCGATGAGCAATGCATTCAACCCAGTAATCAGTCAAGTCCTCGCAAAGCACAACATCGTCAACAACCCACAACTGCACGGCCGCCTCGTGACCTCATTCCAATCCAAGCCATTCAGTCCCTCGGGGAAATGGATGCTATATCTGCCTGGCGACAGACCTCGTTCGAACGACAAAGACGACAGATGGATCATCACAATATACTCCACCGCGGACCACAAAGACCTGGCGACCCTAGCCGGGCACACCGACTACATCAGCTGGGCTGGTTTCAACGGAGACGAAACGCTCATCGGCTCCGTCTCCTGGGACAAAAGCGTGCGCATCTGGATGTGGGACCTAGGCAACTCTGCTTCTGAACCACGGCTCAAATTCAAATTCGAAACTTCTGGGCAGAACTGGACAGGCGGGTTCTCTCCGGACTCCCGCTACTTCGCCGCGACGTGCGGCGACGGCACAATCCATGTCTACAATCTCATCGATGGCTCCACGCTCTTCACGCACGATAGCGGCAAACGCTGGTGTCGGGCACTCGATTGGCATCCCGCTGGCAGCAGGAATCTCCTCTGCGTTGGCGGAGGCCACAGCGGGAAATTGCTGCTGTTTGATATCGAGACGCACACGGTGGTCCAAGAACGTGTACTTGGCGTGGACCGGGCCAAAAACATCGATGAGCAGCACCGTCGGTTCATGCCTCGTTTGCTTGAAACGACTGTCGTCCGGTTTGTGGATCGCGGCCGTAAGCTCGTCGTCTTTACGAGCGGTGACGGTTCTCCTGAGGTGTATGATTTGGTCGGGGAGCGGAAGTGGAGATTTGCGAGGAAAGGTGTTGACCAAGATTTGCGGACTGAGGAAACGGCGGACGAAGATGGTGATGATTTGATTAACAGCCTCGCAGGGTATGGCATGGAAGTTTGGGAGGACTTGAAGAAACGGCAGATCATGCTTGCCACCATCGATGGTGATGCTGTGCGGGTTTGGGCCGTACCTATGGCTCCAGATTGAAAAGGAAAGTCGGCACCACGCTGTAACGTGCAGTGATCCACGTACCTTATCGAAGCTCACCGTTCACCACAGGAGCCTGTGGCAAGCTGCAAGCTGCAAGCCCCGTATACCATAATGTCTCAATCATTTGCTGAGATCGCTTCCACGTAAAAGCCAGCCTTAGGATGGACGAGCTGGCCACCACCGAGAACATGCATCAAGCGTCAAGTCAGAGTGATGAACCCCCCGTAGCCGCGCATGGGGCCATATCTCGACTCCGCCCGGCTAGTAAGACTTAGGAGAGTCGGGAGATAGACCGTCGTGGCCCGAAAGTCAACCGTGCCCCAAGCACCAGGGCACTCCGAAGCCTCAGTTCACCCGGGATGACCTGTATCCATCAATCCAGCCTCAACTCTCTCATCAAGTGCTCAATTCCATCTTCAATGTCCCTCGCTCTTTGCGCCATATTGGCCTCTCTTGAGCCCTGAATATCAAGTTGTTCCCCTACCACTCGTCCGATCCCAGCGACACCAATACCACCAATGATATTGACGGCACCACTGCCACCACTGCCACCAACATCGACGCCACTCGCATCGACACCAGTCGCACCAATATCGACAGCAGGCCCCTGCCAACTCTCAGACCGAGACCCAGTCCCAGTCCCAGTCCTCAGCCCCAGCATCCGCATATTCTCAACGAGATAACTCTGCATGATCCCCGCCGCAGATCTGTACTGTGCGCTCTCCCGGCCCCAGGTGTGCAGAATATTGGCAAGGTTGCGCCGAATCGTGTCGAGCATCATGTCGATTCGGTCAAGTACCGCTTCCGCTTCCGCTTCCGCTTCCGCTTTTGCGTCCCTATCCCTATCCAGATTTGGATTCATCTGCGCTTCCAAGTTCAACGATGTCACAGTCTTCGCATCATCAGGATCTAGACATCCTAACTCTGCAGCTGCAGCTTGGCTGTAGTTGTAAGACATGAGAACGGCAGGTACAGTGGCCTGTGGCTGGCGTGGACTTGGATTGGGATTCGCGTTTACGTTTGGATGCTGTGGTGATGGTTGGTGTCGGAACTGAGCCTGCGACTGAGACTGAGACTGTCGGGTATTCTGCTCCATGACCCATGACTTTTCTTCTCAGTAAACTGACCGCATGACTACTCTATTGTAGTGATCTGAGTAGCAGGACGACGCTCATTGCCGACGTGGATCTAATTTGGACTGATAGAGGAGAAAGATGTTCGAGTTCAAGTATGGGCATGTATCTCAGCCTTGCAGCGTTCATTTTTGCGGACTAGTGTCCTGCTGCTCTACGCAAGGCTGACACGCAAGGCTGACACCCACTACATACCTAGGTACTTCAAGCCATCTTCGCAGGCACAGCACACAGCTACCTTAGCCATCTTTCAGGTCTTGGGCTATTCAGGATCATCCCCCAACCCTACTGCCCACAGCTGTTATTATAGCTCAACCATGGCTAGGTAGCCAGGCGTCAGCGTTCGTACGGCTCAACTCCCTGTGTCCACGAAGTTGCCATATCAATAAGATCAAATCAGTCATTAGACTATCGCATGGTGTCGTTTCTCAATATCATATCCATGACCAACGCCTTGCAAAAACAGAAGATGATGTAAACACACATAACCGCAAATCTAGCCTGATGTGGATCGTGCCCCAGATGTGGCTCAACCTCGCATCCAGACTTGAGGCTCTGCTCTGTAATGAGGCCAGCCGTCCTCTCCCGAGCGGATATCTCGTCGTTGCCGTTGCTTTCGTGCTCCCGTATGCTATACGGGAAGTCCCCACCATGGCTACTGCCGTCCCATGGCTGCTGCAATTGCTGCTGAAGTCCTAGCGCTTGGTGACAATGCCATAATGAGAGAATCATTTGGAGGACCAGGGTTATGTAGGATATCCGTATGCACTAGACGTGCCAGAGAGATCCGGTGGTGATCCATGGTGAGCAGCGGGTGATATCACGAGCACCTCGAAGTTGAAATCGCACGAAATGCTATATTGAGCAGAAGCAGAGTCCGGTCCATGTCAGTAACCTGGAGAGCCCGGACCACTCATTCAATCAATGGTTTCTTCACCGATCCGACCAATGCAACACCGAGGCAGCTCATGGCATTTGGATCCGAGGCGCGTATAATGGTGGCTAGGGGTAACATTGGATTGTCCGCATTTAGATGGTTAGCGTCTCGCGCAGCTTGTTCGATCGCTTCCATTTCAGCCTTGCATGCCGCATTATCCAGAGGGCATACTACAATCGGCTGCTTCAGGATGATATCTTTGGCACCGTTCATTGAAGCCTATGCGCCGTCAGTTTCGGGGTTCCCTCGTTTCATGCATTGCCTTACCTTGACGGTCAAGTAGTATTCGACTTTGTACAAGCCTGCGGTTGTAGTAAAACCAGTTACTGCGTATGTTGGGAACGCCGCCTTACCACGAGGCATGATGCCGTCTGCATCTCGAAGATCATTGGCGGGGAAAACAAGTCCCAGATTCGTAAAGTAGCCTGCTTCGGGCATTTTCACACCTACGTTCTCTGTCTTCTTGACCAGACTTTTGGTTTTCCGTTGCGGCTCGTCGCCTTCGTGGTTGTAAATGACTTCCTCATCAATGCCTATTTCGATCTTTCGAATCGTCACCTTGCGTGCCTTGCTCAACCAATCCGGATTCGGTGACAGCTTGATGTAAACGCTGACCGGATCCAAAGGTCCATACGACCATTTGGGTAGAGATATGCCCAGAGTTACCAAGTGATCCGAAACTCGTTCTGCTGATTCACGACGGTTGTACATGCCAAACGTCGAAAGGGTGTCGTATCGTGCGATCGGCACAGGGAATGTATATTGCTTGCGATCCCCAGATCCGTAGCCGACCGTCACCACCATCTCATAATAAGTTTCGGCCGTCCTCCTCGGTAGTTGTAGACTGGCTGGCGGGACTCTTCTGGCAGTCTCTTGTCCTCCACGTCCAAAGGGTATGAAGATGACGAACGGTAAGTCCATGTACATAATCTCTTCGGATTCTCTGTTGGCCGGACACCGAAACAGCAACATTTCCTTTCCCACTGTTTCAGTCGACTCCTTCCTGGGCGCCGCCAGATGTTTCTTGGTCACCGAGTCTGCATGGGGATGGATGCTCTCTCGTCTTTGCAGAGAAATGGTGACGATGGAGATATTCACCGGGCTCGAGATACCAACCGCAGGTCGAATTTCGACCGTCCCTTCGATACGAGGCTACCGGATGTCAGCACGTTTCTGAGAGCGCTATTACCGCCTTAGAAACTCACCCGTGTGGCCGAGATCCCAGGATACCCGACCAGAAGATTCGTGTTTGGACGGCCAGACACCCGCACAAATGCGCTCATCTTCTCATGGAAAGGGAACTCAAGTTGGGAACATTAGGCGTGCTGAGGTGTGTCTTTTGCTCACGACCTCTGATAGAACAGAGAAATTCCGGCGGCCTGGTCCTGAGCGACAGAGTGAGGCCCATAGAGACGTCGTCGCAATGTTGGGATTACATGCAGGAGGGAGCTAGAGTCGTTGCCTTGTGCTTTGTTGTCATATCAATGAAGCACCGAACGTGGGTAGTATCTCGACGTCGTTCTGCTTTTGGCAAGGTACTGGCTAAGAATGGTGACTGGCAACCGTGGAAGCCGGGGTATCGTATGAGTCCGTGAGGATACAGATAAAGGCTGTAAATCCTAGAGGATGCTGCCTGCAATGATAGTGGCATAAGCTGGGGCTGGATGTGAGTTTGGGTCGTGAGCGTAGGGCGGCTCGTGGAAATGTGGACGCAGCACCGCAGGCGCAGGTAGTGGTGATAATAACAACAAATAACACTCTCGGAGGAGGGTGAGATTCCAGCGGAGTCGAACACGACACGACTTGGTCTGTACGGCAACAGGCAAGATATGCTGCCTACCTTGCCATACCTAGGTACCTAGTGGATTTGTCTATATAAGTAGGACAAGCCGCTTGTTAACACATTGCACAATTGCTGCATCCTGCACTACTCCTAAGGTACAAGAGTCATGATTCGCATTCCCAGGGTGCGAGAGGCTTGCCGGGCACACTTCATGCATACCTTACGATGGACTGCCAATGGGCCTCCCTGCCTTGTTCTGTACGGGGTTAAACGCTGCCTAGAGAATCTACCAGGAGCCTTCTCACACTCCGTAAGTGCCTGGTATCGGCTATCCTGGGTAGACAAGTTGGAATACATACCTCAGCCTGGTAGAAACTACCAAAGTTGCAAGTCAAGGTCTGTATTTTCCAGCGTACATAGATCCTAGAATCTGCATTACTCCGTTGGAGTGTTCTTTAGGCTTGATATGAGCCTCTGTAGAAAATTGGCTCACCCTACCAGTAGCTAGATCACCTACTACCTACCTAAGGCACCTATTACTCAGGACCGCAACCGTGGTTTTCAAGTCACATCCCATCCATGTCTGCCCCCCGGAAAGCCTCGCAAGCGGCGGCTTCATGGTCTCCCAGTGCTCTCTGATGGAACCGCCTTCCGCTTGAATTGGGTGGTCTGTTGTCCCCCATCCGTGCTGCTTTGCAGTTCGCAATCTGAAGGCCGGTCTCTCTAGCTGGGAATAGATTCGACAAGATACATTGGTATGCCTGATCGCTGGCTCGTCGACGGACTGGGACATGTCGCCAACAAACCGTGGTTGGCGCGTTGAAGGCCCGCTGTCCACGTTTTGGACCATCCTCGCCCATGTACACTGCTCCCCCCTCCGAATGTTGAGATTGCAAGGCTATTTCACAAACGTGGCCGGGTCCCAGTTGGTCTGGCTTCGATTCTCGATCCCTGCTCCTTGGACACTCATGAGGAACTCCTTCCAACCATTGAGGCCTCTGCACAGTGGTAACCGGCTTGTGGCGCCGTCGATGACTGCCCATTCAGGGCTAAGCGGCAGTAATTGAATCTTCTCAAAGGGATAGGTAATCCCAAAAGGTCCTTTCACCGTCAATCAGCCTGCCAGAGGATTCGCATGTATCGTCACGCGTTCGAGGATGATTTTCTCGTCTTTGGGTCGGAATTTCTTGTCAACACTAACACTTTCCATTTTCTCAAGAGTACCGCCTTCTTCGGCGCCGTCAATGACGCGCCCAAACACCGTGTTCTTGCCGTCAAGGTGTGAGGCCTCTTTAAAAGTGATAAAGAATTGACTGCCATTGGTGTGAGGTCCTTTATTGGCCATCGCTACCATGCCTCGACCACTGTGTCGCAACGCTGGTACCTTGATCTCATCCTCGAAATACTGGCCCCAGATCGATGTGCCACCTTTGGGAATGGGGTGATCTGCCGTGTTCTGAGCGCTCAACGACGTGTCTCCTCCTTGGACCATGAATTCAGGGATTAGTCTGTGGAAAGGTGTGCCATCGTAGGCTCCCGAGGCGCAAAGAGCCAGGAAGTTTTCGGCCGTCTTAGGGACCGATTCGCAGAAGATTTCGATCTTGATGTCACCGTGAGTGGTATGTAGCTGCTAGTAGTCAGTCTTTGAACAATGAGCAAGAGGATCTCACTTACTGTGACTGACATGCTGCAGGAAAAGATCCATAAAGTGGCAGGGGACTTATCAGATGACCGAAGAATCCTCGACGGCCAGGATATCTAGGTCCACGATCGTCCAGCGAACGGAGGCCGACAAAACAACATGGGAATCGCAGTGGAGATGAACCAAACTGGTCACGTGGTTTGGTCCTTGCGGCCTCGCCTTCTCCTGAACCAGCTAAGTACAGGACCACAGCACCTAGACCGGGGCCTACCAGGCACCTTAGGTATTGTAGGTAGGTCCCTTCTATCAAATTACGAGCTACAGCAAAGACAATAGTAGTTGTTGGTTCCCAGTTCTGCATGATTTCTCGGTCGTTACCTGTATACCCTCATAAAATCCCTGACGCCGTCGCCATAATGCGGTCGGCCTTTGGCCATCTTTCAGTTAGAAGCATTTTCTGTACGAATGCATGATGTTCCAGGTCTCTTCGCACGCAATCATCCATCACAGTTATATAGTCGTCACAATAGAATAAGAAGCCCTGCCCTAATGGTACAAGTCGAGCATCTGCTCTGACATGCCGAGAATCGAAAGTGTACAAAGTGATCAAATCATTGATCTGAAATAATATCCTCAATGACGAACGGTGCCGGCAAGACCTCAAGTAGCGGCTGATAGTAGAGCCCCGTTCTTCTTGGAGATCCAGTGCATCAACATGTCATCAAGTTGTGACTGCATCTCCGCTAGTTTCGTCCGCTCTTCTGAAAAGAGATTGTGGATGAGAGGGTGGTCAGGCCCGACCGGAGTAACATTTGACTTGTCGTGCACGATGATGAGGAGGTCCTTGATGTCTTGGTCGTTCTCCATATACATTCGGAGAGACGCATCTGACCATGTCGGGGTAGACCTCGAGGTCGACAGAGTATGGGTAGCACTGGTTGGCGATGGTTTCGAAGTACTAGCGGTTCCGTCCGAGTCCGTCTGGGTGAATTCTAGAGGGGGAGGGGATGAGGGCGCAGTTGCTGCTTGAGAAGCTCCATACTTGCTATCTCCTAATCTGTTTGGGGTCGAAGGTTCAATGGGTGAAACCTGCATGGCCGAATCAGACCGTGGTGGTAGCACCTGTGCATTTGTGATGGGGGATATGCTCTGGCGATCCTGTTCCTCAGCCGTAGGAGTCTCGTCGTCCCCTTCAGAGTCGCTGTCGTCTATGGCAAATCGCTCTTTAGCTCTCTTGGAATAAGTAGGCTTGATGCCGAACCCACCATCCTGGCTTGTTGAAGGCGTGGATTTCAAGGCATTGGTAATGGGTGAGAAGATAGATCTCTTCTCAGTGAGAGAAGGGAATCTGTTTACTTGAACCGGCGCCTGGGATTGCAGGGCCTCGGGCTTCGTCACTTCTTCTGGCTGCGGAGTCTCAGATTCGACTCTTCGAACCGTCGGTGGTGCGGGCGCAGGCCCTGTCGGCGCAGGTGGTATGGCGCCTGGAGAAGGATCGGACGAATCTCGTTGTGGAGCTCTAGATTCAGTGGGTGAGGCCTTGGGCGAACTAGTTGGAGGCGTCTTTTGTAATTTACTCGGCTTTCTCTCAGGACCGCTGTCCAGCTTTGTTGATGGCGACTCCAAGGAGTCTTTCGAGTGCGGCGATTGGTGAGAGTCTTCCGCAGCTCTCTCGGTCTCCTCGTGGGTGACGCCTTTCTTCCGCTTGAACAGGCCGCTGAGCATGCCCTTCTTTTCCTTTTTCTTCTCCTTTTCCTTGGATTTGTCGTCGCTTCCAACAATCTTGTCAAATGTCTCCAGACTTGGCTGTTGACGTACTTCTTGCTCAACAGGTTCGCCAGTGTCTGTGTCGCCCCGCAACAGTCGGGGAGTGAGAGAGATCTTCTTCGTTTCAGCTGTGTCATCTTTGAAAAATGAGTCTGTGTTGCGGACCACGCCTTTCCGCGACCTCTGGGCAGGCTCTTCGCTCAGTCCTTGCTCTAAACGGGTATTTGGCTTTTGTCTCTTTGTGGGACTTAAGACCTCGTCCTTCAAGCTGTCATTGCTGGTCGTCCGTTGGATGCCGTTTGTAGTGACTAGGCCACGTGGTTCTTGTGATTCTTTCGCTGCAGCAGATTCCCCTTCATCCTCGTTGGCCTCGTCGTCAGACGTGTCCAGGCCCGAGTGCTCGAGATGACTCTCCTCGTCCTCATCCTCCTCATCAGAGTATTCAAACTCTTCGGGCTCATGATACGTGGGAGGAGCGAATTGGACGGTTTTAGCATTCCTTCGACGCATTGCTATTTTCAGAGGATTTTTCGACTTTTCAGGGTTATCGCCCAGCATGGAAGCGGACAGCTATCATCCGTCAGTGAAGCCTCTAACGGAGGAAGGTTTACATACATCGACGTTCCTGTGCTTGTTGAGTCGAGCCAATCGTTCGGTCGGCGTCTCGATGTGCTCTGCGGGTAAGTAGCCTGTAGAAATTAGCCAGCTGAAGCCTGAATTCCCTGTGGAGCGGCCTACCAATGCTGCCATCCTTCACAACTCTCACGAGCCACCAGTAACTGTTACTATCATCAAGCAACACCATGGTATCTCCTTTCGTGGCATTGGCTTGGCCTTCGACCGTGGCGACAAAGGTGTGTAAAGCATACACAAATTCGAAGTCAATGTCCTCTACTTCTCGTAAGCATTCTCCTCCCCAACCGGAATCAATGAAGCGATCGTCAAGAGAAAATTGAAAATAATCGGCGTCATCGTCTGAACTTGACTCTGAATACGGCAAACAGGTCTCGCCGTCTTCCCAATCATTGTCATCATCGTACACGAGATCCTCCTGGTAATCATCGCCCGCATCGATTGTACTGGCCAAGACTGGGTCGACTAGAGGCAACAAGTATCGCCTGAAATCTTGGGATTCGGATAAAGGGATATCGCGATCATGGGGCGATAATTCGATGCTGCGAGGTGTGGGTGATGAACCATCCGAGAGTGATGCATGCTGCTTGTAGCCAAACGGCTGACTTCTCTGCGCTTGGACCTGTTCCTCCTCATACTCACCACGATGACTTGCCGATTCAACGAGGTGCGATGGGCGCAACGGAAAGTGCTCAGGGGTGGAAGAAAACGGTGATGATGAAGAGAAATTGCCTCGAGTCGGCGTTGATAGAGAAGCCGGGGGAAGCTCCAGAATCCACGGAATCCGCTCGTGGGGGCCAGGGGGGGTAAGAAGTATTTACCTTCTTCAATTGAGGGCGAACTCGATATTTTGTCCATTAGGTCGTCATCCATGTCCTCATCCTGGGAATCCCCGCCTTCCCCGTCGTCAAGGTCCTGCCGGTGATACCCAGTCCCGACTCCTCCACTCTGTAAAAGGATATGGTCGTCGTCGCCGTCATCGTCCAGATCATCGTAGAAATGCTGGTCGGGCAAGAATCCCCCATTGGGTCCGTCTTCCGAAGCCCGTGGGCTAATGTGCTGCTGCTGATAAGCCTCCTCTTCGGCGTGTCTCAAAGTCTGTGCCTGATGAGGTGCTGCTGGCCCGAAACCATAAGGTGAAGGATGTGCAGGTTGCCGTGTATGGTCCTTGGCAGAAGGCGCGTCATGGGCTTGCAGATCGAGAGTATCTAGAAGCATGATGTGTGAGCAAATAAGTTGCATTGAGCGATCATTCCCAACATCTGAATCTTCCTGGGACGTATCTTACCAGCTCTCACAAGCTGCGGCTTGAGGGTGGTCATTGCGCGCACCATCTGTGCGGAAGCCCGAGTGTCGCGTTGTGTGCTCGCCCACCAGAATCGACGGGCTTCCCAGTGATTCAGGTTGCATAGAGGTGTAGTAAGGCGAAGAAGAAGCCGAGTCCGCAGAAGCTATACTATGGCTAGGGACCGGAGGCGTGTGCAGGGACAATCGGCAAGACCAGCTTCTTCGATGGGAGGCGCGGTAACGACTGGTGGTTTGAATAGGAGCCAGCTCGGGAACGGCTTGTGAGGTAACGGGTATCGACGCGGCGCGAGGATCGCAAGGGCGACTGGGCAACGAAAAGAAGGACCGACTGGGATTCAGCAAAGCAAGAGGTGCGCACGCGCAGGTACAGGTGTAAAAGTTGAAGCGAGAGTTGGAAACGTTGTGATGAGTGTATGTATCGGACAGGATTGCTGGTGATGATGGCTGGAAGTGGACTGCGCGAGGAATTGGCTTTCTCCCTAATAATAATAACGTCCGTCCAACGGATCGACACGAGAAATCCGGCTGCGAAGGAGGTGTGTTTCAAAGATTGGCACTGGGCCGCTCGACGGAGCTGGGCACGGGGTCAAGATTCAGGGACAGACGCTTTAGCGAATTGGCGCTTAGGCGGCTCGGGGGAGCAGAAGCGACTAACGGGGGTTAGCAACTCAGCAAGGCCAGGCTGACTGCATGATGATTGGGGGCGACCTCCGCTTCTCCTGCAAGAGCCTCGTTAGCCCCAAGGAGCACAACTAAATAATAACTGGATTCCGGGCGCCAGTTTGAAGTGCTTCTACAACAGGGCCTGCCCGGTAATTTGTGGGGGTCACTAGCAATTGCGCTTTAACTGGCTTAGCTGTTGCACCTAAACCCCAACCTATGGGTGCTGCCAGATGCCTATAACATAATGTAGAACAGGGAGGAGGCGTAATACAGGCCATCGTCACCAATCGACGTCCATCGGCATCGGCGCTGTCTATGATGGAATCTGCTGGCAGACAGGATATTCATCATTTATGATAATAAAACATATTCCTGAGGTTCTGACTGTTCTTTTCGGCCCTAGTCAACATTGTGGTCAAGCCACCGGGTAAACGCCCTTAGGCCGCCTGGACATACTAGAGGGTCGCAAGCAACGAAAGCAGCCTCGGTGCCCTCCGGTCAAAGCCTGGGGTGCCCGGGCCATTGTCACATTGCCCAGCCTTTTCACCTACCTAAGGCACCCAGGCACCTAGCCAGGTAGGTGCCAGGTAGGTACCTATGGCTGCTGGTTCCGGATCGCCTGCTCTATCCAAGGGATGCAAAAGTAAGAAGATGGTCCAACCCCTCCTCCTTCGCATCGACTGCGCCTGAGATTTTGCCGACTGCAAATCCTGAGCGGACTACGGGGTATGTACAGGTAAGTTCTTCATGATCATCATCGCCCACAGTAAGGTACTACTACGGACTCTACGCCAGGCTGCTGATCTCCGCTCCGCACCAGCCTAACTCCAACACGCAGGCGCCTAGCAGGTTGCCCTTCTTTCTTGCACGTGGGTCAAAGACTTTTACCTCACCTTGACTTTGTTCTGCTGCTCGACTTCGGTACGCTTGCGATCGACCAGCAATGGGCTGCCGTTGCTCACCCCGCTGAGACTATAAAGCTTTACCATCATCCGCCTCAGGGAAACCGAGTCAGCGCCGTCCTCGTCGCTTCAAACTGAGTGTACCTCACCTAGCTCACGGCTGGCCGTAATGGCACCGGCCGACAATGTTCACCACTTCGATCGCCTGCGCCTCAACTCGGACGATGAAGATGATCTTGCCGTGTTAAGCGGGGAAGAATCTTTCAACATGGAATACCCTCTGGGAAAGCCTTCGGTGCATTCGCGACCCTCATTAAGAGCGTCTGCTGCTAGTCAAGACACCATCCGGGCCACTGCGACTCCTCCCATGAACATTCCGGCAGTGAACGAAGGCCCAGCCGTGATAGGCGAAGCTTCGAACCCCTCTACATACATCGACCATTATATGCGCCACCGGAACCCTTCTGTCAGTTTCAACAATGAGATCAGGTTAGATTCGGGCCAAAGTCAGAGTATGGCGGAGCCCTTGGAGAAACCTACAAAGGCCCTGGATCGTGGACGCTTCTCGACGCAGGCAACTACGGACGGAATAAGATCTTCACGAGCGCACAGTGAGTCGGGAAGGTCATACTATGATCCTGTCACTGGCCGTTATCTGGCCAAATATTCGCAGAGCCCCCCGAGGGAGCAGCCTCGCATCGGCGAGGGCCGCTTTCCTCTATTGCAGACGACCGTGGACGCAATGGCCAGGGAATCGGAGACTAACTCGACCCAACCTATTTCGCTGACGTCTGAATCGACCATGTCTCCTCCTAGTGAGGCAGTTCTGACCCCCGAAACCGAGGACAATTACCTGTTATCCCCTACGACCGTTTCGCCTGTCGCTCAGGCTTTTTCGTACGACGAGTCCAAGCCATTTCGACGCACTGCGTCGCAGCGATGGAGAGACGGTGATTTCAGCTCACCACCACAAGATTTCTTCTCACGTGCTGGAAGTCTGCGCAACAAGAGTATGCGTGACTTCGCTGGTCGCGCATCGCGCCGGGAGACCTCGGGCTCTACCAGATCCCCGAGATCCGCTGCTTCCTCTTATCTTCGAGCATTCTCGATGAGCAGCGGAACAAATGGAGAGGCAGTCGACCATGGGCCCATTGCCTGTGATGCCGAGGGGCAGACTATAGGCGACGATTATGTGCTTGGCAAGCAGATTGGCTATGGAGGGTTCAGCACGATCAAACAGGTAACACAACTTCATGACGGCAAGCAACGGACCCTTGCGGTCAAAATCGTGCGTCGGCATATTGAAGATAAGACAGAGGCCGAGAATGAGCAAGCACAAGCCGAGTTCGAACATGAAGTCGAACTGTGGCGCTTCCTCAACCATCGCAACATACTACCCCTAGAAGCGGTGTATAAATTCGACGAGGCCACTTTTTGTTTCATCCCCCTCAATACCGGCGGAACACTCTTTGACCTGGTGCGGGCCAACCGCAGCGGCGTCCCACAAGAACTTGCAAAGAGCTATTCGTACCAGCTTGTCTCAGCCCTACGCTATCTCCACCTCGACGCGCGGGTCGTGCACCGCGACGTCAAGCTTGAGAACTGCCTCATCGAGCCAGGCGACAATGAAGGACCAGGTCTCCTGCGGCTCTGCGACTTTGGGATGGCAGAGTGGCTCTCGACAGACAGTAACTCGGGCCCTCCAAGCCCACGCTTCAACCATACCGACAGGCCTCCTCAGAAACACATTGGACCAGCCGACACCTCGACGTCGGCTTTCGCGGGAGGCAGCCTGGAGTATGCCGCTCCCGAGATTCTACGTGTTGCCGAGCGAATCAAAGGCTCCGGTGAGGCCGAACGCGCGATCGTCTCTCCTGCTGTCGACATGTGGGCATACGGCGTCTGCGTGTACAGCATGGTTGTCGGGTCGCGACCCTTCCAGAGCTCTTTTCAGCCACGTGTGGTCATGGCGATCCTGGCAGGCAACTGGAACCGCGACGTGTTACGGGAGAAAGCAGGCGATGATGTTCTTGAGGTGGTCAGCGGATGTCTCGAAATGGACGAATCCGATCGCTGGGATGCGACAAGAGTCATGGATTCTGCCTGGTTAGAAGAACTGGCAGATGAAGACGACAGCCTGCAACACGGCGCGAATGGCTGGCGACTGTGATCACTGCCATGGGCCGGGTCTCTATGAAGACCACAGGACATGCCAGCTCTATCCAATCCAGTCGGGTTGACTTCAGACAGCTTCTCCCATCTATGTTGAAGTCGCCCACATCACGAACTCTATTCTTTTCACTCTCCTGCATTCCCACGACCCAATGCAGGAACTTTGGCACAGGAAGAAAGGCCACCTCTACAGCACTATGCACTATGCACTATGCCCGACGATGTCTTTCAACATGCATCCACGACTTCTATGAACGACTCTTATGCTCGGATGTTGTATTTGTTTTCTACGTAAGGCGCTCACGGTCCACTTGTTCGGTTATTGGCTTTTGGGAAAACGGGGAAGAATCACGGCGTCTCTGCCATTCTCACTTGTTGTAGCCTATTCAGGCCGACCCTGGACTCTGCGCTCGATGTTCACTCACTCTCTCTCTTCCTCTTTGTCTGAACACCCTATGTCACTGGCTTCGAGATCGCATGGGCCACGGGACGGCACAGGATGGACGCTGTATTACTATATTTCACGAACCCCTCGATCTTTCTTATTTCGTCTCCTCCGAGATTGACTCCAGCTCCAGATTTATGCAACAGACATGCGTTGGCGCCGGGGATTTGCATTTCTCGGGCTAGGACACAGGAAGCAGTCATGAGATACCTAGGTAGCTTTTAATGTCCAGTAAAATGTGATACCCGCTCAGATCCTGCATTGTTGTATTTGCTCCATGCCGTTCCTTGAGAGTGTGTGGTCTCTCTTTATGCTGAGGCCGGTGCAGTGAGGGCTCCGGACTAGTACCTAGGTACTTGAATTGCTTAAAAGCTGGTAACAGAGATACAAAAACACACGAGGCGTGTTTGGAGTAGTCTAATCGGTAGTAGTACATGGAGGACGAGGAATTTATCCAGACTTCTCAGCCTTGTGTATCTCAGGCAGCCCTCTGCTGCGCCAATTCGTCGTCGAGAAGAACCGAGCAGAAACTGGACGTCCATCCTGAGTCTCCGCTGCACAATGAGCCAAGATCCGTCTTCATCAATTGATTCCACTCCCAACAAGCTACGCCTTGATGTCGAGTCACCCGTTTGCGGTCTCGAAATTCATCCTATGTGTTGCATAGAACATGATCGTACAGTTATTAATTCTCCTCTCAAAGTTTGATCGTCGTATTATCATCATCGTGAACAAGTCACTTGGTCCCAGCTTGTGTTTCGCATCTAGCCGTGGGTGTGTGTCCAACCTCTGTCGCCGTAGTGCTTCTCCAGTCGCAAAGATGCTGCAAACCCACGCTTGCCGGACCGATAATCAAAACAATGCTGCTATCGGGGTATCTTCTTCTCGTGCTCGAAATTCGACAATGCAAATCCTTCCGTCATGACAACAGATAAATCAGCATGGTGATCAGGTATAGCGAAACAAGTTGGATTTGGAACGTGCTCGAAGGGCCGGCTCCAGAGCCAAAGGATCCGTCGAAGGGACTGCCGCCCCCACTGTCACTGTCCGAACCCTGCACATCGGCCGTTTTTGTCGAAGATGCTGCGGTAGATGTGCTCGAAGCTGAAGAAGAGGAGGACGAAGAAGAGGAAACAGTAGTTGATGTCGAAAATGAAGAGGAAGTAGTCGGGCTTATTGACGTGGCCGAAGCAATAGACGTGACTACAGATGACGAGGTCGATTCCAAGGTGCTCGTTTTGCTGTCAGTACTCGTCGTATCCGCCGATTCGGATTTGCTGCTGGAAGCCGCTGATTGGGTGAGAGATGAGGTTGTCTGGGACGTTGCGGTCACCATTGCGGAAGATACTGCTGCCGTAGACTCTGCCGAAGTCGTAGCGGTTGTTGTCGAGATGGCATTGTTCGTGGTACACAAATAGTCCACAACATCTCCGATAAACAACTGGCCGATCAAGGAGTTTTGAGCCGCTTGCTGACCCTGGCACGCGCGTTGGATGAATGTCTGCGCCGCCACCAATGCCGCCTGACAAGTCTTCGAGCAAGTGTCTTTCCCTCCAAGTGCCGGAAAGTCATTCACATTGCAGCCGGCAACAGGAGTGCTGTATGCTATCGTACAGGAGTCGGAGAATCCGACAATGGGTTGTATTCCGGGGAATGACACTGTCGCAGTCGAGCTCCGAACTAGCGCATTGAAGAGAACAACAAGTGCCAGGTGCCGGGTGTTTCGCAGCTCCATTGCTTTATGCAGGAACAAGGACTTGCTAGAAAGAAATTGCGTGGTATTCGTAAAGGAGGAAGCATGGATTGGGCGGAGGTCGAAAGAGCAGATTGTTTGTATTATGATACCGACAGGATTTCAGTGAAGACCGGTTCACGGGACGACAATGATTGTTATGGTGTGCCCAAACAGCAGGCTCCAAGGTTGATACTATGTTGATGAAGGCGTACTCCCCAACGACAACATGGCCTTCAGCAGTTGCGGATATGATTGCGTTGTATGGCAGGCCTGGTGTTCTCAATAATGCGTTCCTGGTTGTTCTGGTAAAACAGTTCGGACAGAAGCAGAGTCCAGCTTTTTGGAGGATTCCAAGCAGTGAGCAAGTCTCTTCTCAACGAGTGCTTTGCGATTGCTATCCCCTCTTGGACTCCGCTGCTTAGAGGCCGGTTGTTGATGGTGGAGCAAGAGCGTCGCCGATGAACCTCTCTGGTGAAAGAACACGCTCAGTATAGTCCTGCGTTAGTCTGTGCTCGCCAATACCAGGATTGCAGGAGCAAGCAATACCGACCGGTATGGGGTTGGCAACAGATCTCCGGCGATCGCAATCAAATATCGCAGCCTGGTGGGAATGAGATCGTCGGATGATTTTATCTTGAGCGGATCCCGCCCTTTGGTCTGAAACACGATGGACGTGAGCACAGATGCCGCTGGCCGCCTGTGTGGACTTATATCTTTTTAAATCCCTTGTGATGTCAGATTGTTCCCTCTCTTCCGGAACAGTGCGAGGTGCCTTCCTTTGGATGTTTGAGGTTCGCTTGGGCTGGTTGAGGTGGGCCAGGGATGAATGATCCAGGGGCGATCACGGCTGTCAAGTGAGTAAGGTCTCTCCCTACGGTCAGCTCCAAGCGTCTACGCAGCATAACACTTGCCTTCTCAGTCTATCACCGCGAGAAAGGGAGGAAGAGACGAGGGAATTTGTGATCAAGCGCTCGCCTTCTCTTGTTCCTCGACACGGCCAGATTGATACCCGGACAAACACGCATTAGCACAAGCGGCTCCCCCTATGTGATACATCGCTACCGACGACCAGGTGACCCGGGCGGTTGGTGGAAGCCCTCCTACGAGTTGCAATGGAAGGTCGTGCGGATTCTGTGACAGTTGTGACCCTGCGTTAGGGATGTAGACCACGAGGCTATGCTATGAACGTCCATGAAGGGCGGCAGCATGAAGCAGGAGATGTAAGATCGACAGGGGAGACTGTCGATATGATTGGCAACGATGCGAAGTGCCAGGGGTGAATCCTGAAGCACCGCCAATCGTCCGACGGTGTACAGTGGAAACGGGGTGCGGAAGACGGGTCGCTGGCACTACAAGACACCTATCGAGCAACACGCCGTCAGCGGTCAGCAGTCAGCAGTCATAGTGACCGCGGGGGTCAGCGGCTGCTTTGCCAGCCACACTGCTCCAATTGTACCTAGGTAGTTTGGAACGGCGGGATGTTGCTATCGACAGGAGATTGAAAGCAGAGAACTCATCGTTTCGACGCAAGAAAAGCATGTATCGTTCGTTATATGAAGTGGAAGGCCTCCAGGCATCCATCCATCGCAGTCACCGCGCACCGCAGGCACAAATAGCATCGGGATTGGCTCGGCAAACAAAGCCGGTCACGTGAGAGTCACCTGACAGCTATCCAATATTTCATCCCATCTATGGGATGAGCACGCCTCGGAATCTGACCTTCCCACTGACCATCTTTTCCAACCCTTCATTCGCCTTATCGAGAGGGAACTTCTCAATCATCACGTTCACACCGTGCACCTGGGCGAACTCGATGGCTTCCTCGCTGTCCAGAGCATGACCACTCGGCCACGCGCTGATGCTCAAGCCCTTCTGGATCATGGATGCGGTATTGATCTCAACTGGCGCAGATGCCGCCAGAATAAGCAGCTTGCCCAACGGGCCGAGTCCCCCCGAGCAACTGCGGAATCAGTTTCTCGTTCGGAGCGGTGAAGATGATGCATGACGCCCCGCCCAGCTTCTGGAGCTGTTCACCGATGTCACCCTGGGATGCGTCGATGTATTCGTGCGCCCCAAGTTGCGTGGCGAACGCTTTCTTCTCCGAGCTTGACGAGATGGCAACCGTCTTGAACCCCATTTTGCTGGTATATTGCAATGCGAGATGACCTAGACCACCTAGGCCTTGGACGGCGACGACTGAACCGGGAACAATATTCTGGTGTCTCAAGGCTGAAGAAGGGGGGAGTTTGTCAGCCAGGCTTTCCACAACGGCGACTGCTTGTTCAAGGAGTGAAGAGTTATCATCCTTACAATTGAAGACAGTGACACCCGCGCAGAGCAATGGACAAAATGCAGCCGGGTCGACATCCCTAGGAACGGACACGACTGCCTCCGTTCTAAGTGTCACGTATTCGCCATATCCTCCCGACCTTGTGACGCCATTGATGGCCTCCTTCTCACAAATCTGGAAATATCCGCGTTGACATGATTTGCAGGTTCCTAGACAAGAGACCGGTTAGCAAATTAGATTCAATCCTCCGCCATGTCAGGCTGCGCGTTGGGAGTAGACAGTGCGGCGATGTCCCCTGCATGCCTTGAACGAGTCGACAATAGCCCGCCGCATATGATGTATGGATGTTCCTTCCATCAACAGCAGACCATCGTGGAATAGAAGGGATATATGGTCGCTTACCATCATGACCACCATGCCAGGCACCCCTAGAAGCAGCAGAAGTCAGCATACTTGGTGTTTTGACGGATTCGAGTAACAGCCGAAAGCCCCCAGGAAGCTTTGTTCCTGTCGGGGAGGAAGAGACACGAAAAGAGTGGCAGTGGTACAGTATGCCGATTCTGGTGGAAAAGGAAATCAACGCACCCTACACGGTCGCCCTCCTTCCAACGCTTCTCAGTGTCGGGCACGGCAACAACCTCGCCAATGATTTCATGGCCAGGGACGATAGGGAACGAGTTGCCGAATAGGCCATGCTGGACGGCAGCGTCTGAATGACAGATCTGTGACACAAATGTTAGAAGGGGCTCAGCCTTACTACAAGGGTTGATAAGGACGTACACCACACGCCAGCACCTTGACGAGAACCTAGAAACGAGCAGAGGTCAGCATCCTGCGCAAAGATCTACAAAGTAGACGATATCGGTCAATGACCAGAGACACATACCTCACCAGGCTTGGGCAATTCAAGCGGGACCTGCTTGAATTTCAGAGGCTCGCCTTTGGCCTCGAAGACAGCGACCTTGTAGTCTTTCGGGAGATTTGGTGCCATTGTCGGAGAGTTTTAGTGATTCGTTGAAATGGATAGGAGAGCCAGAGAATTGTGAGAGGATGAGGATGAGGAGGATGATGTCTTTATATCTGGCCCGTTGTATACTTACGTAGTGGAGTTGGGGAGCGAGCCGGATCTGTCTCGGGATCGTGATGTCAAAGGGACTCAGCTCTCATCTTCTCATCCTCTCATATTAGTAACAATGCTTCCCTCTGCTCCGTCTCGGCTCCCATCGCCTATCAGGTGCACGTCCTCTCTATTACCCACCTTTTCCTTCTTACTAATACTGCATAACGAGAAGCGTGTCAGAATATAGGGCCGATGCCCTCGATGGACTAGAACTCATCACAACGAACGGGCCAATGCGTTGGGCGCCTGGTTTTCTGAGTTGCTTTCTTGGATCAGACGTCCAACAAGCCAGTGACACGGCCGTATACGTGCGCGATGTCAATCTTCTGGAAACCGTCGCCATCTGAAACTTCTTCAAAGCTCCATGGTTGGTAATATCCCGGGAATCCCGGTGATGCAAAATGCTGCTTGAAAAGAGTCTTTTCTTATGTCCGCAGTAAGTCCCGCAGAGGGATTTAACCACTTTCCTAATCCTCTCATAATGAGGCATCCCATGTCTTAACTACTAGGTCGATATTCGATATTTCATACTCAGCCTGATCGCTCCGTTGGCTCTTGACGTTGACTACGGTACATATGAAACGGTACGTTGTTGGGAAGCACATGCCGACATGGCATGATTGCCAAGCATACCAAGCGAAGGCTGTGTGATCACTGTTCATGATTTACGAACGGATAACCTTTGATCTAACGTATGGTTTGAGATATCAAAAGCGGGAGAAAATTTCCCTAGCTTGCGAGCGGTGCTGCCTCATACCCAAACAACTGGAGGGGCACTCCATCAACAATGTCATTCACACCTGGTGTGCTCCTATATCCTGATGAGACCGACACGCAACATCAGGGATGACACTTCCGTCCCCGTCCCAGGGGGGAGGCAGCCTTCTGGTCTCTTGACTTCATCTTCCATGGCTGCATCATGGCGTGAATACGCGATGGAGATGGACCAACACCGAGACTCGCCTTGATGGTTAATGTGGTCAGAACTAATCTCCAATCCACCAGCAGCCGAGCATCACGAATCGATGCAACTCCTTCACGCCGCCCATCATGATTATCCACCGGCATGATCTACGGCTGAGACAGAGGCTGAGGCTGAGGCTGAGGATCTCTAACCATACAAAACAGATCACAAACATCCCCGGCATCTTCACAGATCAATTTCCTCGCGAGCCGAAAGCCCATCTTCTCATAAATAGCAATATTAGGCACTTCCTTGGAGCTCTCGAGATAACACCTGCGACCTTCCCGATCGGCTCTTTTGGTGACGACCTCGAACAGACGGCGGCCGATCCCCTTTCCCTGGACGCCCGGCCTGACCGTGACGATATTGCAGAAATAGTAGCCGTTGGGATCCGTCCAGATTTCCTGTTGCGCGATGGCCTGCTCGCGCTTCCAGATCCAATAGCGTTTCGTGTTGAGGCCGCCGCGGCCTTGAAACCGCACCAGATTCCACCCCTGCTTGAACCACAGTATATAGTCGTCCAGCCATTCTGACCAGGTCTGCTTGTCGTCGGCTGGTCGTGGTTTCATCCACATGCTCACTCCGAGCACGGGGCCGTCGGGGTCATCTGTGTCCTTGGCCACGTAGAACAGTGCGTTGCGCATGCCCCATTCGCATTTGACTTTGAGGCTGGCGAAGTTGCGCTCTTTGTTGAATTTGCCGGGCCGCGTGTCGAATGCCCATTGATGGTACGGGTCGTCTGCGAACGCGACCTGGATGCAGTCCACCACGGACGGGATGTCTTCGGTCTTGATGGGCCGGATCTCAATGCCCATGGTGTGCTGAGTGCTTCCAGACAGAAACGGTTGTTGAACGGTATTTAGATTAGCGAGGCGGCCGTGACAGAGCCTCAAGATAAGAATTTCATGTACCACTGGAACGAGGGCCTTTTCAACAAAAAGCAGTAATCAATACCTGTTGTTTTGCTAGACCAAGGGAATGTCCTAACGCGACATAAAGCGCAAATGGCAGTCCCCGAATCCCACTCAAAGTCAAAGAACTCTACATGTATTCCTCGCCCCAGAGACAACACAAGGAAATGTAACGAAAGAAAAAGCAATATCCCCAGAAACCCCAGTTCTCGAGGAGGACAAGTCGGGGTGTGCGGTCCGCCGTACTGTTTGCAGAACAAGACTATTACGGTAGACCTTAAGGCATATATATGCAAATCTCCAGCCTTGCGCCGGATCCGGCCAGCTGCGTCATATATTTGATTTGGGTGAGCCTGGCTTTCCATGACATCATCGTCTTCCCCAGATATCATCGACGCACCAGCAACCAAAGAAACCGCAAAGAGGCTTGAAGTGTGAGGTACTACGTAGTACAAAGTATACAACTTAAAGCACAGGTCCTTCCCACGGATGAGTAGAACCTCCTACTATTACTGATAGAAATACACCCAGATCCTTAGCTTCTGCTGAAACACTCCAGCGCACACCACTCGCAATATACCTACCGCACTGCTCGCCCATCGTCCAACAGTCGAACCGATTCAATTGTCCCAACCAAACCAGACGGCAAGTCAATCAGCCGTATTTGAACCATGTCTTCCGAACAACCCAGTCCCTCAGGCTCCCAGCCTTCGATGGTCGGTGGGCATGTCAAGGTAAGCACAAGATTCTCAACCCGCAACAATAACGTACCTTCTCATCCAGTTTGCTCGGCGATCAATCCTTTGCTAACAGTCTCCCTTCCTGCCATTTAGTACGTCCAAGGCGCAGTCTCATCCGCTCTGGGCTATGGATCGGGCGAACAGACCAAATCCGAAGCCGTACAGGAAATCAAAGAGGCAAAGGCGCAATCGGACAGCCAGGGCGGTCCACCATCGCAGTCTACGGTGCTGGGCACTATTGAGAACGCTGCGGGCAAGATTACGGGTTGTGAGGGTATGGTTGAGGAAGGACAGCATCGGATCCCGGAGAAGAGGGGTTCAGAAGAACAGAGTGGAACTGGTTGATTCGTTTGTGGGAGACCACAATATGAGATGCTTCGAGAATAGTGCGGCTATATGTGGTCCTGGCGTGGGGGAAAGACGCAACGTTTGAAATCTTTGTACATCAACCTGAGCATGTTCATTCGCTTGTCCACTCTTCGGCGATTCACTTCGATGCCCGGAGGGCCAATATGGACGCCCATTGTTATCCAGTTCATGTTTTTGGACTGGTTGGTTGCCGATCACACGTACATTTTTTGTCGGGTCCCCCACAAGTGTGGCCCTTGGGAGCAATACCCTATGTCGGCCTGCCTCGTCAGGGAGATTGTTCTTGTGAACCCGAAGCATTTCTTCACTTCGGAAGAGGAAGGTGTCCACTGGCGGCCTTTTCCACAATGACACTATCCTCCAGATCCTCGTCTTCGGAATCGTTATCCCGCATCCTCACGTCGTCATGCTCATCGCCTTCAACCCCCATCCTGTCTTCATCACGTCGTAAATCGATAAAGCCACCGTCTCTCGCCAGTTCCACCTCGATATCGGAAGCAGAATACGGATGTTGGCCACGGCGGTCTCGTTCCTGTTCCTTGACTCGAACCTCGCTCGTCTCGTAGACCGGCCTTTCCCACCCATTGCCGACCTCACCGTAGTTGATGCCGTGGTCTTTCCCCAAAAAACTCGGGCCATTGCTTGCGCGGTACCAGCCATGGTCAACCCATTCGCACAACAATTCCTTTGCTCGTTCCCCTAGCGCATAGTATCCCGGGTTGTCAAGCGGGAAGAACATGGTCACATGGGCCATGGTCTCGTCTGGGGCTTTGTCGTTGACGGCTTTGATCCACTTCAATCCGGCCCGTCCTGTTCCCTCTGTGTTGCCATTGAGCTTCTTTCCTTCCTTGCTGGTAGACAGAGGCAGATTGCAGAATGTCCGTTCTTTCCCCGCAACACTGGCTGTAATCCCGTAGCCTTCGCGGGCTCCTTTGCCCAAGTTGGTGTAGAAATTTGCGCATCCGCCACCCCACTCCCTGCACGCCTGTTCCAGGTTCTCAACGCGCTTACGCAAGAATTCCGGCTTGAACAATTCTCCTACAAACAAAAGGTGGTCCGAAGCCCATTGCCATCCCGCACTTAGTTTCTCCCGCTGCGCGTACAATGCCGCTGCGCCACCAGCGACGACTGCACCTGCCGCGCCTGCAAACATGGCATATTTGCCCCAGGACTGCCATCGAGGAGTCGCTGCTGCGTCCGCCGTGGCAGAGGTCGGAGCAGGCAGTGCTTTGGCGCTCGAGGATGAAGGTTTTGAGGCAATGTTGGGTTCGGACTTCGATCCCCATCCAAACATTGATGCAACTTCGTTATATGTACTGAAGGCGTTCGACACAAATTTGTGGCCTCCTTCTAGCCCATGAGCCACCATTCCCGGGGCAAGCCCAAGGAACGGCGTGTCGAACGTTAGTATGCCTTGTATGTGGGGAAACATGAAGTGTTGGAGTTGCGAAGCGTCATGGTGGCGAGGTGTGGTTGAAGTTGCCGACTTAGCAGTTGCGTTGGGTGGAAAACTAGCTCTCCCGGATTTCTGGCTTGATGAACCTGCCGGGATCGGTTGTTCAGTGGCCAGGTCTAGATATGTTTCTGCCGCAACGATTCCACCCATAGAATGTCCGATCAGGATCACATGGACTGAAGGGTCGATGGCAGGGGACGGCGTCGAGCGAGCCACCTCCAAGTCGATGACCTTGTTTTGAAGCCTACTCAAGCCGACCAGGTCAGTGCTGTTACCCCGTGTGAACCTAGACTCTGTCTGGGAAACTCATACCATTCACGAAAGTGTGCGACGCAATCTTTCAAGTCGCCCCGCGTCTCAAACTTTGGATAGATGAGAGTGACGACGTCGATGTTAGGCAGCGCATGGCTGACGAGGGTGCGGAGATGCCCGGGAAAAGAACCAAACGTGTCATCGCCGCCCTGGAGAAAGAGTACAGTCAGTTTCATAGATCCAGCTCTCAAGAAGCATGCACAAAGTGCTGCTGTCGCAGGGGAAATCCCAGCCATACCTTGAACCCATGTATGAAGACAAGAAGCAATGTCTTGCGCATCGTTGCGTAAGAGAAGGTCACAACGATGCTTCATCATCGACAATGACGATCATGTACAGGAGTATTTGCCAGCATTGTCCAGCGTGCTGAAGGTGTAACTTAGGCCCGACAATATGATAGAATGAACGGCATGGCATGTTCATACTACCGTATGACTTTTTGGAGTTGAACCCCATGAGCAAATACACGTGATGTCTACGTCATGCCTCAATCGTTCGGTTTGAGTTGCACAGTAAGGCACCTTACCTACCTGCCCTACCTACGTGTACTGTGTATAAAACTGAACCTGAGGTCAAATTAACGAGTATGTACTACCTAAGTAGGGTACCTTCAGGTAGGTCCTACGAAGTGATGTTTTCCGAGTAATACTTTTCCATATTCGAAGAAGCACTCGTCTTCCGTGAGCCATCTAAGATCGACTTTTCTATTTCTGTACATGTACCCCTTTTTGTAGGTGGTAAAAGGAAGTCGACCGACCTTGACCTGGCAATAACGCCTGTAACCCATCGCCCAAATTGCACCTCGCTAATATGAATGCCTGAAATACATAAAGAGTAGCCTCGACCATGCTTATGCTGAATAGAAGATACCGCCAGCATAGTGGCATAAACCAGGGTCGTTACTGCCCCGCCTATCTAGTGCACATCAGAATGGATATTGGTGCTGACTGATTGGAGTAGAGACATTGCTATGCTGCCAGGGGTCGAGCTGCATGAATGGTACCGGACCCGACCTAGGCTCGGTGGCAGTTTTGCTCAGAGGCTGATAGTGGATCTGATTAGAGGGGATATTCCGAACAGGAAGTTGAAGTGCGGCCGACGGAGGAGGTATCAAGAGCGTGTTGACGTGTCGGACCGGCCTGTATGGAGACGACCGATGCGTCAAGAAGTAGGAAGGTGAAAGTCCGGTAGGAGCAGGGTTGGTGGAACTGAAATCGGTGGAGGGTGATGCATGGGCGGACGGGTAATTGCTCATAGCGGAAGACTCCGCAAGAGATGGAATTGAATTCTGATAAAGGTTTTGAGGCATGGCGGACACAGACGTGATGGGCTGCGAGTAGAGAGTGCTGACGTTGGGATAGACGCTCGACATCGCCCGACTGCCGGGGACCGACAAGGGAGCCAGTTGATCGAGCGACTGAGTTGTTGGTGTCGACACGCGTGACGTGTCTACCCTCGGACCATCCAAGGATCTAAAAGCCGGTAGAGGGTTCGCCATGTTGCTGAAGTTGCCAGTCGGCATGCGGACGCCGGTGGATGGATAAGGCAGTGCATTCAGAATGTTTCCCCCATGTCCCGAGGGTCCAGCAGGCTGATGCACTCTTTTCGCAGGTGGCAGCTCCGAGGATGTGTCCAGACTCCTCTTACGTCCTTCATGTGAGAGGGCTGATGCCTGCTGTTGTTGCCGCAAGGGGGAAGCTGAGAGTTGAGGCAAAGTAGGTATTGGTTGTGGTAGTTGGGGATAGTGACTGATCATAGACGTTGAGGAGACGAAGGGACTGACGCTCTGGTGGTTTGCGGGCGGTGATGGTAGTTTATGAGTAAGGTATTGCGAGGCTGGAGTCGCTGGAGTGACTGGAGAAGGGCCATTGCTGTCCTCTATGGAGGGCATTCGCGAGGCTTTGTCGTAGAACGCGCCAAACCTTCCCAATTTGGCCTTCCACTCAGTCCATTCTTCTGCCGAGGCATATAGCGCATATCTCATGTTGCTCAGAAATTCCACCTCCATAATGTGAATTTCGTTGACTGAGATGCCCGAAACCTCGGCCCATGTCTTGTTGGTGTAGGTGTTGTCATCCAAGAATTTGTTCCCTAACATCAGGGCAATTGTCAAGAGTCGAAACTCACTCCCAGGCTTGCCACTGACTGTTGGGTTGAATCGTTTCAGTCGGTAGACAAACATCAAGGCCAACAGAATGACATTTCTTGCCACCTGCGTCGTACTGATAATTGTTGTCACCCATTTTCGGAACCCAATAGTCGGTACAGCATCTGGGGATAATCCTCGGTCGACTGGGCAGTCCACCAGCAGCTCCTCTGCATATTGGAGGGTGCTAGAGCTTTCGAACCAGAAGAGACATGTGATTTCAGCCGTAAACTCTGCCAGACTGCCCTTGCTCTTATTCACAGAATCCGGAATCTGAAGATGGGGTGCAATGGCAATGGCCTTGTCCTGCTCGGCCGCTCGATCAGTATGACGGCTCAAGCTGGGATTCGAAAAGGACGTCAAAGTAAACTGGTTCCCGTTTGCTGTTGAAGTAGATGACGACCTGTGCTGCTGGGATGTATTAAATCGATCTCGTGGAGGCTCTCTTCCATGTAGAAAGTTTTGACCAGAAAAGTCGTTATAACTGTTGCCTAAGGCCACCCCAGGCATGACCTTTGAACCCGGAGGAGTGGGCAGGCCGCTGTTGAAGAAAGTATTACTGTTGTTCCACCTCCTTGGGCCATGCGCAGTCAAGTCTTCCCAGGTTGATTTCGCACTCGATCTCGGCCAGCCAACACTTTGGACACTGCAGTGAACGGCTGATATGGACGACATGGGCTCGGCGTCGTCTGTGCAAATGGCCAAGGGCAGGACCGGTGGTGTTCAGCTGTTATCAAGCGACAGAATGGCAGGAGGCATGGAGGGTTTGGTGAAGACGAAAAAGTGAAGAAGATAGTGTCGTACTGGCTTCACCAGGAACATGCAAGGATAGACAGTAATCTGTGACAAGGAGGACCATGACAAAAGAGAAGCGGAACTAAGAGATTCAGTAATAAGTGAGGAGCATAATTGGATGTTTTGTGCCTTTTGTCTGAATCGGGGGTTGGAATGAAAGGAAGTAAAGGAAGGGTGGGACCCAGAGCAACCGACAGGCAGACGGACGGAAGCTTCACCTCCAAAACGCGCTTCAGACAGTGAATGTGGGAGGATACTAGGACAAGATCAACACAGGCCCTCTGGAGCAATTAGGAGCAAATAATGACGAAAAGGAGCACGAGTAATGAACGATTGAAAGAGACGCAGTCAGCCGAAGGGAGAGTTTGTGGCGGCACCAAGCAGTTGGAAGCAAGTGCGGCCGATCGTGTATCTCATTTCACGCTCACACGGCCTTGTCTTGGATAAAAGGCTCTTCGAGGCTCGGCCTTGATGTCAGGGACCCAGTGATGAGCCCGGACAAAGCAAGAGGATGGGCGATGCAACAAAAGAGCTGTGCAAAATGAGAAAAGGCAAGCCGCAGCACAGGCAAGCTACGACTGGACACATGAGGCCGAGCCAATAAAGGGCAAGGGGGGCACAGGGACAGGAAATGGAGCAATAAGACACACTGCATTGCACTGCACTGGCGCAAACGATTTGCCCAAGTGGACTAAAAGGACGGCCTGGCGGAAGGGGAAAGTGATGGGATGTGGTGGAAAGAAAGGATTACTAGGATTGATGGATGTCGGAAACAAGAAGAAAAGAACACGAACGGACGGGAAACGGAGCAAAAAAATGGGGTTAGAAGCGAGTGACAGCGACGGTGATGAGCAAGCATTTACGGACTGGCGAAGGGCAGATGTATGGGTTCAGGCTCAGGTTACGGGATTCCGGGTTCTGGGCTATGGGGTTTATGGGTAGCATGGCGAGGCGAGGCGACGCCCTGGTCCATCAATTATTCATGGATCAGGAGCAGTGCACCGACCGTACCGAGCTCGGGGCACTCATCGTATTCATCGAAACACCTCCTGCTAGTGTAGAGAGAGCAGCTACCTTAGGTACCTACCTACCTACCTACGTGGAAGTGGGTGGTCGGTGGTGGGTGGTCAGGACCTAGTCGTAGTGTTTTGGAACTGGAGACCTAGGGTGCGCAAGTGGTACGTAGACTATAGAGGACTCTCTAGTACGGTACGTGGTGGATGGGCGTTTGACTTGAGGCTTGTGAGGCTAAGGAAGAACCCTTGGAGCCTAGCGAGCTTTTTTCATGGTCGTTTGACGATACGCCCAACTGCCACTGTCTTGGGACCCATGGAGGCTTAGGTAGAGCCTGAGAAGGGGCAAGAGAGAAACCCGAAATGGTCCAGGAATGGAGCAATCAGCATCGTCGATACAAGTGGATGGGCCACGGGTTTCGCCTTCGCCTTCGCCTTCACAGCAGTGGTACGTAGCATCATGATGATGAATCCTGATGCTGGCCTCCGCTGTTTGGCATCTAGCAGCAGCAGCCAGTACAAGGTAGGTGCCGTTATGGAGAGACCAAACAAGACTAACGACACAGGTTGCTAGGTTGCAACAATGGAATGCACCATGCTACGTACGGTGTTCGGGCTCAGAGGGCACACAGGCACACAGACAGGGTGGCAAGCAGGGCAAACAACCGCTGTAAGGTATGTCCTTCTACAAGGAGTATGGCAAGGAAAAGAAAAGGCAAAACAGCGTAGCGACAGCAGCAAGGAGGCCCATGAGACTAGCACAGAGTATCAGTGTACGGACTGGGTCCGTGAGGACAGTTGTGCAATTTTCTCCTCAAGTGACCGGGCCAAGCGGTAATAATGTGTGAGCCTGGGCATGCAACGGAGAGACACCACAGCGCTAAAAGGACTGAAGGGTGACGGACTCGATGGGAGCTTGAGAAATGCACGGCCTGGCGTGGAGCATGTCTGGGCGAGATAGACTTGGGCGTCCACGACAAGCAGCTGGATGTTTGACATGCTCCAAAGTGGGCATCGCGATTCTTACTGGAACCTACCTTAACTGCATCTTGAAGGAGGCCGCCCGGCAGATGGCTTTGCTTTGGGGTATAGAGCTGCAATGGCGGTTGGCCATTTCAAGAACCGCTGGAGGATTCAGTGACCCCCTTAGTAAGTACGTATCACTTAGTGCGTATGATCGGGGCACAGCCATCACCTGGACCAGGGACCGGATTGTGTCGAGCCTGACCGCAGTTCATCCATGATTGACGAGAATAAACCTAGTAGTAGGTATGCAGCTCGCGTCGGGGTGATGGAGCAGATCCCAAGGTGTGTGCGGATGTGCGTGCGCAGCATGCATTTGGAAATATAATGTACAAATCTGAACAGAGTCAAGTAAGGGGGCCTTGGGGCTGGCATCGGGAACGTCTGTACTAGCAGGCCGGTTGTTGAGTTTCGGTGGTTTGTCTTGTTTGGCTTTTGGCTGCTTGTCGTTGCTCTCTCGCCGCCGATCGAAGGGCAGATAGTCGGTGCCTGTCAAAGCGTAATAATTGGAGGATCATCAGGCCGTCAAGGTGCCAGACTGTTTCGGTGCTCTAGAGTCTGCATCCCGTACATCGAGTGTCTCCGCTTACCATCTATCGATCCATTCACTCGATGTCGCTGCAGGCAAAAACCAAGATTGCTGACGTTGGAGACCTTTGCTGGAGACCACCTAACCGCCTGCCAGAGGACGAGGAGCTGCCCTAAAGGGATTGACATCAACATCAATATTAACATCATCGTCTCTGCAGGCAGTCTTCGTTTCATCATCAACCAACAGAAACTTGTCATTAGTGGAGGATGCCCGGTGGAGGGACGGCAGAAGAGGAAAGACTGTTTAATTACTGTACAAGTGATAGTCATATGGTACAACTGGCAAAATCCGTCAGGTGGAAATCTACCTTGTGCCACCCTTGCAGCCGGGCACGAAAGACTTGTGCCTCAAAAGAAAACTCCGTCGTGGTTTGAAGCTAGAGTACCTTAGTGATGAATGACCTGTAGTACGTAGTGCATTTCGAGATTCCCGCCTGGCTGCCTCCGTAAGAGGCTCTCATCAGCAGCACAGAGGTTGGGGGCCCTCGCGCACTAGAGACCAGGGACTAATGAGTACGCGTAAGGAGTGCCCCAAAACCAATGTTATAGTGTGGTAGTGCTAGCAGTATGGTGGCTGCAGAGGCGTCCTAGGGCCTAGACAGTCTCACACCGGGAACTGGGCAGGGCTCCTCAGGCCACGGAGAACTACACACTGTACCCAGAGAAGCCAGTCTGCAATCTACAGACGCCCGGTAGGTGCCTGGGTAATCCTAGACCATCCATCCACTGCACCACAGACAAGAACGAGTGCACAACACGCACAGACTCGCCCACCGTGTGCTAGGGGTTGCCGACTCGCAAAGAGGCCACCAGTCGCCATCCGCAAAGGTCTGCGTTGGACGTCGTAGCCGGTTGACTCTGGTGACACCGTCCTCATGCCTTAGTTGTGTACGCTTCGCTTAGGAGATCCTTAGCAGAAGGGATAGCCACTTGAGTTTTACGGTTTTACCGGCACGACAAGCGACGCAGACCTAAACAAATCGAACAGAAGCGCACAGTTAAGGTGTCCTCACTCAGCTGATGGGGACGGACACCGTGACATGACCACGAAGGCCATTTCTGATTGGATTTACGGAGGGCTTGCAGAGACGTAGGCGGCTCTCACGGCGTCACAGTAACCAGGGATGGCATACCTAGGTACGATAGAAGCCGCTGGTAGAGGAGCTGAAACCGACGATCCACGAATAATAATAATAATCATAATAAGGCTTCTCTCTGGGAAGTTAATCACACGCTGGGGTCAAACATAGTATCCATAGAAAGGAAAATCTATATTTGAAGGTTTCATCCGATGAAGTGTATGTAGGTAGGATACAACTGGACACCCTTCCACGATCAACCATAAACATATCTTAGGACAACTGGCCAGGTCTGACAACGAAGAACCGAGAATGGATCCAGAGGGCTGGAACTATAACCGAGGTGGCGCCCAAGGTTAGTTTGCTATCGAGTGATATGTGGTAATAAGACACATGAATCTCGCGGAAGTACACGGCCTGGGCTGAGAATTATCGGAAGGAGAGACACGGACCATGATAGTGCAAGATTACTTTTTTCATTCTAGGTTTCCATATGGTTATGATGCACATATTAGGGAGTGTTGCTCAATTCACCGTGACCCGTCAACCCCTGCCTTCGGATAATAGTCCGGCTTCCAACGAAGAAGCAAGACGCCAGGATGACTGAGAGGAGCGGACGGCACAGTGCGGCACAGCAGCAGCCGTCAGTAAGGGCATCTCAGAAACAAGGCGCATATCATTCATACCTAGTAGGTAATTAGATTCATGGATCCCATTACCCTGAATCCCTCCCTGGTCAAGGACGTTACGTCTCTGCCGGGGCATAATACGAGTCTGTAAGAATGCATGCGCCATGTACCATAGTAAAGTCGGACAACATTTGTGATGCGCATTTCCATAGGCTCTTGCCAATAATAGGCAGAGGTGGAGTGAACCTGGAATCTCCGTCGAGACACAGAGCATGCTCGGCGGTCATCTACACCATCATCAACTTGAGCCACTCGCGACACCTGTCGCTGACCATCAGGTCAAACAGCAGCGCAGCAACATGAAATGAGCGACGGCCAAGTCAACATCGGCAAGGGATTCTGCGGAATCGATACCATGGAACCGCGTTACGCACAGCTAGCTGCGGTTAACCATGTCACATAAGCCTTGCGTATCGCCCTGCCCTGCTCCCTTAATCAGAATGCTAAAGCGCCCAGTCATCAAAAGTTGAAACCCTGCAAGGTCCGGCGATAAATAATGACAGTCTTCACAATGCTGCAGGGCATTGATGGAGCTGCGAGTTTTCAACCCTCTTTGACTTGTGGGCTTGCGTCCGCCGGAGGAGTCTGGATGGTAGGGCCTGGAGGCCAGACGCGTACCATGGTAGCAGTTACAGTTCCGCCGACTCCAAGAATGGCGACACCAAATGTCTTCGCAATGATTTGTGTTCGAACTTGTCAAGCCGGGACTCGATCATTGCATATTGGAGTTCGGTTTAGTGTACAGAACCTCCATTTGGGCCGATGTGGTCTCCGTGTAGCTCTTCATCTGGGTGGTGAGGGTCGTGCTCAGGTAGACATGTCCCCTTGTAGCCTGGCAATATCTGTTTTGATCTCGGGTTTGGTGAGCGTTAACTGTGATTCTATGGTAGTCAACCTGGTATCAAGCTGGTTGACCTTGCTGCTAAGAGGCCGGTTTGATGGCGATATGACGTCTGAATCATTCTTAACGAAAGGTGAGACTGTAGACCTGTTAGGAGTTTCACGATCGAAGCTGAGTGATGCATCTTACCACTTGTCGTTCGGAAGAATCGAGTTTGTGACAGAGTGCCAGAGCGTGTGACATTGGCTCGATAGCGAAGACCCTCAAGCAAAGCGCGGCATAGCACTGCGAGAGGACTTCTTATGCGAGTGGCGTAGGTATAGGTAAGGGCGGGGGAAATCTGAGCGTGGGAGAAAAGTTGAGGGTGTGTGAAGAGGTGAGGGGCAGCATGACGACTGTCCGCTCCTTCCACCGCGGGCCAGACATCATGGCATCTGGCGTACGGCAATGGAAGTCACGACTGCATAAATAACTACCTAGGAAGTAGTACCTGAGATAATGGAGCTCTTGGAGGCCCATATGGTATCTCATGGGCAACATATCAGACCTGTATCTGACGGCTCAGCTATCTAGCCACCTTGTTCACCATGGCGTTGTCCAGGCCAAGTATCACGATTGACCCGTCTTCTAGGCAAGCTCCAACACGAGACGCGCCGTCAGCGACGGTGACGGAACATCTCCCCCAAGCCAAGTCGAGCCATTCGCATTCGACGCAGGCAGCGACGAGCGACAACAATGCCAAACTCTTCTTCGTCGGGACTGCCACAACGATCCTAGAATGGCAGGGTATTCGCTTGATGACTGACCCGAATTTCCTCCACGCTGGTGACCACGTCCATCTAGGGCCTGGAGTTACAGCCACACGCCAAACCAACCCAGCCGTCGATTTACATGACCTTCCACATATCGATCTTGTTCTCCTGTCCCACTACCACGCCGACCATTTTGACCAGCTAGTCGAGGCATCGCTGCGCCGTGATCTGCCTATCATCACCACGCCGCATGCTCACTCACATCTGACCTCCAAGGGCGACGGCGAGTCCTTTACCGCTGTTCACGCCTTGGATGCGTGGGAGTACATGTTCGTCAATATCATTGATCGCAATGCCACAACCTCCTCCACTTCAGATACCACTTCTAATTCGCAGAACCTGTCACGAAGACCTTGCATACGTGTGACAGGCATGCCAGGGAAACATGTCGGCGACGGGCTTCTTTCCAAAGCCAACGATATCCTCGGCGCAGTACCCCCGACCAACGGCTGGATTCTGGAGCTCGGGTACGCAATGGCCTCAGACACCGACACCAGCCTGGCAGAGACAGAAACGTTTCAGTGCGGCTACAGGATCTATATTTCGGGTGATACGCTGTACGTGAAAGACCTGGAGAGGATTCCTGAGCTGTACACGCATGCGGGCAAACCGATCGATTTGATGCTCATTCACCTCGGCGGCACGACTATTCCGGGTCCACATATGCCATTGATCATGGTCACCATGGACGCGAAGCAGGGAGTTCAGCTGGTGAAGTTGGTGAAGCCGGACCTGACGATACCTATCCACTACGAGTAAGTATTGCTTTCCGTTTAGACCACGTAATGCGCAATACGCCATCTCTTTCGGAGCCCTTCGCGTTCTTTTCGCCCTGTCCAACTACGCAGGCATGCCTAGGGAATTCTACGAATCAAGGCTAATATTGCATGAATGAAACAGTGATTATGACGCTTTCCTTTCGCCTCTTTCCGATTTCAAGGCTGAGATGTCTGAAGCCGGTCTGGACGACAAAGTGGTCTACCTCGACCGGGGCGACGAATTTCAGTTCTGCGTACGAGAGCCGCAATAATCCCATCATGCTCCCCCATGAGGTGGCATGCTGGCTGGCATTACCGGGTTGATCTCTCTGCGTTGTACGCCCGAGGCTGCTCATGTGTCTGCGTAAAGCAGGCATCTAAGGGGTCTTTGGATCCCTATGGTATAGTACTTGGGAACATGGGTCGAAGACTGGAAGACCCTGACGGAGAACGTCGTAAATGCTGCAATGAAAAGAGTTCATGAGATGCACGTAATAATGGACGATATGCCCTGACCTGGCCTTACACAGACCCGAGATGAGCGAGTAGGTTGACAAAGGACGCCGTTACGAGTCTGGATCTTTAACAATAAGTATCTCACCAGCACATATAGGTGACCTAGGTATGCATACCTCCCAGATACTACTCGGAGACAGTAACCTGTCAAGATAAGACTCGTAAGGAATCAGATTCTTGGACAAAGATCTCCCCGGAAGAGAGTATCATAGCGGTCGGGTGTGTTGGCAACAGGTGCCTTTGAAAGGTACCTACCTACCTTATATACGAATGCTTTAAAATATAGGTGAAGTTCCAAGTTGTTGTCCTGTGTGAAACGAGAACAACCACTTGCATTCCTCCAGCACCCACTCTAACACAGGTTCCAGAACCAATGTTTATGCCGATAAATCAAGCAGATGGGCCTAGATGACTCGATTAGTATGTGCTGACCAGTTCGGCAGTGTCCAGATGTGAAAGCGATCATTGAACAAGATCTTCTTTCAGTCGCGACATGCTTCAAGGGTTCATTATCATATGATACAGCTATGTCTGTGACTGATACCAATATCAATGCTACGCTAAATGGTTATGAGATGGATCGTGAGGTCTTCTTCCCTTGTCGTCTCATGTCCCAGCAAATACAACTCCCACATCAAGGTGACCGACCAGCCAAACCAACACAATACATTTTCCTCTTGCTACCAGACGCCGAATAAGTGCTGGCCGGTGGCGTCTCTCGTGCAGAACCGCGTTCGGACCGCCCACATTCATCCCACCAGCCGAGAGCCATCATGCCCATCTTCCAGCTCAAGATCACCACTGGAACCCGATCAATAAGCATAATCTCGGTCGCGGCTCCTCAGTGGCAATTGCTGAGAGTCATAGTCCTCATCGTTACCCAATTGCCGTCTGACGTCGCCGTAGCTCTGTCTGCCTTCGAGCAGATTGCCATACGCAGATCCGCGGTCTCGGCTATGCGCCGAGGCCTGAGGTTGATAGTCCATACTGCCCATATCGTAAACGCTTTCTCGGCCTCCCAAACCTCCGTAGATGCTGGTCCGATAATCTTCGCTGGGTTCCATCAGGGCTTCCTTGACATCCCAGTGACCCTGTTTGGTGCCGACACTGAACTCGAGATCCTCTTTTGTGATACTGTCCCAGTACTAGCAGAACTATTAGAGCCGGAAGAAAGAAAACCCTGTAAAGCGAGCGCTTACCTTGTATACCATCATCACAGCGAGTAGATTGCAAACGGTGGCAAAAAACAACGAGTCGAGATAGTGGCTAACTCCCTCGCAGATCTGCTTCCCGAAAACATACACGATGACCTGACCGATAATGAAGAAAAATGCGCCGAAAGCAAGATCGCCCAATGGCCACCGGTCTTGTAGAGTGTTCAGCACCAGCATAACCTGCATGACAAAATACACCGCTAGGAAAACGGCATTGATAATGTACAAGACGACGAAAAGCCCTGTGGTGTTTGTTGGAGACAATCCCGCCCACCCCTTGAACGTGAGCAGACTGACGGCAAAGCTGATGATGAACATGACTAGACTGCCCAGCCGCAGGAGCCAGACAGAGAGTGTCGTGCCATCCTCATATAGCTGGAACCCCACAAAGCCGTTGATCAGGAGACTTGTACACAATGCACTTGCAAGGCCATTCTGCACCGCCACAAACCAAGGGTATGCACTTGAGTTTGTGGACTGTATGACACCTGCATCTAACACCAGACTAATGATGGTCAACAAAGTGTAGATGTAGAAGAAGGTCAAAATCTCTTTCCGTCCCACGGCCGTAAACTTCGATCGGACATGGAAGATCATGATGGCGGTCATGGAGAGGGCGGCAATATGGGCAAAGTCCGTGGCCGCTTGGAAGATGATTGTATTTGCCAACTCGATGGACCGGGCGGAGCATGCTGGCAGCAACACGGGATTGTGTATTGATGTGAATTCGGCGGGTGTGCCTAAGAGGTAACATAGAGGGAGGGCGGACTTTTCGCAGATCCAGTCGAAGCTGCCGAATCCCATGGTGGGCAGCGTGCCCTGGGCAGAGTGATAGGTGATAGGGAAGTCTCTGGAGCGACTGGAAGAAATTGGCAGTCAAAGGAGAGTTGACTCGACGATATGGCGGCGTTCCAATTGTCCACGACTTGGAGCGTCTGTAAGGGGCGCAGGAAGGACGCGGGTAACAGTATGGGGTCGGAAGAGAAACGGTTGATATTGGGTCTGAGGTGAAAGAGAGGGACGGGGCAGACTGGATGGCGTAACGAGTGTGGTATAATGTTGAGAAACGAATGGACGATCTTGGTGTCGCAGTGGTGATGGTGGTGTTGAGGTTGAGGTGGTTTGGCTGAGCCGCCTGGAAACCAAAGATGGGTGAAACAGACAGTCGTTCTATGTTTTTCTGGCCCCAGAACGGAAGTGGATCGGCTGCTAGTGGTTACTACGCACTAAGTACCTAGGGACTAATAATAAGTACATACGTTACTCAGTACGATGGTGTCACGTGCAGGGCGAGGTTTGACCGCAGCTGAACATTAGTCATGTGACTTGGCCTGCTTGACACGAGGTTCGCTCAGACCAATAGAATTACCTACGAAAGTCCATGAGTCTACAACGTACACCGCAGGGTATTGTCCCTTCATCGTCTGCTTTGCCCATGATCTTCGTTGTTTGGAGTAACTAGTCAACTACTGCTCTATCGTCATCCGCTTCGCAAACGCAGCCACCGCCGGAATCTCGACCTCGAAGCTCCCCCTGAACGCCGTCGTAACCCCGTCTTACTCAACGCCATATTGTTGTAGCTCTCACAGCATCCAGTAATTCATACACAAATGCTTGCTCGCCCTGGACTTGGTTGCGGCCGACCTGGAAGACATGCGCATCAATCCCGATTGTGCCGGCCCCCAGCGCTGCCGGACCTCAATTTGCCTGCCGCACTGGACAGTATATGCCGTGCACTAGCTTGTGCAGCCCCCAGTTTCTTGGTGAGGAGACCCGGCTGCAGTTCTGGTGAAAGCTCAACCGGTACCACCGACTTGAACATTCTCAAAAGCGCTGCTCGAGGATCACTGATCTCGTCTGTAACATGCTTCAGCATTCCCCTTCCCCGGGAAAAGCCTTGTCCTGTCAACCGAGTCACATCAGCGTAGGCTCTATCCGCGCGGGTCGATGCTTGCATCTGAAGTGTTGACATGGCTGTCAATAGAGACCGCATTGTCATTGGATGACTTATCCGCAGTCCCCCCCAAGGCTTCTTTGAGGTCTTCTTTGAGCCTCTCTGCATCTCGAGTGAGGTCTTGAAGAGTCATGTCCGACTGCCAGTGTGGTAAGTTCGCCCAGACAAAATCGACGGCGTCACGCAAAGTGCCATTCATTGCACGCAGGGCTATCTCGAGTGGCTTGTAGTCATTCTTCGAGTATTTCTCCAACAATACGGTCAGGTTTTCGCTGAGAGGAGGTTTGGACATGACCAAGTTGATCTCGATCTCTCCGTAAGTATCGCGAGGCTGAAGCTGCACAGTGAATACACCATCGAAGAGCTCCTGGACCACGGCCGGTATAGTTCTGTTCGCTCTCGTCAACACGACTTGCAATTCAGACCGCTTCTTACAGCCCAGAGCTGTTTTTGGCAGTTTGACAAACAATTGGCTTCCGCCAATCATGCCGACTTGGAAATGCATATCATCTGTACCCAGAGACGCAAGTGGGCTTGCTGAAGGGATTGTAGTGAGCTGACTGCCGGGATGCAGTTTCTCACCTCCGTCACTGAACGCTGGAGTCGTCTGATCAGGCAGGCGAGTCTGGGTAGGGTCATGCACTTTTCCGATGCTTGTTTCAACGCTGCTGTTCGGCATCCCTACTGAGGTCGTTGCGCTGACCGACTTGCTGGACAGGCTCTTCGAGGCGAGAGGCCACAACTGAGCACCGAGAAAGAAATAGACTCCGACAATCCAGAGTGTAAGCAGTACGTTCTTCAGGTAGGAACGTCGGGTTGGAGGAACTGGCGTCAGGAAGTTCGCTTGATCCTTGTGAGGCGTGTCTAAGTTGTGGACAAAGCAGGCATCCTGAAACGACCTCGAAGCGGCGATAGAGGCAATGAGGAAGGCGATGTGCTTGTTCAGCAAAGAAGAGTCGAGGCTCAAAAATGCTGGAATGTCCAAGGGAAGATTGGGCGCGACAACAGGGCCTGATACCATCTCTCGGTCGGGCTCGAAACTTTCGCACAGGTACTCCGTCTTCTCCATGGTGTTACCATAATTACCCTGCCAACCGCGGTGCATGCGAATGAGGATGGTAGGAATGCCATGACGCTCGGCAAACTCTACCATCGCAAGACCTTCGCCGGTTATGTTGTTCGCCTCATCAAGGTGAACGCAGATGATTGCGAGATCAGGCAGGATCCAGCGTGGATCAGTCACAATAAACTTGCTGCCATCCCATCTGGAGGTCAGGGTGGACGGTGTTTGACTGCTTCTCATCACCAACGATGCTGGAGAATGGGGACCTCTTCCTGTTTCGGCTGTGTCGTAACATTCAAAATCAATTTGCTTATCGATGGCGACCAGATCCGCGAATTCCGGTTCAGAACCGGGCCCAAAAGAGCTCGGGACGAGATGAAACCTAGATACTGACGTTGGACTACCGCTGGCAGAGGAGGCTCCATGAGAGACCAAGGCGTCGCCGAGCTTTCTCTGGATCTCTGGCTTGAACTGCTCCACATCTGGCCCCAGCAGGAGCACTTTGAAGTAATCGAGAGAATCCGCATTCAGTCCCTCTTCGAGAAGAGTGATGCGGGTGATACTGTTGTATTTGGTTGGTACCTCGCTAGTTCGCGATTGTCGGAGTTCTCGATTTTCAGGTTCAGTAAGAGGCCTCACGATTGTGGTGCGACAGACTGTGCTATGACGAATGGTCTCTTGAGATTCAGTTCCAATGTATTCCGCACCCGAACCACCAGTAACCAGGTGACCTTGGTTTGTGAATTGCTGTACAGACGCGCCTGCTGGGTGCTGAACGTGCAGACTCTTTTCAAATGTGACCTCCTCCTCGTTAGTTAACTGCTCGCCGTCGGCCTCGTCATTGATGCTGTGCACGTCATCTGAGCTGTGGACGTCGAGGAGAGACCCAACATCAGTATGTTCCGACCGTAGATCCTCTTCATTGGAAGACTCAAAATCGGTGAGGGAAGCCCAGCTATCACCGAGAGTCAGTGGGTTCGGTTCATAGGCGGACATGGCGTGATAGGACGATGAGCCTGAAGAGGAGGAGGAATGGACTAGCAGGGACTCGAGCGAGAGATGAAGGGGAATCTGAGGATATTCTAGCTCGAGACGTTCAGTAGCCGCAGGGGCAGCAGTGACTTCGTCTTGATCTGCGTTATTGCCTTTTGAGCCAGGCTTGTCAGTCATGGTTGTGAGGCAATAGCCATCAGGTGTATGAGAAGCGGTGGTGGTGGTGGCACTGAATTAGAAGAAGAGAGGGAGTTTTGAAAGAACCTACTGTGGTGTTAGGCACCGACAGAAAATACCTTTTCTTAACTGTGCGGGTGAGGTTAGAACAGTGTTGCGACTGCCAGCCGGTTTGATATCCAGCGCGATGGTTCAGGACATTGTCGGAAGCCCACCGGTGATCATCTGGAGAGTAACTGTCGGGCAAGGAAGTGAGGCATGGGGAAGCCTAGAACAAACTGCCTCTTTGATGCAACATTGTCTCCGCGAGGTGACTGACAGTGATTATAGTTACTGGTGCGCGATGATATAAGAAGAGGCAGAGAAGGCAGACACGATACTGTCGACTCTTGAGATCGAAGGCAGACAACGAACAAGAACCCCGCAGTTGTTTCACGCGCCCCTCGCGTTGCAGCCTGGGGCTCAAACATGGCGGATCAAAGATAAGCATTGATAACAGAAGATAACGCCGTATGTTCTTCATACTAGTACATATTGTACCACGTGACTTCAACCCCCTATCGCCAGCGGTGTAGAAACTAATCAAAGACATATAGTATTCACACAATTCGATTGTACACTCTCATGTGGTGTATATGAATGGCCTCACTCCCACCAGAAAAGCTATTATAAAAACGGCCTCGACACTGGTTCCGTCTTCAGAGTGACCCAGTCAATCCTATCAATCCAGGTAGCGGCCAGTGTTCCACAGCCCTACCGTCACCAACCCGAACTCCTCTGCTGAAGGGGGTAATACTCCCTCGTCCAGCGACTGAACGCCTCGACCCGCTCTACCAACCGGATATCTTGAGCGGCGGTTGAGTCCCTCGCCACCATGGTCGATTCAACCACTTTGTGTGTGTGTGTGTGTGTGGAATACGTACCATGTAGTAGCTCGGAGCGTCAAGATCCTGACCCCTTGCTCGTTTGCGTGCACGACTGAGTGCCTCGAGGTAGCCGGACGCCAGAATCTTGCCTCCGCCGAGAAGTGAGTACAACAAACGCCTGGATGTCATGCATAATCAAACGTCAGGTCCCACGATCACTTTTTGAAAAGGCTGGTTCATGTTGTCCTCTCAAGGTGAAGCCCAACCACCAGCGACTTCCACCCACTCGGCAAGGCAACTGCCTTCTTTCCCTTCGACGTCTCGAATGTCAGTGTCACAGCGGCACCGGCACCCGACTCCGTTTTCTTTGGGCGGGTCAGGAGTCGCCCAGTATTCGTCTTCCTCCTGGCGCTCCCTCTCGTCCTCGGTCGTCCTTTCGAGGTATGGTATCCGCGGAAGCTGTCTTGCCGGTGCATTGGCAGGGCAATGCTGAATGGTGGTATGGCGATAGCCAAAGTCACGGAAGTAATGAATGTCGCGAGGAGCAAGGAGGGCACCAGCTGCGAGAGAGTGGATGGGAGCATCGCCCCACTGTATCTTGTTAGCAAAAGGCCAGCCTTGACACAAAGCGGTAACTCACCCTCTCCATCCAGAAGCCTCCACTGCGATCCATCATCTCGAAGAAGTCGTTGTACTCCTTGCTTCGGAACCAGTCCAGCCGCGCAATCTCAAAATTGCTCCAGAAATGGCACATATTGTACTTTTCGCCTTCCATGGCCTCCGGGTCGATGTCCTCAATGTTTTGATGTCCGGGTTCGGTTTGCAAGATCTCGTTGGGCAAAGTTTTGACCCTCTTGTCTCCTGGGGCATCTTCCTTTTTCGGCTTCTTTTCGACAAACATTTCCCAAAGTCCTTTAGACTTCAAGTTGTGTTTCCGCTTGTAGGCGGAGGCGTAACGGAAAATGTTCGGTACGGTTTCCTTCAACTCTTTGACGGCAATGGTGAAGCCGTACGTTTTGTTGGACCTGGCCATTTCGATAAAGGGATCGTATGTGATGTCGCAGAAATATTTGATTTCGGGTTCAAGGCGCCAGTACCATTCATACTTCTGCAAGAGTTCGTGTTTGTAAAAGAAGCCGGAATAGAATCGGCACATATGGTGGTAGCTCTCCATTCCACCATACATGATTGCAGCATCTCCCTGCTTTCGAATCCCTTCTCTTGCGACTTCGTGATCAACCCAGTCCGGATATCCCCACATGGTCGCATCGATCTTTCCAAACTCCACAGGAGCGCTGGTGTAATTCGTGATGGTGTCTTTGAAGGACTGTTCGAAATCCCCGTCGTTCAAGAACACATATGGATAGTGGAACCATCGATTGAAATGTCGCTCAATGCTTTTAATTGATTGTATCACTCCTTCAAGCTCCTTGTTTCGGGCTAGGACTACGAAAGCCGCGTTTGCCCGAGGTTGCTTTGCTGACTCCTCAGGATTCAGACATCCGGTTGCAAAGACCCGATCGTGTTTTTCGCTGATTTTTCTGCAAAACAGTTAGGACGCCGAGGTCTGGAACGCTTCGGGCAGAGCAAACGTACCTTATAGAAGGAGGTGTCCCGGCAGGGAGCATTATGCGCCCCGGGGAGCTTGGATGCTTCACCACAAGGACAAGAATCAATAGCACTACCAGGCTCGGAAAAAGGAGCAGGAAGCCCAACGGTATGGATATGGAAGAATTTCCTTTTAACCTGATCCTCCTGCGAAAGAACGATAATCGTGGTAGCGTCCGAGGCTTTTCACTCTTCAAGCCCTCGGCTGATGTAGATAGCGGAACCGAGGGCAAGCGCTTGAGCGCACGTTGCACGAAACCCATGATCGTGGCCAGGGCTTCGAACTCTCCAGGAAATGGAGGAATTCCCGCGTCGATCCAAAATATTACCGGCCGAGCATGCAACCGTCGTTAACCATAAATCAAACAGATGAGTCCGTAATCTGTCTGATTGAGGTTATTCGACCGCAAGATAAATTGATGCCTACCGACTAAACGGAGACGAAGTGATATCCCAACAAACGCGAACGGTGGATGAGATAGGGATGGCGTGCGGGAGGAGGAGCTTCGATATCGTCGGAGGGTAGGATATTGATTACCTCGACGGATGCGCAGGCGACATGATGAACTCACGATGGTGAATGAAGAAAGTATGAGGACAGATATGATCTTTCATTAATGCCTGGGGAAGAAGGGCTTCTGCAGTAGTGGTTCAACTGAAGATGGTGTTGGTGATGGCCCACTTAGGATCCCTGAGGAGGCCAAACTGAGAGTCTGAGACTGCGCTGCTCTGCTCCGACGCAACGCAACGCCAAGCCAAGAGGCGCAGATTTGCCTGGAGAGCCCCTTTTGCCGTACGGCCCCTAAAATAAATACGTGCAGTTACCAGTTAGCTGGCAATCTACCACTACCTAGGTAGGTAGGTGCTTTAGCTAGAAACGCCATCTCTCTTCGGAGGATGAGGACTGTAAAAGCACGATAGTACGCGCATTTTGAGGTATGCACGTACGTACCTAGGTACCGACCTGGGAGGTAGTTGACGCGCGCACAACTTACGCAGACCAAATAAACAGATCGCCCCGTTCCAAGGGGACGAACTGCGCATTGGTGTAATTAATCGTGACTGTTCCTCTCCGGCACTCTGGTGTCGTTACGAGTCATGCTGCCAAAAGGCTGTGCCTGGGACTATGGTTGCGTGGCCAAGCCTGTCTATTGGTAGGTACCTGAAGGGGGCAAATAATAATGTGAACAATGTTGGGTGGCACCTAGGTGGGTGGGTGTTAGTATGTAAAGTCTAGGCGTTGCCTCGGGCATGCTGTGGGAGGGTGGCCACCAGAGGGCCGCTGCCATGTCCAGCCCTAAATTTAACCAATCGATAACTGTGTTTAGGTACCTTGCCCCCCTGCCTGGTGTCTGGTCGTCTCCCCTGGCTCAACCAGCACCCCAGCTCGTTTCTACCAGGCGGTGTGTGAAATAATGGTGCACTAGTGACCATTATTGGCACCCCAATGAACCTTCTGCCTTGCGTATGCGCTGCGGGACTGACATCAAAACAATGAGCAGCGCTGACAACACCAACCAGTCTGTCTCCCTTTCTGCTCCCTCACTCAGACACAACCTACTCGCGCATGGCTATCTTCCGATCCATACTATGCAGGATGCCACAATCGACGGCGAGTCACTGAGATCTGCCTGAAACGCTCACTTTTATCACCGCGCCTCCTCCTGATCACCTTGCGCCCAGACGTCACAAACAATATAACCCTCCGTGTGGTGTCCGCTCTCGAGGCAGCCTTCGTCTACACAGAGGATGGTATAACTCCAGCTCAGCTGCCAGCTCCGTGGCTTTGCAAGAGCCGTTGCACATCTTATCCATCAGTATGACAGCGATCTCACCGCTCCGACCCTCGACCCCCTCACGTTCAAGCATCCAAGCGCCTTACTTGTCACCTCATCGCATACCGGCCGCGTTTGCGCCAGGCTCATATCAATCTGGCCATCAAAATCTGGATGTCTTCTCTCCTGTAGATCAGAATGGGAGCTTCTGTTTTGACAGGGTCATAAAGCGCGGCAGAGTGAACCGCCGGATAAAGAACAAGGGAGCTTGGAAACCCTCGTGGAAGCCGGCCTACCTCGTACTACGGCCAAACCTGCTGTCGGTTTATCAAAATGCCGACGAGACAGACCTGAAAGCATCTATCACGCTTTCAGAAGTCAACGCTGTGGCGCCAGTTCGAAAAGCGCATACCGAGAATGTTTTCGGAGTCTTCTCACCTTCCAAGAATTACCATTTCCAAGGCCTGTCAGCGGCAGACACATCAGACTGGATTACGCACATCCGTCTAGAGGCTCGGACTGAAGAGGAGGATGACTTTGACATCCTTACACCGCAGCTCTCACAGAGATATGCCGACATGTCGAACACGTATGAATCGACCGACTTATCTGCGGATGAAATAACCCACGCTCCTGGATCACCTGAACATAGTCTTGCAGCTGTCCACTCCAGACCGAGAAAAGGATCAAATTTAGCCCAGCCGCGGCAAAGGCGTGCCTCGACCCTTCAAGAATACTCCGGAAACGAACAATTCACAACCTCACATTCTGATTTTTCGGACACCCTAGGGGGCTCTCTTCCGAGAAATTCTGCGCTTTCGCTTCATAGACCACCGCTTCTAACGCCCATCGCATCGTCTCAGCAACTCAGCGGACTTCCAACGGATCCTATACCCGTGGCCCATATCCCGCCCCCTACCACTGTCCACCATGATCCCATAGGTGACCCCGAGCGCGTTATCCGGCAAGGATACTTGCAGGTTCTGAAGTCTCACAAGACAGGAGTCAAAGGCTGGAAATGGATATGGCTTGTTCTGAGGCCTAGGAGTCTTGCTTTCTACAAGGACGACCAGGAATACTCGGCCGTCAAGATCTTTCCGATGAGCTCAGTCATCGACGCGGCGGAAATTGATCCATTAAGCAGGTCCAAAAAATATTGTTTTCAAATCATCATGGACGACAAGTCGTACCGATTCTGTGCGCCAAACGAGGATGATCTAGCTAAATGGTTGGGCGCCCTGAAAAGTGTGCTCAGCAAACGCCACGAGGCGGAAAAAGCCCTCGCGAAAGGCCAGGGAAAAGGCCTAGTGGATGCAACTGCTGCATTGTCGATACGATGATGCCGGCGAATGTTCGTGCGCGGCGTCGACTCTCCGTTTGCACTTGGAAGGAATGTTTTGCAATGACTACGTATATCTCACGACTTGGATGAATGGGTTTTGATGTGTCTTCGTGTGCCTATTTGGGCGCAAGAAAAAAAGCTGGGGCGTGCGGAAGGGTTACCAAGACAGCCTGACGGACATAGGCAGTCTTGCTCATGCTGTTTATATCTCCTTTATCGCATGTATCTCCTGGGGTAGCTTACGTTTAGCACGTTTTCAGCGTTCTTTGCTGGGCGGATGGACTCTCAAGGGGTTTGAACAGGGCACCGACCAGCCTCGACTCGTATTGCTTTGGACAACGAGGCTGGTAGTTAGGAGGACCACTAATAATAGTGCTTGTGAGAGCATCAATCGCGAGGTTAACTTCTCCCCGGTCAATGTCTTGACTACGTGTTAGGGAGGTAGATATGAACAAACCTACCTTTGAGAGGTTATGGGCTATCGGTGCCAGTGAGTAGGTTGAACGAAGAAAAATTACCTATCTACCTTATTTTGTATACCAAATTCCCCTCCCTCTCGGTAGCTGAGTACAACCTGGTCGAAGTAGCAGGTAACAAGACATGGTGAGAAGACAAAAAGCGTCGGGGTAGGTGGGCTTGAAAAGAGGCGATCGTATAGCTGTCTGGCTGATTTTGTACATGTGGATGCAAATGAGTACATGCCTTCACGAGGCCAAGGAGAATGGATTTGGAGACGCAGCGCCGAAGCCCATGGAATTCTCAGCAATGCTCAGTGGGATACTGAGATCCCAAGAGCAAAGTTCAATGGAGAGACTGGTTCGAGAGCCCCGGGAGAGTCCAAAGCAATATTGCTTCTCCAGTCTGGCTCGTCCTTTCATCGACCGAACATACCGCGCATACGAGCCCAGATACCCTTCTTCGGCTCCTCATAGTACACTCCGGCATCTTGCGGTGCTGCACCATCCTGAGATGCCCCGGCGGCATCGTAATCCTCGACGGCTTGCTCGGACTCGGCCCCTGCGTCTCGTTCAACCGGTCGTGGAGACCACTGGGGAGGTTCTTTGTGGATGGTGGACAGCGGAGGAGGCAGCCAACCGTCGTCCAAGCCGCTGCCGATGATGTGGACGCTCTTGGATTTGACGATCTCCAGTCTGTGAGGCTGGCGTTGGCTTGACTCTCCAGCAGCTGCAGCAGCCCCTTCGTCGTCCTCGTAGTCGTCGGCCAATTCCTCGATGATGCGGTCCTCGGTCTCACGCACCAGGGCTTTAGCGACTCCATATGGTGCTAACTGGCCATGAATTACGTTTTGCGGCCATGCGGATGCAAATAGGCCGTCGTTCAGGTCGGCCCAGTACATCTTGATTTCGCGTGAGTCTGCCCAGTCAGGTCTGGGTCTTTGTTCTTCCTCCACGGTCGGTTTCTGCTGTGCGTCTAATTCGGCAAGAGCAGCCTTTTGGTATTGTTCGACCATTTGCTGCAAAGACGGACTGTCAGAACCTGCGGCCTTGCGCTTTTCATATTGCCTCGTGGCTGCCTCTTCTGCTCGCTTCAGCGTCTCCTCTCTCCTGCTAGCTCGACGCTCTTCCTCTTTAGCTTTTGCCTCCTCTTCGAGACCCTTTAACGCGGACTCTCTCGCCTCGGCCACCCTATTCCAGACCGAGTCCGACTCCATCGTTGGAGCATCATGCTCCTCAAACCATTCCTTGACGGCCTGGCGTTCCGCCGCCCTCAAGACATATTGTCTTTTGTTCCATTCATCCGTGTCGGAATTGTTCGGGTCGATATGGACAAAGGCCTCCCATTCCTTTATAGCGTCTTTGAGTTCCTTGATTTGATCAATGTCGACGAGCTTGTGCCCGTCTACCAAGCCGTGATGCTCCATACTGAGCTGGGTGAGTGCGGCATCTGACAGCGGTAACCTACTGCGGTCTTCAGAGCTCATGTCTTGTAGGGCCAGAGATGCACGTCGGATGATCTCGTCCTTCTTTTTCGCTTCCTCTTCCCGAATGGCATGTATTCGTCTCCGCGCTCTCCTCGACCGGTCCTTGTGACGTGCCAAACGATTCATCTCCACTTCAATCATTCTGTCCAACGGGCTCGGACCGGAGCTTATCCAATCAAGCACGAACGCAACGTCAGCCACACTGGTGGCCTTTTGATCCATTAGTCTCCGTGCTTGTAACTTCTTCGGTAAGATCTCATTCAGCTTCGGTATTCTGCCCGTCAACTTATCTCGAGCAGCCATTTCTTGCAATTCTGCCGGGGAACCAAGCTTTGATTTGATCACCTCAATATCCTCTTGCGTAACTCTAATCATTGAATCAGGAGGCGAGAGCTGCCGCTGCAGAGATAACTCGCGGAGTTTCTGGAAAGCAAAGAGACCTTCCAAGGCTCCTGCGGGAGTAGGAGGAAAGTGGACTGAGAAATAAGGCGTCCACATGTCGCGGCGGACCGTAGCAGGCACTGTCTTCTTGCCATGGAAGACCAGTTGCTTGAGAATCTTGTTGTTCTATACGTAGTCGCGTGTCAGCAGATCAACCCTGTGAAAAAGTCACATCACTCAACAAGCCAGCTGCAATAACCCACCTCAAGTGTCCTGGTCAAGCTATATACCACCTGATTCGTTCGTATATGGCGGTATGCATAGATGTTCAGACCATGGGTTTCGTGTCGCAGCGCCTTCGCAACTTGACGGGTTTGTGTTTCTCTCCGACTTTTGGTCGCATTGGACCCCCTGGCGCGCCACTTTCCTTGCACCCAGAACAGGCCTTCCGGAAACTCTCCAGCAGGCTGTGGGTTTGTATTGGGGCTCGGTGTCCCTTTGAGCATTCGAGGAGGTCGCACCCGCGGCATTTGAGGCAAAGCCATGGGAGGCACTCCATGGGCCATTGTGCTGGCTGCGGCGGCCGCCATGGTGGGAATTCGCTGGGTTGTAGGGGTGATCCTTTGCAGAAGTGCGTTACAGAGGCATTTCCGACCACTGGACAGTCCGAGCTCCTCAGAGGATCAACAAGGTGCAGTGACACTGTGGCCAACTACTTAGGTGAAGAATTGAGCTGAGCGGTTGATTGAATACGCTGCTCCGAACAATTTGGAGCTCTCACTTCTGAGTCGGAGTCTTCAATTGCGGACCAGAGTTCTACTCGTACATGCATGTCTTGGCATGTTTGCTCGAAATGCTGTGTGGCATCAACTTTAGCCACAGCCTTGTGTCTCAGTACCCCGGGCACCTGCCGGGTAGATACCAGTATCCTGGAACTCTGTTATATTTTCGTACCGAAATGATTGGACTTGGTGAGTAAGTAAACTGATCTAGGTATGGCATACAAAATTGTCCTGACTCCTTCAATAGTAGCCTGTCACAACCCGTCCCTTGACAGTTCGAAATCTGATATCTCGCTCTGAAGTCTTATTTATCACCCGCCGCTGAATTTCCAAATGCCTAAGGTGCCTAAGGTGAATAGATAAAGCTCGACAAAAATGCCATCATGCAGCCATCGAACATGTGCAAACACCTTCTTGTGACAGTCTTCGTAATATTCATCAGTCGTCAACCTACACCTCGTTTTGTGAATTATCAAATACAACGTAGCCTCAAGGTTTGGCTACTGGGCAATGGAGGTTGAGGTGGCTAGTCCCGAAGGACGATGAGTGGTGCCCGAGGTGGCTTCCCCAATCGGAAGCCAGGTGCGCGTGATATCCATACTCCTGTTGACACGTCCGCCAGGAGTAAGGGGATAATCGACGCGTGACCGATCCAAACGATCGTCTTCATCCGAGGTCTCATCTGCGAGACGAGCAAAATAGTCCGCTAGAGCACTGGTTGAGTCTCCAGAAACGACATTATCGTACAACGGAGGAGGTGTGACGAGTGGCGGTGGAGGCTCATCTTCATCAAAAGCTGGGGGATTAAATGACGGACTCCGAAGTAGATGCATGGGTCTTGGTGGCCCACTATTGGGGTCGTTATGGACGTGAGCCTGGGTCGGCAGCGTCAACCCTCCAGAGTCGTTCGTCCAGCTCCGTTGCACACTAGGACTAGATTGGCCTGCGGCATTGGACGCTGGAATTTGAGCAAGGGACACTGGAGGGGTATTGCGTCTCCTCAGCGCGGCCCCGGGACACCCACATTCGTACTCGTCCAAAGAAGTCGGTGCGGCGACCCCAGCACTATAGGCCGGTAATGAAATGTTAGCCTGCGTCGCACGGCAGGAAAGGATATTGAACGGCGAGTCGATTGAGATCTCGAAATGCCGACGCTTGGTTGAATCATTCTCGTCTGGTCTAGATAGCCGCATGACGATCTGGTTCCAACAGTCAGCTGATGCCAAGTTTTCACGAGCAAGGGAAGACAAACCTTGATCCAATGGTTCACCTGAATGTTCGAGTATGTGGTGTCGAAATGGAGTCGTTCACTTCTCAATTTTTCTTTCATCTGATGACAGCTGGGAAGCTGGACGTTGAATTCCATTTCGGTGGGACCAATACTTCCCGCGTCGTTGTCTAGATTTCCCAGCAAATTGGTTTGGTCTCTTGGAATATCCTCGTCACCAGCCGCAGCAGCTTGACGATAATCGTAGGGAACGCCACCACCAGCTAAAATGCGCATAGAACTTCCTGGATACGTGGATACACTGTGACCATCTGCGCGCTTCTCGAACAGTTGCACTTTCCTCGTCGGCTCCAGTCTGTGCACCTTCTTGTTATTGGTAAAGTACTGGATATTCTCTGTCACGAAGACCTTGATCCGGTGGCATTGCACTTTGGCCAGTGGAGTCAATTTGAAGGCGATCGGGACGGTAGAGCCCAGAGGGAACGACTTTCCAGAAATAACGATATCGTAGTGCAATTGATCTTCCCAATTCCGCGATATCGCGATGGGTTCCACCTGCTCTAGAGAGCCTTCCGCAGGAGCCCTGATCAAGGTAAGTTCCTTGCTACCCACTAAGTTGGCACGAAAGGCTCCGGATCGCTCGACAAGAGCCTCCAGCTCGTATTTGACATGGCCAAGGTCAACATTGATGGTCTCAGGTAATCTCGAATCGAGAGGCAATTCGAAATTATAGACATAGTCCCCTGGATGGAATACTTTGAAGCCTTTTTGTGCAACGGTAGGACCTCCATTGATTGTATCGCTCTTCCCGAAGCTTCGGGAGTGGTTCGCTTGTAGAGATAATCTTTTCGATTCTCGCGAAGTGAGACTCTTGGCGGGAGATGCGCTGCGCTGGAAGAGATCGAAGGAAGACACCGTCACGCCGAGGTCTTTGGAATCGGCAGAGGGGCCTTTATGTAACTGAACAATATCTGCACCGTAGCTGTACTCGGCCTGAGGAATCTGCGCATTGAAAAAAGACCAGGTGTGGTTCATAATGGTGGTGGCGTCTTTGAACTCCACGCGCTTAGGCGGAATGCCCTCCGGCCACTCCGTCTCTGATTTACCGCGAAAGTTCAGAGATATCGATTTCAGTTTCGCTTGCTTATGTACCCGTAACAGCAGACTGCCCCGAAGCATCGTAGTGCTGTGTGTCGAAGGATCATTAGGGTCAAAGCCCTGCAGAAATAAGACGGGTTCTGCGAGTGATATGTAGACTGCCACGCCATTGCCACTGGCGACAGGCTTCTCATCGGCTAGATGGGTTGTGCTAACTGTAGGTTCTGGATGCGACCGTTGACGAGAAGCGTTTCGAGCATCGCTACCGAGTCGAGGTCGATGTAGTGCACTGGCAACATGGCCACTGGCAATACTTGAACTTCTGCCTCGTTGTTCCGGTGAATGTCGGCCAACTTCGGCGAACACCATCTCCCCCGCTTCCGTCGAGTTTCTACGATCAGTTTGACCAGTCGGAACGGGATACAGAGGTATAGTCTGAGTAGATACCGGAGGTAGATTGAGTCGGAGGAATCTTTTCGCGTGTTCCCGTGCGAACGCCAGTTTCGCGGCCTTCCTGGGATTGCTGTGTTGGGGATCTTCCTGGAAGGCAAGGTATCGAATGGAGGATCGTCAGGTCGAGTCGGAAGGTTATGGCGGAGTCTCACTTGTTGGCGATGATCGACTGCGGATGAAGATCGTCAGCATCTGGCAAGGGATGATGATAGAGCGAATTGCAAGGATAGGCAATTGTTCACAAAGCGGTCACCGCAGACTCGATGTAGTGTAAGAAAAGGAACGAGCAGGCATGCCAACCTGGAACTCCGCAGTCTGGAGTGGCTTGGCCGTACACTCACCTAAAGTGGCAGTTCTGGCACTGGCAATCGCTAGTCCTAGTACCACAATAGATGGTTCGGAGACTTGAGTGATAGTTCGGCTCAGGACGTGCCGTGGACCAGGGCAAAAGCGCTCATTATAATTGGCGCTCGGTCCAGCTAGCGTAAGGTATGAACAGATAGTGCGTAGTACGTGGTGTTGTAGCAGGATTCGGTCGGAAGAGGAGAGGCAACAACTGCGCTGAGGATGAACAGTATCAAATGAAGAAGAAATCAAGAACTAGTCGAGAGCAGATATCCAGGGTTTTGTCAGATGCAGGCAGGGTCATCGATGACCACAAAGGGGTTTTCTCGAATAGATGAAATGGATTACACAGTATTGGCGCAGGATGGAAAAAGAGGGCACCGCCCGGGCCGGAGAAACCGATCAATTGCTGGCCACCGCGTCAGTCGATGATTTAAGAAGTGGCCCAGATGGTCGTGGTGATGTGCCGGCTTTTGTGGGGAGTTGAGGGTGATACATTAAGGACCATAGGACTGCAGTGTGCTATGTCGTGGTATTCTTTTTTGAGGCGACTTCATGGTACCTACCTAGGTAGGCAGCTACAGGTATGCGGTGTGTACAAGTTGAGGTGTCGCAGCATGCTACATGACAGCCTGCTCATGAGGACCATTAAATGCAGGCACTTCCATGGCCATCCATACCAAGGACATCCGGGAGAACTCTTTTAGGTACTACTAATGCATTATACGTTTACCCTGTACAACTGGTGACTGGAAACAACTCTTCCGTTCATGATGCTACGAGTCTCAATCCACGTATAAAATGCTCGATCCCAGATATCCAGGTACTACCCTGGGTACCCACTACACACATACGTACTAGGGAGTGTGCAAAGCCGAAACTCCCGCTTTTGCCTGCCAACAAACTTCTCTGTATCGTCGCATCAACCCCAAACGATCCCCACCACGGCGAACATTCTCTTATGACCTCCATCTCGGGCCCGACAGAAGGCGCCATTCGTCAAGTTTGGACGGCACTCAGCCTCGAAAAAGCTTGACAGGTTGCGCGCAGTTGCACCAAGCCCGTTTTCCTATCTCTGCCAGGCGGCGCCACCCTGACATAAGATGCATACTTACTGTGGTCCATAGCCTTTCCGAAAGCTGCCTCTTCTCCTCCCCTCGTCCGTTCTTGCGAAAGTTTCCTTACCGCATGCTGACCTTGCCTTTGCGGGGTTTAGTTGAGCCTCTCATATGTCGTTAGGGGGAGAATAGCCTGCGAATACGCGTACAGTCATACAGTGCATACCAGTCGGATCCCTTCGGTAGGTACCTACCTAGGTAGGTGTACCTAGGTATTCATCTGGGGGCGAAAAAGTGTGTGCTGCAGAAATCAGATGGCGATGGCTTGTTCCTGATTCACATGCCATCATTGTGCAGAAAAGAATCAGATGGCAGCACCTTAGGAGGCCGTAACTGATTGAACGGACATCTGGCCATCCTGCCTGGGAGACCTGCATCTGGGAGAGACATATAACTCTGGCATGGCCTTGAAGCTTGTCTCGAAGAACATCTTGTCTCTAATAAATGCGTTGGCCTCACGGATACACGTATCCTACTGAGGCTGAGGGCGTTGGCGCTCACATTGTCTGCTCACCTTGCCGTTGTTTCGAAAGTCCAGAACCAACACAGTGTGCTCACCGCGCAGAGCTGACATTATCATTTGCCTTCGCATAGTCACTGGACCTCACAATCTAACCAGTGTCGATTACAGATGATGGGTCAGCGGTTCTCATGCGGGACGAAGAGGGTCAGAATGTTCGCGACGAGGCTATGTTACAGGGCCATCGGCTGTGCCGGATCGCTTACTTTTGATTCAGCGGAGACTCTCAAGTAATGTCAGGCGGAAAAGACCGTTGAGGAACGTTCTTCTTTTCTTGATACATATGATACTTTTGCAGCTGTCCGGTCGGATGATGGTTAGGTTCCTGCTGATCCGCCGATAATCCTCAGGTTTGCGTATCCTTGCCAGCTTCGTGACCATGGCTGCGCACCTACAGTCTGGTTGCAAGAGCGCCGATATCCTGCAGTGAGGCATTGGTGAGCCGTGCTTATACTGTGTAGTCCTACGCTTGTATTGTGCCAGCTCTTGGACGGTGAAGAAATGAACGGAGAATCTGCTCTAATAGATCTGTCTCCGGACTTTCTAGCACGTATGATCAAATCCCAAATACGACATTTCAAAACCTCAGCTCTAGGTGCGGTACCTATTAAAATAATGGACGGTACTACGAAGTAGATGATAGGATTTTGTGATGCGATATCGAATTTAGCAGGCACTAATTAATACTGATATGATAGTACTAGCAGCGCAGCATCTAGACCCAACGTCGAATAAGCTTCCCCTCATGCATCGCGTCTTTTGCGTTGGACGCGTCGTTGGCCCGAGACTCCCATTAAACAACGTAATTGTACTGGCACCACTACCAAGCTTACGCCCCTAAATGAAATCCTCACAGTCTTGGATCAACATGTCTTAGCCAGGCATACTACGATACTGTGAACAGTTTTCGCCATGCACGATGGCACAGAAAGAGGCTCGAGGTGTGATTATTGCAGTTGTTCTGGGTTTAGGATGCTAACCCAGCCCAGGATCGGCGGAGCGGCCACTTCAAGGTGCTGTGCTTTGTTTTACTTCAGTCGAGCCAGAGGAGCGGGTGAGTTACACCCATTCCTGACTCGAATGCTTCATCCCACTGAGTCCAGATAGACCCGCTATGCCGACCTCGCCATACAAATGGGGGCCCAACACAAGCTCGACTTGACCTCCGACACTACACATCTCATCGTCGGAAGCACAGATACTCTGAAATATCAATATGTTGCGAAGGAGCGGGAGGACATCAAAGTTCTACGGCCGGAGTGGGTGGAAGCCGTCCGTGAATATTGGATCAACGACCTGCCACTGGACCTGGACGCTCTCACTCGTCAATATCGCATGCCCACTCTGGCAGGACTGAAACTTTGCATCACCGGCTTCGAAGATCTTTCCTTCCGTGCGCAGCTGCAAAAGAATGTTGTTGAGAATGGTGGAGAGTACACAGGAGATTTGACCAAGGATGTGACCCATCTTATTGCTGCGAAGCCTGAAGGGAAGAAGTATGAATACGGAATGCAATGGCAGAAAAAGGTGGTCAGCCTAAGGTGGTACAAGGACAGTTTGGAACGGGGTATGCAGCTGGACGAGACTCTCTACCACCCCACCATTCCAGTCGCCGAGCAGGGAACTGGAGCGTGGAATCGACGAGTTCAAATACCAGCTCAACTGGGCAAGAGAACCAGGGATGATGATCCTGCACCTGAGCCATCGCGGAAACTGCGGCGGACTGCAAGTGCGAAGCTTGGAGGCCAAAGTCAAGACCTGTGGACCGATATCGTTGCTGGTGCTGGGCTCGAGGCCAAATCAGCGGAGCGTCCGCATCTTAAACCCTCTGTCTCGATGCCAACAATTGGGCGAGGCGATCACTCAGCAAGAGTTTCAGATAAACAAGAGCCGGGTTTGCCCAGTGACAGTGTGCTTTCGGAAAGGGCTCATGCCACTCCCGGGTTCCTGTCAAGACGGCATTTCGTAGTGAAAGGCTGTGATGACAAGCAAGTAAGTCCGTTCATATTGCCTTTTTTTCAGAGGAGTATCGCTAACACGAACTAGAAGAAACTCCTTTGCAAGATTTTAACCGAGAACGGAGCGACGATAGCAGATGAAGGCAGCGATCGAGATGGGTCCTGGGCAAGCGATACACTTGTAATCGTGCCTCATGACCTAACGAAGAGCAAATCAACGGCTGCAAAAGTCCTTGAATTGGATTATCAGATCGTATCTGAACTCTGGTTGGAACGGTGCATGCTGCAAAAGTCGTTCATACCACCACAAGCTTATCCTTTGGGGCTCGTACCCAAGAGCCCACATTCGACGGTGCTCTCTAAAATTACCGTCAATGCAACCGGATTCGATATCCAGGAAACACTGCACATTTCAAAGATGGTTAGCTTACTTGGGGGCTTGTACACCGAGGTTTTCACGGCTGCGGTTTCTGTGCTCCTGTGCAAGGCTGGCAAATTCAATCAGGCAAAGGTCGACCTGGCGCAACAAAGTGGTATACCCTGCGTATCAGAAGGGTGGCTGTGGTCAACGATCACAAATGGCAGGAAAGCACGATTCGAGAGCCACCTCGTACAGCAGGATCGAAGTGATGCTGGTGGCGCCGTTCACAAGCAGCGACTGTCCAAAGAGTACGTCGAAGTGGGCACAATACGTATCAGACACGAATCCCGAGGTGGACGGAGCCGTGGCATGAGCAAAGCAGAATCCAACGGAGCAGAAGCGAAAGGAACGAGAATTACAACACATGCAACGAACCCGGTGGTCCAGGTGCATGAAGAATCAACGGACGACATGGGAAAACAACACCATGGACAGTCGTCTAATCCTCGGCAACGAAACTATGCTGCTGAAGACAGTGACACACAGGCCGGCTCTTTCGCGCAGGATGACACCCCACTGCAGGAATTGTCCAACTCTTCAGGAAGAAGTGGCCGACTCTCGCACACAAGGAAGGCCCCCGTTCAGTCGCTGGACGGAAATTGCAGTATGCCAGACTGCAAAGATGCGGAGAATACGGGGGCCGCTGCACCTGAAAGGGTCACGGTGGAAGAGGTCACCACAACGACGAATATCCAAGCTATCAATGGGGCGATCAGAGAAATGCTCGAGCATCAGACGAAGAGAAAACCGAAACCAGGCGATATCAGAGGATCGCGTGATGATTCCGGCAGAAAAGGCCGACTGATCGGTCGAGCTCTCAGTAACTTGTCCAACTCATCGGCAGCATCCAACATGAGGGTGTCGCGGGCAAGTTCAGTCGATAGTATCAACACCGACGGCGTCGGCAGCGAAGTGGTCAAGACATGTACGGAAAACTCGACCGGCGAAGCCGTATCAGCCTCAGACCGAGGAAATTTCAGCTTCACCGGACGGGCAAAGTCTACACTGACTGGGTTCAAAGCCCATTCCATGGAACTGGATGATCTTGACCTGTCCCGGGGCCACCAGCCGGCAGAAGAGGCACCGCCAATGACTCAATTGGGCTACGAAGATCCTGAAGAAGCCGTTCTGTTGCGCCAGAAATTAGCCGAGTCGAGGAGAAAGCGATCAAAAGCAGGAGACAATCCGGACGAGCCCGAACCGGTAGCAGCCCGTCCGAGGACAGAACGCAAACTTCGTGACGACGTTCTGGTTACAAGTGCGGGCTGGGGTGCGGGAAGACGGACCCGGCATAAACCAAGAAGCCCTCAGGGGTTGAGGGAGTTTTGAATACCACTCGATATAGGCTCATGCCGATTGCCATTTACCTGGTAAGAGTCCAGACTTCGAATGGATCAATCAAATTGTCTTTGTCTAGGTTCCCGCTCACTGTCACGGCCTGTTCTTGCACAAATACCAACCCTACGCTTTGTTTGACTAGATCTGATCTGAAGCGAATCATCAAGGACGTGGGCGTTTCGCCCGGCCTAGAAGATGTCACATTGAATTCTAATCTATGGGACACGAGAACCACGATGCGGTGTAGTCAAGGAGACACGAGAATAGGCCGGGGGACATTGCGCTTTCATTCTCCTATTATCAATCAGCGGACATGCCAAAACCTAGGTAACTCTGAGTGTCACTCAGCACTGTACGAGAGCAGATGCCCATCCCGCTGCCACTAGGTATCGAAGCAGGAGATTGACAGGATACCCCCGCTATCCATATGCGCCTTTCCTTGTTTGATCAGAGAGGATGTTTAGCAACGCTGTCGACGCAGAAGCATTGAAGCGGAAATGGATGTTACGTACCTAGGTAGGCAGTTGGTCGTCAACGCTGGAGCCGGGGAAATACTGTAGCTCTGTAGGGATCGACAGCTAAACCCCTGGGCCGAGTCGTTGGGCGCGGGATGATCCCCGGGTCGCCAGGCCACCAAGTGGAAAATCTCTAGGTGGGTAATCTGGGTTACACAGGCGTTGATTTCAGATCTTCCATGACAGCGCACGCCCTAGAAAGAGCTGCATACGTACTTTACACCTAGTACGGGACGTACCTAAGGTACCTTAGGTAGTCCCTCCTTTGGGCATCTCTTAGAGGCTAACAGCCTCCTAAAGTTTATTAGCCTCCTTGGCCTCCTAAGCCCTATTCAAGTTCTACCACCTCAAGTGCTTATCACGCCTATTAGAGCCTGGCGCAGCCTGATGATGGCGAGTGATAGTGATCCGCAGCCGTGATGTTTCAGTCTCACCGGCAGCCCACGTTCGAATGATCCTTCGACAGCTTTGGCTACATATTCCTCTCCGCCAACTTGAACAGGACCAATCTTGACACTGTCCGTGGACGTGGAGGCGCCGTCTTCAAACCCTGCTTATCTTCGGCAAGCCCTAAAACACAACGCTAGGGGTCTAGCAGGTTCGCGTTCGAAGCCATTCCTACCTTAGTTGGTCATTTTCTGCGACACTCTTCTCACCAACTCCCACTGACCTCAAACCCACCATCAAGACGGCCACCACCTCCTTTGACACGTCAATCACTGTCACATTCCAAAAGGTCTAGTCTGATCGACCGCTGATCCATTCCGCGGGTCCTACTCCTGCCAGTAACAACATGGCCTAGCAATTCCTGAGACCACCTTCTGTGCCCTATGCTACACCTGGCTCCAGAAGTATCCTTACCAGTCTCTCTGCCTGAGCGGCGTTAACTTTGCGCCAATCGCCCCAGTGGTCCTCGCAGGGGCCTAGGAAAAAACATACATAACATTATGGCTGACCTCGCTCGAGAAGAAGCCGACCGTTACTTCTCCTCGCGAGATCAAGGGATTTCTCATCCAGAAGACCACGATGACCGCTCGATAGATTCTTCCGACGACCATCCAGAACTGGCTTCCGAAGAATATCACTCAGACCTGGGTACGGACGACGACGACAACTCTCACAACATGGCTACCGTGACCGCCACGAGGAATACACTCCACATTCCTACACAGACACACTACGCCAACACGGGACCCAAGGGTGTTATTGCCGATGCTCAGTCGTTCGCTCGAGCCAAACAGTCCACGTTTCGCCAACGCCTCTCCACCTTTGCAGGCAACTTCGCTCCCAGCAGGTCCGTCCCGCATACCGTAGAAAAGGCCGAGAAAAGGAAGACCATCTCGGGGTCGCCCAAGTCTACGTCCTCCGACTCCGACAATATCCACCTCTCAGACGACGAAGCAGACTCGGAATTCATGCAGACATGGCGAGCTAACCGCCTGCAAGAGCTCACAACTCTATCACAGGCGGGACATGCTCCCCAAAGAAGGCAGTCCCCCAGCCGACGGACCTGGGGCACCTTTCTCGAAGTCGACGCCAATGGATACCTTGACGCCGTAGAAAAGGTGCCTGACGAAACTGTTGTGGTCGTGATGATCTACGATCCCTCGTCATCGGCCAGTGCGGAGGTCGAAGACGAGCTTTCCATGTTGGCGTACAGGCACAGCAAAGTCCGTTTCGTGCGGTTACATCACGAGATTGCAGAGATGCAGTCGGTCGAACTTCCCGCCCTCCTGGCTTACAAGGCTGGAGATGTTTTCGCTACAATACCGGGCGCGAAAGCCGAGGGTCTGGAAGGTGTTTTATTGAGGTATTTCTCTCGTCCTATCCCGTGTCGATGCTCTATGAGAATGCAGACTGACACCCTTTTTCAGGACTGGCGTCCTCCGATAATACAAGAGCTTCTTCTGTATTTCCACACAGTCCTGCGTTGCATGACGACCCCGTACGCAGGCTGTAGCAATACGTCTAACCATTGCTGGCCTTTAGCATCTATAACGCCTTGCCTCTCAATCTACCATGGACTATCCAGCTACACCATTCTGGTCGGGCTTGCTGTTTGAAATTGTACACTGATCAGCTTGGAGGACTGGACTAGGAGTTTTGTTATGAGCTTTCCTTTGGAATGCAGTTCTCCAAGATATGGTGGCTTGGTGCTGGGTATTTCCCCAGTGGAGGTACAATCATCCAGATATACTTGCCGGGGGGCCCGGGGACGAAGACTCATGGACGGAGAGCAGCACCTGCTACGACTGCTACTGCTACAGCCTGTCATGCACCATGAATGTCATGGCGTGGATTTTATTCTGTGCGGCCGTACCTCCATAGGGTACGCGCTGTATGTTGGTGTCGAGGAACAAAATTCTTACCGAGGATTCACATTACCGCCCTATGGGCGCGTATCGCTACCTCGATGCTTTGTAGTTTGCGCAATGCCAAAGGGCGAAATACTGTTTCTTTCTCGCTTGCCTTGCCTTGCCATTCCTTCCTTCCTACTTTCTTTGCTTAGGTATCCACTTACTGTAGCTACAACATTGATACTGCGCAAAGGCGTGATGGCACTCGGCTCCCACTATCCTCTCCCACCCATTGGAGGTGTTGCTCTTTGTCTTGTGAAAATGCTTCATTGTGGTCTCTGGTTGCGGTTACTATTGCGGTTGCCCATCGCTGACCATCCATATCTATAGCCGCAGTAGACCAAGCAGGCGAGTGCCACAGCGTGAATGGGGAGATAAAATTTATTCACGAAGCGGCATAACGGTATGAAAAATGACCCGAGATTTGCTCATTGGTCTCTTGACTAGATTGGGCTGCTGTAGTCCCTGCTGCTCCTGGCTCTGACCCATTCCGCGCGATTGAGAGCCAGCAAAGACAGCATTCAATAACGTGGAGAAAAGGAAGAGGACGGACGACTAGAGCTTGCTTATTGCTTCCAGCAAGTCGGCCAGCTTGCTATGCCCCGGGGGAGAAGCTTCTCATGTTCAGGCCGCCGCCACGTGTAAGCCCTGATTGTCTTTCACTCTGCTGGCCAGGCAAGACCGCAACCACCGCAGCAAACAACCCATTCCTTGAGGCTTTGGTCATGCCCGCGCCCCTTCCTCCGTCCAACGCACCCCTGAATGAACCAGGTGACTGAATGCTCGGCAAGTGAAAGTCATTGCAATGGCACTGTCCCCCTTCGTGGGAGAAAACACAATAATAAAAACGCCCTGGGATGACCGCCTCGGCAATTGCTGGATCATGTGTCTCAGATCGCCTTTCGGCTGGTAAGATAGTGATTTGATTTCGTGGCAACTGGAAAAGGTGTGGACTCGATTTTGTCGAATATGGATGTATGGCGTAGCAGAGGGGATATCTTGAGTTGTGCTAGCGGTTTCAGAGTAGATGAAAGAACAGGACGATGAGGGAATTCGTGATATGGTGGTGTTACAGAGTTCCAGAACCCTCAGTGCCGAGGCATGTCGCAACCGTGCAGTTCTAGATGATTGGTGATTGGAGAGGCGTAATGGATAGACAGGATGTCCCGGAATAGAGGCAATAGAGCCCATCTACCCTGTCCTCAGTGATGAATGCACTCTCAGTAACTCTGGCTATGCTGATGCGGAGATGGCATTCTTTTCGATGGCGAAATCCCAAAGCATCTTGATGAGGCTCTCCGGCAGAGTGTAGAGGTCGACATGGAATTCACCCTCTGTGAAACATTTGTTAGCCAGCCCATCCATTTTGCGCAAAGACATTGTTGCACTTACGTTCGACATCATTTCTCATCCATGAATCCTCACTCTTGTTGTCGTGAACCATTTGAACCACCTGAAGGAGATCATCTTCACCTAGTTTCTGGAGGCCTTCGGCCAGTTTGTCCATGTCAATACCCTTCTCAGCTCCCTTTTTCTTCTTCTGTACATTGCCAGCGCCGACCTCACTAGCACGTTTCTTACTGGGGGCATCTGCTCCATTTGTCGCCGCCTCGCCGGGAATGGGACCTGAGTTTCGAAGCGCCTCAAGAAGGGCCCCCTTGGGATTCTTGAACGTGATGATTTGCTTGGTCTCGTAGCGAGGATTGGAGAAGTTAAGGTCGTGGACGATGTTGTGGATCTTGCCGCCCAGGTCCTTCAAGTCGATCCGCAGTTCGAATTCGCCCCATCCGTCCTCAGAGACCCGAAATGGTGGCTTCTTCAAGGCTGCGTATGGGAGTCAGTTATGTCTTACTTCGAAATGGGGCATGTCGTGCGACTTCGTATGCGTACTTTGCTTGGCTCTGGGACCAAAGGATTCGTGCAGATAGTATGTAACAGACTCGAAAATGTCCGCATCTATCTCTTGCTTTGTGTCTGCATGAAGAAGAACGATTTTCATCGACCAGTGGCGCAACGGGAAACCTTCAACACCGCTGTCTGCACCGGGACTGTAGACAAGTCAGAACTTTGAAACTCCCATTTTATATTCTGTCTGCGAGAGCTGAAAGAGTACAGGATGGAGGTATTTCAAAAGACTGTTCAAGAGGCTAGATCGGTTGATACTGAGGTTGGTTGCAGCTGGACGTACATGATCTTCTGTTCTGTGATGATCTTGACGGAACGCTTGACCTGCGCACACAATTAGTACAACAGGGAGGAATGAGTGCACCAATAGACTTACGTCCGGCATGATGGGCAAAGTGCGAGAAACTGTGCAGAAGTCGAAGAGGAATGCGAGACCAAGAATGGCTGTCGCTGGACGAAGAGGGTCAATGAGGAAAGAAAGAAAGAGACTGAAAAGAGGAGAAGGTACAGGTGGAGGGAGGGTGAGTGTCGCGATAGTAGTGTCGCAGAGACCAGCGTCACGGGAATCACAGTTCAATGTAGCGCGCTGGAAGGAATGAGTAGTATCTTCAAGAGAAAGGTATACGGATCGTGAGAGAAATCCCCGGGGGTCGTATAGTGGTGGGTTGGTGTCACGGTGTCGAGCGAGGATGCTGGCCAAAGGCCCTCTACGCGCTTTGATGTTGCAATTTAGTACTGCAGGGTCGGATAAGGCAATTCAGCCGAGTAAAATGAGGATGCGAAGGACTTAGCACCGAGACTACAGACAGATCACGTTAGCCGTAGATCGAGACTAAATCCCCCTTTTACAGTCAAGCACCATGACAATCGGCAGCACTCCCTACAAATCATGTCTTTTTGGTCCATTCTGTCTCTCTTTCATTGCTGAGAATAGGGCCTACTGCATCTCTATCTAGGCTAGGTACAGTGGGGAGGGAATGTGGGTAGTGAGGGCAGAGTAAGGGTAGAGAGGATGGGCAGGGAACAAATGGAGGCGATCAAGGTGCATCGACACAAATGCTATGATCTGTTCCGTTCAAGAGTGCAATCTTGGATGTTGGGGGATCCAAGGCGGAGGCTGTCTCAACGATGGTCGCCAGAACAGCGACCTATGACGTTCCCAACAACGCCTCATTCTCCTGCTGCGCCTTGATGAAGGCCTCCTTGAAGAGGTTGGCATCTGTGACTGGTTAGTGCTGTGACAGGGGCTGCTTGGGAGGCCAACGTACTCTCGCTGTTTCCGAACCGAATTGCCAAAGTCTGAGCCTCAGGTTCGCCTTCGCTGACATCGGCTGCAACGTTCCACACCCAGCTACGATCGCTGCCGACGTTGGGAGAAAGTTTCATATCAGGGGTAACTGGCCGTCAATTAGCACATATGCTATGTTCGTAGATGTAGCTCGAGACTTACCGTAGTGGTTTGCGCAGACCTTGAGAGTCTTGTCACGTCGCATGACCAATCTTGTCTTGCCATTTTCCTTGTGCTTTAGTAGTCGGACATCACCTGTGCCTCGTTCCTTCCACTCTCGTGATTCCCGATCGAACTTGAACAGCTTGGCTCGCATCTTGAACACCTGTTCCTCGGACTCCTCGTTGGTCTTGGTTTCAACTTTCTCTGTCAGGCGGACGACGGGTTCGAACTCCACATCGACCTCTTCCTCGTCGGGCTTGTCCTATTGCGAGATTGAAATCAGCTTGGGGTCGATAACCCACGGATGGTGCACATGTTCTTACATCATCTTCCTCCTTCTTTGCTTTCGAACTACCACTAGGCTCATCCTTTGCATCGTCATCTTCCTCTGCCTTCTTCTCTTTCTTCGCTCCACCACCAAACATGGAGAAGACAGAATCCTTGACACCTGAGGCGGCAGCGGTGGCGGTGCTGGCTGCATTGCTGGCAACATTAGCTGCGGCTTCGGTGTAGGACGTCGATTTGGCAGCAGTTGCAGGAGCCTCGGTGGAAGCGTCCCCCAACGGGTTCTTGACTAGGTTGGTCTCATGTTCGGCGAGTCTTGGTTCGGACGAGGCAGTCTGGGTCGACGAAGGAGTTGGTTTTGGTTCGGTTGCATCCGACATGGTTGCGGAATGGATGACGGTGGATAAGAGGACAGGACTGAATTGGGGATGTCTCGAGCGAAGCGCTTTCGAATGGAGAGTACAAGTAGATCGGGTTGTAAGAGAAGGTGAATAAGAGTGATTGTTGAAAAGAGTTGTGTCGTTTGTTGGCAGACCCCACACTAAATGTTTGTTGTAGTAGACTGAAGTAATGGTTGCAGCACAAGAGCGCAGTTCGAAGAAGCACATAGACACTCCTTTATCGTGCTCTTAGTGACGCTAATATGGGGTTAGCAGCGCTCACTTACCGTACCTGGACAAGTAAGGGTTGGATCTAACGTACTGTGGTACTACGGAGGATCATCGCTGCAGCCAATGCCAGTGTGGTTTATGACGTGCCAAGCAAAGCCTCGTGATGCTTCAGCCTGCTGCCACTTCTTGCCCTGAGTGACATCATATTCTCTCTCTCTTACTCCTCGACACCGACACCGACCATCAACCGCCCCATGTATCTCAGAAGACAATGTACTACTAGTAGCACTACCGCTACTCAGTCTTATTAACCCTCTTCCTCACTCAGCTTGCATTCCGCAGAATGCTGCTCCTAGACCTGCCTCCAGACGTCCTATCGGTCATCCTCTCTTTCCTCGAACCCAGAGACTACCTTGCATTCTGCCAGACTTCCGCATCCGTCTACTCAGATTGGCGACAGGATCCTTTTTACTGGCGTACAGAGGCCCATAACACCTTCCGTCTCCCTATTAGCCCTCTCCTTGCAGCTGACGGCCCACGATGGTACTGGCTCTACAAACGCCTGAAGACCCAAACCCAACTCTACACCTGGGGTCAGGGGTTGGCGGGCAACCTAGGTCCAATGCGAGGCCGTTCTCTCCCTCGCCGGCCACAGCTGCCTATTGCCCCAAGAGTGCTTCCTCGTATCCCTGCACGACCCGCGTTCCCTAGAGGACCCCAACGTCCAGTATATCCAAGAGTTGCGTCGAGCTGGCCAACAGAAACCGACGTGCCTGACGAGGTCGGTCCGATCGCAGATCTCCAATGTGGGGGGTGGTCAACCACAATCCTAGCTTCTGATGGAAATTTATACAGCGTTGGCTCCATCAATGCCCATGGCTTTTCCGCCGACCGCCTTACACGGCTTGAATACTTAACTCAAAGCACATCAGCTATCCGTCAATTCTCGTCCGGGAGAGCCCATGTACTAGCTCTTACAGACCACGGGGACATCATTTCCTGGGACAGAATCAACGCCAAAGGATTAAAAGTACTCTCCAGAAATGGTGGTTTTGGAGGAAAGCCGGTGAGAGTTGCCGCCGGCTGGGGAGAGAGTTCCGCTTACATACCGGAGGTGGGCATCTTATACTGGAAGCCCGTCGTCAACAATGGAAACGACGATATGCTAGATGCAATGTCGGTGAAAGAAAAGGTCATTCCCGGAACTGCTCGGTCCAAGGTAGACACGGGTCAGGTTGAGGTTACGAAACATGTTGTCCTAGAAGACTTCGTTGTTTGGATCAACACGGATTCGAAGCTCTATGCCTGCTGTCTCATGAGTCAGGATGCCGACCAGTCGACCCCTGACAAGGCTCCTTTCCTGGTGCCTGGATTTAGTGCACCGGACCGTGAGTTGAAGGATATCCAAGGCCAGTTTCGAAGGTTCGCAGTGTTCACAGCCACAGGCGAAGTGCTTGCGGGCGACATTGACTATCTGAAGCGATGTGCCGAAGCCATTGACGACCAACCCGGTCTTTCTGAATCGGGCGACTGGTCTACCTTGACGACCTTGCTGGCTTCTCGACCAGACGACGTTCCGGCATTGCAGCACAGTAATGTCATTGCTTTAGCATTCGGTGATTATCACTACCACGCCCTCCACTCCGACGGGAAGATCACTTCCTACGGGGTGGACTCGCAAAGCTGCGGCTCTCTCGGCCTCTCAGGGCCGGAAACAGGGGGTAGGTTCCGCGGTCTTCGACGGACACGACCTGGCCTCCGAAGCGATGCTAGCTTGCTACCCATTGCCAACCTGCGTGGTCGTCGGGTCTGGTTTGAGCCCGAGAAAAAGGACTGGCTACAATGGATGGAAGATCAGCTTCACGAGCCACGTCTCGCCATCGATGGCCGGCCAGCCTATCATATCTGGGATGAGGACCCAAGCAAGCAAGCTGCTTTTAGTGAATGGGTGGAACAAGAGGGGAATCACTGGGAGGAGGGGCCTGTGGGCAGCTCAGAGGCAGTGCAAAATCCTGGTAGCGAGCTAGAACAGAATGTGGACGACTACGCGAATCTCGGCGCATATTTTCCGATTGCTATTGCCGCTGCGGGCTGGCACAGTGGAGCTTTGGTGCTTGTGGACGAAGAAAGAGAACACGAGGTCCGGAGCAAATGGGTCACGCACAGGCAGAAAGGTGAGGAGACCACTCACTCGATGCCTGGCGCGTTTGAAAGTCTGAGTATGGAAGAAGTCTACGTATGGAAGAGAGATGGATTCCCGAAAGTGCGGCTACCCAACAGCTACGAGATGCCTGGGGAGGGTCCGACAAGGCCTTGGAGGGATGGAATTCCGACAATGCACGAACTTGGGCTTGAAGCATAGAAAGACGGACTAGAGGGCTCGGATGCCGGAGGCTCAGTAAGTCCTGTTGAGAGGATACTTGATCCGAAATGTCACGACTTCACGATTACAATGACCATAAAAGACCTCCAGAGCGCGAAGAGACTGGAGTGGATGAAATATTCGCAGCACACATGCCAGAAGACATACTAATAAGTACGTAGAGCCACAAGGCGGGAGGCGCTGGCCTCGAAAATATGAGCATTCATTTTACCCGTTCACGAGCCATACCATTCCTTTCTTGAGACTTTGCACTAAGTAGATCGCAGGTGCGGACTGGTAATCAGCAAAAGGACAGACTCTCAAAGGACCACCTAGTCCTATGCATGCAACGGATGCGTTGCGACGCGGGCGGGCAATGGCCAGACTGGGCAAGGCTACGACCCCCTTGAAGCCGATGGCATTCTGGAGTCTGGCATGAATGAATGGAAAGTGACACCAGGCCAGTCTAGAATGTGGATATCTTCATACCAGCAGCATTGCGTCTATCGAGGTGTCCTACAGTGCGAGGTCCCGGTTCCCTGAACCTAAACTGCAGGCAGATTCTGTGGTGTTTACAGTGTACGTCTGACCAGATCTGTACGAGTATAGGGAGGCGGGATACCCAATATACGCCCCCGAAAAACTTGTCAGTCCGAGTCGCTACTATCCAAAAAGTCATGTCGGTCACTAGGCACCCATCCGACGCGGCCGCCACCGCCTGACCGGAATCTATCCCAGAAGCTTCTTCGAGCTCGCCCGCCTCGTCCTGCAGAGGTCTGTGCGAGAGCAGGTTGTCCATCTCCATGACTTGCGGTTGCTGCAGCGTCCGGGTCGGTATGAGGTCCAGACCCAAGCATCTGGTCGCCAGCGCCATCACCAACAGACTTATTTCCCTGCTCCGCCTCCTCTCCTCTCTCCTCGTGATCGACGAACAGAAAACTGCCGACCACGACCAAGGCCCCAACCCAATAAAGCCAGCCCTCATGGTGTCCCTGTAGGACCATCTCGCCGACCAGACTCAGCGGGATCGTCAGACTCAACCCTACCGTGACCAGCAAGGGGCTGGTCAAGACCATAGCGTAAGCCCAGCAAATGTCGCTGAATAAACTGCTGATGCTGTTGACCAGCAGAATGGTCCAGATCCACTGTGTGGGTGGCAGTTCAAACCGCTCTAGTCCCGTATAGTGAAGAATTGGGAACATGGGGAAAAACAATACCAGGTTAAACGTGCCGACCAGGCCGAAAAACAGTGGCATGTTCAGAGACCGTGGGAGAGCCTTGATTGTCGACTTTTTCAGTGTGATAGTATACACGCCGTAGATGATCGCCGACAATAAAGCCAGGGCATCACCCAACGCAAGTTCTGACGGCGGTTTATCGGGAAACTGGTCATCTGGGGGAATTGGGGCTCCATCATCAGCGTTCTTGGTCAGGTCGACGCGGGAGATGAGCATGATTCCGACCAAGGAACCTAGCACGCCACAGAATTTCTTCCAAGTGAATTTCTCCATGCCTGTGAGGGCTCCGATAAGCAGAGTCCAGAAACTAGATGTGGAGGTCAGAATAGTGGTCGATGCCACCGTCGTGTACTGTAGACATGCCATGGCGAAGTAGTTTGCGCCAAACCAGAGAAAGCAAAACATCAGTGAAAGGCGGGCCGTCGCAACGATTCCTAGATGTTTGTCCTTTTCAGGAACTTCCGGCTCTTGATCAGGTATCGACTCGATCGGTTTAATAAAACTTTCCGACTCCGGGTCTTCCGGGTCTAATATACCACTGTTGTATAGAGGCCTGTAGTTTTCCTTCTTGGAAAAGGCAGAACGAATCGCACTGTACAGGTTTCTGTGCTTCCGCCGGCTTCGGTATGCGGATCGGAGGAGTGTGGGTATCATGGCCAGCATGAACATGGAGGTGTTGAGGTAGGTTAAGAAGAAGGGCTTTGCGTATGTATTGTCGGCGAATATGCTCTGCACGTAACCAGCGTCAGCAAGATGCGAAGATGCCACTCATACACTGTGTGGTACGTACACTTCCCAAAAAGTTGGACAAAGTCCATAGAAACACGACGCATAGAAGGAGGATCAATCCGAAAGTATGTCGGGCCACTCCCACGAGTTTGGCCTGGGGAGTCTCCTCTTGGGAGTCCAGCAGCCTCTGCCTCGAGGGCGTCCTTGCGCTGCCCGAGTCGCCCATCTCGATTTGCTCACGGACGGTTGGGGTTCGAAGCGAAGTCTGCGTGTCGACCATGTCCACGAAGCTCACACGACATTGCTCTCAGGCAGAAAGAAGGCAGAAGGCTCAACCGAAGGCGCGATCACGGGCTACCCAGAAACGGACAACCAACAGAGTCAATTCCCGTACTTCTGAAGGCGTTCTCTTATCCCGCGTGTCGATGGCGTTCCGAGAGCCGCAGGAGATCATAAGTATGGTCACAGATACGTAGGTAAGGCAGCCGAGTCACACAGGAAATACGACGCGTCAGGCGGCGGCATTTCTGGTGTCGGCCTTGTCCGGACTCGGCCCGAGCGGGAGTCAGAAGTCAGGGGTAAAGCCTCATTCCATTTTCAGGGACTGCGTTCTACTGTGGCATAGGGGGCAATTCATTCTCCTCCCGTCCAGCAAATTGTCACATGGAAATTAAGGTGCCTGTCATTTGCCCATTCTTTCAGCATATCGCTAATTGGTAGTATGACGAACTCCAATGCTGGCTAGGTGCCGCATGTGCATCGTGATGCATGTGGCTTCTCAGCACGGTTAAGCCGTATGACCCTCTGCCTCAACCAACGGCTATGGCTTCTACTTAGAACAGTTAGCATGCTGGTTTCTGTATCGGTCCATCGCCTCACGCGTATTTTGAGATTCTGGTTGAAGTATGGCCGTGCAACCTCCAGCTTGAATCATCCTTGGAAGTCATCCACATTCCCGGATCATCCTCTCGACCCGGGGAGCCTTCGGTCTAGCGAGCATTGAGCTTCATTGCGTGTTGATCTGTTGTCTGCTCCCTGCTCTCTGCGGCTAGACCCAAACACCTATGCGTGATCATGACAGGTCTACGCCCATGCTGGGTCTGAAAGACCACACCTTCAGAGCGGCGCTGACCGGTTGTTCACCGCGATGACGCATCGCCTGCCTCGCTGAACTTGAGACAACAACCCTCAACGGCGGACAGAAAGCCACTCGTTGGCTTCGGCGAACAGCTTTGCTTCCTTGACTTCCGTACCCGGTGCCTGACTTGCAGTGTAGATCTGCCAAATCTTAATTAGACGTTGTCGCAGCTGTGATCATGGATATGACTTACGGTATCCCAAATCTTCCAGGCCTGGTCAAGACTCTTTGTCAGGTTGCCACCTTTGAGTTGTCCGAACCAGCTATATTTCCCTTCTTGTTGCTTGATGCTGCTTTTCAAAGCATCAGTGAGCTCAGGCTCTTCATTGACTGCGTCCAAGTAAGTCTTGACGGCTATTCCCAATCCAGAGCCGTTATCGCTGGCAAAAGGCATCCTGTGACGATGATGTTAGCCACCTGTCTTCGAAAGGGGGTGCTGAAACTTGCCTTTGTGCAAGATTAAGCCAGTCTTCTCGATCCCTTTCGACATCACCGTTCAAGAACATGCTGGTCATGATCGTTTCAAGAAGGTCTCGCAAGGAACTGCGAACTGCAGTGATCTTCCATGCAAACGTCAATAGCTGCCGATCCAGAGGGCCAACGAATCCCATTGGCTTATGCCGGATTCTACCCAGGCAAGCGGTTTTGGAGATAAGATTCGTGTAGACCTTTCGGTCGTAGTCTTTGTCTGGGATTCAGTTAGCGATTGTCGGAACCACTAAGCAGGATCCACTGACCAGTCTTTGCGACCGGTGTTCCCGTGGCAAAATTGCCGGTGAACAGTCCTAGTCTCAGCATTTCTACACCCACGATCGTGGTCTCGTCATCCGAGACTGCCAACGCTGATTCCAAGGCCTTGCCCCACGTGGTCAGGGTATGTGTGTCGTCAACGTATCCACGGACGTGCAAGAACCGGAAGACGGTGTTGAGGTAAACCTCATCGGACGTCTTCAGGGCAGGATACTCCAGTTTTCCCTTGGTGATGGTTTTTTCTGCGAAGGATACGTCTTTGAGAGAACGCAAGAAAGGTAGCAAAAGGCCAGGATTCTGTTCAGGTAAGCGTCTGCGGAAGGTCCTGATTTATAGAAGGACTTACCCCGGAAGTCCCGACTACAGAGTCAACATCGGACCCACGAACCCTCCACTGCGTCAACTTCCCTTTCCAGGAAGGTGTATTCCTGATCTCGATGGTCAGACTGCTGGTGTCTTGCGGTATCCACGGATTCACTTTGATAATCCTAGACTGGTAGTAATAGTGTAGAGACTCGGCAAGAATCTTGAGCGCCTCGGTGCGGAAGGGGTTGAGTAGTTCAATCACGAGTTTCCGGTACGGCTCCGAGTCTAGGACTCCGCCGGGCAGGGATAGCACGATTTCGCCTGATGTCAACCAATTTGGAATTCGTGGTCCAACCAAACCCCTGGAGATGTAGAAGAACAACTCCTCTGGGAGCCTTTGGCCAACGAATTCGTGGACATCGCCAGGGGCTTCTTCAAAGTTCAATGGTGCAACAGCCCCGTTCTTCTCCATGATCACATGGTGTCTGATAGTCATGATGGCTTTCCTATAGCGATCCGCATATTTCAGAGCTTGAACCTGGGGATGGTCTCGGTGGTAGCTGCACAGTTGAATGACAGATTTTCCTGCACCGTTGAGTAATGAAATGGCATCGACTATGCCTGTCGACTTCGTCGTCGCCATTCCCTCCAGCACTGGAAATGTCGGTGTAAAAGATGTACCAAGTAAGAGCTGGGCATCTCGCAGGGTGTCACTATTGACCTTGAGAATATCTTCGCATACTGCCCTATTGACCAAGCTTAGTGACAACTTCTGGAGGTTGAAATCCGTCACTACTCTGTCCACGCCAAAGAGAAAGGCTTCCGGAGTTCCCATAACAGCGTCGATGAACTGGTCTTCTAGCTTGTGTAGGTAGGCCAACTGTCTCCGGTTAGTATCAAGCATGATGAGTGCGGGTCTGTCAAGTCACCTGTGCAATAGCACTATATGGAGCCACCATGTATTGCACTTTGTTCTCCGTCAGCAGCTTCTGGAGTGACCTCGTCATGACATCAACGGGATATTTGGCCTTTCCAAAATCCGTAACTGTGCGCTTGCTGTCTCCGCTCAAATAGTGATGCCATGCTTCGTCTTGAAATCTTTTGCTCTCGACTGACTGCGAGTCGGGGAGGCTCTTGTTCACATAGTCGAGGCCATTAAAGACAAACACAAGGGTAATCCCATGTTGCCGCAGGACGTTAATGTCTTCTTCTATGGCCTTCTTATAGCAAAAAGGTAACCCGCCGAGGGCATGCTTGAGAGGTTCTTCGTTGTTTCCGTTGAGGCGCAGGTCGAGGTAGTAGGAGGCGTCGACGCCGATGACAGCGTCCCTCAATAGCTGCAAGGGAATGGAGTCGACATGCTTGCTTGCCCAAGAATCGAATTTCTGAACTATTGGGAATTGTGAGAGGGCTGATGGAGGACTAGGGCGCTTCGCGGCTGACATTGTCAAGCATGCAGGAGGGGAAGGGAGGAGGAGAAGGAGAAAAAGAGGAGGAAGAAGAAAGGAGGATCCAATGCTTTGCTGGGCGTGTAGGACGACCGCAGAAGCAGGTCTGGTTACGTAGAAACGAAGTGCGCGAAAGCCTTTGGTATTTTGTTGCCAGAAGATGAAGTGCAACAGATGCTGGGGTCGGTGGACAGATGCTCCAAAGTCGTCGAAACTTACAGGCGCCAAAGTGCGTTGGAGATGCAGGGGATGCGGGCACCATCCACGCCGGAGGACCAGGCACCTGTCGTGTCTATATCCGTGATGATCGACCCCGTCAGTAGTGCCCAGTAGTGCCCGGCTAGTGCTGGTGGAGTCCTTACCTAGGTATTTACGACACACTACGTACCAACGAGGCTGAAGCCTTGCCTACAATGATCTGATAAAACCTATTGTACTGCCAGGACCCTGGTTCTTCTTTCTTCTTTCCGCATGTTTGCTGTTTGGGCTTGTGAGACATCATCAGATATACATCGAAGCGACATTTGACAATATCATCATTACCTTACATACCCAACCCGCCCCCTATTACCGACCTTCAAAGGAAAGCTGCTTGGGGCAAGCTTGGGATCATGCAGTGCTTTCCCTCCGAAACCCATACGTTGCCTGCAGCCTGTTATCCAAATGCTCCTTTGCAGTGATTGCACGCTTAGTCGCAGCCCCTCCTCCATATCCGACTTGCGTCCCTTCTTCCAGTTTATGTGCATCAACCAACTTACTGGGCACTGGCACCAGTTCCACATCATTGCCCGGATGGCAAAAATAAACAATCGAATACCGGTCTTCACCGCCCCTCCTGGATTCCTTTGGGAAAATGACTCGGTGGACGGTGCTCTTCAACAGGCCATTCGTCCAATACGAAAGGAGGTCGGCTATGTTGACGAGAATCGGTGGAAATGTGCCGGAGTCATATCCTTCGGGGATGACAGGAACAGGAGCCCATGTGTGTTCTGCAGTCAGGATTTCCAACCCCGGTTGTGACGGACGTTGGAAGAGAAGGGTAATACTTCCATAGTCCGAGTGCGCCCCTGCACGAATATCCACTTCTGGCTGATAGTCCACGTCTGCAGGGACGGAAGGGTAATGCAGAAAGCGAACAGTACAGCCGCTGGGCTGTGTGTGCCGTGACGAAAAGAAGTTGGGTTCCTCAACTTCAAGGCCCAGTCCCAGAAGGTCCAGTATCCGATCGCAGACCTTCTTACACGTCCCCTCAAACTCCGCCAGCTCCTCAATGTGTGCCTCGAGCGATCCGGGCATTGGTTGTTGAGGCTTTCCATTCACAAATTCTCCCATGTTGAACGCCTCCTTGAAGTCGCCTTTTCGTTGTGTTTTTGGGTCCAGGATCTCGCCATGCATACCCGTCCACCCTCGGTTCGTTTCATTGATCCGCCACAGTTCCTTTTGTGCATCTGGGAGTCCAAAGAATTGGCGCGATAGTTCGAACTCACGGTCGACCATGCTCTCGGAGAAGCCGGTTCCTCTGGTATCGATGTAGAGAAAGCCATATTTGGTGGCCGCGTCGAGCAGCTTCTTGCCAACCTCCACGGTGAAGTCGGAGATATCGATTACGGGCAGCCGGAATGCACTGTTTCTCTCCTGCGTCGATCCCATTCTTAGGCGCAACGGCGGCCAGATCTATTGCGAAAGAGGAAACAAATTTGCTGCACTCCAAGTGCTGGAAAGATATCAGCCTTGATGATGCTCGGTTGTTCAACCTAAGTGTCTTATCAGGCGAGACGTCTCGCTTTGCTTTGTCTCACAGGCGGCGACCTCCGACTCTGACTGCGATGGCACAGTAATAATAATCATGATAAAAAACACACGGCACTCGCCTTGTCCGGAGGTCAGACATCCATCTATTCGGCGTGTTTTCCGCCCACAGCGGCCTCTCCAGTCTTATCTTTGGTATTATGGATTTTGACCGTGGTTGAGTCATTTAGCTGCCCAGCGCTGAATACACCAGGTAAATACGTAGGTACGTAGGTAGTTGGGAGCTAGTTTGATTCAACCAACGGAAATAGTAGATATCCTCCGCCCTTTAAGACAAACAACACCGGGAGCAGATATCAACAGTAACAGTATCAAATGCTGAAGAACATGATGGTCATAATTTGTGCACTAGTCAAGTCGTTATATCACACATTTGTGTCGGTAACAGTTCATAGAGCATCAGGAGGTGCAGCAGCCGGAGGACGCAGCCCAGAGCTCGACAATCCAAATACACATCTTTGCGGCGCATGTCCAGCGGAGCCTCACACCCCTGAATAATGTCGCATCCTCCCATCGTGGGGGACATAAATATGCTTCCAAAAAGAGCCCTCGCCCTTTCACCATAAACACCATTTCGCTGTAGACCGTTCAGCTTCGTTGAGTGATGGTAGTTGTCATATATCGGACTGGAATCAGGCCCATTCGCGCTCAAAAAAACGAAGAGGATCCTCAAACACCAATCAATGCTTCTGGATGATACTCCAAGGCCATGCGATTTTCTCAAAAACAAAGTTAACCGTTTGATCGCCTGCTCAAATAGACATTTTCGAGGTGACACCAGTGTCTGTGCATGCTCCATGATTCGCGTTGGCATTCCTATCAAAGAGCCGTTAGCCTAAGATGGTAGCACGGCAAGTAAGGACGGACATACCTTGCTGCAATACTTAGTCCGCCGGCAACGTCTGCATTTTGCGAACTGCCGCGTATATTCCTCCCATTTCCCACATTGGTAGTTGGCGCACTGACGTATGCCTCCTCTGGCGTCGTCTTTTCTGCATAAATTGCGCATGACTACGCACGCCCAGTACTGCATGTCTTTCGAGTGATGCCGGACCGTGAACTTTTCCACCAATGGAAATATGTTGTAGTCGTCTGGTTGTAAGAACTCTTCGTCCTCGTCTTCGCTGGGCTCTGGAAGCGGAGTACCCCTAATTGGTCCGTAGATACGCTCGACTTCACGGTCAATGCGTAGTCTCGGGACAAGATGCGTCTTCTGGAAGTAATGACGGAGATAACAGTACTTCGAAATGTATGCTAGCAACTGCAAACCCATCAACACATCCTCATCCCGAGGCATCAAAGCTGTCGTCGCAACTGTTGCAGTGGCATTTCGCATGAAGAAATTCGGATATGCGTTCAGGGGGATTGCAGGAGAAGCCGCTGTGGCGGGTGCGTTGGGAAGAGGCGACACTCCGATAGTCTCATGTGCTGCCGGCCCCAGGGGATTAGCCATGCCTGCGACGATTGGCGTCTGTTGAGCAATATCAACATTGTCGATCTCCCGTTCTTGATGTGGAGGGATGGTGAGCGTAAGCGATCGGCGGACGTCAATGTCGCGTGGATCATGAGGACTAGCCTCTCGCGTTGGTGCTCTACTTTGGCCTTCTACCGGACCCTCAGGGGCAACAATGTCTTCTTCGGTCCCGGTAATGTCTTCCAGAACAACATCTTCCGGGTCATCTCCGGTAGAATTCTGGTGACGTATAGATGGCCTTCTCAGACGACGGCCAATAGGCGAAAGCAGTCCTCGGGGAATCGGGGCGGAAGGCGTTGTGGGTGAATCTGGACGAGATGTGACGCCAGTATTGAGAGATGGTAACATCGATGGTAGTCTGTCGACTTCGCGGACTGGCCGTAGTGAGAAACCATCTGACATATCCATCGAAGGGACAGCAGTAGCTGGTGGCTGCATATTCACAGCTCGGTGGAGGGAACCCCTGCTTTCGTGACCGCGATTATGATGGTGCAACTCACGGCGTGGGAACACGGTTCGCTCAGGGGGTGAGGTAAAGGCCGTGGAGGAGGGTGCCCCTTCAGCCGGACCTGATTCCGTGGCCACAAACGCCTGGGAAAAGGATTGAGGTAAGTCGAGTGACGGCGGAGGAGCCTGTCGGCGAGTCGAGCGTTGATCTGCAGTGGCACTAAGGTGCTCCAAGAAAGAGGTTCGCGTGGTGGTATCCTGTGCAACTTCTCGCGTGATTTTGGATAGCTTGGAACTTCCAGCATGCTTTGAACCATTGCGCTTTTCCTGTTCGGCATCGGCCTTCGCTTTCTCCATCTCAATCACAAGGATATAGTCCCACAGTATGGTCGCAATCACCGGGACCATATCTGCCTCCACTACGCGAGTCCGGACGTTTTCAGAACCTCGGACTCCGATATTCACGATGCATTGGAATGCAAGGTTCCACTTCCACATATGCATCTCATCTTTGCTCCTGCCCTCCTTGAGTATGCAGACCAAGCGTTCAATGCCACCGTCGACCGTCAAAATGTCTCGTATGCGGGCAGAGGAAGTCGTCAGATAGGCCAGATGGTTAAGCGAGTTGATGAGAGGCAGGGTGGAGGTGCAGTCAAGAGCTCGGCGATCATAAAGGGTTGTTGTGATATGGACCGAGGCCTTATTGACATTGGGAATGCTGAAATTGACCTCCCTCATGTTGCCTGTATAGAAGGGCCCAGTATTTGTTCCTGGAATTGCTCAAGCAGTCCAGCTTAAATGCCTCTGTACTTGGAACTACCCCTATCCTGGTCTGTGGCACTATACCGACTCTTTCGACCACTTCCACGCGCGGCCCGCCGGTAGTCCTAGGTGGGTTCTGTGTTGAGGCTCTCGGAAGGATTGGCCGTAAACCTGCTGGCTCAGAGTATAGAAACTGCGGGATAGCAAGCGGCCATGAAGTATCGACGTCGAGATGTAGCAGTGAAATCCGCAACCGGCGTAGCAAAGGGAAGCCCGGGAGGGGTAGGTGCACCTCCTGATTGAGCACTCCCGAAAGGTCAATGTATACAATCAGAAAATGTATGATGCTCGCGGAACTCAGTATCGTAGACTTTTGATGAGCAGTATGGGGCAGATACAGTTCGTAATGAGTGGTGGCGGTTCGACTCGAGCACGCGCGACAGCTAGGCTGCGGAGATGACTGGCGGACTTGGGAGGCGATGAAACGAGGACTCGAAAGGCTGCGGCAGAAGCGAGGACTCGACAAACTGGCAGCAACACAGGCGGTAGTACAAGCGGATGCGCCTTCTGGTCGATAGCGGGAAAACAGTGGATGAAAGAGATGTGTTGTCGGCGTGTCAATGGAGTGGAGAGAAGATGAAGAGTGAGTAGGTATAGCGTTTGGCACTGATGATGGAAGTTTTAGCAGAGTGGTGTTTTGGGCCGCCTCAAGATTGGGGTGACTGAACTCCATCTGTACCTAGGTGATTATTATTGGTGAGCAGTATTTGGTGGCAGCAGCAGCGGGCACAGGGGACGCTTCCAAGGCCCTTCGCAGGTGGCCAAACCTGTCATACTGTCACCGCAGTTCAAAGTACCTAGCTGAAGGTGCAGTATATTTCTTCGCTTACTACCTGCCTACCAAGGTAGACCCTACGGACCTAACAGTTGTATCCTTTGGTTCTCATCCCGGGACACAGGTTGAGTCCAGGGATACCTGCGGTTCTCGCGTGTGGCGTCTATCTAGAAAGGCTTGGAGTATGTGTCCACGACTCGGCCAGGACTGATCCAGCCCCCCTGGAAGGCCATCTTGCTCCAAGCCTCATTATGAACACGACCTAGCCCCGAACTTCAAGAATACTCCCGACAATCGCGTGACGGATCCCTCCTGGCCTGTCTGCCGCCGGCCATCGGTCTCTTTGAGACTGTTTCGAAGTAGGAGGATCCCTGGCTTGGTGTCTACAATAACAATAATCATTGTCATACTAAGAGATCTTTACCTAGTAGGTACCTAGGTAGGTATTGATGAACTGTGTTCCGAGCCTCGCAATCTTGCCGCCTGCCCAGAAAAGAACCCCTTCGCTAGGATATTGCAGTATTTATTATTTACTGGTTTCAAGATCTCGAGCAAACAAATTTTCAGGTTGGCATCGTTGTAACACCACTCAAACTTTCTACTGGGCATGCTCACCTGACGCTGGATTCGTCTGCAAACCCAACATTTTAGTCGGGCAGTCTGGGCCATCGAGGGAATTTTCCTCGTCGTTGTATCAGGGTAGCTTGGGATCTAGGTGATATGGACTGCTAGTGGTGGTGAGCTGCTTCACAAACCTAGGTATAGAGTCCCTAATAAGGGGGTCACTCGGCCAATCCGGGGGTACCGGCGGCCAGGCTGTGATGTGTCGGAGAACCGTGAGATGTACCTTAAGGTAGGTACCTACCTAGGCACTTGAGGTACCTTACCTGAGTATTACAAGCACACCTCCCCCAGGTAGGGCTACCTTAGGTGCCAGAAACAGGCCATTTTCAGTACCGTCTTCTCGTGTTCGGAAATCCGCAAGCGTACCATCGCTCAGGAAGCCTTGCGGAAGTAGGTGCTAGAAAGTAAACCATGAGAGGTAGAAGGAAGGCGTATGTCTCCTTTGTCCAAGTCAACATGTCGCGAGCTGTGCACTATGTCTTTAGTTCCGAAACAAGCATGGTCATAGACGACATATGGCCATAGTCCCTGAGCTGAGTAATACTTTGACAAACACCATGATTGTACGGTTCAAGGCATGCAAAAAGAGGCTGCGGATGAATTGATACAGCTGATCTCCAGCATACATTCCGTCCGTCTCCGCCCTGGTGTTACTACCTGATCAACCGTCCCTTACTTCCCATGGCGAGAGCAGCCCATCCAGCGATCAAGCACAAGCCTCCCAGAGGGGTCACTGGGCCCAAAGCCTTGAAACGCTGAGGGTTAAGGATGAGTAGATAGAGACTGCCGCTGAACATGGTCATTCCCGCAGTCAACAGTATGGCAGCAGCTCTGTTTTTCGGTGCCACAGAAGAAGCAAGCAGGAGGACGCCGCTGTGAATTAACTGTAGGCAAGGCAATGTGGTCAGAAAAGGCCATCGCGCAAGAACCAGGGGGTAGGGGCATCAATGCTGGGGCATTTCTCTTTACCTGATAATGAGCAGCAGTTGACCAGTTGGCGATTTTGGAAGGGTCAGCAATCCGTTTCTTCAACCCGTGGGCTCCAAAGGCACCCAATGCCACGGAGGAGGCACCGTAGATGCAGCCGATTGTCCAGAACATGTTGAACACCGAGGACCAAGTCTTTGAGAGGAGTACACTGTGACAGGGTGGTTGAGGAGAAGTATAGTCGATAAACGGTTGTTTTGTTGTGCAATAAATAGACCTACGGGCTTCAAGCGCACGTGAGGTTGGTGGTAAAAGCCGCATTGGAGGGAATTTGGCTTGTTTGCTACATTTGCCAGGTTTGCCGGCTTATTCATTTCTATTGCAGTCAAGTTTGCTACGATCATTTGTACCGGTTCGGGTGCAGTGCCGAGTTTTGTGATGTATTGCAGTGACTTGCAAGAGCGACAGTGGCAGCTAACCGGCAACATCCCAGCCCTTGAACGACAACCTCGTTCAACTGAGCAACGAAACTTGGACTTCTTCCGATGCCTGGAACGGCTATCTTGCGTCTACAGACGATCTCGGTTCCTCTGTAGCTTCTTGTACGGGCTCAACACACACATTCTCCAGCTCTTCAAACTAGCCTAGAACAGTTGAAGGCCGTGTGCAAATCCACCTGGAAATACCCGTGATTCGTTCAAACTAAGTCGGGAGCGGGACATGACAGCGCTGAGCGGCCTGTCTATCGCCTAGTAATATTTGTTAAATGTTCGATCGTGGGCATTCGTTGAGCAACACCCCTACCTATGGATGCAGATCGGAACATCGGAGACGGGGGTTCTTGACCCTTGAAGCCGAAGCGAAGAACTTGAAACAAGTGACTGAAAATTATGAGAACAGGTAAGCCATGGGCTACCACGTGTGTCGATCACGACGGCGAAGGAAGCCGTTATTCAAGCAAGCGAGGGACTGAACAAGCTAAAGGACAACATCAACTGCTAGTGCTAGTTGCGAGCGGTCGTCGAACAGGGCCGAACAGGTGTCCACGCGTTTTCGCGCCGTCGGAACTGTCAACTGCCCGTCAGGTTCTTGTGGAAGAGTGGGATGATGGGTGGATAAGGTAAACGAGAAGGGATCATCTTGAATTTGTTATACGTAGCCCTTCATTCCAGGGAGATCGTAGTGGTAGGTTACAATGAACACCTTAGATTCGACGGACGTACGTACCTTACCTAGTACTTGGGGCATGCATAGACGGCATTTCGGCAGACTTGAGTAAATCTCCTCAAAGCCCCTTTCCTACCACCTGCAAATTGTTTGCTAGGCTCCGACTCTAACGACGGTCGGTGAGTGCGCATGGGGCGTAACACTCGCTTCTCGCTAGGCATGATTAGACGCGACTGGGCCGCATCTACCTGACTTTCCTTCTGTCCACTCTCGGCCGTTTGGACGAACCCTAGGCTCCAAAGTCCAGAATCCTGGCAATTCTCCTATGCTAGACTGGTGGCCCCTCCAGCTGGCACCGCCCGCCATTCAACCCTCTCTTCCGGTCCATTTTAAACACATCTGCCATCGGTTTCTGGGAGAGCGTTTTACTGGTCGAGGGTCGGGAGGCATTATTGGAGCGTAACCTCGCGATCTCCTGCACCCTGTGATTTGGCAGCTTCTTGTGCGATGGCCTTATACGAGTAAACTCCGGTGCAGGAGAACACAGTCGGATTCGGTGGTAAAGTAGGTAGGACAGGCTCAGAAGCGCAGTGGACACAGCAGCTGTGATCTGCCGTTCGCAACTCGCCATTTGCCGTTCGCCGTAGGTCGTAGGTCGTGACAGGAGCTGGTATTGGACTGATCGCTGTAAGCCCAACTGCAGCCATTATTTCGACCCTTCACTGGCACGCGTAGTGGAGGTCTGGATGGCTCCATCACCACATAAGTACTTCAAGAGGAGCATGCAACAGGCGGGTCTTGTTCACTGTTCAGAGCGATGATTATGGTGGCAGCTGGGACCAAACCCAGGTGACTCCAGCGTTGTGTGCCTCTGCTAAAGTTGACAGTTCTCTCACCACCACCCACCCCAGCTGGGAATCAAACAAAGCCTAAAAGGCGCCGGGGCGATCTGCTTGCTGCTTCCGCGCCCAAGCAGCCCCGCCTAGCCTGTGAACCCCAGCACTGGAGCCCCTAAAGACCGCCTAGGCAACTTAGCATGACTAACCTCAGTTAAACCAGACATTGACCACCCGCTCCACCAAGTCAGAGGTCCAACCGGCGAGCAGAAACCCTTCCCCTGCTACTGCTGCTCTGGTCCGGGCTCCTTGTACTGGCACCAGACCCGACCTGGCCAGCCAGTCGTGCCCTCTATCCGGACAGTGTCTACACCTCTCAAGTGCCTTTCTTGATCCAACCTCACTCATATCCATCATTCCATCTCTCCACGAGTCCTCAGAACCTGCCTCCTGGGCGGTGACCCCCCCTCGGCTGCTTCTCACCTGTCTCGGTGAGGCTCATCTCGACGATTCCCTTCTGTCCTTCGTTCGTTGCGCCCCGGTACTGCCATTGCGGCACTGTGGGACCGGGCAATCTGACCCATCCCTGATACCCGCGCTCGGTTTGAGCTCCTGCGCCTTGCCAGTCTCGACGTCGTCGTACCTCACCGTCAACACAACTTCTGCGGGCGCGGTCATTTCGACTCGAAGCAGCTGGCTGGGCTTCCACCTTGCACGCACCTTCTCTGAATAGTCAGTCCGGGACTGTAGTTGCCAAAATGTCGAACGATATGACGGGCGAGCAGATGCAGGCCAAGATCACGGCAGCGAGAAGAGAAGCAGAAGCCCTCAAAGACAAGATCAAGCGCAAGAAGGATGAGCTGGCCGATACGAGCTGTAAGTTGTTTGTTGTCATCCTCGACAAGGAACCATTCGTGCGCCTGCATAGTGCGGATTGCTGACTTCCGATCCTCATGCAGTACGTCAAGTCGCGCTCCAACATACCGAACCACTACCTCGGATAGGAATGAAACCTCGAAGAAATCTGAAAGGTCATCTCGCAAAGATTTATGCCATGCATTGGTCAACGGACCGACGGCATCTGGTCTCTGCCTCACAAGATGGGAAGCTGATCATCTGGGATGCCTACACCACGAACAAAGTCCACGCTATTCCTCTGCGCTCATCGTGGGTCATGACCTGCGCCTACGCCCCTAGTGGAAACTATGTTGCCTGTGGCGGACTTGATAACATTTGCTCAATCTACAATCTTTCCACAAGGGAGGGACCTACACGCGTTGCTCGCGAACTGTCCGGACACTCTGGATATTTGTCATGCTGTCGTTTCGTCAACGACCGAAAGATCATCACTTCATCTGGCGATATGACTTGTATGCTGTGGGATATTGAGACCGGGTCGAAAGTCACCGAGTTTGCAGACCATCTGGGCGATGTCATGAGCATCAGCATCAACCCAACCAATGCCAATGTCTTTGTCTCTGGTGCTTGTGACGCTTTTGCAAAGCTGTGGGATGTGAGGACGGGAAAGGCGGTCCAAACGTTCGCCGGACACGAATCGGATATCAATGCCATCCAATTCTTCCCTGACGGAAACGCATTCGGCACAGGCTCCGACGACGCCTCCTGTCGACTTTTTGACATTCGAGCAGATCGAGAGTTGATGGCTTATCAGGTAGGTGGAATCTCCCTTGCGCTTCTGACCTGCCACTGACGTCTTCTGCAGAACGAGCAAGTGCTTTGCGGTATCACTTCTGTTGCCTTTTCGGTGTCTGGCAGACTCCTTTTTGCCGGCTACGATGACTTTGAGTGCAAGGTTTGTAAAGCTTGCTCAATGAAGCGGTTGCTTTAAGACTGACTGCGATCTAGGTCTGGGATACCCTGCGTGGTGACAAAGTGGGCTCCCTTAGTGGCCATGAAAACCGAGTCAGCTGTCTTGGTGTTAGCAATGATGGGATCAGCTTGTGTACTGGATCATGGGACTCTCTTGTAAGTCAAGCCCTGTGTTTCGGCCGTTGTCTCTGCATCTTCAGCATGCTAATAGTCTCTAGCTCAAAATTTGGGCATGGTAAACTAGGATTTGGAGGCAAGGATATATTCTGCTTCTCTGGCAACGGAGGGCCAGGCGCTGCTCCGAGTCAGCGACGACCCAACACCATCAGCGACAGAGCCACCTTTCCATCTCGACTGTACTCCTTTTGGTTGGCCTTCTGAACTTTTCCGAATCTCTGCTGCCGAGGCGTCGGACTCGTTACCGGAGGGAAGAAACCGTCTTCCTTACCCCTTATCTGCACCGCGAAAATTCTTACTGGAGAGCCTTTCTGACTGGGTTCCCTGGGACGAACAAAGATACTGTGGCATCTCGATTTTGTTCTCTTTCTGCTAACGGGGCGCTCGTAGCCTGCAAGCGCCCTGTAGGCCGAGTACCTATTTTATCCTCGACGACTATGATGACCGGGCCGGGTGCGAATGGAGTTCGATTGTTCTGCACAAGAGGCCTGCTGAGGCCTGCTACGCCCTGCACGGTTGACTGTCTCTCTGGGACCGTCAGCCTTTAATTTTGAGTACTCCCGGACCAAAAACCAGTCTTCTTTTCCTCCCTTCAAATAGCGTGTCTACAGCAGCGCGAAGTCTTAGACGAAAAAGCAAGAATTCTGTTAAACAGCTCAGGTCCAATTTCTGATTGTTTCCGCTTTGATTAATCCATGTGTCTCGATCTTTCTTGCGCTGTTTTGTCAGATGAATACAGCGTATCGATGAGAAGTCCGGTAGTAGAAACGGTAGGGAAGTATCTTCAACCGGTGGCTCTGTCTAGAGGGCTCGCGATATAAGAGCAACCCGACAACTGGGTACCAAGGATATCTATTGTGTAAGTAGGCTTTGTAAGTCATAGCAGTGCAGATTGAGAAGGGTGCTGGGGGTAGCGGAAACATAGAATTCTGGTTTATGCCATGCCATGCAACGCTGAGCATAGGTATTGAACTAGGTAATTCGAATCTGCGGATTTCTCTGCATCTGCTATTTGTACACCTGCTCAGCCTTTGGCTCTTGTCGCTTACGCCTGAATCCTAGTACCTGAGAGAAACGCCTATATGGAACGCGGGGGGGACAAAACATGCCAAAAGTCACCTACAATGCGCTGGTCATGTTTCAGCGGCGTGCACACGGCTTCTTTCCACACCCGGAGCGAGACATACGCCGCCGATCAAACCCTCCACAGAGATTCCCATTCCCGGTTGTAGCTGCTCAAGCCTTCTGGACGACGGTCCGGCCAACACCTTAACAAGCACACCCGTCCCTCTCCTGATCAAGGTTGATATTGATAGGGTCGGAAAAGTCACCGGCGTATTCCTCACTCTCCTCCTGTTGCAAGGCATTCCTTGCGATCGTCTCAAAGGCCTGCTCGACGTTGATGCTCTCTTTGGCACTGGTCTCGAAATAAGGCATCTGGCCACGCTGCTGGCAGTAGGCGAGCGCCCTCTTCTGGGATATCATTCTTCTTTCCCCTCGCCCAGATCAATCTTGTTCCCTAGCACCACGAACGGAAAGTTTTCAGGATCGCGTGGGCTGGCTTGGATGAGGAACTCATCGCGCCATGAGTCGAGCGTCTCGAACGACTTGGCTGAGTTGACGTCGTACACCAGCACGCAGCAGTCGGCGCCGCGGTAGAATGCCACTCCAAGCGACTGGAAGCGCTCTCCTGGCCTGCCGTGTCCCAGAGCTGCAGCGTGACGATTCTATCATCGACCGTGACTTCTTTGGTCAGGAAGTCGGCGCCGATCGTGGCCTTGTATGATGTCGAGAATTTCTTGTTAACCTGGACGCAGACGGACAGGTCAACAATGCTGTCATCTCCCATGATAAGAGGACGGGTATAACACTCACATATTGGTTCATTAAACTTGTCTTGCCTACGCCGCTGTCACCAAGGATGATAACCTGCGCAGATGGTCCTGTTAGTGGAACCGACGCCGGCGCTTGAGCTGGCATCCGCCATCATACCTTCAACAACACTTTCTTCCTCGACGACATGACTGCTGTGCGAGGTTGGCTGACTGCGCCGAGTCCCTTCCGGAGTGAAAGATGGCTTGCCGCGTCCCTGCCGCAAACGGGCTTCTCGCTATTTCGAGCTCGACTTGATGGTTGGCTCGTAGGACGTCGCTAGAGGGGTAACGGTGATAGCAATGGAAGTCTTGAGCGATGAGCGACTATGTTTGATGGGGCCTCCGAGTGCTGTATCGGCGCGTTGTGAATGAGAGGGCTGATAGCTGGTACCTCGACTTGGGACGGGAATGTCTGGATCATGCGTCCCTTTAGATCATCGTGTAACCTGTTGCTACTGATGAGCGCACCAGCCACACGCCTGCGACTGGTGGAAAATGAGGCAGGCCCCCGTTATCGATTGCTAGTGGTCCAGTAGGGGCTTGTTAGTGCTTGCTAACTCCACTATCTGTTATCTGTTATCGGCCACTCCGTTTATCCAAGGTTAATGCTCGCCTCGCTCAAAGGTAGCAGGTCGGCCGATCACCGATCACCCCTTCCTTTATCCGACCTTGAGATCCTTCATGTCACTTGGGAGAAATTGACAGAGATCTCGTTCGTCTATTTGGTGATTGGTGATATGGCTGTGTCCCGTTGCTCAGTCCATGTCTTATGAATTCTCCAGTATTACCATGATGCAGGCCCGATAAAGCATGGCGACCTGGGTGGAGCAGTATCTTGCAGCCTTGCGAGCCCGAGACCAGATAGAAAAAGCAAACCTCGAGCTTTACAATTATTGTACGCTCCTTTATCTACAGATCTCGCCGGACCTCACTGCTGATATATCCTTGTTTCCAGGCACCAAGCTCGCCGATGAAAAGGCCGAATTGCAGAAGAAGGCCGCGCTCCCAACTCCTGTAGAAGATGCGGAGCCTCCGACATCCCCACAGCCATCGATCATGGCCATGGGCTTGAGGAGGGTAGGCTCTCCTGCCATCAGCCCGGACTCGCCAACCCTGGCACAGCTGCGGCAAGATCTGGCCAAGGCACAGCAGGAACGTGCCGATCTTCAGTCCCGTCTGGATGCAGCGTCACGTGAACTGGAGACGTTGAAAGCTAAGACAAGGTCGGACGGCAAGAGGATCGCCCAACTCAACTCAACTCTGTCACTGTTGACCGTCAAACTGAGAGACCGTGAGGAAGAATTGAGAGGCAAAGCGAAATTGATTGAGAACGTCCAGGACGAGAACGTGACCTTGAATCTGCAACTCAATATGGCGGAGGAACGCTCCGAGAAGTTGAAAAGGGAGAACAAGGACCTGGTCGACAGATGGATGGCAAGAATGGGGAGGGAAGCTGATAAGATGAACGAGGACAATAGGTTTGGGTGATTGTGTCTTTGCTGGCATCAACCTCACTCTCCAAAGGCTCCGGTCCTAGAAAACTAGCGCTACATATACGCCGGGCTTCTAGGACGTCAAAGGTTTGCTCTTCTCCGGCCAAAATGTTCTTCTTATTCCGCTTGCAGGGAAGGGCATCGGATGTAAGCACCTTTGGTCTCGACTAGGCCAAAGAGCCTATGATCAATACCAGGATGTGTTATCAGTCATGTATTTGGGCAGCACGCCGGCCAAAGTCTAGGTGGCGGCGCGGGCCGGTTTGATCAGTGTATAGCGGAGGGACTGCTGCGAAGAATGGTAGTCCTCTAATGCAAGAATAGATGCTCGCCGCTGAACCAACGCTATACGATGTCATCACTCATGGTTCCGACTCTCGAACTGCGCAGTCATGTCCTTCTATGGTCTGCTGTTTTATGCATCAAACACACTATGGCACTAACTGTGGCCACCCATGCTCTTAACAAAGGCTTCCAGCTCCGTAGAGTCCTTGCGTTGGTGATACCACTTTCCTGGGTCGTCAGTCCAGCTGACCATTCCACTCCAGCGATCTTTCTCGGTGACGGACAGAACATTGACGGGATCATTGACGTTCGAATCCTTGATCTTGTGGGTGGGACTGCGAAAGGGTTTCAGACTGACGATGTGCGCCCCTTCTTTGACATCCAGAAACACATATTTCAGCTTGTCGTTCAGTTCGGCGGTGAAGGCCTGGTTATTGACCAGGATCACGTCGGCTCGCTTCAGGACTTGCCGCACTTGTTCATTTTTGAGAAAGTCTCCATGTATCAAGTGGATCTCGCCCGGCTTGATACCCCAAAGATGACACCGAGCAGGAAATTCTTTCGCTTGAAGCTGGGCCAACGCATTCGGATTATCCATAACCTCGCAGCCCCAAGACTCACATCCGGTTTCCAACGCTGCTTGAAGGACGCAGTTTCCAACTCCGGACCCGAGATCGATGAAGACCTTGTCCGACTTGAGGTTTGTCTCCTTAAAAATACGGCTCAAAAACTTCGGCAGAAGTTCGCCGTAGACATTGTCCGAAAAGCTTTCGTAGTGTCTCACAAGATTGACCTGAGGTGATACGGTCCGAGCATAGACCTGGTTTTTGATTATGTGTTCGACCAATTTCACGTCGACGCGCTTCATCTGATCCAACTTCTGTTCGATCGTCCCGTCCTTGCGTTTTTCAACCACAAGCGAGTTGTACGTCTGGACCACCTCAATGTACTTGGACTGGGCGCCCACTCTTCCTTTCAATCCTAACATGGCCTGTCGGTGTAGCAACTGCACCAGCCCCGAGCCATCCTCTTCGTTCGTGACTTTGCTGGCAGAGGCGCTGTCAAGATAGTATTCAGCCACTATTTTCATGTTGGCTTCTATTTCGTCAAGGGGCTTGAAGTCCGACGAATCGGTCGGCTTCACCAGCTGGTACCTCTCGCGCTGTACCGCACTTGGATATTGAAGCTCGATTGTAGGGCACTCATCTTCATCTCCTTCCAATGCCGTAAAGAATGGTTGGTATTTGTCCCTGCCTTGTTCTATGATGGTGCTGTTCGCAATGTCCACTGCATGCACCATTGGCAAAATGCTGTCCTCATCCTCGGAAAACGCCTTAGGATCCCGAACCTGACGTTTCTCGTCTATGCTGCCTTTGCGCTCCACTTTTACCCTCTTCCTAGGCTGGTCTTCATCTTCGGCGCTTTCCTCGTCCGAACTGGTCAGTCTCGGCGTCGAAACGGCAGGAGATGATCGCTTGACGCGATCATGACGCTCCTGCTTCACTCGCTCGAGCGGTTCTCGACTGGGATGTCTCGAAGGTATCGAGGCTGGCGTGGCCGATTTGCGAGGTGTACTCGAGTTCCGCGCCGCACTACCATTGAGATGTGACTTTTGAGTGACCTGTAGCCGTGAAGAGGATGCTGGCGCCTGCGGTCTCGGCGTTGGTTTTGGTCCTGCAGTCACAGTAACCACCTTGGTGGTGATCTTGAGAGGGGCCTTCTTCGCTTTTAAGGCCGCAAACGACAAGGGTTTGTTCTGCGGCGGCAAGGAACCCATGTCGCGGGCGCGTAGGTCTGGGAGGAATCGGCAACGATCGCTGGGTGAAGTAGCCCTATAGATGTCCCAGACATATGTTGATCAGAAAGATGTCGACGGAGGATACGAAGGGGTTGATATCTCGAAGCGACAGATGATCTCAGGAACGAAGGGATGAGAATGCGAAAATGGTCTGTTTGCAAGGCGTTCAGCCGGGGTGGAGAGGCAAAAGAGCCGCCTGAAGTTTACCGCATGTCGATTTCCGTAAAATGGCGATTATGTAATATTACTGGTCAAGCCAATCTGCAAGGGACGCCGCTTGGCAAACGTCATTCGGGCTTCAAGGCTAGGTATGTGATTCAGTCATACAGAGCATGACACTGTGTACCTGGAAGGGTGCAAGTTGAATGGTTGATGATAATCACCACACCTAATAGGATGAACCGCATCGAGGATGTGGCTGCGTCGAAACTCCTAGTTGTATCATGCCCCCGAACCTGAAGACGAGCTATTGCGTCGCTTAGAACCGCGAGACCTATTATCTTTCCGATCATGCCATGACCTGCCCCGGCCGCCTCCACGCCCACGGAAGTCCCTGCCAGCTCTATAGGCATTGCCTCTCCTTGAATAGTCTCGATCGTCAGACTCCTTGGGAGTTGAAGTCTCGGGGTGTTCCTCAAGCCATCTTTCCAGCACTGACGAGACTTTAGGGCCCCATACATCCTCCCCAGCCTCCAGATCCTCATACGTGAGTGTGGGAATGAACCCCTCTGGAGCTGGCTCGACAGTAGTATAGCTTCCTTGTTGACTTCGAACCAGAGAGGCCATCGCCCCATACGAACCACAAGCAATTCCGAGGTCATAGGCAAAGGACCGGACATAAAAGCCGCTGCTGACGGTCAGGCGAATCCGCGCAGCTGGAGCATTGGCCGCGACATCTTCTTGCGCAGCAGTATGGATGTGCATCGCAGCTTTCTTTTCGTAAGGAATCTTATTGATGTCGGTCTTCTCGGGTTTGTCGTTTGTAGACTTGGCCGGCACCTGCCCTCCTGTAGCTGGGGCGACTGCCTGTTTAGTCTCCTCACCCCCTGCCATGAGTCTTTTGGCAATAGCTTTCTCTTCTTCATCTGCCTGCTCAGCAGGCCAGCGGAAATCATGCGCACCAGGAGCGTAGAACTCGAGCATAGAGCATTCAGAAACCTCGACGTCGCGTGTCTCGAGTTCTCTAGGGAGTTCCTTGCCGCTTCTGGCGTACTCATATGCCTTCATGCCATTGATCTTGATGGCACTGAAAAGCGGCGGCATCTGCTTCTGTTTGCCGCGGAAACCTTCAATCTTCTCCTCAACCAGATCTTTCGTGATGTGTTCGGCGGGAGCCTCTGCAACCACCTTTCCCGTAACATCATACGTGTCGGTGGCTTTCCCAAACAGAACAACGGTCTCATAGGTCTTTTTGCACCCTAGAAAGTCTTGGAGGGATTTCGTGCCTCTGCCAATTCCAACGATAAGGATTCCTGTAGCCATGGGATCCAACGTGCCGCCGTGGCCCATCTTGAATATCTGGTCATTGCCGCGCCTTCGCCGCTTGGGTTGATGTCGCTCTTGCTCCTCCAAGGCATTCTTTGTTCGCTGAAGCAGTGGTGCAAATGTTTTCGAGTCGGCGAACTTGTGCTGAAGATCGCGGAGGACCTGAGCGGAAGACAGGGTTGGGGGTTTGTTTACAGCTACAATTTGGGAACAGTCAGGGTCTCGGCTGGGATACTGGAAATGTCTCAGGAGAGGAATTGGCCTCACCGAAGACGCCCTCGAGAACTTTTCCGGATGGCTGAGCCATCTTGAGCATGTGACGCGATATCATATACCACTGAGAGCTGTGTGGAATTTCAAATTGTGCAAGCAGGTAAGCGGTGCAATTGTTTCCTGCGGCATAAAAAATCGATGAATAGCAGGTCCCATACATTCCACAATCCGGAGAATCTGACTCGAAAATCATAACCACGTGATTGCTACTGACACGGATCATTTTTGCGCCGGTTAAACGCAATCTAAGCCAATAACAACAATTCTCACCCGCCTAGCGCCCAATCAACCACCCGCAGTGCTGGGCTGGCGATGCGCGCCAGGTTGCTTGTCAGCGTCTCTCAACCCGAGTTCCCCGGCAATGTCTATTCCTCCATCGAACATCCTCAAATATACTGTGACAGGTTCTACTCTCTCGCCTATACGTTCGACTCCTCTCCCACCGCTGTATACAAACGCGTGCCTGACCATCCACTATTTGATGGGCAATGCGGGATGACTGCTACCCCTTGTATGGCCAATGACAAAACGCGACTCGAGGTGCAGATCACAGCATGAACTGCGAACCCCTCTCACCTGGAAATGTCCACCTACCCTGAAGAACGTGTGCTCAAGCCCCTCGATCCCGTACCGGAGGACGTGAATGAGTGGCCAGACTTTGCCTTGCGAGAAGCCAAGATCTTCCATCAGGGAAAAGGCAGATATGCGGACTTGTTGCAGGCTTCGGAACAGACACCATTGTGTGTCCTGGGAGAATTGATGCCTTTGGACGATGAGCAGGAACATTTAGGTATGCTCGCATCTCCTGAGAATATCTCTGACCGGGCTGACGGCTACGCCACAGCATTAATTGACAACCCCCTCTATGTACGAATAAAGATTGAAAATGTTACGAACTACAGTTTTGGTCAAGATGACGATGGAAAACCCGTTATATGGGCTGCAGGGAGAGCCGGATGGTACGAGGTTTCGCCCTCGGACCGCTACCTCAGCCACTACAACGATACGGTGGAGGCAATCGACTTGTTTTATTTCATGGTCGACAAGCACCAGAAACTGCCCCGAAAACGACAGAAATACGGGTTTATGATAGACCCCTTCCTGACGGAGTATCAAAAGCATACCGGTTATAGAATTGATGATGATGACGAGGCCATGGAAACGATCCACAAGCACCACAGGTTCCTGCTGAGGCAGATGATCGAGGAACGAGAAGGAATTGACTGGTCGCAGACGTTTCTCTGGAAGCACTTGGCCGAGACGTACGCGGATGAGGTAGCAGAAATAAGGGCAAGGCTAGCACAAGCAAATCAGCCCACGTCCAACGGTGCCGAAGAAGCAGAGTTTACGGAAGACGAGCTGGAGGAACAAAGCCAAGAACAGTTGCAAGATGACAGCGCTTCCAACGAATCCGACAAAGAATCCGAGGCTCCATCGGACACTGCCTCCAGTCTGGAGTCCGACTTGAAACCGGAGCCCATCGATTGGACGAGGACGATCTGGGATCTACTCAACATCCTTCGAAAATCGGCCAACTTCAATATGCGCCATTGCGGTATTGAGGAAGCAGCAACTGAACTTCAGAAGCTACCGTCATTTGAGGGCTCTCACGAGGACGCGGTTGCCGCGTTCGAGCGGTCCGCGGAACCACTACTTAAATTGATGAATGAAGCCAAACTCCGGAAAAAGTTCAATTGGTCTACCCGGCGAATATATGATGAGTTAGAGGCCACATTGGCGGAGGAAGTGGCCGGAGAAGTTATGAAGACACCGGGAAAGCCCGACAAGCAGCGGCATCGCATGAAATCCGTCCTTCGTCCTAGTGGGGCCAGCAAGGCACACAAACGCGCAAGAGGTGCAGGAGATTCACAGGAGGAGGACGAGGAAATGGGCGATCTCCCTGTGACGTCTCCAGTTGCCCGAAGGCAAGGCCCGCCTCTTCCTGATGGTTTGATAGAAGCTGAAGCCGAATCGGTCGGGAGTCGCGAAGACAGTCCCAGTCGGCAGCTCAACGGCCATTTCGATCCTGACCCCGACGCATTGCCCGAGCTGCCACCCGGCCCAGAAGCACAGGAAATGATTGATCTGGTGGCGCAAGAGGCAAAACGAGTGGGAAGACAACATCAGACATCACACCTACAGGCATTCCTGGGCCAGTGGGTGATCTGAACAAGTCAGGAGAATGTACAAGGCTTTGGCGATGGCGTAACTGTATGGCGGATCCGTGGTTTCGGGTCTGATTGCGATACCCCTAGTGCTTTGATATAAGGTTTCGTCTCCAGTGGCGTTGCAAGATATAATGTCGCAACATGAGGCCGCTCAATGAATGTTCATTTCAATCACCTAGCGGCCGCTCGCCTGCTCTTTCCAGGCCTTTTTGCTTTTGTCTTGCCCTTCATCTTCGCTGCCGAGAAACCGCGAATGTCACCACTGCTCACTGCGTCTCCACTCTTCGAGAACCGTTTCTTCCCTCCGAACCCGTATTTCGAATCCCGCTTCTGCCTCTTGACATTAGGCCCGCTACCACGTTCACGACCGGACTTGTCTTTGGAAGGGCCATCCTCGACATCAATACTCTGGAATATGTCCGCATCGTCTTCAGTGACTTTGCCACTATCTTGACCTTTGCGTTCTGGGAGGAACAAGAATGTTAGCATCCGTTCGAAGATGTAAAGACAGGGAGGGAGAATAACATACTCCTTTTCAGCTCCTTGATCTTATCCAGCGTGTTTCTCTTCTCCTTTGCTCTTTCTTGCTCTTTGGCCACCTGGACGGCCTTGCCGAACTTCTTTGCATCCCTCAATTTCCGAGCCTCCTCGGCCGCTTTCTTGGCCGCGGCGTCGTCGTACATCTTCTTCTTGACCTTGCCCATGTGCTCATCGCTCTTGACCATCTCTGCAAAATAATCCGGCGGTCTAGAGAAAGGGACCTTTTCCTTCTTCAGCAGTGCTCGGCCTTGGACTGCCCCCTCCCGAGCGATGCGGTAGAATTCCAATTCTCTCGTCAAATCGTCGTTCGGGTCCGGGATGGACTCTGAGGCCGGCGGCAGCGAGGAAACAAGGGAGTTATGGTAGTGAAATGGGGTCTTGGAGGATTTGACGACCGCAATGCGATTGCGGGAGGCGATGAGTGCAGGTCCATTATTGATAGTCAGTCTCTGGTGCGGGATTGTGTCTTCAAGGTCTTCGTCCTCAAGGTCCGAGAGCGGCACGTCCGACTCATTCTCTGCCTCTGAAGCAGATGCGTCCGCAGGTTGAAGAGGTTGTGGTATCGTGCCATTTGTCTCGGCGGTTTGATCGTTCACTTCGTCGTCACTTTCATCAGAGTCCTCTCCCGCGTCGGAGAAGTTTGTAAAGTCGCCGCCCGACTCGCCTGCAGACTGTGGTCCTACTTCGTCGCCGGATCCTCCATTCGTCTTTATGGCTTTCTGTTTCTTCTTTTTCTCGGCGGCTTTGGCCTTTGCCTTCCGCTTCTCGGCCTCGTAATCTCGGCCCTTGTACGCGTCTAGCGCTGCAAGTAACTTGCTTTTCTTAGCCATGCTGGGATGGCTTGAAAATGTCGAGGTAGCAGAGTACCAGGAGCGGTAAATCGAATAGCGATCGACTTTTGCGAAGGAAAGGTAAAACTGCACCCATGCACGATGGGGGAGGGTGTTGACGGCGCTGTCTGATACCCGCGTTTAGTTAGGCTTGGCAATACAGCGAAAGTAGCTTAGCGTCGTAACTATCCGTAATGCCTTACCTACCTGCCTCTCTATCTACATACCTTATAGGCACTCTTTAGGCACGTACTCTCCAGGCACGCACTCTCTAGGCACGCACTCTCCAGGCAGGTACTCTCTACATAGGCGTTCTCTATATAGGCACTCGGCACTCTCTAGGTAGGCACTTGCTCGTCTATAATATATACCTAGGCGTACGCCGCGTACTCCTATATTCGCGAGCGCTCGCGAGTACTTATTAGTACTTATCTATACCCGGGAGTGCCCGTAAGCGCTCGCGAGCACTCGCGGACGCTCGCGGATACTCGCGAGCACTCCCGAGCGCTTACGGGCACTTAGGCGTACGCCTACCTAGGTAGGTACCTATATATATTATCGACGAGTAAGCGCCTGCCCGGAGAGTACTTGGCCGGAGAGTACTTACCTGGAGAGTGCTTGCCGAGTGCTTGCCTAGAGAGTGCTTGCCTGGAGAGTGCTTGCCTGGAGAGTGCTTGCCTGGAGAGTGCTTGCCTGGAGAGTGCTTGCCTGGAGAGTGCCTATAATTAAAGTATTGTAATTTTGGTATTTTACCTGCCAAGGCCGCCAAGACTAACTAAACGCGGGTATCAGACAGCGCCGTATACAACCTCCACGATGGGGCCTTTTGCTGCGAAAAATTTAGGCGCGGGCAAGTGCAAGTTTAGACGCTCGAAGCGGCGGCTACCCTGGGCGCCAGGCACTAATATGGCCATTGGGCCGGAGCGGAGTCTTTCCGTACCGCCCAAGTGACGCGGGTTGAATCTCCACGTGTACTGCGTCTGAGTTTACACGCATCTCGAGTGTCCTGCGTCTTTCTGGTTTCCTCGCCATATGCTGCGTCCCTCCACGAGTCTGATCTGTACGCCACAGTTCAGAAATCAACGTTCGCGAAGTTGAGTACCATCCGCCCGCATCGATATGTATTCCGAATGAGTCTAGCTTGGTGTTATTCTGCCGATTACCCACGCCGCATGACGAGCTGTTACACGCCGTGACGACCGTAGCGCAGGAAAGAAAACAGAAGGTCAGGAGAGATGGTAGGTAACGCCCAGCACTTGTCTTACGCCCTCTTGGAATTGGACCTTGCTCCCTCTGCAGGCTGCGATGCGATACATTGCCTGTCCGGGTTCGATAGACTAACAATGTGACTTCGACTTTTCAGTCGAGCGTCTCTGATCAGCAGACAACACACTCGTCGAACGAACCACCTCTTTCCCGCCCGGCCGGAAAGGATAGACCTAGCACCGCGACCGCTGCTGGCTCCGACGTCGCAGGCCCGAACGATGCCGCCACGAAGCTGGCGGAAGCAATCGACGATTTCCTGGGGGATTTAGAGAAGAAATTCAAGGGTATCAGCGACGAGATCTTGACCAAGCGTGAGTCTGGTCCCGGGCTGCCAAAAATGCCGTCACAATACCATGTGCTGTGTTGAGACGGTTAGAACGAATATGGCTAATGTGGTAAACATGTGCGGACAGTGGACGACATGGCCGAGAGATGCGATCGGCTAGAGCAGGAAATGCTGCTTCGGGATGCTAGTGCCATGGAGAATGCTGGGAAGAAACATGGAGGGTCGGCTGCCATTTCATGATTGAAGCACTATGCGCTGAAGGGGTCTTATGAGAGCCTGAAATGGTATCATCAGCACCATCGTTTGGGGTCACTACGAGTCTGGGAATACAATGGGAGAGGTTATACACAGGGCCTTGCTTCCGGGATTTTGAAGAGCTTGAGCCCTGGCGCTCTGACTGACAGAAAAAAGAAGAACAGGGCCTCAAGTGATGGGCCGTGGAATATAAGGTGATGACAAAGTTCTAGTTTCTGGTCATGTTTTGACGACCGTTGGTAAATCGATTTTCAAACTCCGATTTTCCCTGTTTCCAATATTCCCTACAATTCACTCTTAGCATCTTCCTTGACCAACAACTTGGACAGGATATTGCTGCGTCGCTGAAGGTCATCAATCTTCTCCGGGGCCAGTCCTCCCTTTTTCAACAGACCAGCCAACCTGGTGTATTCCTTCTTCGCGTATTCTGGGTTCCCGCTCAACTTGGAAAGAGCTCGCAGATAATAGTCAACCGACTTGTCTTTCACATCATTCGCAATCTTCTTGATCTCCTGAGTTGCAGCCTCGGCATCCTTAAGGCCACCAGCCGTCACGTATTTGGCAAGGACATTGTCGATGACATCGACCGTGCCTGCCTTGGTGTTCAGTCCACCTCCTGGAAGTCGGTAGGTCCCAGCCTTGGAGTTGACAAAGTCGACGAGAGCTTCTTCGGTTCGGGGGCCACTGTATGATTCAGCCTCAGTAGAGCCCTTGGGGAAGAACTTGATCGTAGGGTAGCCGGTGATCCCCTGTTCTTGGGCAGCGGCTTTCGAATTTTCGGCTTCGGCATCGACCTTGGCGATCAGGACATTAGGTTCCGCGGCAAAGTCGTCGGCGAGTTTCTCCCAGGTAGGCGCAAGCGACTTGCAGTCTGCACGGAAAAGTGGTTAGGACACAGTCACACGTTCACAACTTAAGGGTTTAACTCACGTCCACACCACGGGGCGGTGAACGCGACCAGCACGTCTTTGTCGCCGCCAACTTCTTGCTTGAATGTGGTATCCGTCAACATCTCTACATGGCTTGGGGCTTTCTTGGGCCCTTTGGCTTTGATACCGGTCTTTTCGACGATAAACTTGGTCAGGCTTTCAAGGTCACGGCCACCGTTGTAGTCTTCAGGCTCGCTTCCAGGCTTGCCGTCGAACCACTTCAACGTAGGAAATCCTTGCACCCCAAATCTCTTCCCGAGTTCTTTATGTTTATCAGCGTCGACGTTTGCGATGGTAACTTTGTTGCCGCTGGCGGCGAATGATGTTGCCAACTCCTCGTACGTGGGAGCAAGGTTCTTGCAATGACCGCACCACGGAGCGAAGAACTCGACCAGGGCAGGTTTATTGGACTCGAAAACGATCTTGTCAAAGTTCGACGGGATCAGGTTAATGACATCGGAGGCGGTTGCGACGAGGGGCAGGGCAAGGGCAGCCAGGTACAGAAAAGACCGTAGTTGCACCATGTTGGCGCTCTACAAGGGGTAGTAGTAGAGTAGCTAGGGAGCTGGAGACTGCTAGCGACTCTGCAAGGTGTGTAGAACAGAAGAAGTCGAAAAGAGAGAATGCTTGATGAGTGACGGTTAGCGTTTATGTGGCGCTGTCATAGTATTTATATGGGCGGGCCATAAGGGTCCTGCGCGGAACATGAGTGGGATTTCCAAGCATGCGGAAAGGACACATCAGCCTGTTCCCCCTGACTGTACCTCAGCCTTGTCTACCTTAATAATAAAGCCTTGGGGAGCGATCCACCAGCGCGGTACGAAATTCATGATTACTCAATTCAAAGTGCGGCTTCATAAACCCATGAGAAGCTCTGTCTGGCAAGGCAATCTGCTATTGGCATAGGCATTAATTAATTAGGAAGGGTCCAATATACAGATGTCTGCCAATGGAACCCAGACTCAGCAAGACATGGTTGCCAGCACCTTCAGGATGCCCAAACAGCTCCCAATCACTCCTCAAAGCGCCAGTGCTGCTTGCTCGTCATTCATGAAACACGCATACGTGAGAAATGTTCTGCCGTGAGTGTCATTGCGCCTAGGACTGGATCCTGAACTACCCGCCGTTTCCATATAGCTGGTGATAGGCGTTGTGGGCATCAACAAGCACTAACAAAGGGGTTAGCCACAATATAAAATGTTGGAAATGTCTTACTTCGCAAAACTTGTTGTTGGGCATGTCTGCCCTCACAAGCACACTGTATGCAGCGTCCATCTTTAAAGTCAAGGAGGACGCTCCATGCCATTTCCTCGCGTTCTAGATCGGGCAGTGACGGTCGCTTGAAGTCACTGAGATGGTACTTGCGGCTGAAGCTTTTCATGTTGGCATCTGTTATGGGCGGTGAAAAGATGAGGTATCCTTGATCATCGACCCTCATAAAACGCCGTTTCCATAGTAGTGATTCAGGAAATTGAACATTGACGTCCCCAATGTCGACCACGTGCAGCAAAGACTCTGACACCGAATCATGCCGTGACAATTCTGATTGCTCCTGAATTGTGACTGGCTGAGCCGTTTCCTTCGAAGGACTACTCTTGTTCCGCGGTGATGTGAGGTTGGACATCCTCTTCATCAATCTGCTGGTCCTCGACCCTTTCGACTTCTCCTCGTAAGAGGCAGCGTCACTAGACGACCGCGGACCATGCCTCTTGTGGAGGCTCGCATGCGAAACTTTGCTAGTGTTGGACTCGGACCGAGGTAGATTGGTTTGAGAAGTAGACCGGTGCGAGGAGAAGGAAAATCTACCTCTATCAGACTTTGTCGGGCTCTTGGTGACGGATTGCATAGAGGACAAGGATGAGTCTTGCGGTATTTCGTCATGCTTCTCATGCTCCACAATCAAAGGGCTTCGGAAGAGATTGAGAGGCGTATGGTAGCTTGAACTAGGCGACATGGGAGGCCGTTTGCTGTTGGTGTCCCTAACGATCCTTGCAGTCACAGATATCGTGTCGCCTCTCTGCATCAGCCCGTTAATTTCCTTCGACAGCCGCCTAGGGGATGTGGACGCCTGAATGGAAGTGTCAGACTCATACTGAGTTGCAGATGAGGGCAGCCGCTTTGGAGGAGACATCTCAGTAGACGTGTTAGGAGCTTGCTGGCTCGGAAGGAATGCTGAACGCTTCAAAAAGGCCGAGAATCCTGCTCGCGCGCCACTAGCCTCTCGAACAGGCGGCGGAGGAGGCTGAGCATTTGGGTCCTTTGCGGTTAGAACTTCCAAAGCTTTAATACGCCTCGAAATGCCACTTCCTAGAGTGGGCCTTTTGGTCAGAGGCACTGGAGCTGGCCCTACCTGCGCAGGTGGCCACTGTGGTAGAGCGGTAGACACGCTGCGGATGCTACCAGAGCTTTTGCGGTCAGGGGTGCTCCTTGTACTTTGTTGGGCTTGGTAGCTAGAGGAGGAAGTTTTGGTAACTATGTCGCGCAGCTTGTCTGAACTGCCCTTCGACATGACAGGAGTGACAGGTGATCGTGCCACAGAAACTGGCTTTGCCTCGTGAACTGTAGCATTGTGCAGCTCCTCCATCAGCGCCTCGTCGTCCGACAGGCCTGATGCAGAGGCGTCGCCACTCGGTAGTGTTGGTGCACGCCGCCTTGTTTTGGAGGAAGACCCTGTGGTTGACAATGGCGCGGCAACATCCTTGGTCCTAGATTCAGTATGTACTAGGGAGTCTGACGGCGTGCCGTGCTCAGCAGTGAGCTCGGCGGGGATACTTTCAGTGCAGACAGTTGTTGAAGCATCCTGATCAAGTCCTTGCTCATCCTTCACTGCTCTCGCGTCAAAGACATCAAGTTGCTGCGTAACCATGGGCTTTGAGTTCTCTGCTCCCTCCACGTTGGTGGGAGTCTCGTTTCGCGAAACTTCAGTCTGCTTCACTTCATCCTGCTGCTCTGTAAGAACAGGTTTCGGTGTAATTGAAGAGCTTGTCGCAGAGGACAAAGACCGGCGTTTGTGGGAGACACCATCATGCTCGGAAAAGGAAGATGCCTTTGTTGATGGCTCTTCCGATAGGTTCGTCATAAATGTTGGCGAAGTGGTGCTTGAAGGAGATGCTACCTTTGATTCTTCGATATTCGAAAGTTGTTCCTGACTTGGCAAGGAGGACAAATGTGTGCTTGAAGCATATGTGCTGACACTCGAATCCGATGCATTGTGGGTATGCGCATTCAATGGGCCTTGCGACGGCGCCAATGAAGCTCGTTGCGCCAGTAGCATGTTGCGTTTCCGCAATTGCAGGGCTTTCATCAATCTCAGCTTTTCTGGCGTCGCTGTAGACGCTTCAGTTGTTGCAGAGCCAGGTCGTGATATGGTGGGCCGTGTTTCGTTCGATTTGTACGCCAGCTGAAGGTGTGTGGGCGACGGCAGACGTGGAACTTCCCTGGTTGAGTGGGTGGAGGGCGCAAAGCGAACAGGAACACTTCGAGTAGACTGTTGGGAGCCCGGCCGTAATGAAGCACCCAAGGCAAGTCTCGTGTTCACACGGACTGTGTTTGGGAGATTGGCAACCGGCCGCACGCTCACATCACCGTCGGTGGTGCCAGACGTTCTGGGGCGATGGGTCGCTTCGACGTGCGGCCGGGGACCCAGCTTTGTCTTCGGTTTGACCGTCCCGTATGAGGCGACGTTGTTACTCCATTGGCTGATGCTATCCGACTCTGCTGCTGACAGATGATGCGTGTGAGCGCGAGGAGTCGGTGGCTCGGAGGGAACTACTGTTGCAGCAACATCTAGCAGGATGTCGTTGGTAAGATCGAAGTCGGGCGCTTTCGTAGATTCGTCTTCGCTGGCTGCGGCCGGCGTTGGATCAGGCGTTGCTGGCAGAGCTTTGTCCAGATACGGGGGTTCTGCAATAGCCGGCACACTCGAAGCGAGAGTTTCCTGGCGAAAAGGTAGAGAAGCTTCTCGTTGTAGAAGAGCAAATTGCGTATCTCCAGCATTGGCCGTCACCTCCTCTTTTCTCTTCGCCAACAGAGCCTTCGCCAGAACTGCGCTGGCAGGCAGCTCATCGAGTTCGCGCCTTCCATAAGTCGGTGTCAATGGCTCTTCCAACACGGCAGACCCTGTAGCCTTTTCCTCCGCCAGCGAAGTTGCCTCCTCCGCATCCTCTGTGATTTCGTCCAGCCTGCGCCGTCTTAAAGATGAGTTGGACGAGGACAGCGATGCGGCTGAAGGGAGCTGCATCGTGGACAGGCCCAACGCAGAGTCGGTCAGCTCGGAAGCTGAAGTGAGAGAGAAGACGGCGTCATGCGGTGAGAAGGTTTCCAGGACCGACTGGAACTGAACCGTAAGCCGCACTGTAAAGTAAGTCAGCCATGTCTAGCAACAGAGGTCCCAGTGATGCTCGACCTTGCAGTAGACGCGAAGTTCCTTCTGGCACATATTTGAGAATGACCTTCTTGCGTCGATATTGCAGCAAGCCATATAATGGCGATTTCTCGTCATACTGTTCAACCGCGCTCTTGACTTCCTGGATCCCTCCCGTCCCCTTTTTCAACAATTCGACCGTGTCGCGATTAATGTATCTCAGCAGTAACCTGATGCGAGAGAGTCAGCACCGAGCGTCCCATCAACCCCGACCCCAAGATACGCACCATCCTCCAGCTTCCGACAGCACAGCCTGATGCGCTTCGGCAACACCAGCTCCATCCAGGCCATTCAATGACATTGCTCAGCCTCATCAGGGGGAGGCCCGAAGCCCTGACGTTGGTTTACGAGGTTCATAAATTGGAGAAGTGTCACCTACGGAGGACCGAAAGACTCGGGAAATAACTGTGACAATCATCAGGGACCAGGACCAGAAGTCTGGGAATGCGCCCTCGAGGGGCAGCAGCATTGAAGCGCAGTATTCCTTGAGGCACGGCACAGAACGCCATCCGCAGTCTCAGGGGTTGTTGTTACAACGAGCCACATCCACAGTGTGCCAGCTAAGAGGCGCGACTAGCGATGGGTTGGAACAAACCATGGCGGACCCAGCACCGTGTCATCAGCTCACTACGAGCGCCTGTGGGCCCCGTTTGACCTCAAAATGCGCCGACAGGACGTCGGGGCCGGGAGCCTTTCTTCGACACCCTCCCGTGAGCCCATGCTAGGTGCGACAGACCAATTTCCCGAGCATGTTTGACGTTACTGAATCCTAGGCGGACCTGCTGGCGGGCGACGGGGACGGTGACACCCATTACTCTTTACGGCGCGCCTACGGAGGTTAGGAGTTTGTGTTGCCGGCGCCATCGCCATGCAAAGATGATCGATCCCAGGATCACTCTCTCCATGAAAGTGACTCCCAGTTGAAGGACGCTTGCTTCAATATTGACACCCTTTCTTCATTACGGATAGACAAGACTGAGGCAGACATCAGTGGGAAGAATGGAGAATGCATTCTTTGGTTGTCCATGTCGAACGATCAGACGCTTCCAATATCTAGTCATCTGTCGCCGTCACTTTTACTTTGACCAGAACCTAGCGGCCGGGCTGGTGGACGCTTGATACTCTGCAGCGATCTACGTATATTCCCCGGATGGCATCGAATCGCAGTTGCTATTTTTGTTTTTGTATTGTTGTCACGTCGGACACCAGGGAGTGTGCCAGAAGATCCTGGGCCACCATATCAACAAGAGGCGGCCGCCTTATCTTTAATGGCCAGGGAAGATCCAGTGCCGATGTTATCCTTGCTGTGTTGGCGCAGATTCGTATTCGATCAACAGATTCAGCCCGTCTTCTACCTATAATCTGCATGTGGGTGAAATGGCGACCCCGATCGAGCAGGCCAGCCGTGTCGATTCCTCGCCGCTTTGACGGGGGCTATATCTTCGGCCGGCTGCTAGTCGTGGTCCATTTTTACTCTTACAGCTATCAGCTCACGTGATTCACATGAGGTCAGGAGTGCTATTGTAGGACGCCACCGTTTGTACATCAAATCTGCCTGCCAATTGAACCAAAGTCATACCAACTGTAAGCCTTTCTGACGTTGCGCCACTGTCCAGCCAGTGTGTGTCTTGCATGCCGAACTCTTTCTATAGCACCCTCAGAATTCATGGTGTCTAACGCCGCATTCCTCTCCTTCGACTTCCGGTTTCGGCGGTCTTTGAGCCAGAAGATGAGACTGAGAATGGTTCCGAGCCCCGTCAAGCCGACAGAGAACCACAGAGCACCGCGGTAACCATGGAGCAACTCTGCTTTGGTATGTCCACCATGATTGATGTTGGTTTCGATGGTACCAGCAAAACCAAGACCGAGTGATATGCTGTAGTTGACGATGGTCATGACGATACTGGCTCCATGCCCTGGTATTGCCGTTCCACTGCGCTTGCGAAAATCATGACGGCGGCAGGCAGCGACGTGTCCATTCCAATGGTGGCGATGATGGTGCCGAAAAAGAAGTAGGTCCAATAAATCGACTGGGGAGGCCGGAGGGCCATGATGATGGATGTGACCAGAAAAGCAACCTGTCCCACCACCATGATATACGAGGTAGGAACCTTGCTGATGACTATGCCCACAGTCAAAGCTGAACCGACTCCGGTGACAAGGATGGGAGTGAACCATGCTGCTATTTGAATCGGAGTTTGGCCGCCTATATCAAGGGCTATTCGCACGACATAGTAGAGCTACGCTCGGCGTTAGTTGAAATGCTTCCTAGTCAAAGAGGATCAGCAACTCACCCATATGCCAAATGTGGCCCAGCCTGCCGCCGTGCATGCGAACACGAACGATATGTCTGTCGTGATGGCGGCGACGGGCAAAATTGGATAGTGGGCACGGTAGATTTCAATGTAAAAGAATAGTGCCCCGAAAATGAAGCTGAGGATCAGACACACATAGACATAGGGCTCCAGCCAAGTAACAACCACGGCCTGATTCCAGGCGAAGTTGAACAAGACCAGGGCCGTCACGCCCGCTGCACCTCCAGGAAGATCCAGGCGGTCCAACTTGTGACGAAGCGGTTGGCCCTGCTCCTCTTGTAGAGGCAATTCTGGTATTGACCAGGGCGCAAGGACAGCCACCACAGCGACACCAATGGCCTGGCTCCAGTAAATCCATGGCCACCAAGCCATGGAAAAAAGGGCTCCAAAAACGAGACCTGTGGTGGCGCCAAACGGCGCGGCGGCGGAGAACCAGGCAATGGCCATGTTTCGCGGGTGCTCGGAAAAAGACTTGCCAAAGATGCCGAGAGCGTTGGGCAAAGTGAGGGCAGGGCCCATGCCCTGGAAGACGCGAGCAAATACGAAGAGCACATGGTTGGAATAGACGGAAAGTCCTGCCACCATGCTCCACAAGGCAAGCCAGCTCATGCCCAGGACAAACATTTTCTTGTTGCCAAACTCATCGCCAAGCCGTCCACCGATGAGGATAAACGTGCCGATGGTTAAGCTGTAGCCAGCCATGAACCATGACAATTCACCTGGGTTACTGATGCCAAATGAGCGGCCGACGATTTGGAGCGTGGTTAGGGTGTTGCACAAGCCCAGCTGGTTGATGTACATGGACATACACACCGTCACGATGAATACAGTCCGCCGTGGCAGTGAGAAGGCATCGGCGGGATAAACGTGGTCTTCTTTCGAGGGCTGCGCGGCCTCGACATCTGATGGTCAGTCAGCGAAAAGCTCCTGTTGGACCCGTCTTGGAGGCCAGATCCGCAAGGCACTCACCTGGCGACGATGTCGATGCTGGGGATGGCGGTTCGGGATTGCTCTGCGCCTCTGTAGACGATGTCATGGCGGACGAGGACGTGCGGGAGATGGTCACGGTGGGGGATGAGCTTCACGGACGAGTGCGAGCATAAGGGTTGTAACAAATCCTACCTACTATTTATTGACGAGGAGATCACGGAGCCCAGAACCCGGAGCCCGGAGCCCAGAGCCATGAGCCTGACCTCCGAAGTGAGCATTTTGGGCGGGAAAGTGAGGCCTTGACCTGACGATTGGCGAATCCATGCCTCTGCTGCCGGCAGTGGGTGCCTGTTCAAGAAGAATGTATAGGGACTTGAACGACCTTCAAAATCCGAAGTTGAAGTCGAAGTCCGGCCACGCTAGACCATTCCGCTCCGAACCACGTGAGATCTTCGGAGATGCGTGGCTGTCACGTGCACCAGGTTAATACAACATCACACCTACCTACACAGTACACAGTAGGTACCTGGTCGGCCCTCCTTGTCCCTTGTCCCTCCGCGATGCTGCAGAACATATCGCTCTTCTTACTTGAAGAATTCATCCAGCACTTGGTGCCCCCTAGCAGCTTTCAATCCATCCGCCGGCATGGTGGTGACCACTGACCATGGAGTCGGGCATCGCTTGTGCAGACTCCAATTTGGATCAGTTGGTATGCGAGTCGTGCTCCAAGTCTTACCAGCGGCGTAGGTGTCTCCTGTCTCCTGTCTGTCCGCCTTCCTCATGTTCCCTTTTTTCTGATCCCGTGTCGCCGTTTTCCTCCGTCGCTGACACTATCGACACAGGTGACTTGCTCATGCGTCATCGTAGGCGCTGCAGAGGCCCCGCCAAACATGGGAATCGCCGCAAAGCCTGCGATGCATGTGTCCAGGCCAAGGCCAAATGCTGCTACACCCAACCCACCTGCTCTCGATGTGCCAAGAGAGGAACAAAATGTCTCTACAGCGTGCCATCAGATGTCCAAGCCTGTGCTTATCCCGAAAGAGGCAGATGGAGGAAGCATCTACTGTCCGGATTCAAAGTCTCCAACCCTGTCTCTCGACGGGTAACCAGCCCTCGGTTCCTGAACTCCCGTCTTGGAGCTTCCCAATCTCGCCGTATTCGCTGGATACCTTCGACTTGAACATAGGAGACTTCGCAGATCTATCTCCTGTTCCGCACCTCGGGCCTTCACTCGAGAGATCTTGTATGTTGCCAACAATCCATGACAAGTCACCCTCTGCATCTCTGACGCCAACCTCGAATGACAGCACGGGGTCGCCTTCGAATACTCCGCCGTCATCCACCTCGCTCATTCTCAGCCGTATACTGGGCGACTACGCTTCTTTGCTCAGCAAAGGCTCCTGTTTCTCTCCATTCATTCACTTGCCAAAAGTCAAAAATGTCGAACCTGACTTGGCGTCTTTCCCTTTCACCTCCATGGCCATCTGCAGCAGTACTGCCCTGAATGTCTCCACCGACAAACACTTTTTCCGCCGGGCCATAGATGCAGCGCGGCATGGACTGATTGGCAGTTTCGTAAGTGCTACTGGGGCCCAGCTCCGCTCTGACCAAATGCTGAGAGATCTGTTAGCCCGCGTACGAGTGTATGCAGCAGTGGGACGCGATACACGCCCTATCTATCTACGAGAGCTTGGAGATCAAGGAAGGCATTGGTAATGAGTCTGAAGCGTGGAGACTCGCTACGCCAGTCAAAAATCTGGAGATGGGCTTTCTTCTGAAGGTATAGCACTATTCCTCCTACCCAAGATCAGACCAATCTTATTGATAGCCGACAGATGACAAGAACCTACATTGAACCATACCGACAGATTCGTAGCCCTGACATAAGTGCTTACTCTGATCCCAAATCAACCCCTTGTTCGCCGAACACTACGACATGGGGACGGTGGAGAACCAGCGAAACAACACGCAGAACAGTATTCATCGTCAACATGGTCAATTTTCTCAACAATTATGATCCTAGGACGAGACAGACCTCGCCCTACTATGAACCGCTTAGCGATGATCTTATTCTTAACATGCCATTGCCCTGCAGCCACAAGGTATGGCTAGCATATGAAGAGGAAGGATGCAGACTTGCAATGAAGGACCATCATCCTTGGGTCATTTATCCCTCGCCCGACCCTGATCCGTCCATAACGGAAGCGCTATCAAGAGAGACTTGCTTAAGTAGCATTCTCTCCAAGTATAGCAAGGAGCGCATTCAAGCTGCGATTGGCCCACACGTTGGGCTGGGCGATTCTGACGAGTTGAGGCGTCTTATAATTCTCTGCGCCACCGAACAATTTCTGTGATTGTTGCGAGGAGATTTCGATGGAAGATGAGACCTATAGGCTTTTACGGTCCCGAGAGTCTCTCTACACGGCAGTCGACATAGCCGATGTGAGCAGCAAGACCTTCAGATCCATCAAAGCGAAGGCAGAACCCGGAGAGCTGCTCTGTGTCATGCCATTCCGCAGCCGACCTAGCATGTTCTGAGATGCAGACGGCGCCCAAAGATATCGAGACTCGTACTTTGAGCGGTTTGGCACCGAGGTCTGGAACCAGGGAGACTTTGTGCAAAGGAACCCACAACCCGGAGAATACCTGATGTTGGACAGATCATGAGTACATATACCCAAGTGTCTCCCGAACCCTGCGCCCCTCCACCCCCCTCCCTTGGGGAGGGGGGGAGGAGGAGGGTGGAGGAGGACTTTGTTCAGAGTGATGGTGTGCTCAACCCCTCCGGCGTGCAATCCGGGTCGGCCGAGATCGAGGACAGTCTCTGCATTGGGCAAAGACGCGCCAGCGTAAACGACGAGAGCGCGACCCTCTTTGTCAAGATGAAAGGGGACATTTTATATAGATGACGTAGATTGGGAGGATAGAAGGAACTCGGTCGGGGGACGACGACTACCTCAGTATAAGGCCAGGGTAGAAATAAGACTACCTCCTAGGTAGGTAATATAGTAATACCTAAGTAATATTACAAAATCTATACTACTAGTGGGACTTACCTACCTACCTAGGTAGGTATTCACCTTAGGTACCTACGTAGTTATGTCAGATCGCGGGGTTGGCGCGGCCACGCGTGCCGATGTGGAGGAGGCGGAAAGCGGCGCCAACGACCGCTGTTTTCGGCGGCCAACCAGCAAATCACGTGGCCACTGTCTCTGCTGTCGGCGACCACCGATACCTCACGACACTAAGATACGTATCTTCTCCGTACCATCTACGTACCTAGGTAGGTACGTTGATTAGACGTCGAGTGGAGGTTCCGTCGTTCTCTAAAAGTCGATGTTGGCAAAAGCATCCTACCAAAGTCCCAGAGCCTCCCTAAACCGAAGCCCATGCAACCCAACCCTCCCCTCTGATCGTTATTGAGACACCACTTCACAGTCTTTCCTTTGAACAATTGTTGGACCATTGCACCATTGCTCCCATTCATTATACATGATGCCCAGCCTTCCGCCAGTCTCCAGCCTCCCCTCGCTAGACACGGAAGCTAGAGCAGCAGTGCTAGACACACTGTTCGAACCATGTCGCCAACTCCACACATTGTCCGTGAGCTTACTGCGCGAAAAGACATTTACGTCGTACGACGAGCTCATCGGCGCCGTCGGCGAGCAATTGAGGCAGCTGTACGAGTCGGATCTAGAAAGCGACACGAAATGGCTCGACGCCATTCTGGCTGCACATCCTCGTCTCGGCGAGAAAAAGGTCGACAGCGAACAGAGCCGCAAGGAGCAGGCTCAACTGAATCAAGGCGCGCCAGAGGAGGCTGCGAGATTGGCCGAATTGAACAGGAAATATGAGGAGCGGTTTCCCGGTTTGAGATACGTGTAAGTTTGGTGCCTACCTACCTTAAGAAGACCACTCTGTTCTGTTTCTCGTGGCCAGCCCTCGTCCTTGTAATTCTGTTTGGTCTTTTTGTTTCGATGGGTCGGATGGCATGGCCTTTCATTTTTATTTTTATATTGACGTGCAGAAAATGAACTACAGAGTCTTTGTCAATGGACGCAGTCGACCTGTCATTATGGAGGATATGCAGAGACGCATCGATCGAGGAGACATCAACCAGGAGAAGTTGGATGCTATACAGGTAAAGCCCTCGCTCTCACTCATTCATTTTCATTGTCCTATAAGATTGGGTTTTACAACCATCGATATCGTTGCTGTTTGGATGGTACTGTACTGACAGTGTCCCTTTGGCCCAGGCTATGTGCGATATCGCCTCGGATCGAGCGAAGAAGCTTGGTGGTTGACAATGCCCAAGTCGTTTATCTTTGAGTCCCCCTCGCTGCACGGGTCATAGCACCATCCGTCTTCTTGTATTGTGACTTTTGCCAGCCTTTGGAAAAGTTGCTTCGATTGTACAGATTTTTGGGATCCCCGTTCAGTCTTACGAAAAGAGACTAGTCCCATATGCAGATGGGTACAATAAGACCTCTTACAAACAACGCAACGGAATCAACGCCTCAACGAAAAGATTATACATTACTTCCAATACTCTGTGTAGACATCTCCGCGCCGCTCGTTGTGACGCTGATCAATCCTGCTTCTGTACCTGATTGCAGGGGACAATCCGAGGTGTCCAGTTTCGATTGTGAACACCTATACCTTTCCCATGCTAATTCATTTGTCTGTCAACTTCTTTCTTTCGTCGTCGCTCTCTTCTTCCCCATCACTCCACTCGATCCCTTCGTCCCCAACCGCGAAGATGGTCTCGCCATCCAACGACTCACGGGGTCTTGGAGGATTCGATGCACTCTTGCTGTTATTTTGGCCTCCCCGGGTAGGCGAGGTTTGTCGGGGAGGCGAGACACTAATGGCGTCGGTGAGCGAAGTCGACGCTCCGCCTGAGGGGCTTACTGCCCGTTCCTGGTCTTTTCGAGCGGCCTCTTCGTCATCTGAAAAGGCGTCATCAATACTACGGATCTCGAAGCCGTCATCTTCCTGTGCCAACTGTTTTACCCAATGGTCAGTCAATGCTCTCACTGCGGAAATGAGAATCCCTTACCTCGTCGCTCATGGCGAAACGTCTATTGTTCGCAGTCGGCCGCCACAGATACGCAATAAACGCAATGTCGAATAGATAGACCAGGTTGAGCCAACCGTCAAGCACGAACCATCTCGTCTGCCAGTGCTTCGGGATGAAGTCGGCCTCGCTACTTCCGGCGAATGCGAAGCTGTTAACGAAGAAGAAGGCGAAAATCACCAGAATGGAGCCCAAAATGCACCATGACAGCTTCTTGTACATCATGGCCTTGGTCTTCTGTCTTCGCTCGACCAGGTCCTTGATGGTAATATTGAGGGATGACAATGTCCAGACATAGAATGCTGTCAAGGTCCCTGCCAAAGGCAGAATGACGAAAAGGATGAGGGGGCCGACCGATTCGGGAGTGACTGCCATAGAGGCTACGGCGTAAATGACACCGAAAACAAAGTGTGCGGCAGCAAGGATTCGTACATAGATCATAGTCCTGCCTAGGGATGGCTTGACCACACCGTAGCCCATACAAACTATCAGCAGGAGAAAGAATGACAGGGAATTGCGCGCAGCATTGAGTATCGACACGACGACCATGAGCGCCTTGTTCAGAGCATTGTTCCCATGTCGGTTCTGGTAGTCGTAGAACCCCCAGGTCATGAGCTGCTCGACGATCAAGAAGATGATAGTCGCTGTTATGTAGTTCTGAACCGGGAGGATGTCGGAGCGATTTTGCACGTAAAGGAAAGCCCAGAAAGCTCCCAATACTGCATAGACGATGGTGAGGCCGCCGTAGAAGGGAAGTTTTGCTATTTGAGCCGCGGGAAGCTCGCCATAGGCGTTCCGGAATTCCACCACGGCATCATACTCGTGGTTCGAAAACGCAAATGTCGAGACGCAATAGTAGCCAGTTCGCCGGATTGGATAATTGATTGCCTTGGGATCCTTGAGGTGGATCGCCTCATTGTAGATGGGATTTTTCGACAGTTCCGTCGCATTGGGCGCCAGTATGAATGCCCCGATGTCCTTCTCTTCACAGAGCCCTTTAGATACGGTGTCTGCGGAGCAGATGGTTTCGATGTCGCGGTAGCTTTGTCCGCCAGGTGGCATCCTTCCTATCAATTGTTCGTCTTGCCATTCGAAGATGATCAGGCTCACGAGCGGGTCGCTATCGTCCTCGGTGTGGTCCGGAAGGAACTTGACGAGAATGAATGGCTCTATCGAACCACCCCATGACTTTCTGCTATACATGCCTGAGCACCGCTGTCGGTGGGCATCATCTTGTTTCTGCTACCATCAGTTGTTGTGTCCCGCATATTTGCTGCGGTACGGCTTACCAGCTGTACTTCATTCCCGGCAACCGAGGCCGCCAGGTATGCCAGGAGGCCGAGTGATGGCACCCAGCGTCTCATAGCTGCGGCGTCGTGCTAGGTCGAGGGGAGTGGAGGAAGTGTCTAGGAGGAGCACCCCTGGAGTGTAGGGTCGCTTTGCGGAGATTCAATCGCTCGAGTCGCAGGGCATGCTAGTCCAAGAGAACCAGGCTTCCGTGATGAGCGACTCAAACAATCAAACAAAGTGTTCTGGACTGAGTGGTCCGTAAGTTGGTTAGATGGAAATATGCTGAGATGGATGATGAGCAGTGAATGATGTTGCTATTGGAAGCGCAGACTCCGCGATCACAACCTAAAGAACCGCAACTGATTTTGGTGGTTGCGGTTGCAGCCGCGTCACTTCTACGTACCACTACACGACGTACTAATTGCACCCTCTTCCCACTCATCTCGCTCCATTTTCGGTCGGCAGGGCAATGTCGACGACTGCAAGCTACTTCTATTCGATCGAAAGTTCTATGTGCTTCAATCGCTGGCTCTTATTCTCCCTTACTTTTCGTCTTCCCGATTAGACTTCTTGCCGTTTCGCTGATGTATACCTGCGGGCCTATGAAGCACGCTTCACCTTCATCTCCTCCAAATTCGTCGTCGTTTTGGTCTAGTACTTCATTGATCGACTTCAAAAGCCCCGTCGCCACAACACGATTGCTAGTAAAGGTGACAATCTGCTCGGCCCATCCGTACAGGAAAACCGAGATATTGATCGGTGAGAGGTCCAAGCTGTCGATAGCTCGGGCAGCAATTGAGGAAGGGAACGATCCACGACCTTTGCAAGTAGGCATTGTTGGGTGGGAAGAAGACAAAAAGCGTGGTCCATCAAAGTCCACAACTCTAATGGGAAACTGAATATCTGCAGGAACAGCATGGACCGTCTGTTCACTCCAAAACTCCCTGAGCTCCAATTGGGTCCGTCCTTTGTAAACCCCTTCTCCGAGGACGATGTCGGCGCGAATTCTTTCACTAGAAGTTCCCATGCACTGGACAATTTCTCGCATTCGTTGCGCAGCCTGAGAGGTGCACTCTAGGGCACGTCCACCGAGGACAGGGTAGATTTCAGTCGGAACAAGCGGAATCGTCTCTTCGGCATCAATCTGTCGAAGAATTGCCTTGTGGTAAGGGTTACTCCCATGGGCCGGAGACAAGCGCTGCCTGGGAAAGTGCGAAATATCAGAGATGAGGGCGAGAAGAATCGTACAATCGATATTGATTGTATCTGTCAAGGAAGGAGTCCTTGCTGATGGCAACAGCCGGTCAATGTCAATCTCCTCACTCGTGCGCTCGGAAAGTTGCGAAACCGTACCACACTGAACGGTGACACCGACCGCTCGCAAATCAGCAACAAAAGCATCCACATCAGGAGAGACATTCTCGCGAACATTGGGCAAGACGATGCGGATACGTGGATGCTGAAACTGGACTCTGACGCTCTGTGATGCAACCTTGAGCTCCTCGGCGACTCGAACGAGTTCAAGTTTACCACTCCTATCAGCAACATCAGTGTTATTATCGGGCATATCGTCTTCGTCCCCAAAATCAGCATATGACTCCCAGCCTTCTTTGGCCATCTCGAATAACAGACGTCTCTCAGTGACTGTAGAAACTTTGATCCATTCGAGGCCATTTTCAGCTATGATATCCACAAGTACCCCCTTCCTTTCCAGATGCTGCAAACCAGTTGGCGCGTTATTCGGAGACCCATTGTCATGTTTTGGGTCCTGCCTAGTCCGAACCTTTGTTTTCGTATGCACCCGCTTGCCAAGGGCAGTGACACCCTGGCTCGACTTTGCGATGCTCCAGACTGCTTCGTAGAAGGGGAGATTAGAGCTTCTCAAAGCATGAAGCTGAGGTGTCTCTTCGTCTTCCGCAGCTCGGAAGTAGTGATTTTGTCCACTAGAGGATGCCAGGTTTTGTTTCAATTTTTCCAAGCTCTTCGCCTCCGACTCGATTCCCCGTTTGAAAACTCTCATCTCAACTTCTTGAACTTTGTTCTGCGATCGCAGACGTGTTTGGTAGGCTTTGAGTTCATCGAGGAGAGTGTGTGCACGCACGTGCAGACTGTTCAGCAGGTCGGCATAACTGACGACACTGCTCTCCCGTACTTCCTCTCCACTACAATCTGTCGCCATATTGGGCGTCCCCTTGTATATGTTCTGGCTCGCAGCAAGATGCAGATGGATGGTGTCTTTTCGTAAAAGATTGAAAATGGGGTGCAGTGGCATGCGATGCGGAGTAGAGACAGCTCCGATTGGCGGGCTGAACGATGACGCCAAGCATCGGCGAAAGTGTGAGCAACCCGGCGTATTGAGCCCCCAGTAGTGCAGTCATGAAATGGGATGGACATAAGGTACCCATCGCCAGGAGTGAAGATACTGAGTGGACGAGAATCTGCAAAGTCGAATTCCCCAATAGGCCTTCTCTCAAAGCTCTTTTTCCGTCTCAAAGGTCGGGGTTCTTGATTTGGTCTCCCGGGAGCCACATGCACACTCTTGTGTCTGCGGTTGCGATCATGTTGTAGCGTGGATTGCATTGTACGATGGCGCTCTTGATCCCACGACTTGTCAGTCTTGTCGTGGGTTCCTGTCGACCACCAGCGGCGGCTTGGATGTCCCACACGAGGAGGTCTTGCTCTCCTGTCCCGCCGACAACGTATCTTCCGTCCTGTGTAAAACATGCATCGCCCTGACCCAGAGGCTTGCCTGAGGTTGACACGGGTGCCGCTCGTCCTGTTCCATTCGTCTTACCGGACAAGAAAGATTTCACCGCTCCATCAAAGGCATCGAGGACAAAGTGGCCATGATAGTCCGTTCCGAGGAGCATACTTTTCCCATCGTTAGAGAACTCCAATTTTGTCCATGCGCGCCCTTTTGTAGTTGGAGTGTACCTATCCTCGGCTTCGGCCATATCGAACGTAGCAAACGGGGCTTTGTCGAAATTGCGGACGTCGTACATAAGGACGGAGGAGGTGGATTGCGACGCTATTGCCATCACATTCGCCGAAGGATCATACGCAGCAAGGTAAGGGGTGACGAGTTTCAGCTTCCCCTGAGGACTTCTTGAGTTCAGGTCCCACAAGCAGACCATATCGTCGCTTCCGCATGATAGGAACTGATCGCTTCCTGGCGAGAGCGCTATGCATGTGACTCGGGCGGTATGCGCAGAAAAGTAACGAACAAAGCTCTCATTGTGCAATTCGAGCAAGCGGAGAGAGTCGTCTTGTTTCGTACTGGCGAAGAGGACGTTGCGCGGATGGTGGGTGAAACGAGCCAGATGAATGCCATACTTCTTGCTGGGTATTGTTTTCGTCCTCCTTCCCTCTTTGATATCGTACACTTGCATTGTCTCATCATCGCAGGCGGCTACCAAAAAGTCTCCCATATCATCGAAGTCCAACGAGGTGACACGGCTCTCTGCGCCATCTGAGCGTACCGAACCGGGAAATTGCTGTCAACTGTTAGCCAGCGCAAACTAGGCTCGTAAGACACACTGACTCTGGCGGGACGGTAATGTTTGACCACATCGTGCACTTTCTGCTGCGGCGGCAGGGCAGCCATGTCGCGGGAATGAAGCCAGACACGGAGTGAAGTTTAGACCAAAACCATTGACATCCGATAGAACACTTCAAAGGCTCAGACACAGCGGGTGAGAGTACACAGGTCGTTGAGTCGTCAGGCAGAAGATGGAGTTGTTCGAGTTGCAGTCTAGTACTGTGCCAAAAATTAATCCTGGTAGGAGGTGGTGTGGAGGAGCAACAATAATCGATCCAGGAACGCGCGCGTTTGGCGCTGATCTCCAGGCGGCATGTGTGCGCGCGCTCGGCTCCTTATTAGCCCCCATGATTAGCCGTCCTCGGTCGTCTTAGGCGCCCAAAGTGCTTCGCCTAATACTTGTCCGTTTAGGGGCACCGGTCTTGTAGTATAGGTAGTGGTTGTACTCCGCGGTTACCCACGGTACTTTTTGACTCCGTTCCGGGTTACGCTTTGGCCGAGAAGTTTATATCCGAGGTTTTTCTTTCTACACCTCAATGAGCAACCTGCTGCAGAGAGCGCGGTCGCCTTGACATACTGTGATACGCTACAGATCCCCTTTCAGAACGTTCTTCCGCTGCGATATCATGGTACCTCCCTTTTCACGGTCAACACAATATTAGGGAAGGTTGGGATTCGGAGCTGGACGATTTTCCTTTGCGACAATGGCTACCACAACTGGTGCATTTATTGCTGGCGGCATTGCCGCATGCGGCGCCGTGACCGCGACCCATCCATTCGAGACAGTCAAGATCAGACTACAGCTGCAAGGAGAATTGCAAGCCAAAGAAGTTGCGGTGAAGAATTACAAGGGCGTTTTTCATGGTGTTGGAGTGATTCTGAGGAACGAGGGATTGAAAGGAATATACCGAGGGATTGGTAGCGCATATATTTACCAGATTCTCTTGAATGGCTGCCGTTTAGGATTTTACGAACCGCTGAGAGCAGCTTGCACGAAAGCAATCTTCAAAGATGCCAATGTCCAGTCGCTCGGCGTCAACGTCTTTTCCGGCGCATCCTCAGGAATCCTCGGAGCAATGGCGGGCTCACCCTTTTTCCTGGTCAAAACTCGATTACAATCATATTCACCATTTTTCCCCGTCGGCACTCAGCACAAGTATCGCAATGCCCTCGATGGCTTAACCCAAATCTATAAGTCAGAGGGCATCAAGGGTCTGTACCGCGGTATGGGTGCTTCAATGGTTAGAACTGGTGCTGGAAGTTCGGTGCAGCTACCCACTTACTTCTTCGCAAAGAGAAGGTTGATGCGACACGCGGGCATGGAAGATGGGCCAGCACTACACCTGTTGAGTTCGACAGCAAGCGGTTTCGTCGTTTGCTGTGTCATGCACCCTCCGGTAATATTGTGCTCATTCTTCGGGTGGTCTAACTGCTGACAAATGATACAGGATACCGTTATGGCCAGATTGTATAATCAACACGGGAATCTTTACAGCGGCATTTTCGACTGTCTATGGAAGACGATCTCGACCGAGGGAGTGCTCAGCGTCTACAAAGGATTCACCGCTCATCTTGCACGTATTTTACCACACACCATTCTTACTCTGAGTCTAGCCGAGCAGACAAACAAGCTCGTTCGGGGCATTGAGGGAAGAATTTTACCAAAATCCCTGGAGGAAAAGTTATAGAAAGGAGTCATATCACCGCGGCGCTATAGTCATCCATTGCGAGGAACCGCACGACCCAACGCAGTCATCTACGGAGTTACTGATCAACTGAGTGATCTGGATTCAAGCGGGCTATTGTCTTTTGGGTATGCTCTGAAGGCCAAGCTGGACATCTTTCCGCAACGGGACCGATGAAAGATCTTCTCGGTCATATAGGCGGCAAAGGTGCCAAGAGTCATAAAAGGCATCGTTTTGAAGACGCAACCATAAGCCACCCGATTATACACGCTGTCTCTGCCCAGTATGGAAGATCACGCTCATCTTTTCGACGGCGACTGAATGGTGTATTGGCGCACCACAATCTTGTAGATAAATCCTGACGGCGGCCTCAGTGAAAGAGGTATCATGCCGGCATGGCATTGGAGTTCTTTCCGCCCGCAGTTTCAAGATTCAAAGCCGAAGAACTATCCCGGCAGTCTCAACGGTTGGTATCCTAAACAGCATTCATGGATGTATCAAGAGCCTCCCGGGTTCCTATTAGAAACAGTGTGCACTCGATGTTGAAGCGCCTCTTGCTTTGCTAGTCCCTGGACAAACCGACCCAGGAGAGAATGACACAGGGTCTGGGTCAGAGAGGGCGTCGCTTCATGGGCAGTACCTTGTATCCCATTCATAAGGCAACGGCCTACCTTAACAAACGAGACCTACGAGTATAGATGCTAGTGAGATCAAACCCCAGTATCTTACAAGGTCCGGGCAGCACACTCTTACATAAATGATCCTCGTTACTGACGCATGAGATGAAGCCCCCTACCGACCAACCTACCTGAGGTATGAAGTAAAGAAAAGGATCCTTGTTCGTCACATTTCAGCGCGTGGCCGCGTGCTCTTCGCGTTGTTAGACCGCGTGATGTCATTACTGAATGTATTGATCTGATAATATTAGATTAGATTTGGGGGCTTTCCCAGGTATCATTGGTGAGAGCCTGACAGATCCAGGCAGCCATCCTGTCAAGAACCACACCGAATGTGGTGATTGTCGTAGATATCTCAGCATTTGATAAACAAAATCCACACCTTACTTACCGTCTGGATGTTCCGGATCCAGAGTCGCGGTGGTCTGTTGATGTGAAGTGGATCGGTGATTGAGAGATGCCAGGTTTAAAGTGGTGCAGTGACCAGACCGGCCACTTTCACTAGCCCAATCTACGCGCACCGCGTTAGCGTGTCGTGACCGTGGTGCCTTGCATAAAATGCTGGCAGCATCCGCGAATCTTCCCATTGACTTCTCTCTCATCTTCGCGTCTGTCAACAAACCGTCTTGTGCCTTTCGCTACCTACTTGCACTCTCTCTTTGTTCACACATTACGTCCTCCTCACTATTGAACAATGGCAACTCAAATTACACCGTCCAAGCAGGTTCGTTTCGCCACTTGCATCATGACTAGACTTGTCGAGGCATATGTACTGACTAGTCGCGCAGGCCGCTGCAAGCCTTGAAAACCTCAAAATGAAGGACAGCCCTGTCAAGAAACTTGACTTCAACGTTGAGAACAAAGAAAACATGCCCTCCAGCCTCGATACTGTCTCAAAGATCGAGTCCGAAGTCGAGAAACCTAGCACTACAGAAGCCCAAGCAGCAGTCCAAGCATCCAAGGTCGCAGCAACTATCAAAGAGATGGAGGCCGAGGAGCCACTCCTACAGGAGAACCCTCACCGCTTTGTTCTGTTTCCTATCAAGTATCATGAGATTGTAAGTGGACAACGCGAACGCGAACGCGTCCAAGACGCGGCTATGTTCCCCACCGCGCAGTCAGGATATGTCATCTAACATTTCTTTTATACAGTGGAACATGTACAAGAAGGCTGAAGCAAGCTTCTGGACGGCAGAGGAAGTCGACCTGTCCAAAGATCTTCACGACTGGCACAACCGTTTGAATGATGACGAGCGGTATTTCATTTCCCACGTCTTGGCTTTCTTCGCCGCCTCCGACGGTATCGTCAACGAGAATCTGCTCGAGCGTTTCAGCGGTGAAGTTCAAATCCCGGAAGCTCGCTGCTTCTATGGGTAAGTCGTTCTTGTCGTCTTCCTCCATGCTTCTTTAACACGGAAACAGATTCCAGATCATGATCGAGAACATCCACTCCGAGATGTATTCCCTGCTCATCGACACTTACATCAAAGACAACAAGCAGAAGACATATCTGTTTGATGCCATCGACACCATTCCTTGCATCCGCAAGAAAGCCGACTGGGCCATGAGATGGATCTCGGATAAGCAGTCGACCTTCGGTCAACGACTTGTCGCCTTTGCGGCGGTCGAGGGTATCTTCTTCTCGGGTTCATTCGCTTCCATCTTCTGGCTGAAGAGCAAGGGTGAGCATCTGCACAAGGCCCTGTTTCATATGGCTGCTAACTGTGTCAAGGTCTTATGCCCGGTCTGACTTTTTCGAATGAGCTCATCTCACGTGACGAGGGCATGCACACGGACTTTGCTTGTCTCCTCATCCAGCATCTCAAGCACAGACCAGACCCCAAGCTCATTGAAAACATCATTACTGAGGCTGTCGCGATTGAAAAGGAGTTCTTGACCGATGCTCTGCCTGTCGCCTTGCTCGGCATGAACGCCAAGCTAATGCAACAATACATTGAGTTCGTTGCCGACCGACTGTTGGTGGCCCTCGGAAACAAGAAGGTCTACCACGCTCAGCAACCATTCGGCTTTATGGAAAACATTTCCCTCGGTGGCAAGACAAACTTCTTTGAGAAGCGTGTCGGTGACTACCAGAAGGCCGGCGTGGTAGGCTCGACTAAGAAGCAGGAAAAGTCAGCCTCCGGCGAGGACAAAGCCGAAGACAACAGCAACGGCATCAACTTCGACGAGGACTTTTAGATTACGAACGGATTCCTGGGTATTTGTTTGACGGCGTTCTCGGATGGCGTGTCTGTGACGGATCGGTTCACAGTGTATCTCTCCTTTGTTATACCCCTTTTACACCATCAAGACATCAGCATGGCAAGTTCACGGTGCTGGACTAGGTTGTGTCATTACGGGTTGGTTTCAGAAAGGTGAATTCACATTATGCATAGCTTCGATGGACGGGTCTTGCACATTTGGGTAGTGTCGAGCGTTCATAGGGAAGGCCTCCATGGCTTCTGAAAAACATGGTGTCTGATGAATAGAAACTAAGTTATTTGTTTCCAATCAATATTACTCCCCCTTCTCACCAAGGAGTCTTGTCAGGAAGGACGCCGCGCGGTTCGGGATCTATTACCAGTACCTTGAGCCCCTTTCTTGGAGAGCCTTGTCGGATGCGGGACCACATTAGTCCGTCAGCCTTGCGCAATCGAAGGTTAAGGTGGGATCCCCTTCGAGTAGGAATATTTATATTTATGTGTAACCAGCAGTAAATACGGGAGCGGTCGGTCGGAGGCCATTGTGCTTAATTCCAGAGTCTGGTTAACAAATTCAGTATGCCTTCGATACGCTGCTCCGGTTTTCGGCTCCCGCATCTGCAATGTGTTCTAAAGACATCTACTGAATCCGCATCTTTACTGGAAATCACTCCTCCACCGTTCGAATGCTTCGCTTCCTCGCCAGCTTTCGAAAAGTGAGTCTACCTTGAATAAGAGTCTTTTTTTTTGTGCCAGAGCTCTGAGAGTGGATCCGTAGGTCGACATGGACCTGTGTGGGAAAGCCTTTCCAGGATGCGCCCTGAATCCCACATCCGCAGTTTGACCACCCGTCGGAGGCCACAGTGCTGATACATCGGGTGCAATGCGGTTGAGTTGATGAGTGCTACTCATGCAGCTGAGGCGATGGTCCCAGCCGGACAGCACGGGCGTAACCCTGGACGCTTCATTTTTTGCCTTTCTTCTTCTTCCCCTTCCCTCCCCCAGAACCTCCTCCTCCAGTCTGGGTCGCTGCTGGCGGCGCCGTTACCACTTTGTCCTCCACATTGGGAGCCGATACTCCACTGTCTATCTCCATCTTATCGCCCTCTGTGGCCGTGGTCGACCCTATCTGTACTGGAGTTGTCGTGGGTATCTCTATAATCTCCCCCTTTGCTAATCTGCCCAGACCAGTCAATAACCTTCCTACCTCCGCCGCCTTGTCTGTTCGGTACTTAAGACAGATGCCAGACTCGGGGTGGTATGTCTTCAGTGTGAGAACCGCCGACGGTTCACGTTTGGGTTGTGACGCTGCTGCTGCCGAATCTGTGGTGGGGGCAGGTTTATCTTTCGGCTTGGATCGAGCCTTTGTATTGGGTTTTCTGGGAAGAGAGTACTTCGTCGTTATTCGTGCGGAGGGGTAAGCTTGGATGAGTAGTGAGGATTGGTGAAGATAGGAGTGGAGGTCGTCGAGGTAAGTCATTGTGCTGGAACCCGGAAGATAGTCGGCCCTGTTGCTCTTGCTGTTGCTGTCTCCCACTCAGGACAAGTCGTCCGGGCACCGTCCTCCTTCGATGCTTGGCCCTTCTTTGTCCTTGAAGTTTGGTGTTACCGTTGTGCTCTGAGGTTGACAGACACCTCGGTCAAACTACGTTTCGGATGTTTGGCGCAGCTTGGATCGATCTTCTGCTGTGCACACAAGAATTGACTGATTGTCGGGTTGGGACGTGGAGGGGATTTTCTGTTGTCACACATTAGGCTCATAATGCGGAGCGCGGACGGGTTATGCAGTGCAGTGGTTGTTTGACCCTTGGCGATTTACAGTGGCTAGGTACCTTATGTAAGCCACCTCTTCCGGTTGGAGAGCATCAGCGCGGAGAAAGTACCACGGCATTGCCTGTCACGGCGGCTAGAACATACATCTTCCCGTCTTCCAAGCATTCAATCGCCGTATAAGACCCTATATAACCTCCAAAATGACCTCAAAGGCAGGACTACATATATTGCGGCCATTCATCTGTCCTAGATGCCAATCTCAATCTCTAGCCAGACTCTCCCAGCGACGCAGAACATTCGTAACCTCCCCTGTCATTCACGCTCCTGGCGCATCCTCATCGAGCCCGACGAAATATGTCCAGCTCACGAATCGCACACTCATTCGTCTTGCCGGGCCCGATGCCGCGATATTCCTGCACAACCTTGTCCCGGCGAAGATCTTAGATGCCGGAAGCACAACGCCCATCTATACAGCATTCCTCTCCGCGCATGGCCGGATCCTCAACGACGTATTCATCTACCCTCCTACTGGGGGCAACAGTGAGGAATGGTTCATCGAGGCGGACGCACAAAGTGCCGGTGATCTGCTCAAGCATCTGCGTAAACACAAACTCAGGTCTAAGTTCCAGCTGGAGAAGATCGACCCTGAGAAAGTAGGGCTTTATTACACCTGGCCTAGGGAGGGCAGCGTGCTGGGAGGTGCAGACACGGAGAGATGGACTGGGGGCCAGGATCCCAGGCCGGGGATGGGCTCACGATGGCTGGACGGGACGGGTTCAAGAGCGGAACTCCCGCGGCAACTTGAGGATCATGGGGTGCAGCAGGCCACGCTTCAAGATTACACGGTTCATCGGATGCTGAACGGTTTGGCAGAGGGACAAACCGAACTCCCGTCCGCGGCGTCTTTGCCGCAGGAGAGCAATATCGATATGTTCGATGGGATCGACTTCTTCAAGGGCTGCTATGTCGGCCAGGAGCTTACGATCCGCACTCACCACACCGGCGTGGTTCGTAAGAGGATATTGCCTTGCCAACTGTACGAGGCCGATGATGCAGCCCCTCCGCAAGACCAGCCTTTGCCAGAATATAAACCAGACGTCAATCTGTCTTTGCCTCCGCCCGGGTCGAATATCTCAAAAGCGCATGCTCGGGGTCGTGGGAGGAGTAGCGGGAAATGGCTCAATGGAGTGGGCAATATTGGCCTCGCGCTTTGCAGACTTGAAATGATGACTGATATTCAATTGACGGCGGACCGAACGAGCTATGATCCGAGCGAGCGATATAAGGTGCAGTGGGAACCGGAAGGGCACGACGGGCAACAGGAGGTCATGCTCAAGCCTTTCGTGCCGACGTGGCTGAGGGACGGAGTAGAGCAGAGCCTAAAAAGGAAGGAGAAAAGACCAAAGCCACGGCGGGAAGAAGATGACTATGACGAGGTCGATTGAAATTGTACAATATAGTGCTACAAATTCCAGGGGTATCATGTGTCGCCGCGAATGCCTCAATAGGAACCCTCAACTTCGTCGTTTGCTGCTCCCGGGATGAGAGCTTCGAGCTCCCGTGAACGAGGAGCGGAAGGCACCGAGCTCTAGTCGTGCCCATACATTCCTCAAGAAGAGTCGTGATTTCTGAGAAATCATCGTTGTTTCGGCCCAGCCCAATGCCTCGAAGACTGGTTTTGCAGTCGACATGTCAGGGCGGCATTGCTGTTGGTCCGGTCAGCTTAAATCAGTGAGACTGGGAACGGCGGCTGCGCCTGTGAGGAATCAGCAACTCTTGACGACAGTCAATGCTGGAAGATGTGTTCCAGTATAATATGACAGAGGGGGCTACACCCTCGGGCGGTCGCGCATCCGTCGGCCAACTTCACCGCCCTCTGCGTCGTCTGCTGACTACGAGTGCTATGCGAAGCGCGCCGAGTGGACGCATTGAGGGACTCGGCGAGATACGGGTTGAAAAAAGTGTGGTTTCGAAATATCGATGTGAAGAGCATCGAGTCGCATATAGAAGCTCTCATGTGCCTTCGGGTTCCTTCTCGGCTGCCCATTCGACACTTTCGATACCTTCCCAGGGACCCTGAGCAACGACGCGCTTAGCGATAGACAAAGATTTGAATACGATGACGGCAGTTCCCAGCATCACCTTTTTATCCCTGCCCTCCACGCGGCGTTTCTTGTCCTTGAGGATGAGCACGTTTTCGACGTCGCCAGCCGGAAATTCCTCTTCCAGAGCTTGTTGATCAATATCAAGACCCTCACCTTCCTTGACCCATCGCACCTTAACAGAACGATCGATAGAATCGGATGGTTGCTCTTGTGCTTGGGCTCGTGCCTGCGCCTCCTGAGTTCTCTGTGCCATAACTGCCTCTCTTTTCTTCCGGTTCTCCTCGGCGATCCTTTTGATCTCGAGCTCCCTATCACTCCATGTCCTCTTCACACCATTCACGGTAGAGGTAGTCCCTGCGAAGTTCCCCCTCCCTTTGCTCTAGGTCCTCCTTCATCTTTCGCCTCCGGCTTTCCAGGGCAGCCGTCTCGGCCAGACGCCTCTGTTTTGCTTCTCGCGTCTGGTCATATTTCGCTTTCTCGGTCGCATCTGTCAATATGTTTATCGCAGTCTGTAGAAGCTGGAACTTTTCTAGCGTCTCTGGAGTGGGCTTGACTTTGTCAGGATGGTACAACAAAGACGTTTTCCGGTATGCGCGACGAATCTCTGATTCTGAGGCAGTCGCGGGGACGGAAAGCAGCTCATAATAGTCCACCGAGGAATCAACCTCGCCCGCTGGTGCCATATCGACGGTCTTTCGCCTCAAGATTGGGTGTTGTAAACAGCCATACCAGCGGTAACGTTCAGCGTGTAAAAGATCATCAAATGTGGTTGTCGCAGATTACGGTAGGGCGATACACAGTAAGTGCATTCCTCATTACGGTGGCTCTAATTGGCTTGAAATGCAATCTGCACCGAACACGTACAAGCAGTAAATATAAATAGTATATTCCCATCATCTTCCATCATTGTCAACTTAGGCAACCATCCACAAGGACCAGATCACCCAGATTAATGATGTATTAAACTAACACTCCAAGCTATTCATCTGCTTAGATGACCAGGCGAAGTATACCTGGTATCAAACCAGGTATCCCCTTGCAAACTGGCACCTGCCGAGTTTGGAAATGTTATAGTTGATGGCGCCTGCCTAACCAAGGCACATTGTCAGCGACTTTAAACCCCCTTTGAATCGCCCCTCCTGTTGTTGTTTTGTTTTCCGTCTTCCTGGATTCGACTGACGCCTTGATTTCGGGGAATCTGTCTTGATGCAGCCGCTTCGGATATAGACGCAGTTGAAGGAGGAGATATGACCAGCGGCACTGGGCCTGTTGATGACGGTAGTGCGAACAACCTTCCCTCCCCAGCACAGCTCGCTCTGGCATTAGCAGTGATACGGTCGAAACCCCCAGACATGTCGATAGAAGGTCAAGATATCTCACCAAAACAAACTTCCGTACTGATCTCCTCCAGGTCACATTGATACCATCCGCCGGGCGGTCAAGGAGCGCGTCCGCAACAACAGCACCGTTGATTATCACTTTGACGCCTGCAGCTACTGGAGAAAGTTATATGAGAAGTCTGAATTGGAACGATCCCACCTACTTGATGAAATTTCGGAGCTTAGGCAAGAGAGAGAGATGCACTCCAGGCTCAGACGAAGTCAACCCCTGCGTTAGCATGTCATGCTTCGAGGAAACGCAAAAGCGATGCTGCACCTGCATCGAGGAAGAAATTGAGGTTCGAAAAAGGAAATATCAATGCAGAGGATGATTCGAGTGAAGATGACATCGAGTTTGATATCCAGAGCTACGGGTCGTCGGATCCTAGTAAATCATACCTCCCGTCTCAGGTAGGATGGGCTTGGTCACTAACGTTTTGTAGTTCGTCGAACGCTCCTTCGAGGATTTAGGTCCCTGCGTAGCGCTCTCAAACTCGAAGAACCTGACCAAGACCGTCTCACGAGGGCCGTCCGACTGGTGATCGATACCCTCTGCCGAAGTATCCAACCTGGCTCCTCAGAAGGGTTACAAGATGATTCTCTTGTCACGGATTCACCATCCATCCACCATTTCTGCCGAACAATACGACACATCTATCCGTCTATATTGCAAGGGTTAGATCTCATCAGGCCGGAAAAAGATGGCAATGGGGAACAAGATCTGTCAGCAGTTTCTGATGTAGTCAGATTGTTCCAAACCATTCTGGGCCGTCTACACAAATGTGCTCTAGATGAGTCCTCTCGACGAGACGAGGAGGGGGGAAGTTGAGGAGGAAGAGACGCCGTTCTGGCACGAAGCAAGCCAAAAGCACACCAACGACCTCTTCTCCCAATTATATCGACCAGGCCAAACACTTTACTAAGACTTTAGTTCGGATGATAACCGATCTCGATGCGTCCATCAGGAATCACTGTGAGCTTTTGGAGGGGATTCTATGCTCTCTACTTGATCACATCGGGTCGTCGTTGTCGCTGCTCGTATTTGGGGGATCGAAGCAAGGAGACAAAGATTTGGGCGGGATTCTTCCCCCACGAGGCTTGTTGGACGTCTCTCACCTTGATCTGGAATCTGCAACAAGCAGTGCGACCATTGAAGGCCCTTATCTCATTTCTATCCTGCGCAGAGCCGCGGACTTCGTGCACCAGAGCACCCAACGCATGCCGAAAGATTCGTTGTTACTCTTTTCCGTGCAGGAGCCGAATGGTACGCAGGCGGGCGGACTCCGACGATTGATCGAGCAGACACTCCAGAACACCTTACTGCGCGGCGTGTATGGGGATGATGACGACACATTTTACAATGCCCTAAGGCGGGACGAAGGTGCGGATGAAGATGGAAATGATCTCGAAAGGTTGATGGAAGACATGAAGCAAGATGAGGACGGTGCTGAGTGGTTCATTGGGCAACTTTGGGAACATCTAGGCTGGGACATACTGGCTGGGCGTAGAGGCACTTAGGAATGCAAAGCCGAGATTCATTCGTTTTTGTGCACATTCACGTAGCCATATATGTCATGTTGGGCCATGCACCTGGTACATCTGAAGAGCGTTACACGCACGCCTCATACCAGATCCAAGCCAAGGACTCTGATGGCATTCCCGCCCAAGATTTTGCGCTTAGCATCTTCGTCCTGCGAACAGGTGCCATCGATGGCGGTCTTGTTGCTTTCGACGCTTAGCCACTTGGCGTGTTTGTCATCGCCCAAGGGTGGGAAGAAAGGGTGGTCCGTCCCAAACATGACCCGATCGACGCTACCAGCGGCCTCGATGGCGGCCTTCAAGCCAGGCTGGCCATAGATGACGGCGTCGAGGTAGAGATTCTCATGCAAAACGTCCCATATGGACCGGATCGGACCTTGGCGATGCCCACCGTTAGCGACGAACTCTCGCTCGTGCGCGACACAGGACTCGATACGGCCGGCCAAAAACGGCAGAGTGCCTCCCGAGTGGGCCAGCAAGAACTGCAGCGCGGGATAGCGGTCAAAGACACCGGCGAGATACATTCTCGACACGGCGATGGTGGTTTCCAAGGGGAAGCCCAAAGCCAGAGGCAGCACATGGCCCGACTTTGCAATCGTGTCGGCGCCACCGAAGGCGGAATCGGGGAGGCCATAGTGGGGATGCAAAAACACCAGCGTGCGCGTGGTAGCCAGGGCGGCGTAGATGTCGTCGAGGGCCGGGTCGTCCAGCCCGTGTCCCAGGCCGGTGGTGCCCATGATGACGCCTTTGACATGAGGCAGGGTCTTGAGCCGGTGGATTTCACTGATGATATCCTTGGCCGGGGCTGATAGAGGCAGGCAGCCGAACGCGTAGAGTTTCAACCCGCCCGCGGCCGAACCTGAACCCGAACTCGAGTCGGAGTGTGAGTCTCGAGTCTCGTTGTTTTCGGCACAAGCCTTCTCCAAGTCGTTGTTGATTTCTTGGGCGGTCGCCAGTGCAGACTGGGGATCGAGGAAGTCTAGCCACGGATTCGCCAGGCTGATGACGCTGCACGAGATGCCGTGGGCATGCATGAACCGCCGCTTCTCCTCGAATGAACTGTATGTGCTGTCGACTGGTCTTCCGCGGGCCGATTTGGGCCGTGAGGCGTCGTCGTCCGAGGCCAGAATGATCAGTCTTGGGTCGGCTTGCGGGTCGTCGGTCGGTTGATAGATGTAGGGCACCGTCGTGCGTGATGAGAGAAGTTTCATGTACGATGGAGGGTACATGTGCGTGTGTATGTCGACGATCGGGTGGGAGGGAGACATATTGACAGCTTCAGACCAGATCGATAGGTAGTGCCTAGCTGGTACTGGTGATATCTCCCTAACCTGGTTACCTTGGTTGAGGTGTGTAGTGCAATGCTGTAGATAGATGTCCTGAGCAGCTATGAGGCGGTTGCTGTGCGTAAATAGATGAATCTTATTATGGCCTAGGTAGCTGTTGTCTCTTGCGTCGTCTTCTCACTGCTGTAGTAAGGCTCCCAATAGGGTGTCTTGGGCGTTGGGTAGAGTACTTACCTATTGGTAGTAGTAGAGTACGGTCAGACAAGTTGTTGATATACAGAAGCCAAACCTGTCATTTCATGCGCGGCGTCCTCCGTCATTATCAAAACATACACGTTATTCGTTATCTCTGGCGATACACTGATCTGGTGCGGATAATACTGTCGTTTCCTGCCGCAGTAGTCTAATCAGACCATTAGTTGTTACAAGCGACGTGTTATCGCGTCCGCGGTCCAATCACAAACTGAACTTTAGTCGATATCTCTAGAACAATAGACTCTAGACATCGCCTGATGCTTGATCGAATGCAACCTCGTGCCAGTCACCTCGAGCCCTTCAACATCGGCGGAGTGACTGTCTATCTATCTACCACAGCATTGAACCCTTGTCTCCCTCAACCTCTGTGTTCGATCACTCCTCAATTCCGAGCCTTTCTGTTCTGTTCTGTCTCCCCCTGATCCTCACCACTGCAGCATACACCAGATCCAGAAGTGGTCTATATAAACCCCCGAGGAAGGACAGCTCTCAACCCCATCTATCTGATTGATTGATACAAGCTAAGACCTGGTGGTTCTGGCCGTCCCTCCCTCGTCACAGCCTTGTCGTGTCCCACCCACTGTCAGAACTGTGAGCGTGAACCAAACAAGCACGTTACCACCCACAACCCCTCCCCTGGGCCCACTTCAGCCTCGTCCTCGTCCTCGTCACCTACACCACCCCACACCACACTACACTACACACCATGGGCTCGATTGAAAAGCAAGACGGAGTCCAAAAGGGCGTCGAGCAAGATGACTTGGTCATGCCGGTAAGTCATTTAACGAACCATCCCGTTATCATCACTTACCTCATTCCTCCAATACAATACCCCGACATAATCATTGTCCCTTCTTACCCATCCCGTTCGGTTCCATGCCATAACATATCTCTCTCTCTACCAACCGAACCATTGACCTAACACCGAGCTGTTGGTCAGTTGATCGACTTCGGGGCCTTTCTGCACGGCGACGCGGCCACGAAAAAAAGCGACCGCCGACCAGATCCTGCACGCGTTCCAAACCTCGGGGTTTCTATACCTCCAAAACCACGGGATCCCACCAGCCCAAGTGTCACTGGCCTTTGAACGATCCGCGCAATTCTTCGCACGCCCACAATGGCAAAAAGACGCCCTAGGATGGACGACACCGGACGCCAACCGCGGCTACGTCGCCTCAGGGCGGGAGAAAGTGACGCAATCCAGCGACGCAGAAGAGATAGCGAAACTGCGCGCCTCGAACCCGGACCTGAAAGAATCCATGGAAATCGGGCGTGACGGCGTCCCGGGCCTCCCCAACCAATGGCCCACCAAGTTCGACGCCGAAGGAGCCCAATTCACCCACGACATGCAGCGCTTTTTCGACACTCTCAAGGATCTGCATGTGCAAGTGATGCGGGCGATCGCGGTCGGCATGATGGGCATCGAGCACGCCGACTTCTTCGACTCGTACACCGACGCCGGCGACAATACGTTGCGCCTGCTGCATTACCCGCCTGTCCGGAGATCCGTGTGGCGCGACAACCCGGCCCAGGTGCGTGCCGGCGAACACTCGGATTACGGGTCGATTACACTCCTGTTCCAGGACCGGGTGGGAGGGCTGGAAGTCAAGTCTCCTCGGGGGACTTGGGTGCGTGCCACGCCCATCGACGGCACCATTGTCGTGAATGCCGGAGACTTGTTGGCCCGCTGGAGTAATGATACGATCAAGTCGACGAACCATCGCGTCGTCCAGCCTCCGCTGTCAACGGACGATGATGGTGCTGCTGATGCTGCTGCTGTTGATCAGGATCCCGACGCTCTCGTGCCTGCTCGCTATAGTATTGCCTATTTCTGCAATCCCAACTTCGACCGCGTTATCGAGGCCCTGCCGGGGACTTGGGAGGGGGAGAAGGGTGGTAAGAAATACGAGCCGATCAGGAGCGGCGATTATCTGGTCAGGAGACTTGCTGCTACGTATTGATTTGAATCGAGGGGGAGATGGCATGGGAGAGACAGTGAGATGAGATGGTGGATGGACCGGAAAAGGGGGCCACCATTATTACCACAGACTACATGCATATGTGGGACTCGTTTGAGGAGGGGAGACAACGACAAAATGATGCGATGAGTCGTGATGAGTGTCATGCGTTGTAAGGACAGGTAGGCAGGCACCTTAGGAGGTAGTTACCAGATCCGAACACTTCTTCACCATGCTTTGACTGAGCCCTGGGTCCCTGACACAGCTTCTCAATTCTTTCTGCAACTCAGCTAGGACAGAAACACCTCACTTCCAACCAAGGAGTTTATCGAGAAACTGCATAGATTCCATCTCATGCATGTACAAGTGGATTGCTCCCATAAGTACATAGTCCGTCCAGAATCCAAGCTGAAAGCCAGGTACCCGATATAACACAACCCAGACATACTTCCAGTGCATGTCCCATACGTCTACGCTTCACCACCCATCAGCGAATTCTGTCGTCTTGCTGATAGTGTTGACGGGCCTGGGTCTCCTCCGCCTCCGCCTCCGCCTCTGCCTCTGCCTCCTGCCGCTGCGTTCATTCCCATCAACGGTCTCGCTGGATCTTGCCATGAGCCTGATCCCGTATCCCTGTCCCGGATGACTCCAGCTTCCAAGGCAGCAGGCTCCGGACTGGCCGCCTCGCTTCGATCCACCGCAAGACCCAGACCAACACTGCGACTCCGACTTCGACTCCTACTTCCACTTCCACTTCGCCCCCGGCTTACACTCCTGTTTCTACTCCCGCTTCGATTTCTAAACCGACTGAAGCGAGAGTACTCGCCGCGTCCATCACGATCGCCACCCCGGACCATCATGAAATCCCCAAACCCAGTGGCTGCCTGCGGTCTGCGCTTGCCTAGTTCCCAGTCCTGATCATCCGCCCCGTCCGCTCTCTCACCTATATCGATGCCAAACCTGCGTCGTTTTCCTGCTGTTTTCCGTTCGCGCCACCACCCCATACTATATCTCTTGCCGGCGAAGAGTCTTTCAAATTGCTTTTGTGGCATCCACTCGGCGCCGTCGGGAATGAGTTGTGTGCGTTGTGGTCCATACTCTTCATGGTCATGGTCTTCCGGGTTGAGGTTGAAGCTACCGTCATCGTCCGGTGCCGCGAGGACAGTTTCAGCACGACCGTGGACAGACCCAAACGATCGGCGGCGTGGTTTGCCGCAGCACTCGCACACGCCGTCGTCAGTGCTGTGGCATAGGTCGCTGCCGGCCAGGAGGGACATGGTTCCGGCTAAGGAGCATGGATTGCAGGGTAGAACGTGGTGCATTCTGGTGGTAAGCCAGGCGACGGCCGATGAGACGGTCATGACGCCTAGAAGGATTTGGAGTATCAATTTGCTGGTTTTGTCTTGTACCAGGCGAGGGGGTGGTGACTGTCGTGTTGATGGTGCTTGTTGCCGCGGTGGAGTCTTGTCGTCGATGCAGGAGCCGGGAAAAGGCGGTGGTACTGCTGTTACCATTGTCCAGAGGTACGCGCATGTTGACGGAAATCACTTGCGCCATGTAGATGCGGTAGAAGCTATTGATGGCGTCGATCAGCACATCCTGCTTGGTCTCGCCGAGTAGAGAGAGGCCGGGTTATGCTGCTCTGTGCCGTTGATGATGGCTTGGAAGAAGACGTCGAACGTCGTCGTGCTTGATGGGTTTGAGGCTGCCGTGCCGTTACCATCAAACAAAGTCAATTCTTGGGCCAGATTGTTCTGGATCCGGAAATCGAAGGATTTGGCGCCAGTCATACTCGCCGGGTTGTCGTGAACGAAGACACTGTCCGCTCTAACCACGGGCGGATTGTCCGCATCGATTGTCGTGCTGTTTGGCTTCAGCGTCACGTTGGCATCTAGCCCTTGTATTTCCTGGTAGCAGATCATGGTGGTGACTTGGCTTCTGTCTGTGTTGTTCAGGCTGAACTGACCAAATGTGAAGGCAAGACTGGGACATCCTACGGCGGGATTGTCGCCAATATACTGACCCCGAGCTTCACCGTAGTTGCCGTATACTGTCGCATTCTCGCCAAACAGTAGGTCTAATTGCGCCCCTGCGTAAGTTGACTGACCACCTTCTGGTAGTTCAAAGTTATTCTCATAAGTCACAAACGAAGCGTTCCCCTGATATCCGCCCAGATGACATGATTCCGGCAGGTTGGCTCTAGCTGTAACGAAGGCTTGGTCAGTTGCATATGCCGAATCTGGTCCAGCCTCTTCCGTAGTCACGTTGAAAAGAGACCGTGGCAGAACTTCGCATCTCAAGTTACCGCGTACAGCAGGCAATATTTGGGTCCATGAGCCATCGATTGTTGTCAGCAAGTCGGTTGGAAGGGCGGAATTGTCCAAGGATAGTGTCGGCATGACCAGACCTTCATATGTAAACTGGGGATAGCTGGAGCTCCGGTGAATGATCAGATCTGCCATAGCAGCCGCTCCATTGTCGGTGGTAAAGCTGTCTGGCCATGTCAGATCGAACGAGTCGAGCTGCTTGAGGAAGACATTGGGCCCATTGACAGTAAAGGACTGCACATGATATAGCCCCGAGACGACCACTGTCAGCATAGCCGCCAGCATCGCCGCTATGATGCTCAGCACAGCGCCTAAACACCGTGTCTTGAGGGCTTGTAGGAGGGCGGATGGTGGTGATCTTCCCAAAATGTGATTTAGAATTGATCTCCGGCTAGTCGCATTGCCTTTGGCAAGGTTGGTCCAAGGTGCAAAAAGAGCCACGTTGAAGTCGAGCATGTTGACCAAACTTGCCAGACTCAACATCACAATGCCCGGTACATAGTGGCTATAGACTTCAGTCCATTTGTTGTCAGTGACGGCGTAGAAACCATTGTGTCTCTCAGACGACCGTTGGACGAGTTCCAGCAGAACGATCAGTACCAACGGCAGAACTAGAGTTAGAACAACAACAGGAAGCCGGGCTGTGACAGGCAGCCACCATTTCGGGTCCGCATCAGACGTGGTCATAAGCTTCTCAGCTTCTCCTTCTGAAGTGACAATCTTGAAAGTGCTCTTTCCAGAGTCCGTGGTTGCAATAGCTGTGCCAAACTCGGAACCAGCCAAAGCCGACTTTTGGTTGGCGAGGCTCGGACCGCCCTGCCGTCGAAGAAGTCTGTTGAGCTCCGTACTTCGCGTAAGAATCGTGGCAATCGTGGCAAGTGAACTTGGATCTCGGGGCACAACGGCCCTCGGAGCGATGAATATCAGTGCAATGCAAAGAAAGATGAGGAGGCCAAAGACGGAAGCCATGGTCCATAATGAGACATTGTTGACACGCAGTCTTCTCTCCTCAAGAGTCACAGCTCCCCCTTCCACGGCACTGCTCCGGGAGGATCGCAGTGTTTGGTGTGCATATTGTGACAAGATGCCTACATATGTATCTTTGGCGGCCGAGCCTAATTTGTCCGCCTCAATCAACGAACGGACATCTTGAGAGCCGTGTGTGGCAGCCATAAGCGTAAACATGGCCTCGGAATCGTATCTGCTAACTTCATTTGCCGTATCGCCAAATAACGCCTCGGCATAGATGGATGCTTGTAGGAAGACAGAGGTGGCATTCCAGTCAGAAAACTGTGGCAAGGTGCTGTTGATGGCGTCTTCTTTCAAAGTAACTGAGGTGGCCTGGTTGCTGTCCACTATGCGAGTATCGCTGGTGACCTTGACCTGGGTCATAGTGTATGAGGGCTTGCATAAAACATTCGTCATATTGACGAGGGTTCTCGAGACATTGCTTGCAATTGTGAAGGTGCCCCCTGCCAACTCAGTGGCATTGTCAAACAGTATCTGCTGATAGTCAATATCAGTCATTGTGAAGAGTAGCCCTGAAGGTTCAGTCGAAGCTTGGTCACTGCTGTTGGAGCCACAATAGACTTCTTGCACGGTACCGTTGACCTGCTGGGTGGGGACTATCTCCGTATATGGGTTGTCGGCCACAACATTGAGGGATACCGGGTGGCCACAGACCTCGCCTGCAGGTAGGGTAAAAGAGATATTGCTTGAAGTAGCGAAAGCAACATTGGCGTTTGTATCGTTCACAACGACCGGGGTATCAAGCTTGACAGTCAAAGTCTGGCAGGTCATGGTTGGTACAAACGCGTCCACGATTCCAGACACTATAGCATCCCCCCCAGTTTGAGCAGTCGAATTGGCCGTGAACGCCGCATAAGCCAAATTGAAAGTAACGCCATTTTCCAGAGACATCCCATGAGCCTTGGTTCCATAATATGCGTACACCGGTGGAGCAGAGACGGTCGACGAGTTGAAAGCACTTTTTGGGGTGGATGAATCGGCAATGAATCCCCTTGCCAGCACAGAAGAGTTTGCTTGGTTGACACGAGACGGAAGAAATACCAGCAGACCGGTCGCGAAAACAGTGGCAACCTTCAACAAAATGAATCCAGTAACGGTACTGACGACGGCGAAGTGGCTGTTCTTAAACGCTTCATACAGAGACACAAGTTGAAAAGTCGAGATATAGTCGACGAGAAGACTCTCGGAGGGTTCGACAGGGCCGTTCTGGAGACTGTCGAATGGCATGGCCAGCTTTGAATGGTGATCGACCATCCTCCAGGCGGCCACCGCGAACGCACTGACGACAGTGGGAACATACATCCAGGCAAGATGGTTGGTTCCTTCGGCCACCTTGAACCCGTCGTTACGCTCGTCATACTGCCACAGCACAACTAGACCGACGAGAAATCCCGCGAGAACCAAAGCGAAGAGAGCCAATACCCCTGGCTTCAGCCAAGAGGGGGTCCATAAGGGAGGGACAGGTCCCGGTGAAGGAAGCAGATATCCTGAATCTGTCTTTGGTCCCGAGAGTTCGCGGAGTTGAATGGACTTGGGTTCGTCTTCTTCATTAATGGGAGATATTGGGAGATACTGGCGGTTCTCGATTCTCTGCGAGATGCTGGGAGGCAGATGTCGAATTATTGAAACGCCATGGACCGAAGGGAATCGCAAAGGCGTCGTCGCATGACTCTGGGGGTCTTCGTTTGGAGGAAGTGGTTCTTGTGGTTCTGGCAGCAGCGCAGCAGAGCTATCATGATCATATCGCCGCCGTCTGGCTCGAGAACGTTCGGCGTCGGTCACTGGCACGTCGAGGTAGACAGCAGGCTGCTTGTTGTCCATGGTTCAACAGAGCTCCGCCTGGCGACATGATTTCAGTTTAGTTGGATTGTTTCATGTTCTTCTGCTCGCGTCTGGAGACGGTTACACAAGGGAGCGTTGTCAAGATGTAAATCAGATTGCTTCAGCGTTCGAGGCAGATCTCTGTGTTAGCGGTAGGCCGTAAACAAGGCTGGCATGACAGAACCCAACAGTCCAAGCTGTTCTGTTGGATGAACACTCTTAGTCGTCTCATCAGCCGCAAATAGCACCTCTTGGATGAACAAGCATGATGAGAACGGGCCAAATTAAGGCGTCCGGGGGGCTGAGATTGAAGATGAATCCAACCAGGGATCATGATTCCAAGAAACTCAGCCTCTCACACTCGCCTCCATTGATCCCTGTCTCTTCCTAAACACCTCAGCCCTCCATGGCCTGTCTGCTTTTGGTCATTCTATGCCCCCGCCTGCTGTAGCTTGTCTCGACGGAGGAGGATCGAGGTGGCTTCTGCTTATCTATGAGCAGGCATGTACGCTGTGTTCGGACAGCCATCGTCAGCGGCAGGGATGTACGGTGAAGATCAGAGAAAGAGGATCTGTGGCGTTGAAGTCAGATGGGTGGATATGGAGTGAGAACACTAATAAAGATACCGTATCCACGGATAGTCATGACTGCGCACAGGGCACAGAGCTTCGTCGCCCGCGTTCTACACCTGTGGTGGACGTGTCACAGTAAATCGTTTCTCGGGTCTTTCTGTCGTAGGATACAGTATATAGTTGCCTCTCCCGCCAGTCTTAGCAACGCCTCGTCCTATGCTAATGTGCTCTCCTACAATTACAGTCTCCTGATCTTTGTCACGTTTTGTCATATCATACTGGATTGATCGAGTGCAGTCTTGCCTTCAAAGGAAAGCTGCTCGGAGCCCAAAGTAGGTAACTATCCAGCCTATTACTGAGAATCAAAGCCGAGTGCTCTGCGCTTGACTTCTCTCTTCACCGCAGGTAATGAGCGCCCCGAGCAATAGAATAATGTCGTCGATCGTTGGTATCCTAACGCCGCGATTCATGCCCCTGCGCCAACTGCCCAGGCACACCGAGGACACCGCTAAGAGCAAATCGCCATGCCCACTTTTTTTCTGTTTGCCGAGAGAAAAGAAAAAGAGGAATCGTGGTAGGAATGAAGGCCCTTAAACAATCATCTGCGCTACACCTTGTCCACCAAGGGTCTTGCTGCCAACAAAGTCCTGCTGTTTCAAACCCGCTAGAGCATAGCACAGTCCTGCCAGCGCGAGGAAGACGGCTGCGGCGATCAAGCTACTGCTCTCGACGATGAGGCTCAGCCATTGTACGAGCGACATAACCCCGTAAATGGCTGCCCTCATGTAGTTGGTGGTGAATCGACGGATAAAAGCATCGAACTTGGCCGAGGTAGGGCAGATGCGCAGGAGGAGGGGAACTTCGATGAAGATTAGGATGAGCGAGGAGCAACTGTGGTGGATGGGGTGTTAGCATTGTCCCGAAATGGCCAGCAGTCGCGTGGTGAGACGTACAGGAGAATGACACTGAATATGATCAGAAGGTTGAAGTGGAAGATGTTGGCGATCCCCAAGGCGAACCCTAGGACAATGCAGAGGACTCCGAGCCTGTAGTGTCTGGTCAGTCCTATTCCGTGTTATACTCCCTCCAGGTCTCCTCGTCAGTGTGTAGGTAGGTATTCGCGGGGCGAGGGTAGATCGAGAGATGACAGGAACCCCAACGCGACTCTATGGCGGTAGTGCTATAGACCAGGTGTGCTTACCATTGTCCATAGATGCCTGCGCAGTTTATTAGCCTAGATCGAGAGCAACCGATCATTACAACGGAAAAGACTCACTGAAGTTGCGCGACCTAAGCTCCTCGGCTAGCGTCATCTTGCAGTATTTGGTCTTTCTCTTCTGAAGGCCGCGTTCTAGCTTGGAGGATTTCAGGCGCCGTGACGACTTGCCAGACTTGTAGGAGGGCGATGTTCGCAACTGTGAGTGGATCGATACCGTAGGATGGTAGGGTTGATGCGGCTGAACTTGACAGTGTATCACCTATTGTAGGGATGCCGCAAGCTAGGATAATGTCGCAGAAGTATCATGCGCAGAGGTAAAGGCTGACAGTCAACTTTCTTTGATCAAAATGCTGTTCAAGTTGTAAAGGGGGCGCGGACCTTCAATTAAAAGTCGTTGTTGATGACAGTTGGACGGAGAAAGTTGTGGCAGGTGCAACAGCCAAACATACGCGGACAGGGATCCGTTTGGTGTCTGGCGTCTGTCTGGCGTGTGTGCGGCAAGAGTTCCAGGTTGTTAACGCCAGATGAGGAGCGCAGGATGTTACACTTGGACTGGATGTATACCTAGGTAGGTACCTTACCTAGGAGTTGATATCTTCTCTTTACAGTCAATGATATTACGGTGTCTACTCTATAGATGCAGCCTGGATCAAGTGCAGCAGCCTGCTGAACCACTGTCCTCTAGGCACTTGTATGGGGCGCCGCAGCCACGCGTTATGCTGCGACTCCGACTCCGACGACGACTACGTACCTAGTTTATCCCCCATTTCCACCAGGTACAAGTACGTTATCTGATTAGCTCCCTGCCTACCCGAAAATGTCACCCAGGGCTGAACGCCTATCTACTTCAGCCTCGCCAAAGCTGTTTTGCTATATCTTCAGGCGCTTCCGCTCCGACAGTATTGTTGTGTAATACTTCCTACCTGCATCGAAGTGTGCAATGCGAGAGCACTCCCACTGCTCAAACTGCTCTCCGTGATCATCTTTGGACATTTTGTCTCGACTCAGTGTAAGACTCCAAAGCACAAGTCTTGCAACAAAAGTGGGCTTGACCAAAAGGGAACGAAGTGGACTGGATGTACTGGACCTGAATAGTATTGACTCGCTTTCTATCTTCAGGCTCCGTCTCTCCTCAGACTGAGAGTGCGTGTTTCTGCCACAATCTCTTCGCTCCAAACGCCGCACTGGCCGATCCGCACAACCATTCTGATCGCATCTACCGGGTTTCGTGCTGACAACCAAGCGAGATCAAACCCCAAAGCTTTTGCCTTTTTAGCATCGACCCTGTCAACCTGCGGCATACACCACTATCCAACATGTTAGCTTACACAACAAACACAAGGCATGTATCTCACGTACGTCGGAAAACGTCGTTCTGCACGTAATAGCTTCCAGCATCAGGCAACAGGTTGAAGACTTGGACGTAGCTCATAGGCTGTGGTTGATCGTCGACCTGTTACATCCATTGTTCCTTGTCAGTTCATGGTTCGTGGCTTCATCTCACATTGAACCACCGGCCGAGATTGAGCATTGTTCATGTCAACGTACCATTAGAGCGCCAGTCACCATAACCAAGATGCCTCCGGTCTCGTTCGAGGGTTGCGCATCCGTTGTGTCAACTCGATGTTGGACCTTTTGAAATGGAAGATTCTGGGGGAATATCATCAGCGCCCGGCATCTCCCTTTTATATCTGATTTTCTAGTATAGGCCACCTACCGTCAACTTCTCCAGAATGCTCTGTGTGCCTTGGAACGGGTCTTTTTCGAATGTGAGCATAGAGTTATTTCGCTGAAGTCGTGTACCCCATCAGCATTGTCCCAACAGCAGTATACGTCCAGCACTTGGCCCAAGGGTGCATACGTAAAGAGCAGCCAGCTGTGCACGATCGCCATCGAAAGTCTTGTAGTAGAAATCAACGAATTGTTCTAAGCGCTGTTAGACCTCATCCTGTTGAAACAACCTGCATCCATGATCGAGGCCATGGTCGTTCTCGGCGAGGGAACATACGAGCAATGCTCTGGAAGTCTGTATACACAATGTGTCAGCAATGTCTCAACCAAATATCTCTTGCGCTCAACCCCTCTGTGGGTGAGCGGGGGACAAACTGAGCGAAGAGGTTCACTTACCGGCCATCTTGCTGTAGTGGTTGGTGGTCTCCTCGTTGGTGATCCAGAGAACCTCTTGGCGAGCTCAGAGCTTCAGAGCTTGGTAGTCTGATGCAGCGGTACAGTGCAAGTGAAGAATGAAGCTGGGATAGCGAAAGAGATAATTGTTTGGGCAGGAAAGGTCTCTCTGCCCACAGTCATTGTTTGGTCTGGCGTCAGGTAGTACGGTAATCGCATCGAACCATGTCACGTGATGCAAAGCTGCCAAGGGCCCTACAAAAAGATGCCACTAGTAGCAAATTGCACTTCTATTTCAACTTCAACACCCTGTTTCCTCTCTCTTCACCTCTCTCATATGCTACCTACGGGTTATACTGCCAGGCGGTCGCCTGTTATCCAGCTCATATTGATGATGACATTACTCATGTGGTAGGCTCCGAGTTGAAAGCGTGCTCAACTCAATTGTTCACATGGTAAGCTGCTCCCCCTCCCGCGTCTTCTTGTTTCGCCCATCGCATTTGCCAAGCTCCGATGATGTTCAACTATATGCTCAAACGATAACTGACGAGGCGGATTGGCGATGTCAACGCCGCCGTCGCTGAGTATAAAAATTATGTCAAGTCTCAACAGTCTGAGAAGCTCCAAATCATACCATCTGCTCCATCTTCATCGCGTCGAAGCTTCAAGAAACATTCCACTGACTATGTTCTTTGGTTCAGGATCCGGCGGCTAATCGCTTGTAATTACGGCGACCACAGACTTACTCCCGGTGCAAGTACAAGGTCTCTGACATACAATTATGATAGTGCTATCACAACTCCAATGAATTCAAGATGTTTCTCATTTATGATACGGTCATCGATGCTCACCACCTGGGCGGCATCGCTGTCCATATTAAAACTAGATCAATATTCTTTCCTTGACCTTCACCTGTTCCCCAGACATAGCAAGGATTATCATCTCCTTCTTCCGGTTCTTGTTCCGGTTCCACGTTCACTACGTTCGCCTTCCCTCTTATGCCAGGGATCACTAGGCCAAACCCACCCTCTTACCGTCCTTGCTTCCCTCTTCTCGCCCATTTGTGGTTCTGGAATCCACTTGTCCTTGCCGTCCTTGCCCAGTTCTTCCATGTCGCCGTCCTCATCAATGGTGATGGTGCTGCCAGTACCGTTCCACACTCTCTGTCGTGTCAATGCTCCTGGACCTCCCACGTCCATAAAACTCGCTGGCTGGCCGGGCAGAGGCGTAGCCTTGGCCAGCATCAGGAGGTAATACAAGGCCAGATTGACTGTCATATTTACCTGCCCATCTCCACTTCTCATGGATTCATCACGATTGTTTCGAGCCGAGGTCTTCGTTTCAACCGCTTCCGCTACCTCGAGGAAGCCGAAGTACGGCTGGCCTCGATCGTCACAGCCAGCGCGGACACATACGAGCTCAATCTCGGTGATGATGAAACCATACCGGCAGCTATGGTCACGCATGCACCTTTGCAGGTGCGCCAAAGTCCGGAGGTATTCCACTTTGCGGGCAGGGCCTTCACGGCGCATGCCTGTGTTCCAGCGATCGAAAGACCGTACGAGACCAACCACTCGGCCTCGCGGAAGCCCTGAAAGTGTGCGGTCATTATCGCTAGGATAGTTGGCCAGGAAGGTAGGTATGTTGACTGCGTTTGCGCTCACGCCTGTACTGGTCGGGGTTGGAACGGGATATAGAGAAATGGAGTTCTGACCAAGGGACAACCTTGTGGCAGCACCCACTTTGGGAAAGAATATCTTCGAGACCAGACCCGCGAGATCAGCTTCTGATGCGGGTGTGACTGTGGTACTGCTTGCGCCGGCAAACGGGAGGCATGATGAGTCATGTTGGAAATTAAGTAGAGTGAACAGGTCCGGGATAGTCGACATTGTCTGTAAAGAAAAGCTCTTCCAAGGTCGGATATTACGGACATCCCACCAGAAGTGGTTGGTAAGGCCACGGCCGGTCTGGAACGTGAGATGTCGAACCAAGTTGATTGGTTGTGTTGGCTGGGTCAAGTAATTGAGTAAGCTTGTAGTAGAGACTGGAGCGAGCACCGGTGGAGGGCTCATTGAGCATGGCCGTGAGATGGCCTCAATGTCGATAGGCATGTCGAACGTGCCCTCGAGGTTGATGATTGGGGGTTCAGGCATGGGCACGTCCGTGTACGGCATGAATGTGGTCGCGAACAAGTCTGGCGACGGAGTCTGTTGATCGTGAGATATGTACATTGGTAGTTGACGGTACGTTGGATAGCCAAAGCGTGTCAGGACGCTGCTATTAATGCTGGAAGCGGACGTTGAGCGAGAATGTGTCCTAATGGGTACGTCGAGCTTTGCTTTGGACATGGATGGGGAAGGAATTAGCGAGTTGGACCGTGAGTGGGCGTTCGAGACCGGGGAAATCATAGGAAAGTAATCCACAGGTTCAGTAGCACTCCTGTACATGGCAGGTCGAGCATTCTTGCCGACGTTGGTGCTTGACAGGGTTCGTCGGTGGACAGAAGGGCGAGCACCCATATGGGGCTCAAGGGAGGAGTCCTGGGTCCTGATTTTGGGGAGCAAGGTTGGGCCATGCTGACGGGCGACCGGTGAGCGGCTTGGGGTAGTATTAGCTGTCAAAACCGATTCCGGCGACGTATCGATTGTGCAATACGACGAGCTGGATAGGTTCCGAGTATGACCGTGGTGACCAGCAGCACGCGTAGCCTCTGGAGGCGTAAGTGGCCTGTAATAATAAGGCGCCAGGGACATTCTAGGACTCAACAGTCAGAACGTCGCCAAGCGTAGGCAGCAGCAAGACCAGCAGCACTCACATGATGCAACAGTGGGCAAATAATGGACGAATAGGGTGGTAAATCTAGTTGGTCAGCGAGAGGCCAGCTCTCGGAGAGACGATGCAGTGCAGAAAACAAAGGAAACACAGCCAGTAAAGGAAAAGAGATTCGAATCGCGAGCAAGCCGAGTATAAGTCTTGCAACTTGAAAGAATGAAAGGCTGGGAGACCTCGGAGGGAGGGAGGCCAGGTATAAATGGGTTGCGTGTATGCGACCGGAAGATCACAGCGTGAGGCCGGGCCCAACAGTGTCGCGCAGGTCGACCTCCAGATGAAACGTGGAGCAGAGGAAGAGAATGCAAGGAAACAAACACATCGGAGGAGCTGATCGAGCAGCGGATCGCGGTTACTCACGACTTCGAACTTGACCCGACCGCGGAGCGCGGAGCGCGGAGCGTGGAGCGTAGGCGGAAGACGCGCGCCAGATGGATGGAAACGAATGCAGCTATTTTCGGGGTAGAATCATGGCTTGCGGACCTTCAGCATACGCCCAAGGTGGCCCAGGGCAGTGTAACCATGCTTTGGTCGAGTTCATCAAGGCTTACGAGGCAATCAGCGTCGGCGCTTGGTACCTATTTCGAGACGAGGCTCTGGACGGCGGTAGCGTTAGTTTGACGGCAATCTTGAGATTGAAGCGCGGCACATCAGATGAGAAGTGGTTCCATCTTGATGAGGCTGGGTGCACAGAGTTTAAGATAGGCGCTGAACCACTCGGAAGATGTTTCAATCCAGACATTGTTTCAATCTGCTGGCAAACCTGACGTATGTATTGTTATTGGTGGCCATGATACGCGCCGTGGCAGTAGAAAATGGTCGAGATGAAGGATGAAATAGAATGATGAAGGGTGGCGCAGCAGACACAGAGCACGTGACGCAGTCAACCGGCCCTCCATGGCAAGTTTGCCGAGCGTTTCTTCGCTAAACCTTCCTCTTGACCTCATCACGTGAGCTCCAACAAACACGCCCCCAATCCCTACACGCGCCAAACACGCGCGCTCTCCCGTGACTCACTGTCTACAATTGCCGTGACTGTCACGACTTGACCACGAAATACTCACGACTATCTTGCCCAACAACTTCGGTTGCATGCACTGTGTTGATCATGCAGCTCTAGAGGTGACTTTCTGCATTGCACGGTTGTCTGCCAGTGGATGGTTACTAGCCTTGACATCACCTCTATGCATGCTGCGTTTCATGTCTGCTGTGCTTCATCCCGAAACAGGTCACTGACTGGCCCAGCCTCACACTGACCGACAATGCACCTCGAAGTTGGCGCATCTTCTACGTGTCACTTGGGGGAGTACGAGTTATCTGCATGTTTCCGAGGTCTGCCAACCTCCGCATATGCAAATTTGTAATTCGTCCAGGGGTGGTGGCGATCAATTACTGTCTGTGTAATGCTCAATCAATCACTGTCTAGCAGCCTGGAAATCGATCATCACGCCCGGTATGTACAAGCTCGAGTGAGGCGCAAAGTTGACCGCTGCAACCTTGATACAATGGAAGACCATTGTCATGCGCAGCTGCCCATCGTGAAAATCCGTCTACCTCGCCCACCAATCCATTTTCAACGCCGGTCCTGAAACACAAGCACGGCTGCAAAGAATGTTACAATCCGCCAGTGCTCGCCATTTCAACTATGCCTTGACCTCATACTTCCTGCGGAACATACCATCGACCTCGGTCAGATAATATGTCCCTGGAAGCAAGGTCTCCACGTCGCCTGCTGGCTTGAAGTTTTTCTTAAGATGAGCCTTTTCGCGTAGCAGACACATCTCGTCGTACACCTCGGGAGAGACAACTCGGCGAGCATCAAGTCTTTCCTGCAGGTTAAGCTTCTCGAGCATTTCCGTGGTGTCACCAACAACCTTCAAGCTGAACATGGAGCTGGCCAGACCGCTACCGTAGCTGAAAACACCAATCCGCTTGCCCAACAATGTTTTGGGAGGGACATTGCTTATTAGCCCCACGAGGCCGCCGTACACGCTACCACAGTACATGTTTCCGCACATGGTGGCGACCTGGATTGCAGGCTGTACCCTTTCCGCAAACCGCTTCTTGGTCAGAGCCATAAATGTCTTTTCCACGTTCTTGTCGGCCAGGGATGTCTCGTAGTCAATATCTCGGAGCTCAGGCGCGACATCTTTGAACAGCGGGTGGCTCGGGTTTTCGAGGAAGTCATTGTACAGCATGCGGGCGTACGATTTGGAGACAAGCTTGCATGTTGGTGCATGGAAGGCCATGTAGTCAAACCTGTCCAAAGGAGCCTTCTCGCCCTCTTCTCCGTTGACACCATTTCCGTTCGAGTGACCATTCGTGGCCACGCCGTTTGCCCGGGCTTTCAAAGTCTGCTCGCGAGCGTTATATGCTTTGTAGCATGCATCAACGGCTTCCGTGTAGCATCTTAGCGAGAAGTGGCCATCGACATAAGGATATTCGCTAGTCAGATCAGGCTTGTAGAAGTCGTATGCGTGTGTAATGTACGATCCACGGAGTCCTGGCTCGAAGGCGAGGGGAGCGTCAGGACCGATCAGCATGGCGACACACCCAGCGCCGCCAGTAGGACGAGCATTGCCCTTCTTATACAGTGCAATGTCACCAGCGAGTACGATGGCATCCCGTCCGTCCCAGGCTGAGGACTCAATCCAATTCAAGCTGTTGAAGACCGCATTTGTGCCGCCACTGTCTCCGGTCAGCGCCCGTTGTCGCGGGGGGTCCAGCTTGGTGCCACTTACTAGCAGGCGTTGTAAGAGTCGACGCCCTCCACGTTGAAGTTACCCGACTCCTCAAACAGCTGCATCAAGACTGTTTTGACACTCTTGCTCTTGTCCAGCATGGTCTCGGTGCCCACCTCTAGTCTGCCAATGCTCTTCAAATCGATCGAGTACTTCGAGATCAATTTCGTCAGGGTAGTCAGGGCAATCGAGTAGATATCTGCTCAACTTCCATTAGATATGCTTGTGAGGAACGCGCTTGAACCGCCACCACATACCCTCTCTGTCATCGCAAAAGGCCATTCGAGTCTGGCCGTGGCCAATGGTATATTTCCCAGCAGCCACGCCATCGAATTTCTCCAATTCGGCCTGATCAACGCACTAGAACCCGTGAGCACATGCCACTGGCATTGGACCCTTGGACCTCCTTTTCCAACAGCAGCATACCTGGTTCGGGAAGTAAATCTCAATGGCTTTGATGCCAATATTCTGAGGTCTCGAGGCCATGATGTGAATGTAAGAAGGGAAAGTGGTGGATGCCTGTCTCGCAAAACTCCTGTGTCTTCGACGAAAGTGCAGATGGTTCTGCACTTGTATCGTATGTTGAGAAGGCGGTGAAGTGGGGAGAGTCTAGGAGTAGTATGTAGTCTCGACGGTTCTGAAATGAGCGGTGCTATGGTGTGGAGGCGCAAACAAGGGCTAACGCAGTCTTCGTTCGTACGCAACGGTAAAGAATGAACGGCAGAGGTACGAAGACGTCTTTTCCCCCTGTAGCTGAGTTTGTTTTGGTCTATGTATGAAGGAGAGAGGAAGAAGAGAAGATGCCTCCGAGTCCGCAGGTACCTGGATAGGGACCCCCCTCAAAAATTCGAGAATCTGTTGAACGGGCAGCAAGATTTTTGGCTGGCCGCGCCGACGCTGCAGGGATGCCAGCGAGCTAGAGCTCGACTGGGGCCTAAGGAGCCCTGAAAGATCCCCTAAGCTTTCCCAGCCCAACCAATTGCAGCAGTCATTTGTGGGCGGTGAGTGGCGCCGGGTGACAGTTGACGCAGTGGCATCATTCGGTTCTGGTGGTTCCTGCATCGTGGATCGCGTCGTCACTGCCCGGTGGGCGCCCGGACATTTTTACAAGACCCAGAATGTCTCTGTAGGCAGGAAGGAGCTCCCTCGCCTGATACCCGTGTACAAACCACCGCCACTAGGTACGTTACTGCCATCAGCACATCTGCCACCATCAAGTAAGGCTGTGGCTGAGATTGAACTCATCCCTCTTTCCTGGTCCTGCATCTCCCTAACTCGTCTCATCTCGGCTCCCTCGAAATCATGGTCACGCCACTGTTTACCTTGACTTCCCTGGCAACAATATTCTGATGGCGGGTTATGGTCTTCCGCACTGGCGCCTAAGAAAGTACCTCTCAATGTCATCAGCCTTGCATTATTGACGTATGGCAGATGAAGATGCTGTAAGATGCTGTTCTCTCTTCCTGTATTTCTAAACCTCTATATACCCGTCTTTCTCTTTTGGCACACTGTCATGTGGGAGGATTCTTTCTCATGGGCGCTCAGTAGGACGACGGCAGCACTGACAGCCGACCGCCATCAGTGACAACAACGCAACCATTGATATATGCACCAGCCCTGGAGCACAACCATAGAATCACCCCTGCCATATCTTGTTCGTCTCCACTCCTGGTAGCTGGGATAATGTCTTTGGTCCAGGTACCCTCGACGTTGTGACCCTCAAGTCTTCCCTGAGCTTTGTACATGCCCTCGGTCATCTCTGAATAGTAGAGTCCGGGAGCAATGACATTGGCCCTGATGTCGTATGGAACCAGGACCGTTGAGAGCTGCTTCGTCAGGTGCACCACGGCCGCTTTACTTGGACCATAGCTGAGACTACTCAACGGCTGCCTGTTGTATGCGCCGATCGAACCTGTTGTAATGATCTGAGGGCGCGGCCTGAAATTCTCGGCTGTTGGTGGTTGTGGCCTCTTCTTGTTGGCCTCTTGGAGAAGTGGCAGAAACGCAGCAACAGTGAAATGGATACCAGTCACATTGACACCATAGGTCGAGTTTACCGCCTCTGGCTCGGGAGTCCACATGTTTTCCACCAGTTGCTCAAAGGGAAGGGGCTTCTTTTCCTCATCCAGAGTTGCAACCGGAGGACCAGAGATGCCCGAATTTGCAACGAGGATGTCGATGGCGTCGACCTGTGCTCGGACTTTGTCGAGACATTTTCCCAAAGATTCCTTGGACGTGACGTCCCCCACTAGCGGCACGATCGTGTCACCAGGGACGGAGTTGGCGGTCTCTTTCAAAGCGGCCTCCCGTCGGCCAATGATGAAGACCTTGGAGGCTCCATTGGCTGCCAAAGCTCTAGCCATCATTCGTCCAAGGCCTTTGCAGAGTCAGTCAGTATTGGAACTGGAGCCTGTGATTGTATAGCGACATCTCCCGATGACGGGGGAGTATCTGCCTAGGAAACTTACCGGAGCCGGCACCGGTCACAACAGCGACAAGGCCATTGACATTGAATAGATTGGCCGCCTCGATCTTTGGGATATCTGCGGCAGACATATTCTATTCGACGGGACGGTCAAGTCAAGGTCTTGTAAGCTCGAGGAGATATTGAGTGTCAATGCAACGGCAGATGGACAGCCAACCCGAGCCAGGAGGATGCGTTATGAACAGTAGTCGACCAAAGGATGGACGGTGAGGTGCATCCGGTTTTGTCTATGTTGACTCCGGGCGAGAATTTGGCAAGGAGGGAAGTAGGCAGGTAGGTAGGCAGGTAGGCAGATAAGTACCTATATGTATGTAATAGGTCATGATAAACTATTGTTACTTAACTGATGATGTGCTTGTGAGACGTTGATGAGAGCGTGCAGGCGGGACTCGGGCTATTTCCGCGCGGCGGAGTCCGTATCTCGTCGGACTTACACCGACACTGGCCACCTGCTTACCTAGGTAGGTAGGTAGGGTCCTGGCTGCACATTGCTAGGCAAGACAAGGCATGGTAGGGGCCAAGGTATATCGGGTCAACAAGCATCTTCATATTGTATCATATCGCATAACGGTCCTAGACAGTTGTAGCACAACTTGTCTACGATGTCTCCCTTGTAGGTCTTGACCAAGGCACTTGAGGGCACATGGCGTTTACCTGCGAGCTCTGCACTCCCTTCCACCCCTTCCGTCCTAGTGCCTCCCGAATGTGAGCTTGCCCTTGAGACGACTCAACTTTCCAGGTTCATAGTTCTCCCCACGGTCACCACTGGTCTGTGCATGTGATCCATCAGGCAAGGTACCAGGGCTCACATCAGCCTCCTCCCGGGGTCTGGGAGGTGCTTTCATCGTATCTCGTCCCCGAGTCTCTGCTGGATCACCAGCGGTCGTCTTGGAAGCGGAGGAAATCCCTGAATCTGCGTTCGGGTGGATGGGTGGTTCTGCCGACTGTGCAGACGTTGTAGCCGTGGGTGTGTCTGAAACCTTGGGGTTCTCTGCGGCCATATGTCGTCAGTATGAGCCTGGAGGTGCGCTCAACGACGAGTGTTACCTGGTGCGTTTCCGCCATCGTAGGGATCTGTTGCCGTGCCCTTGCCTTCGATTCCTGAAGGAGGCTCTTGTCCTGGCGCCAGAGATGGCTCGACGTTTTCTGGGGCGTTGCCTGCGTCGTATGGATCTGTTGCTGTGCCTTTGCCTTGTATCCCTGAAGGAGGTTCTTCTCCGGACTCCGCAGGCTGTTCGACGTTTCCCTGGTCGTACGGATCGTCTGCGGTGCCTTCGCCCTGAAAGCCTGACCGGGGCTCTTCGCCTGACTTCGCAGTTGTTGTGCCAAGGGCTTCGTCTTTGAGATCAGTGATGGTTTGGTAAATGCTCATGATGGTAGGTTTACAACTGTGGTAACAGGCTTATCAAGGGATAGACTTGAGGAACTGAAGAAAGCCGGAGGCAGGTTATTCCGGTAGATATCCGCTGGATATGAGGGGGCGGCCGAGAAAGAAGAACAGAGGTAGGTGACCGTTTGACCAAGCAATCCAAGTTGGCTATCTCAACACAAGCGATTTTGGAATCCTTATCATGGGCTGACAAGTCTGGGATGTTGCAGGTTGAGCCGGTTCTTGCATCAATGCAGGCATCATAGCCCTCCATAAACTCTACGTCATAGGGTCGCCAATCAGCAGCACGTGATGGTTGTGGTTGGCATCTGTATCCGAGGATGATGCTTAACCAACATATCGCGCTAGCTCTGCTACGGTCTTAGTCTGGTCCTAAAGACATAACGTACTGCGCTACTGGTATAGGGCAGATCTATTTTTCTAGCTATTTCAGGTAGGCAATAGGTATCTGAGGAGAGGGTTCGTCTGACCCGTCCTAGGTTGGCTACCTTAGATATAATCCAGCGGTCCTCCCCCCTCCTGGTCTCACGACATCTAAGGCCGTCTGAAACGATCGAAAGGCCTTCCATTCCGGGTCCAGAACTATCGAGATACACAGTACTTACCAGATGTATGCGGGGCATAAGGCTGCAGGAAGCAAAGACCCCAGCCGAGTCCGCAGCGGGTCGAACGGGGGAGCTGAGGTTTATGTTGTGGAACCAGTTCGAGATATTGTTTTAGGGCCGCTGTTAGCACTCGATATTATCACACTAATAGCGTTAGATCACGCCCCCAAGTGGATACCCACGTCCGATGAACATTTTGGCGAGGCTGACAATTTTTCAGCCAGGCCGTCTTTTCTCACTCACCTCCAGTACCCTTTGCTTCCACCGGCATTGTTGATATATCCAACTGTTCCGATGCCAACTGAAGCAGCAGAATCCTCGCCGTCAGGTCTCTGCGTCGAGTGTCGTGAGCAAAATGCCGATCTTTCCATCAGAAACCGGCGCTTATGTGCCGCCTGTTTCAAGCGATATGTCAATTCCAAAGTCCTTAAACGCATGGAATCCTATCGATTCAAACCCTCACCAGGAGCTGAAAGGCACCGACTTCTGATACCCGTCTCTGGAGGGATATCATGTCTTGTTCTGTTACACGTTCTTGACGCCCAACTCCAGAGACAGCTTGAAACCCGAAACAGGACGGCGTACGACCTTGTGGTAGTTCGTGTTGTGCTTCCAGAAGACGAAGGCTCAGCGACAATAGTCCATGACCACGAAGAATTGACACAGCGGTTTGCAACGCACAACTTCCCCCCATTGCTCAACCTGCACGATGTGTTTCGCATGGATGACCAGATTGAACGAGATCTCAACCACCTAGGCATTAGGAGGGAGGAGGGCGAGTCTAACAAGGACTTCCTAGGTCGCATGCTCTCCCGCACTACGTCGGTAACCGCGCGCACAGACTTGCAGTCTATTCTGCTGCAGCGCCTGATCGTGTCGGCGGCACGACTGCATAATTGTGGCAGTGTTGTCTGGGGACACTCGGACAGCCGGCTTGCCGCGCTCACGCTTGCAGATGTTGCCAAAGGGAGAGGAGGGTCGGTTCCGTCCACTATTGCTGATGGATTGTCAGTTCATGGTTTGACTTTCAACTATCCAATGCGTGACTTGTTCAAAACCGAGCTTCAGAAGTACGCCCAAGTGGCCTCGGATCCGACGCTGGAGAAGATCGCCAATGGCGAGGGAATAACGCCGACACCTACCGCCACACGCCACACATCTATTGACAGTCTACTGAGGACCTACATCGATTCGCAGGGAGAAAAGTATCCGGGCATCATGGCCAATGTCGTCCGGACGGCGAGTAAGCTCGAAGGACGACAGGCCTCTGCGATTGAGACTACGTGTCCGGTCTGCGTCAGGCCCATTGTGCGAAATGACGGCCGACTTCTCGAGCCCCATTCCATTCTTTGCTACGGATGTGACAGAATGAGGCAAGATATTAAGCCTTAGACCCCATCAACCTGTGCACGAACCGCTGTCTCCAGAAGCTGCTGCACGACGGCCACGGGGGCTTTGTAAAGATCCTCATTACGCCCAAAGCGAATCTTGGTGCCTGAGGAAGAGAATGGCTCAAAAAGAAGATCATTTTCAATTTATCGCTAAACATCACTTCGGTCCATGGCTGGCCCATACCACCAACGCCGTCTAACAACGCGCTTAGGTTCGAGCTGGTAATGGTGGTGCTCTCCCCTCTCCATGTTCAACGTCATGATTTCCAACGCGATCTCGTCCAGATCTTCTAGAGTCGCGTGTGGACGTGTACCTTGGTGGCGGCCCGTGTTGCTGGTTAAGCAGACGTTCCTCGTTCTCATAATCGAACTCATGAGGCAGACTCGGGTCTGTGACATTGCCTTGAGGAGTGCCCTTGAGTCTCTTCTGGCCACGCTCACGCAGTTCTTTCTCCAGCAGAACCACGTTCCTAGTGTTACACTTATATGCCGCATCTGCGATATCCCCGATGAATGGCACAAGACCGACAGCGAAATCAATGGCCATGTTTATCTGCATCCGCAGCTTGACAGAAGAAGGCAACTCTGGCTCAACCGAGCAACAAGTCCTAAACACCATGACGGCGAGAAGGAGATCAAGGATGTCACCTATGCTGCAACAGCGTTAGTACAACTATCCGCATCCAAACATGTTGAGGTGCTGGCATACCCAGGAATCAAGCCGATAACTGCGCCCCAGCCAAACCGTGTCCCTAGGAAACTGCCCAGGGATAGGTCGATGCGGTATGCTCTTCTCTTTGCCTTGGTCAGGACCTTTTCTTCTTCTGGTGTAAGGCCGGGTGGGAGAGCTCTGCGCCTCTTCTTCGTGGTTTTATACATTCCTCCCAATCTGGTCGCCGGGACGGTTTCGAAGTAGGGATCCTGGAATATATGAGCGACGATCATTAATTAAGATGTGACATTATCCAGCCAGACGTACCTCATGGCCATCCTTGTTCGCCGCTGTTTCTTTGAACAGCTTCTTGGCCACCAGTTTCGTTGCAAAGGAGGTCATGATTAAGGTACCGGGAGAGAAGAATTAGGTAGGAGGGTTAGGGTTGTGTAATGCAACACAGTAGATTAGGAGTAGGTAGTAGCAGTGAAGAATAAATAGGTCGTGCCAAAAGTCTGAGTCCGGCTTTTATGTTACAGGTGGCATTAGGTAGGCTGTTTATACTTCAAACAAAGGAGACAAGGGAAGGGAAATAGCGGGTGTCACAGCCTGCCGAAGATAGAGCGGTGACAGCGAGTCAAGTTCGGGGTTGCGATGGTCGCTGAAATCTTGCTTGCGCCTTCAAGACAGCGCGCGGCTGGCGTCATGGGTGAGTTGTCACCAAACAATCATCGTCAGACATATCTGCATCAAGCTAACTAGTACTTTTAGCGTTAGTAGCGTTAGTAGCGTTACCAGCTGAGCCACATGCACAGCCACTACGCCACACGCCACACGCCACAGTTTCGATCGCCTTTCAACCGCCGTTTCGGGCTGCTGCTACGTTGTGTTTCTCACGCTCTCCTCTACGTATCCCCCTGTACTCCCAAACAAACCACCCCGCCACCTAGTTCCAAGCTCCTATAGAACAGCATATCGCAAAATCTAGACCCAAGGCGGTGCAACCGCTCCGACGATCTCCTCTAGCAAAGTCTGATATCACACCAAGGGCCTCGAGGGTCGTGGAAATGCTTGTATACCCTATCCTGACCACGAAACTCGAGAAATGCAGTTGGAGGACTGTAAGATGCGCCACCGCTGCATGAACAATTCCTGATGCTAACCACGATACTTTGGCAGGGTTGGACGACCTCTGTGTCCGATTCATTATTAATCTACCCCCGGAAGAGCTTCAGTCCGTAGAGCGAATCTGCTTTCAAGTCGAGGAGGCACAATGGTTTTACGAGGACTTTATCCGACCCCTTGACCCCTCCCTGCCGTCGCTATCTCTACGCGCATTCAGTTTACGAATCTTTCAGCACTGTCCGCTCTTCTCACAATGGTCAGCCCAGCACCATACCACCGCGTTTGCGGAATTTCTGGCATACAAATCCCGTGTTCCGGTACGTGGAGCTATCATGCTCAACGAGGCCATGGATGAAGTCGTTCTTGTCAAAGGCTGGAAGAAAAGCGCAAATTGGAGCTTTCCCAGAGGAAAGATCAACAAAGATGAAAATGACCTGGACTGTGCGGTCCGGGAGGTGTACGAGGAGACAGGCTTTGACATTCGGGCAGCAGGACTAGTGAAAGACGAAAAGGACATGAAGTATATTGAAGTCACGATGCGCGAACAACATATGAGACTCTACGTGTTCCGGGGGGTACCACGGGATACGCATTTTGAGCCGAAGACTCGAAAGGAAATCAGCAAGATCGAATGGTACAAGCTGACGGACCTACCTACGTTGAAGAAGAGCCGTCAACACGACGGGAGTGGTACGGATCAACCTGCCTTCAACGCCAACAAGTTCTACATGGTGGCGCCTTTCTTGAATCCACTTAAGAAATGGATTGCACAGCAACGAAAGAAGGAGAACAGGTATAGCTCGCATCTTGCTGCACCTCCCATGCTACCTGAGGAGGTTAGTGCCGGAGACGATCGCGACACTGATGATGCGGGAGCGGAGCTTGCAGCACACAGAACGCAAGTTTCTAGTGACCTGCCTGAGGTCTCCTCGCAACCCGCATTTGATCCTACAATGCACCTCAAAGAGATACTCAACATTGGCCCTGCACGACCGCCTGTGCAGCCTGCGCAGCCTCCGCAACCCCCACTGCTTGAACCCTCACCTCGGCCTCTTCACATGCCGCAGGTCGATACAGAGAAGTCTCATGCTCTTTTGTCGTTGTTACGGTCTGGTCCTCAAGGTCAACCACGCGTCCAGCCTCCTCATACACCATTCGAACAGATCTCAATATCCACCCAGGCGGCACAACAATCACCCCACCGGTCGCATGTACGGCCACCACAGCTTGATCATGCCCAGCCGCCGCCGCCGTTTGCTGCTCTGCCTCAAAACCAGGCGCAACCTCTCGCGCAGTACTTGAATGGTGAGAATACCGAATCTCCCGCAGAACGACCTGCCATTCCGGACTCGTGGCCTTCAGGGGCGCATGTTGCGCCTTACCAACGGAACGGTGACCCTCTGAAGCAACAGGGACCGGACCAGTGGCTGCAACCGCGTGTGCCTCCGGCCAGCGCACTGCCTACCCTGACGAATCACACGAAGGCACTTTTGGACGTGTTTAAAGGTGCAACAAGTCCACCTTCCGCACCGACTATCCCTGCAGACGAGCCACCTTCCGCTGAGCAGCAACTGTCTACGCGGGTCAATGAGCGGGTCGCGACCGGCGAAATCCCAACTCATAACGATAGGGGCCTGAATCAGCAGTCCGGGATAGCGAATTTACCGCGCCCTGTTGATGCCCATAGGTCGTCTCTCCTTGGTTTGTTCAGTCAGCCCCCAAGGGTCAAAGCAGCTGAAAACTCTACACCCCGTCAGACGCCCCCTGTTGAACTCGCGGCCACAAACGCGCCCATCTCTTCCCGAGAGCCAAATGTCAACAAGGACAAGCTCCTTCTCGACCTGCTGAGACAGGATGACAAAGCTCCCTCGCGCCAGGAAGCCGGGGCTAAGCGTCCATCTCCCCGTGAGGGCGAGACAGCCGCGACCGTGAGCGGTCCTCTTAATCAACCCGAGTTTGATGCGGTATCAAAGACGACCAGGCACATGACCAGTGACATGCGGCGGAGCCCCCTCCCTGCGAGCAGAACGCTCTATGATCCGAATCAAACCACACCGGTCAAGATTTTGACAAGACCCGAGGAAGCTCGTGTACAAGCTCCCAGATCTCCACGAGGACTCAAAGGACCGCCTAAACGAACGTCACGTGAAAAAGCGGCGTCCAAACCCCCAGCTAAGCCATTTCAACCCCAGATACTTCGACGCCCACAAACAAATGAAGCTTCCGAAGGAACGCCGGAGTCGGTTGCGGCGAGAGCTGCATCGTCTGCATCTCCTCGTGCTGTGACATCTGATGAGAGTGAAATGCTGACACCCCGTCAGCAGTCATCCCAGGCAGAGGACCAGAAGCAGAGGTTGTTGTCGCTTTTCGGTGGGGGAACCGGTACTACGCCAAAGGCTACTTCAGGTCAGTCTGCGTCGGGAATAGTGTCACCACTGTCGGCAGGTCAACTCTATGCTGCCGACCTTGAGACGCCGTTGTCTGGCATGGAGCCGATCTCGACTCGGACGTCCCGAGTGGGCAGTGTCGCATCGATTAGTAGCGGGCTGGTGCCGAACCGTCCAGCCGGTGAGAAACGGCAGACAGGCGCCGAAAACAAGGCTTTCCTCTTGGGGTACTTGGGCAGAATTGCAAACCAGGAGAGCTGACTTTGGAGGGAGGATGCGTAGAAGGCATTGAGCAGCTCGTATGGAAATAACAAGTTGTTGTGGGAAACCTAGTCGACCGGCGCTCGGGCACGTTTTCGGCCCTCGTTTGACCCTAGAATCATTGACATCGGAGCCCGGTAGGTCGGTAGGGTCCGTCCTGCTCTATCGGTGCCGTATTAGTATACGGATTTGTTTTGAAGAAGCTGCTCACGATATGCGCTCGCTGACACCAAGACTTATGCTCGCGATAAATCGGAGCCGATGTGGATAATGTAGGTCCCCAATAACATTTTTCAGCGGAGAACTTGGATTCCAGTCCAACAGGAGCGCAGCGAGAGACGACAACAACCATAACAATGATGAGCTAGTGGTACATAGATCGATTTAATGTACTGTGTACCTGCACAGCTGGCTTCTGACTTCGGCCGAGCCGTCCTGCCGGTTTGTAGAGTGGCCGGGGCCGAGTCTCTGAACACACCGAGTGGCCAGCTCCAGGCGAGAGATCGCAGCGATGGGCTGCCGCGCCGGGATCGTGTCAGCCTTGGAGGTGGACAGCTCAGCTGGTACCGACTAGACAGACAGTAGATCAGTAGACTGAAGCCTACTAAAGAAATGGATGGGACACGCCGCGGGTGAGATTCTGATTTTTCAGGCCTTCCTGCTTCTTCTTCAATCTCTTTGTGTGCCTTTTCTGCCTCCAATGTATCTTACAAGTCAGTCGAACAATGTCCCTGGCCGCCAAAGTCGCGCCACCGACTTTTACTGCTAGTAATGGAAGTCGAGGTGCTGGTGTTTCGGCGGTGGTGCCCGCTGATATAACGGCTACAGCTGCGGGCGATCCAGGCGACATTACGGGCGGCGGTGGTGCTGCTGGGGGTGATGGTGTTGGTGGTGGTGGTGGTGGTGACATGATTATGCATGCGCATGCGCAGGCACCGGCACAGGCACAGCGCAGTTTCAAACCTCCACCAACACCGACATTACCGACATCACCGTCATCATCACAATTGCCCACTGTGCCCACAAAGCCTCCTACACCCAGCGTTGCCTCCACGGCCGCCAATGGCTCCCGACACAGCAGTCCGAGTACGTCCTTGTCATCGTTATGTGAAGCATCATTCAGCCATTTCGTCTGATTACTGTTTTGGCCTGTATTCATCCTTTCCGGTCGGCAGCCAGTCCATGCGGCTCGTGCTGACTATACTTGATTTGTGCTCCAGACTCCCCCACCGCAGATACGAATGTTGCTTCCATTGTCAAACTTCACCACACCGCAGCCTTGAACCCATTGCCTCGTGCCGAGATGAGTTCGGCTGTTAGCTCTTCAGAGGCCCAGGCCGGCAATGCTAAGCTGGCTCTGGACCCCATATCAAGGGTACCATCCCCTCTCGATACCCACAACTGTAGAATCGGGCTGGCTCACGCATCAATAGCAAATCCTGGAGCGTACACAATCGCAAAACCGCCCGCAGCAGTTTCCTCAGAGCGTTGTGTCATCCAAGGCCCCCAATGCGGAACCCGCATCTTCCGAGGATCAGTACTCGGCCATGGCGGGAGCCGACCCAACTGCCCTGCGAAGAGTTGACAGTGCTGCTAGTAACAGGCTGAGCAAGGACAAAAAGTGAGTGATAGCAGGACTCGCGGACATGTTAAGACAGTACAAGATCTCGCTGGCCTGGCACCAATTCTCCTCATACGGGCACGACCGCCGTCCTCGTTTCTTTCGACTGCCAAGCACCATTCGTGCGCCCAAAGCTAACTACATGTATTTGCAGGAAAGGTGTGTCCTTCTTAAGTCGGATCATGGGAACCAAGAAGCGCGATACCCTCGATTTCCGCGACGACGCTGCCTCAGAGATCTCCGAAAACCGCTCCGGTGGTATCGAGGCCGAAGTGTTCTCTCAGCCTGTCGGCTTCATACCAAAGTTCCCCGCTCCTCCCCGGTATATCAAGGTCAAGGCCCAATACCGAAAAAAGAAGGATTTTGATAGGCTCTTCCTGGCTCAAGTTCTCTTGGATGCCCCGAAATCCAAGGGCCGTAAGGCATCGATAGACTCCAAGATCCACAGCATCAATGACCCCCCGGTCGCGAACCCCACGCCACCAGCGAACTCGGCGAGCAATGCAACATGGGCGATGGAATTCTCAAAAGACGGGCGATATCTTGCCGCCGCCGGCCAGGACAAGAAGGTACGGGTGTGGGAGGTCATTTCGACGGCCGAGGATCGCGAGATGGAGGAGAAGTTGTCTGAGACCAACCGCGAGGGTGAAAGGGTCAAACTCAATGCGCCGGTCTTCAAAAGCAAGCTCATCCGGGAATACGAAGGTCACACATCCAGTATCTTAGACCTGAGCTGGAGCAAAAACAACTTCCTCCTATCCTCGTCCATGGACAAGACTGTCAGATTGTACCATGTCAGCCGGGCCGAATGCTTATGCGCCTTCAGGCATAATGATTTTGTGACTTCAATACAATTTCATCCGCGGGATGACCGGTTCTTTCTGGCCGGCTCGCTGGACGCGAAGCTACGGTTGTGGAGCATTCCTGACAAAACCGTGGCGTGTTGGGCGCAAGTTCCGGACATGGTGACTGCCGTAGCATTCACACCAGATGGGAAGACGGCTATCGCTGGGTGCCTGAACGGACTATGTATCCTATACGACACCGAGGGTCTCAGAGCCCATTCGCAGATTCATGTACGGTCGGCGCGCGGGAAAAACGCCAAAGGCAGCAAAATCACGGGTATCGACACTATCGCCCTTCCTCGAGAGAATGCGCAAGCCGATGTCAAACTGCTGATCACCAGCAATGACTCTCGTGTGCGAATGTACAATCTCAAGGACCGAACGCTTGAGGTCAAATTCCGCGGAAACGAGAACTCCTGCAGTCAAATCCATGCCTCGTTTAGCGATGACGGGAAATATGTGATATGTGGGAGCGAGGATCGAAAGGTGTACATATGGCCTACCTCTGTCAACGAGAGACCTGAGAATGATAAGCGCCCTATGGAGGTCTTTGAGGCTCACTCGGCGATCGTGACCACAGCGCTTCTAGCTCCGGAGCAGACAAGGCGGTTACTTGCACAATCCGGAGACCCTCTATACGACTTGTGCAATCCGCCTCCAGTGACACTTGTCAGTCGTGCCGACTCTGTCGTCTCATCCCGAGCGCCTACCAGCAATCATTCAGAAGAGAAGCATCCCATGACGGACAAACTGGTATCAGTCTCCTCACCCAAACGTGCCCCGGAGACACCGGCATATCTGGCGCGACACTCCCATCCTGGTGGACAGATTATCGTCACAGCTGACTATACCGGGCAAATCAAGATATTCCGCCAGGACTGCGCGTTTCAAAAGCGTCGTCAAGAATCATGGGATGCAAGCTCGACATTCTCGAAGAAGGTGCTCGGCCGCAGCGGGTCTGTAGCAACACGAACATCGGGCAGCACTTCAATACACCGAAACTCGTTCGCCATGAGCTCCAAGAACCATTCGACAGATCGGATCCTGACGTGGAGAAATGCCGTGAATGTCAACGGCGCGACTCGTGGTTCGACCGAAGCACGTCACTCATTGGGAAATGAGGAACGGTCACGTAGCGCATCGCCGCGAAAACTCATCTCACCTCGTCTTTCCGGCCAAAGAGCATCACCCCCTACAAAGGATACGGTCGCATCCCATACCTCTCCCGACTATCATTCACCTTTGCACCAAGTTCAACAAGGACCGTCCATAACTATACAATCTCCTCCGGCGGAATCTCCGGCGAGCTTCCATTCAGCGTCGCAGTCGAGGTCTTCAGACATTGACAGGCACCCAAGCTCGGGGGACTTGACTTCAGCGAGTGCGAATCCGAATGCAGAGGACATTCCGCCAAGTCCGAACAATCCTCTCCTTCTGGTGGATCAGCAGTCATATCTGGCCTGGGACGTGAAGAATACATTGGTGCCAATGGCCCAGCATATTCCGCGTAGTCCAGGTCTGGTTGACGCCGATGGGAACCCTCTTTCCCGCGCAGGCAGTTATGTCAGCCAGCTATCCAGCGAGTTGACAGCTTCGGATCGCGACGGAGATAGCACCAGCCACAGCGGTCGAGAGATGGATGCTAGGCAGGAGAAAAGCCAGGGCAAGCTTCGTAAATTGCGTGGCCGGCGGAGGAAGAGTGCCGACAGCGACAATGACCTCCGCTGCAGGAAATGTGGAGGCAACACTTTCAAAGCGACCATGACTGATCACGGCCAGAGTCTTCGCTGCACGAAGTGCGGGACTGTTGTTTGACACGACGAGCCCCCGAAAGAAGACCAAGAAGATCAAGCTGGCTCTGATTCTGGTTCTGCGGCCGGCCGCTCAACATATACGAACACAATACTACGACGATTTCGAGGCCTGGTCACTCCACTCTCTTCCTCAATCCATACCTTATCCGCCTCTTCTTTTGGTAGTGCCGGGGATCATCCTGTCCACTGCTAAGGAAGGGAAAGGCAAATACCCCCCGATTGGGCGTATACTTCCAGCAAGTATATATACGGTACCTTACGAACATGGGCTTCGATTACCGATACGATTTGAACGACTTGACTACCCGTACCATTGATGTACATTAACTAAGCATATTTACAGTACAATTGCTCACTCTGTGCCCTCCTCTGGCTAGGGGAACGGAACGGCATGAGTCATACATGGACATGAGACATGTCTCATCAGCCCTGCAGGGCGGTCATGGGGAAGACCCGAAAACCTCTTGTATATCGTCTTTCTTGTCTTTATGTGTTTTTGTATAGTACGCTCGATGTCGAGACTTGTACAATATGGCCATGTTAGAGCCTGAGACCTAATTGAATGATCATCGAGAAGAGAAGGAGACAGCGTTGTCCGATTAGTTGCTGCACGCTCTTATCTTTGCGTTTATATTAAGTTTCATTATCTCCGGCTCTGGATAAAAATAAACAATCGTACATATAAGGTACATGCATTGCTATCCAAAGCTCAGGTTACCGGAACCAAACGTCTGCCTCTGGCGATCACTAACACTACACCCAATATACTAACTACTTACCGAGCAATAGTGTTAAATTGGACAGACCATCCTAGTAGGCGCTGGCAAAAGGCCACTTTGGGCCTCACAAACAGCCTGAAGGGGAACAAGCATGTGTAGAAACGAGGAATGCAGAAATGATGGAGAACTGGTCGATTCTTCTACTTCTCTAGACTAGTCTCTTAGTTGCAATGATCCGTCGAAGCCCCTCAGGTTCGACAGAGTTTCCCATTCGTGAGGTAAAGTGGCCGTTCCAGATGATGTTGCTTTCAACAACTGTCCACTGTCATTATCCACGCAAAGAAAAGCCTGGTTGCTGCTCATATTCCAGAATTCAAGTTTCAAGATGTATCGGATGGCAAGCAGAAAGCAAGGTGACGGCCGTGACAGGCCAATCTACACATTGGCTCTGATGGCCTGCTCAAGAGCCTTCTTGTTGGCACCGACGACCTCGGCGACCTTCTCGCCATTCTTAAAGAGCAGGAAAGTAGGCATGGCTCTGATTCCAAGCTCCTGAGCAACGTCCGGGACCTCGTCGACGTCGATTTTGTAGAAGTCGACCTTGTCCTTGAATTCCTCGGACTCGCTGAATTTGACGAGCTCGGGCGCAATGACCTTGCAAGGACCGCACCAGGTGGCGAAGCAGTCGAGGACCACCAAGCGGTTAGCGGGGGCGGAGAGCACAGAGGTGCTGAAAGAGGCTTTGCTGTGGATTGGGTTAACACCGTATCTCTTTGCGGGCTTGGGAGTGGATGATGTGGTTGAGGCAGAGGCAGAGGTAGAGGAATCCCGCGCCTGCTCTTGACGCAGCTTGGCTTGGTGGTAGGCAACGTACTCTGCAAGATTGTGGACGCCCATTTTGTTGGCTGTGAGCGAGAAAAGTACCGGACTGGTGCTTGTAAAGAGGCGGACGCGGTGGTTTGAGGCTGCGGTTGCTGCTGTTGCGGCGGTTGTTCGAAGCGGGGTGGCTGCTGGTAATCGAGTCTTCTGCAAAAAGCGCTGAAGCTTGATGGAGGAGGACCGGATTGATGTAGCCACGGCGAAGGTATTTATGCGGAATGGATGTGAGATTGTACTCGAGGTGATTTATGTTGAATGGGGGGCGGCGTATCAGAGAGTCGACAAGGATGGAAGATGGTGGTGGAAGATTTGAATGATTGACGACGAGGATGACAGTTGAGATGCTTTTAAATGACGAAGCTTAGAAATCGGGAGGGAGCCTCGATTGTGTACAGTGTAAAAACAGCGCAGGCGCAGGCGGGAGGATGATTTCATAGCGAGCGAGACACGCAGCTTGGAGGGGAAGCCAGTTCGGCACACTTTCCCGCCAGAGAATCACCCCTGCACTAGGAATGACGCCATTATACTGGTGATTTGGAATTATTTCCAACCACGTGACATGGCCCAGAAGCGACGAGATTAGAACGCATCTCAACGCTGCTTTTAATCACCACCTTAATAAGCACAGCCTCGCCGACAATCCATAGCATCCAAAGTGGCAGACTGGACACTGATTGTCCATTGACGTTAAGGTCTTGACTCTGCGATCCCAATCTTCCTGATTCACTCTCCATAGCTTGTATTGAACAACTGCACGGAGGTCCATGGCCATTTTGATTGCTATCTCTCACAATTCATTGTTCCTTTTACCTTGTGGTACATGTCTCATTTCAGCCCCTTGATGCCAAATCGTCCAGGATGGACGCGGGATCGCTGGCAAACTATCATCTGAGTATTTGCAGACGACCCCATAACAGCCCTTCCTCGCAAATCCGCCACATTGTACACCTTGGTCCAAACGGGCGCTGCGTTCATGATCCAACTCAAATTGCCCCATCTCATATTTTCGACCCCCAAGTCTGGCATAGGGAGTGGGCGGGGGTATCTTTCTGGTCGTAAATATAGTCGTATCTGGGACCGGCCTGCCCATAGTGTTCCATATATACCGGATTTCTCTGAGATGGAACCAGGTTGATTACAAAGGAAAAAAAGCACCTTCTTGGGTGTTCTGAAGAGACCGTTCTGCTCATTCTGGTTATTCTTTACCAGGGGCCGATGCCCCCGATTGAGCAACTGTCACGCCTTGAGAGAGGTTCGGACTTCGTGGAGCGGCGTCTGACTGCATTGACGAGCGGCGAATATCCAGTAGTCTCGCACTTCCCGCGCTGATATGCCTGGCATGCCCCTTATACTCGACACTCTGCGCCCTCAAGAGTGGTGCATCTTGCAACTCCGCTTTGAGCGATTCGCCAGTTGGTGATGTGCCTTCTTCTTCGTCGCCTTCTCCGTCAGAGCTTGTTCTTCGAGACCCTTCCGGCGTGTCTTTGCCAAACTCCTTTAATATGCCTTCAGTCGATTTCGCTCGAGTGGGCTGACGAACCACAGTGGCGTGCCGACCAAGGCCTTCGTGCCAGGTCTCATCGCCCCTTCGCCCAACCGGAACAGGAGGAACGTCGGGTACAGGACTTTGTTGTCTTTCCCGCTCCAGATCAATCACAGTGCTGCTTGCTTTGCGGCCTATAGACTGGTCGGAGTCGCGCCGTCGGCTAGGTCCGGGAGTCAGACGGTTCAAATAGTCATCGTCCGCTAGGCCGGCCTCCTCCGTTTCAAACGCCCCAGGCATTGTCTGCTGAGGCAGAAGCGAAGATTGGCTGTGTCGCATTGGGTGGGTTATTCCACCGGACAATCTCTTGACAGGTCTGCCTGAGAGCCATGATCCTTCCGAGTCAACTGAAGCAAGGGATTGGGACACGGCGACCCCTGCGAGCGCACCACTGCCGACATCAACGTCCATACCTTGCGCGTGCCGGGTTTCGGCAGGCCCCCTATCTAGCGCAGGATTGCTGGAGCTCGTCGCGAGACTCCTCGCATCCAAAGTTCCCGATAGCGATTGCCGAGGCTGTGGCGCTGGTTGCTGCCCAGCAGCGGAGTGAGGAGCGTTTGTAGCTTCGGGCGATTGAACACGAGAATCTGGCGGCGAGATGGGGAAGTCGGGCAGGTCTTCACGAAACTTGGACATGGTTCTCTGGGGAATGGCCGCAGGATCTGATCTTCGGAAGGTACGAGGGACGACAACAGGTGGTGGTTGTTGTTTTCGAGCAAACGACTCCCGAGAAGTGTTGGAAAACTCGGATGGCGTACTTCTGCCACGATCAGTAGTACTGGCTTTTCGCCGACCACCACGCTTGAAAAAGCTTGTCCACGAACTGAGATGCTGACTGCTTTGATCGGAAGCGCGTCGATCCAGTTGAGAATGTTCAGGTATATCTGGCGTGATTTCGCGAGCTAGGCCAGAGGTCTGGGAGAGACTCTGGCGGTCTGCCGGTCGCTGTATGGGTGACGTGGGCGGCGATATCGTTGGTGCCTGTAATGGTTGCGGTTCACTTCGAACTTCGACTGGCGACACCGTCCGTAAAGGTGATCTGACTGGCAGCGGCGGCCCTTCGTCTTCTTCGACGGCGAACGAATCCCGCATGATGTCAAGATCCTTCTCGTCTTCAAAAGGATTTCGAATGCGTTGTACCGGCCTGGCTTGGGGTCCCGCCGGGTCAGCAAAAGGATTGGCAGCTTCGCCTCCGTCAAGTGGACTCGGGGTTCTCCTACGGCCCCGTGTTTCAGTGCCTTCAGATCGAACCCCTGCGGGAGCTGCAGAGAGCTGATTGCTCTGGGATGCACGTGTCTCCTCTTCTCGCTGCCTTTCAGCCTTGCGCTGAAGTTTCCTATGGAGGCGGTCTCTATCAGCCTCCTTTTTCCTTTCATGCCGTCTCCTATCTCTCTCCATCAGCTCTCTCAGACCGCCAGCATCAAGTTCATCTGCGAGTTCATCGATCCTCTTCTTCGAAGACGCGTCTTCTTCATCGATGGCCTGCTGGATCGAGGGTTTTAGTCGGGCAGGCTGCTTCCCAGTCGAGTGTCGAGGGTTAGCGACATATGTGAGAGTGGGTCGGGGGCTCAGCGCAGCCAGGATACCAATCTTGAAAGAAGCTTGGCTGGTCATATCCTCAGATTCCTGAATGATTTCCGGGAGGGGCAACGAGACCTCTGATGCCGGTCGCTGAAGTCGTCGGTTAAGATCGCCAGGAACCTTCTTGGTGTCGCGACGCAACGGACCAGAACCAGAATATGTGACGGGACGCTTTGAACCCGGGCCTGGTGAACTCATTGCGCGAATCTCTCTTTCTCGAGCGTAGTCCTCCGCTTTCCTCTTACTTGACTTTCTCCGTTGAAGACTTGGGTCATAACCTTGCCGCTTTGCCAGTAGGGTCGGGGCCTGAGGCAGAGCCGTGAAATCGTCGGGTCCAAGGCTCGATTGTGATACAGGAGTTTGAGAATAGACTCCGGGGCCACGCAAACTACCTGCTTCTACCGCCGAATCCCTCCTCTTACCCCGTGACTCAGATCTCGGCCCGCCGAAAGGCCTCGTTTGAGGATGAGATAACGTCGCGGGCTGACTCGCAACCCTCTGTTTGGATAACCTCCGAGGTTTTTCATCCTGTCCTCGTTTGCTCCGGTTGTGCGCCATAGTCGCAAAGTCTCCAGATCCGCTGGAGGTGAATCGTGCTCCGATATCTGATCGATGTTTCTCAAAAAGCCTATGCTGACCTTGGTCTTCACTTTGACTTGTGCGGCGTTTCTTGCCTCCGCCAAACGGCCAAAATCCCATTCTGGTTCCAACAACAATGGATCGAAAGTCCAGTGCTGAAGGAAGGTGCGGTCAAGGAAGCGGTTCGAATCGAGGGGGACATTCACGAGGCTGAATTGGAGACATCAACGACAATAAGCGTGGCGCAGGAGCAAACTGCGAATGTGTGGTGATACAAAGGCGCGGGCTGTCGAGAGGCGTTGGCAGTCCGAATGAGCGATGTTTTGATTTGAACCTGTGCGTTCTGCAGGGGCCGACACCCACGCGCCGTCTCGGTCGCAAGCACCTTGGGGGGGTGGAAGATTTGACAGGTTTGGACAGGCTAGACGTAGGATGACGGGATACCCGTGCGGCAGACGAGGGTCTGAACGAGGCGTGGAGAACCCGGAAAGAGCGATGTGGGTGACGAAACTTGGGCGTCGTGGACGAGCGGTAAAAAAGAGAGTGAACGTAAGCTAAGCATGAGAACAAAAATGTAGATGAAGCGAAGTTCGAAGCAGATGGTTGACGGGTTGTTGAACTGTGACTGGCAGCGTGCGTGACGGACGCTGGTGGTTGCGATGATGTAGGCCACGGTGGTTAGCACAGCAGAAGCAGTGCGATAGTGGCAGTAGTGGCAGTAGTGGTAGATGCAGTGAGGGCCCAGAGGCGAGGCGAGCGAGCGAGCGGCGGCGGATGAGAAGCCCCAAGAAGAACGGAAGAGAAGGGCTTCGCAGGGCCCAAAAAGAACCCCCCAGCCTGAGGTGCCAGCTATTATTTAGTGCCGAACAGGCGGTGGAGCTGGGCTTAGGAGGCTTCGGAGGGCGGCGGGGCCCATCCAGCAATTGGCAACCGCATCCACCAGACCTTTCAACCAAGAGGAGATTTTAGAGAGTCAGCGGACAAGCCACTTCTGCCTGCGGTGCCAGTAATGGTGGCCAAACGCCCTATAATCATCAGCACTCACACCCACTTCTTAGCCATTACTCCATGCCATCAATCACTGATGAGAATGGCTGCCATCTGATGCCCGCCGTGTCAAGTTTCTCATCCTCAACCCTGTTCGCACGAGGGGGATCACAACAGATCTGTCTGCAGGCATTCGTCACCGCCACCCGTCTAGAAGACATGACCGACCACCCCAATCAAATGCATCCTCCCCGTCCAACCAGTCATGAAGCCGAACCAGCCTTCTCCCACGTCCGCCGCTTGACTAGAGCTCCCTTTCAACAAACGATGTAGCCAACAAGAGTCTGTCACGTACCCTCGTCTCAAAGTACCCTGGAACTGGGCACAGATTTTTCTACAGGCCCAGTCCTTCTCGTCTGGTTCGAGGAAGGGGAACCCCTCCAGCAACACAATGCCTGCGATGGTCATGATGCGTCATGCTGGGGACAGAGTCCAGAAAGGCCTTGAAACGTCAGACATGCAAGGAACACAACAGCTACATGGTATAACGACCACGGTTGTCCGCGGCATCACTACTTAAGCATAACACGACATCTATTCTTGTCTGGACTCTGACCTCTCAGAAACGTCTTCCGCGGGGCCACAGAGATCAGGACGGCGACCATTTGCACACAGTAAGTACGAACGGGAAGGAAGCTGGTGGATTTTGTGTCCCTCCGGTAGGAGACCAGGCTCATACTGCGAACAGCAACGGGCAGCGTCTGCCACCAGCCTCGAGAGAGTTTATGAAGCTTCTGAATTTTTGATGACGTCCAGAATAATCAGATGGTGGGTGCATGGCTTGCTGCACCGATGGCTTTTCTACAGTGGGCTCCCGTGGTTCGACGGACTTGAAGAGGCTAATCAGGTACCCGAGCCAAGTACCGTGCTACGTCCAAGCTACATCCGGTCCCCGGGTAACGGACAGTGGCTAAGCTGGTAGCAGGTTCAAGGATTGTGAATGCAAAAACAACGGTTCCTGCATCGATCGCTTCCCTTCTAAGCACATGTCTCAGACTCAATCCTGCTCGGAGCAGTGCTGATCCTTTCCGGTTTCAGCTTCTTTACAATCTGTTCCAGTTTCTGCTTCTCGACCTTCGATGTAGGAGAGTTCAAATTTCGGCTACTGAGCAGATGTACGTAGCAGAAACCGGAGGGATCAAGAGGCGCACGCTGGGACCCCGGCGCGGTAAGATAGCTCACGGCTGTGGCGCTTTTCCGGAGCATTTAAGCCTCAGCAACGGCGTCGTTGTCCCTGTCGGCAATCTCGCGATTAGCGAGCGAAGGTCCTGAGCCAGACCTACTCATCTCCTCCAACGTTTCTGAACCAGCCATGAGTCCAGGGCGCATATTCGCAGTCCGAATTGATGCAGTCATGGCAATGTTTGGCCAGGATGAGCCGGATGTATGATCGTCTCTATGAATGGTTCCCTCTCAATGCGGCAGCCATGAGATTGCAGATGATGGTCAGCTCTGACAGTCCAGCAAGAAGCTGGCTGAGAGGATTGTAATCTTCACTCAGTCTTCCCGTCCTTGAAGCAATCCTTGACCTCAATTCTCAGAGCTTCGGCTTCTCCTGGAAGACCTCATCAACCAGTTTGACTGCTGCCTGGGAACACCCATAGGAGGACTGGTACCCTAGAACAGCATCAGTCAGCTATGCAGGTTTGACAAGGCGAGAAAAATGTCCTTTACCGGCGCCACCAGCTCCATAGTTATGCACTGTCCAGACACCACTGATTTTCTCCTTTTCAATCCTTGTTCCGCCTTCTCTGGCCGGTCTCAACCCAACACCGTGTCGTATGATGTCGAGATGTTCGATGCCTTCGCCTCCTGTCAGCTCTGGACATATATCGACGCAACGCTTCATGATCCTAATCGCAAGGTTGGGGTCAGGCTGCGACTCCCAGTTGCCTTTTTGATAACAGCCTCCCAGGATTGTGCCTCCGCCGGCTGCTCGAGTCATGATCTAGCAAGCAGCAAAGGTCAGCAAAGGAAATGCTGGAAGTTCGAATTTACATGATTGGAACTTCTACACCTGTTCAGCTACATTCGCACGCCAAGCTTCGGAGAGCGTGGCAAGTCCTGCGGCAGCGTCTGAAATGGAACTAGCAGCACGAAAGAATAAGGACAACTCACGTAACAAGCCTCATCGGGGCCATCATCAGTTCCCGAGATCGAGTACATGGCAGGTGCCACATTTCTGACAACGACAATCTGGCCCCGTGCAGGGATAACCGATTTGTCTTCAACTCCACCAAGATTGGAGGCTGAGAGACCGGTACAGTTGACGATCAGGTCAGCCGGTTTGCCGGAATGGTGCACCCCAGGGGCGGCTGCGTGAGCAATATGTTGGAAAACCGCCCTCTTGACGACAACGCCATTCTTCAGACATTGCGACACGAGCCACGGCAAATAGATGGCAGTATTGATGCAGAACGATGTAAAGCGTGTGGCGTTGTCTACACCTGGCCGCAGCTCCGATTTAGGGATTTCCTGGAACTGAAGAGAGGACATCAGTCTGGATGTTCTGGCGACCCCTTCGTTAGTATTGTACAAGCACTCACATCCTCGACCACGGTCTTGAACCAGGGGTTTGGACTCAGGAGCTCACTGAACCACGCCGCAGTAGTAGAGGAGATATCTTTTCCACGATTGTATATTTCAGTGCTTTGAAAATGAACTCCAGCCTCAGGATGATTCCGGGCCAAATCTGCAAGTGGTTCCCACGTATTGCGATCCCAGTCAGCTGCCTCGCTGCCTTTCACCGACACCCTGTGCAGACAGTGTCAATTCGTACTATAGTGGACAAGGAATGCTTCGACTCACGGCAGGTAGTTCGCGCCAGCCCACGGAGATGCATATTGGATATCGTAGTCTCCGGGCATGTGCTTTGCGGCAATCGTGATCTTGTACCGTGGATTCTTCGAGAGCAGCAAGGCTGTAGTCAGTCCAGCAACACCGGCACTGGGTGCAACGCCAGTCAGCCTCCAACGCCCGGTTTGGGAGCATTGAGCCCTGAACGTACCCGACGACGACAATGGTCTTTTCACTCATTCTGCCGGACCTGAATGTGGTGAATAAGAGTTCTCTGCCGGTACCTGGCGCAGATTCGTATGATTGGGCGTGCTGTGAATTCAGTCAAGATTCACAGTGAATGAAGGTTCCCTGTTCTGCCGCACCCAGTAGCACACAATAGGATCCGCGGTACAATAGCACAATAGCAAGATGGTGAGTTGAGAACTTCAACACACGACCGAAAGGAGTGGAAGACTTGAGGTTCTCAACTACTGGCTTCTCTCATCTTGTCTCACGCCGATATATCTTTTTAGTACTTCAACTACTGTAGGTACATGGCTTCGCAGCAGACCGACTACGCATCTCCCACATCATTCGGGAGACAAGACACGAGAGACAAGAGACAAGAGGAGCAGTAATCAAACATTATCCACTGCAACGCTTATCAGTTTCGTTCCGCCGCCCAGCTTGCACCACCATTCGTTGGATCCCGGATCGAGCGCGGTATCTCCAGCCTGAGCGTTGTGCTTGGGCCACCGAGGGAGCTTGAGTCCGCCACAGTTCTCTGTACAGAGCATTTGTTGAGCAGGCACCTAGCAGGTAAGCCACAGACGCCCTTAGCCCCCTCTCCTCGCCTGGCATTTCGGGGAGGACGGACCCCGAACAGGCGCGCTGTTGGGCAGGAACACGCCTACAGGAATACCCGGCCGGATACCTTAAGGACCCCCGTCAACTCTGCTGGTCTCCGCATAACACCTGTACTTCAGCAGTGCTAGCAGGCACAGATTGAATCATGATTGCCCTGCCTCACCTACCTAATTCTTGCCCAAAAAGCATCCGTCCCCCTCCCCTGACCACCTGTCCATCTTCCCCTTCCACCCTGCAGCCCCGTCATGTCGTCCTAACCATTTGAGCTCTTGGTGTTCTTCCTTACACATTCTCCCAAATGCCCTTGTCAATGGATCATTCGCAATCATGGCTGACCATGCATTGCCGACACAGCTTCCCAGCATGGTCCGCAAGCCCAAGGCCGTATGGCCTGGCCTGGTCAAGATGGGCATGTATCAAAAGCAGATAGCAGGAGATGGTATGTAGTTGCCTTCTGGCACTGGGTGACGGCGGAGCCTTGACTGACATCGTTTAGGCAATTGTCTCTTCGCATCTCTTTCTGATCAGCTTTACGGCACGCCGGGCAAACACCCCGAGATCCGTGCAAACATCATCGAACACATGCGTACCTTTCGGCCTCTTTTCGAGCACTATGTCCACAAGGATGACGTGCAACAACGACGAACCCTCCGTTCTGCCAAAACGGCCTCCCGTGAAAACTCACAAGACGCGTTTGAAGAATACCTGACCCTCATGTCGCGTAGCGGAACGTACGGCGGAGAACCCGAATTGGTTGCTTTCTGTCAGGTCTACGATCAGGACGTCACGGTGCACCTGCCACGCATCAAGAACTTTGACCGAGACTCAATCTCATATACCAATGAACACCGAGAATCTAGTCCCTCAATGCCACCATTGCACATTTGCTACGGTGGTGACGAGGTGAGCCGAGCACACTACGATTCAGCCCGAAGCAGAGACGGGTCGATCCCCAGGAGCCAGAATAGTCCTCTTATCAAGCCTCAAGACACTACTCCCAATTCTCTTGCCAATCCTCCCCCTGGCCCTGGCTTTATCCTTACCAACAGAACGATTCGAAGCAACAAATATGATCTATCCTCAGAATTGATTCAAGATATCCTTCAACGAAGCAAGAAAGATGTTGAAACGAACCTAGACCAGTTTGGCGACAAATACCGTGCCAGAAGCCCTTCTGTGACATCCTCGCAGCGCAGCTCCAGCTCCAAGAGATCTCTGGACGACGATGGAGACTCCGTTCGCTCCACTAAGAGAGCAGACCGACGAAAGAGCACCCGACGACGTGCAGAAATGATGGCGGCCATCTCAAACGCTGACAACGAACTTTCTGAGCCTGTTTCCGTTGACTTGCCTGGTGCAGAGACACCTCCAAGTACCCAGGGCACGGAACGATCATCAGACAATCCTCCCAGTGACGACGAACGTGGTACTACTGAGACGGCGGGGACTATACTACCGGATGACAGCAACAATTGTGTGGCTGCAGTTGGTACAGCAAAGCCCCGTGCCAAATGTCGATCCCGTACCTCTCTGAACCTCGTCACCAACGAGGCGCAGGCTGCTGACTCGAACACTCCGAGGCACATGTCGGTTGCAGAGAGACCCAAGTCAACATTACGAGCATAGCGTTCAAACGGAGTCTGGATTGAGAACATTTTGTTCATTTGGCGAGGTGTACTGCATACCATGGATTTGCATAGTGATACCCCAGCATAGCGTCGGCGGCATATGGTTAGAACTCCAGGGATGACTTCTAGGTCCCTGGCGGGAGATCCGGTCATGGATGATTTATGATAAAAAAACAGTCATACTATTATAGACTGAACGAAGCAGAGCCAAAGTGAGGCTGCTCATTGGATCTTGCTTTTCACTTAGACCAGTCTACTTGCTTTGCCCATGTCACAAAGCGAATTAATCAAGTCTCAATATCCAATACTCGCAGCCTTGAGTTTGACCTGTTAACATCGCGACTGCGGCTGCGGGAGACTGAGCCAACAGGTCATTAAAGGGGTGTCTTGGCATACGTGTCCGCAAGCATTGGACGTGCGCTGCCCTACTACGTAGTAGCTCCTTGATAATTGCTAGTAAATGTTGTGTAAAGAGCCGAACTCTCCATGTCAATGTCTGCAACCGTGTTCTATAGCTAGGCTCCAGCAGCCTGCGCAGTTTCGTATCCCGACCTCGACCTCTCCCTCACCCTCCGAACAATCAACAAGCCTTGATCACGCGGAGTGCGCCCGAACCTCACGCTCGAAGATCCCAAAGCCTGTAGTGGCCTAGAGCGAGCCTCGAAAGCAACCTCGTCGTTCAATCCCCACAAGTCGAGACCTCGACGCATCCTCTTTTCACCTCACAACGCGATGGACTTCTCCAACATTTTGTGCGTGCGAATGCCTTGCTGTGCATGTACGTTCCAGGCTAACATTCTCACAATAGTCGGCTGGTCAATCTGGTCGTCGGTGGGGTTATGGTTCTTGGAGGTAGGATATTCCTCACAGCACCTCTGTAAGAGGCCATTGACCGGAGCTGACCTTGCTGTGTACAGGCATAAGTCAATTCTTTCCTATCGGCTTGTCAGTCGACCACTTGCGATGAACTTGGCCCGGTCACTGATTTCGAAACAGTCGGAGTATCATCGTCGGTATCTACGTGATCATATTTGGCCTTGGTATGGATATGGATTTCAAGAGCACGATCCCAGAATGCTGACTACAACACAAAGCCGTTGCTGGGCTGGAACTACTGCCTCAGGTTCCGCCATATCTCCCACGATACGCTAGCTTCTTGTTTTCGTTCCTCGGGCGTGGCATCTGTGAGTGTACCGGATGCGGCTCGAATTTGAGGATTCTAATTCGATACAGTCTACATCTTTATCGGTTGCATTATCCTTGAAGGCCATGTGTTACGCATAATTGCAGGGACCATCGTCGCCGTTGTTGGTGTAGCATACTGTGCGCTTGAGTTTGCTCCTTCCATCGAACCTCCCACCAACATGAGGGATGCGGATGCCGGATGGGGCGCCGAACAGGTCTAAAGGGCTTGCCAGCACAGTGTTTGGCATGCACATTGAAGAGCACAGCTCAGACCGGATGCCGTGCTTCTCATCGAGCTCGCGCGTACGAAAATACTTGCCAGCGAAACTCGAATTTGTTGCCCGATCGAAAAGGCGTGGCTTTGCGTCGGCAAGAAGGGAGACGGGCTTGACTGGCGTGGTCGAGGAATGGAGGATGGAGAGATGCATTGAAGCTGGAGTTTAGCAGTCAAGTTGCCAATGATACATCTGGCCTTTGGCTTAAGATTCGAGAAAGAGCCACAAATACAAGCAGTTTATTAGTGATTCGAGGTGAGCAGATGGGAAACGAAGATAATCATTGCGCCCTAACGGTTCATCTGTCACCAACATAGGGTCCCCGACCGAGGCTCCTCTACCCTAGGTAGGTAGGCGCCCAAATGCGCGTATCATCTGGTGTTCATCTGGAGTTATTATTTGCTGCAGATTACTGCATCCGCTGCCGGAATGTCTCTTTGGAAGCGCACAACACGTGACAACAGCGCAGCTTACGTGATGGTGAGCGCCAGCAGCCAATCAGAATTGAGGTGTTTAATATTACGCTGGAAGGCTGCCTGGCGCGATCTTTTTCTCCACCGGCGTCTCATCAGTTGAGCCTGTAAGATCCCTGTGCCGTCATTTCCTCTCTCTCACTGGAGTCTCCTGTCACTCAACCTCGACTACTTCGCTCGCCATTTCTATTCCTCCTGCGACCGAAAATCCCTCGAAAGTCCTTCTCCATCCTCTCAAATCGCGACATTTTCTCCTGTTATCATTCCAGAAGGGACAGGCTGGCAACAGGATATTACTGTTGACGCGATCACCGGTCGAAGACACCGTACCCCTAGCCTGTCAACACTCGCCAAGACGATTCTACATACATCTATTTGTGTTCCTCGGTCTATCACCCAAAGGTCGTCGGGAACGCCCATCACCTGGCTGGAAATTTGATCATTCCTAACATTGATCGCCTCTATTGATTGATTGTTCCGGGGACTGGGTGGGCTTGGGTCCATCTAACAGGAAGAAGAAAGTTGGGCAGGCATGTTGGCCGTACGTGCAATGGACGCCTTGCCACGTTCCACCTCATTCGGTTCCGAGAGAGAGAGTCTGATGCGACATCCATCGGCCGAGGACCTTGACGCTGCTCGTCAACTTGTCTCCTCTGCTCGTGGGGAACGTGCTGCGTCACATATTGTTCATGACGGTCATGTGAGCGACACCGCGACCGAAAGTACTCGTCTGAATCGGTTGAGTCCTAGGGCTGAGTTGCATGACCTCCCACGTTCATCAAGTGAACGGCCTGAGCAGAAAGAGGATGTCAGCGGTCTCGGTCAAGTCTGCAGGTATGTGTCCCAGCACTTCCTTAAAATGTTCCTTTGCTGAGGATCGACTCGCTCATGCGCATTTGGTCGTGGACGTTTGAACTAACTATGCATGTAGCAATTGTGGCACGACGAAGACTCCCCTCTGGCGACGATCTCCAACAGGGACAACGATATGCAATGCTTGTGGTCTCTACCTGAAGACGCGCAACGCTCCAAGACCTACAAACTTCAAGCGCCCTCACCCTAGCACCGCTGCTGACAGCCCCTCTCAGACAAGCAGAACGTCACCAGCTGCAGCCACCTCCCCGGCGCCTGTACCGGCTCAGCTTCCAGGGATACCGTACCGAGTCCCAGAACATACACCGGGCTCCTGCCCTGGCGGTGGGAACTGTAATGGAGCGGGCGGCGCCGAAGGCTGCGGGGGATGTCCTGCGTACAACAACCGAGTTTCGAGGTCTACTAATGCTTCTACCTTGGTCAATCCTTCCCACAATCCACCGGAGAACGATCGATCGACCAGTTCGGGTCCTGCCACCAGTCAGTTACCAATCACCGCACCGCAGCCGCAGCCTCAAGAGTCCACAGACAACGTATCCTTGGTTGTCGCGTGTAAAAACTGCGGCACTACCGTGACTCCCCTTTGGCGTCGTGACGAGCACGGGCACCCAATATGCAACGCATGCGGTTTGTACCATAAGTTGCATGGGTCACATCGCCCTGTGCAGATGAAAAAGTCCACGATTAAGAGGCGGAAACGAGTCGTACCGGCATATCCAGACGTTCTCCGATCCGATGGCAATGCTTCGCAGAAGACAGTTTCAGCCTCTCCCGAACCGGTCTCTCCTCAGCAAGATTACCGTGGGACTACTGGCGATGGGTCGCCTGCGCCCAAGAGAAGACGACCACCCCCAACTGTGGACTACACAGGATACGTTCCTGGGCCATCCGGAGCGGATGCTCCACGTACTGCACCGCCACAGTCCGATGACTACACCGTTCAAGCGCGACTTGCCGCAGCTGCTGCAGAAGGCATGCAGCTCGACCCTTCCTTGGTCGATGCGGATCGCCGACAACAAGAACCGGCGCAGCGGCCGAGTGAGATAGCTGCACATACTCCTACTCCAACCGGCGGTGGATCCACTGCGAATGGTGATCGCGAACACTGGCGATCTGAACGTCGGGCCCAACTGATGCGGGAGGCCGAGATGATGCGGGCGGCGCTCAGGGCAAAAGAGCGCGAGATAGATGATTTAACTTGAAGAACAACACGGGATTGGTCAGGGAGATTGATGCATTGGTCCCAAGTTCGACAAGCAACTGCAATGAGGTTCGCAGAGGAAAACTGCATTTGAGATATACACATAGCGAGCAAGGCGCTGGGGCACCGGAGCATTTTACAACCCAATAGCGACCCACAGGTGTCGGGTTTTCATCACGTTGGTTCCATATGCTTGCGAGCCGCCATGTCAGACGCTTCCAAGAGAAGAAGGGAAATGTCGACTTAATATTCTAAATTTCTATTCTGCGATGGGAGAAGACACGTCTCTTGCTCCCAGCATATGAATAAGGTACAACCATGCAGTATGACAAATGTCATGCACAGTACACTGTCATTCACCTGAACGGCAGGCAAGCAAATATGCTCCACGATAGTTCCAAGTCCATCGCGCAGTATGACCCCCTCTCATGCCTCGTACCTAACAATGGATTTTGCAACCGGCGCACCCCAATCCTGTTTCGTACCAGTATGAAAGCACAAGCTGCGGCTGGGCGATCGCTCTCGTATCCTCCTCAGCCGACGTCCCAGACAGTCATACATCTAGCAAGGAGACCAGACCGCGTGGAGCTGAGTGACTGGCCCACACAAGCATTGACGCTGGCTCGTACACAGAATATCTTGTGCCGAACATGCCCAACCATCGTTGTGAGGCTTCTGGTTGCTTCACTGCCCTTCTTTAGTCAAGGAGAGCTCAACAACTCCGGACAGGCGACAGCAGACTGATCCAATGTCTTTGGTCTGGCATGACGGGTCCCTCCCTTGTGGGGTATTCCCAACTCAACCGCGTTCGGCAGGGCAGGATGCTCAGTTATCCCGTCCAAGGTGTCATCTTTTCCGGTGGCGTAATCTTGCTGTCCATCAGGCAGATCACTGTATGGAAGGTTATTGATAAGAAGGATGATACGTAGTAAGTGTACACAAGAGCCGTGGGTGAGGCACGTGGCCTGGAATGCAACATCTCGAGCCAGGTGATTTCATCGTCTTGCCCGAGACAGATAACATCGGCGGTACCGTAGCTGGGGGCAGACACAAACGTTGCTGTACCCTGCCGCCGTGAAGTGAGCATCGTGACAAACGTACTGCGTCTTCATGATCAAGCACAGACGGGGTCGCTCTTATCTCCGACTTAGAACCACAGTTTGATCAACTCCTCGCTCACGGCGTTGGGAGTCATGATCCCATTTTCCGTAATCAATGCAGAAATCAGATGCGGGGGTGTGATCTCGACCATCTCGTCTTCATCCGATAAGGTCTTGGCTTGACGTGCTGGTTTGTCCTCAGCCCGCGGATTGGGAGTGGTTGCATTGCTGGTCCCGAACCGCAGAACATCCTGCTTGACACCTAGCCGCGCCAGATCGGTCGGTCCATAGCCCAGAGGAAAATTGCGGACGAATTTGTACGATTCCACAGCAACGTAGAGGGGGATGGAAATGGATTTGGCGATCAGTGCTAGCTGATGCATGCCCAGCTCGGTGACAATGGATCCGTTTTCCAGAACGGCTGTGGCGCCGACGATGAACTGTGGAGGAGGGGCCGAGGAAGGCAGTGAAGCCAATGCAAAGGTTAACGCCTGTAAAGAGATCGTCACTGTAGGGATGGAGAGATTGTTCAGGGCCGCGATGGATTCCGAGAGGCGTTCTGTCAAGCCTGTGGCGGGTAAGATGTAGATGACGTTGAAATAGACGTTGCATTCAGCCGCGTGGGTGAGTAGGGCCTGCACGGCGCGACTGTAGCCGTACGTGATGATGGTCGAGTCTTCTCTGATGAAGGGGAGAGCATAATGTGCGATTTTGGGCCGTGCTTCGTTGGCCCGCTTGACGAACAAGGATGAATTGCTGAGAATGTGATGACGGAGGGTGGTGAAGTCGGAATTGGCAAGTGAGGATGGACGCTGTTGAAATGAGCTCACTAGATACCGCTGGAACAGTTCCGTCCCAGCTGATAACGGGATAGGGTTACGCTGGGACGCGAGTAGTTTGCTCGAATGTGTCGATAATAAGGCCAGCGTTTCGGAGATGGTGGTAAGTGGCGTGCTGGCGAGCAGTGAAATCAGCGATTCTATCGCCGCGATCGGGGGTGTAATGGTCGGATCACAGCTGATTAAGTCATTGTAGAAGGCGACGATGTCGAAGTCCGTCGAGGGGAGATGGATCGGATGTCGGCTTAGGGGTGGTGGGTGGTGTTGAGAGAGAGGCTGGAGAAGTAGACATGTCAGAGGCCCGTTCATCAGAAGATAATTGCATCAGCGTTGTAAAAAAGAGACGAGTTATGGTATCCCATATCGAAGTCCATGAGAAGTCACCCATATTTTGAGAACACACCAGGCGGGCGGGCTTTGACTCATACGGCGGGTGAGGGGAGAAAAAGTCATGACTTACAGGAAGCCATCTGGTGAAGCTCAGTCTTTTAGGTGCTCAGGATTTGGGTTGACCAATACGCTCCAAACATGTGGTCGACTGATATTGGCCGATGACAGGCCTCTACAAGCTGTGTGGTTGATTCGAGACAGAGCGAGCGTGTATGTGCCTGGACTTGCGATGAGAATCAAACGCTCATGTCGAGAGCCTCGTGGGACGAGCTTGGCACCAGGGAGTTTGATATACGGAGGAGTGTTGAGTGCAAGATACACAATTTATACTGCCGCGTATAGAAGCCAGTAGTGCACTTTTTTGTCACGTGTAAATACCCACCATGCCGTTTCCAGGGCGACGTCAACAACTCCATACCGCTAGACGAATCTCTAAACATACGGAAAGCGATGCTGATCTTGTCGCATGCACCATCGACTTAATCGCATCGAGGGAGGTGTTGCATATCTACACAGAACAAAAGCCGTCAACATGACTCAACAATACCGTACTTCGCAGCAGCAACAGGGCCGCGTCAAGAAGAAGGAAGAGGATCCCGCCGATTTCATGCGCCTGGTCTGTCGTGCTTCGCCCTTGATTATGGATGAGGGAACTGACGTGTCTACAGTCTGAACGCGAAATCGCATCATGTATCAGCGAGATGGGAATCCCCTTCCAACCTTCCGACCTCATGAAGCCCAACCCCCAAGTTATCCAAATGGTCTTCGAACACCTTGGCGAGCTTGTTATGAACGCGACCAGACAAGCTCTTGACCCCGCCATGCGCGCAGCGGCTGAAGATGTGTGCGCCGAATTTCCAGAGCTCGTTCCGGTCGAAACAAGGCTTCTTATGGGCTTCTTCATCCAGCTGCGAACGATGCTAGAGCAGTGCGGAATCAATGATTTCTCCTTCAGCGACCTTGTACGGCCGACTCACGACCGCTTAGTCAAGATCTTTTCATACACCATCAACTTTGTCCGGTTTCGAGAGACGCATACAAGTGTGATAGATGAGAACTTTAATAAAGCAGAAAGCACCAAGGCCAGGATCGAGACGCTCTACGCGGAAAACCAGGACATGGAGCAGAGGCTAGAGGAAATGAAACACAATAGGAAAGCGATGGAGGCGGCTGTCAAGGAAAAGATGCGCCGAAATGATGAACTCAAAGCTCGTTTGCTAGAACTGCGTAAGGGGCAGGAAAGGGTTGCAGAGCAACTTGAACGAGCAAAAGCCGAAAAGACAAGAGCACAGGCGACTTTGGAAGAGAAGACTGAAAGACTTGTGAAAGCACGGCAAGAGAGCGAGAAGCTCAGGCCATACGTGCTGCAGAGCCCGGCCGCCTTGCAGAAAGCCTTAACAGAGTTATCCGACAACCTGATGCGAGAAAAGAGCCAGATTGATCTGCTCGAACGACGAGGTCGGGCTCTCCAAACCTCAGGTGACAGCTTCGGTGTGGTGCAAAATGACGTTCAGGCCTGCGTCAAGGCCTTGGAGGAGATCGCCGTAGAACTGCAAAAGGAGGAAGAAGAAGATGCAAAGGCAGCAAAGAACCGAGACGCCCTGGCCGAGCGAGGCAACAATGTTCGAGAGGTTGAACAGAATGAAAAGCTTCTCCAAAGGCAGCTCAAGAAATGGGAGGAACGTACCGAAGAACTGCGGCGAAAGCACAAAGACCGAGACGAAGCCAACAAGGCCAAGATGGATGAGCTACGAGACATCCAAAAACAGCTTCGAGACGAGAGAGCTGACAAGGGGCGAGAGATGGAGAGACGGAGAGTGCGGATCGAACAGACCGAGAAAAAGGTAAGCTTGCTTTTGCTCGGAGCTCATGACCTTGAGAGACACGCTAACCGTTGCAGATGGCGGATCTCAAGGACAACATCGAAAACGAAGTCCACTCTGCCCACGAGGAGTACTTGAAACTCGAGTCGCATATCAAATTGTACATTACGGAGATGGAGCAAAGCATATAACCTGACGCTGAAGCATCACGACGACATGACGGAGTTGGCGGTTTGGTCAGAGATACCCCGAGGCTTCATTTGCGCTACAGGCACTACATATTGATGTGTACATTGGATAGGCGAGCAATGTCAGTTTCTTCCTTCACAAAACCATTTGATCGCCCGACTCTGCACGTTCGTGGACATGCGACCCCGGCTCAATCTCTCTGCCTTCGTATATAGGCCGCCGGATTTGAAACCATCTTGAGGCGATGGCCCTCACGGAAATAGACCGTCGACCCCAGCTGGTACCTCCCTCTCCTATCTTGATAGCTCCACTGAGAAGTTGGGCCTCAGCCTGCCATAAAACTGGCCCACGGCCGGGGTCCGAGGGATCTTGAATGTCCTTGCATTCGACAAGTTCCAGCTGCCGGTTAGCCCTATGCGCTGCAGCGACTGCAGTCGCGAGAGTCTGCGAAAGCCCTTGCAGAGTAAACTCAGAGGTACCATGATGCGCTGCCAGAAGGTCCAGGATGACTATGCGGCCACCGACAGAGGCATGCACAGGTAACGAGCTTGGGACCGTCCTCGGGTTATAACTGGAGAGATAGCCTCGTAGAACCGTGGTGGTCGGGCAGAAAACGAGGTTGCAGAACCGGCTCGTACTCAACAATTGCAGAGTTGGTGTCAAGAGTTGGTAGTTGCGTGTTGCAGGCCGTGTCTCCTCCTCTTGTCTGGCGGTGCCATCCTGAGGCTCGTTGGTCGTCGCCGGCTCGTCCTGGTATTGGTTTGCTTGAGCCAGGAGCTGAGCCAGGAGCTGAGCCAGGAGCTGAGCCAGGAATGCTTCTCGGGTCGCGCATATGATCAGGACTGTTTGAGTAGGTTCAGTCGCTTTGACGATATCCTCCAGTAGGTCAAGCGCATATTCATAATGAGTGTTGATGTGATTCATACAAGCGGCATAATGAAGGTCCCTGCTTGAATCGTTGCTGCAGCCATCGGTAAGTACCAAAGCGTCAATGTTGTGATATCACGTACATGCTGTGGTTAGGTGCGATGATAGCCGCAGCCTGACATGTGACTCCGAGTATCAGAATTCCAGTCACGTGCAAGGCTGAGACTTGGCAGAGCCGAAGCACAGTGACCTCCCTCTCTTCGGATCATGATGCACTCCGCTCGATAGTTCTTGAACTGGGCTTTACCATACCTACTATGATGTTCACCTGTGGTGGAGGAAAGCTGTTCAATAGACAACTCTAATACCACCTCCAACCTAAGGGATGGTGTTCACATTACCTCAGCCTGTCCCACGTCACTACCTGAGGTGGCACAACTAAACACGGTTACACAAGACTACCCGCCGAACATAATCAAGATGGAATCAGTGTCCCGTATCTCGTCCTTGATGGACCCGGGTAAGTCAAGATGGACGCATCATGGCTACAGTATCCTGACCCAAACCAAGCACGAGACTTGACGGTGGAAGCCTCCCTGGCGTTGGGTCTCGCCAGGGGCGTGAGAGGAGGAGGGTCATCAGGCCGAACGATCCCATTCGCAAAGCTCAAGGCCCTCCTAGACAGTCGGAGTGACCGGGAACTCCTCGAGGGCTTGAGGAAAGTGATATCTGTACGTATCCTTCCAAGGGCTGCTGCTCGACGCTGACTGGGTCCAGATGATATACCAAAACAAACCATGTCTGCCATATTTCTCGTCAGTGGTCAAGAACGTCGCCAATCCAAATCTCGAGGTCAAGAAGCTCGTTTATATCTACCTGCTTCACTACGCCGAAGCTGACCCTGACTTGGCACTTCTTTCGGTGAACGCCATCCAGAAATCCCTCTCAGACCAGAATCCACAGGTGCGTGCGCTCGCCTTACGCACGATGTCGGGGATGAGAGTCCCTGTAATCAGTCAGATCGTCTCTCTAGCTATCAAGCGTGGTGTTGGCGACATGAGTCCCCATGTCCGGAAGGCCGCCGCCCTTGCTATTCCGAAGTGTTATAACCTGGATCCTAATACGCTGCCTCAACTTCTCGACTATCTCTCTATACTTCTTGGCGACAAACAATATTTCGTGGTTGGTCCGGCCGTTCAAGCGTTCTTGGAGATATGCCCCGGCCGTATCGACCTCATCCACAAGCATTACAGGAGTCTTGTGAAGAAACTTGTTGATATGGATGAATGGAGTCAGCTAGCCACCTTGAGGCTTCTTCTTTTCTACAGCCGACGTTGCTTTCCTAGAAAAACTCGAAAAGTGACCAAGGTCAACAAGAAAGGGTTCTACGAGGACGAGCCAGATGAGACTGTCGTGACGGACGAGGTCATCCAGGTTCTAGATCCAGATTTGGAACTCTTTCTGAACGCCTGTAGACCTCTCCTCCAAAGTCGAAGCTCGGCTGTCATTACGTCTGTCACAAGCTGCTTTCTATATCTGGGTACGCCAGAATACCTTGAGGAAGCTGTCGGTCCCCTTGTTGGGCTCTTGCGCGGCCCGCCGGAGGTGGAGGAAGTGGCACTGTGCAACATTGTTCTGGTGTCACTATCGGCGCCACATCTTTTCGTGCGGCATGCATCCCATTTCTTCCTTCGGGCACATGATTCGCCGCAAATATGGAAGTTAAAGATTGAACTTCTGACTCTGATATTTCCACATGCGGCACTGCATCTTAAATCCATCATTCTGAGCGAACTGGAGCACTTTTCTCACACCTCCGATATGGAACTTATCCGTGAGTCGGTACGAGCGATTGGACGATGTGCGCAATCGGACCCCGCGAACGCTCATCGATGTTTCCGCGTTCTCCTCAACCAAATATCCAGCTTTGACAATGTTCTTGTGTCTGAAGTGCTCACGGTGGTGCGTCATCTCATCCAACAAGACCCGGCGTCTCACCGGAAGACCGTCGTGCGACTGGCAAGGAATCTTGACAGGACTAGCAGTCCTGAAGCTAGAGCTACAATCATCTGGCTGGTGGGCGAATTTGCCAACCTCGACCCTGACAACAACATCGCACCAGACGTACTGCGGATCCTCGCCAAAGGCTTTGCCGACGAAAGCGAGCCTGCAAAGCAACAAATTGTCCTGTTGGCGGCGAAAGTTTATCTATTGTTCCTGCAAAGGCAGGGCACTGCCTTCCCGACTGAGAATAACAATGATGAAGAATCAGAGGGGGTTGTGGCGCAAAACTCAGAAAGTTTGACAGTCGTCGACCATCCAATTACTAAGTTGTGGAACTATGTTCAGCTGCTGGCTCGGTATGATGTATCCTACGATCTTCGTGATCGAGCCCGGCTCTTCAAGGCACTCCTCGCGAATCCTTCTTCAACTCAACTTGCCTCTCTTCTCCTCCTTGCCCCCAAACCAGTGCCGCACTCCCCATCTCCGTCGGAGAGCAGGAAGGGGCTGGTGCTCGGTAGCACCACCCTGGTTCTTGGCAAAGATGTGGCCGGAGTCCTTGGACTGCCTGGGTATCAGGTATTGCCCGATTGGGTGGAAGAGGGGGCACGAGCCGGACCCGAAGCTCAGGGATTCATTAGACGGTGGAGAGAAAAGAAGAGTACGTTCCGCTTGGCTCCAGGAAGGCGACGACGGTGGCAGCCAGTCGAAGACTGGACGAGGCGGTCAAGGAGCAGGGTCTGGAGAAGGTCGTGGCTGCAGGGTCGACGAGAGCACACGGAAAGCCGAGGACTTTGGATGATTGGTTGGCTGAAAGTGAAGAGGAAGAAGAAGAGACGGAGGACGAGGAGAGCGAACTTGAAGAGACCGCTGATGAGGAAAGCGAGGAAGGTGAAACTGATGAAGGAGAGAGCGACGAGGAGGAGGAGGAGGAGGAGGAGGAGGAGGAGGTAGCCATGAGGAAAGGCCTTATGAGTAAAGCCTAGTACCCTCACTGTCAGACAAGACTTGCGACCCTGTCCGTTGTAAATTCTTGTTCCTTTTACTTTAACAAGGTCCCTGAGGAAAGCCCGACCATATGGCTTGAACGTATGGTCGATGGCATGATGCCCCGAATGCATGGCTCCTCCATCTAACCTTTCAGCCACCCATCATAGGTGGACTACTCGTGAAGGAGCGGGCATACCCTGCCTCCTTTATATTTCCTCCCGAAGAGATCTGCCTATCAAGCAAGAGAATCGATTCCCTCCAGTTCTTCCGGCGAGGCTGCAGTGGTTGATGTCGTTCTCAAGGTCCAATAGAAAGCCATTATATAAGCCACCTTGATGCTACACTAACCTTATATGGACTAGCGGCATAGAGCCTCGGGCAACGTCTTTCTTCTATATCATGCATCAGGCTCAACATTCCTTCCGCATTCCAATGTTGTTTCGCGCAGCACTGACCATACTCACGCGATGCACAGGATAAGCTATGTTCTAAACTCAGGTAGGGACCGGCGGCGGCACCTGCGCGTGGTCCAGCGCCGTCCGCCGCGTCGACGACGCTTCTATGTTCCCCCCATACATTCCTTTACCCACCCAGCGTCACCTAGCTCACGCGTACGAGCTGAAATGCTCGGCTTATCCTTGTCTTTGTTACAGCAAGCCCAGTCGATTCATCCTCGTAGCATGGAACATGGACAAGTCTGCCCGGGAACTACGTGCGCTCAGGAGGTCTCGTGGCGCCAACCATGAGGGCTCGGACAAGAAACAAAACATATCGCCTGGCCGCGTCCGGATTCGTGTGCAATTAGCTTCTCCAACGCTCAGCTCTGCAAATGGCGGTCCCGACAACGCTCAACACAACCAGTTCTTGTCTCCAGATGCCGCCAGATCAATGAGACCTTCCACTGGCCTCGTCTTTGCATCACAAGCTACGCCCACTGAAGGCATTGGAGACCTTCCCATCACAGCCCACGGTCATAGAGAGTTGCATTCCGGACCCATAGCTGGCTTTCCATCCCAAAGGCACGACTTTAGCCTCTCCCAGACAAGGCGCCGCAATCCGTCTCGAGCCTTGAGGACGACTAGCGAGCTTTCGGTCGCGAAGGGAGCTCGAGAGGAATCTGGCCGGAAGCTATCGTGTCACGACTCCCCAGGTGCTAGCGCTAAGTACCGCGCCCGACATGGGCATTTCTTCGCTATACTGGATAAAGGCGTCCGGCCCCTCGTCCAAGGCAAGGCTGGGGAGTTTACACGTCTAATCCTCTTGGTGTTGTGCTTAGCATTGTTCATACCTGCACAGAGATGGCTAAGCAGTGTACGTCCCCCGTGGGCCGACACTTATGTTTTACTAGCCGACCTAAGCCATTCAATTGTGGCATCAATTCCAAGAATGAGGCCCATATCTCATGGGCACATCGACACGGCGAAAGACTCCATAGTCGACTCCAGCCTCGTTCTCCTCCCACCCCTCGGCGCCCTAGGGCCTCTCAGGTTACCCAGGGACTCTCCCGTGTCGAATGACATGCTCTGCCAGGATCCGGCGGGTCTAGCAGCAGCATACTGGCTGGGCTACTCATGTACTTCAGCCACGCCGAGCGTATCTCAAGCACTTAGACTCATCGCTGCCGAAATCCGAGGCTGGATCCCCACAGCGCAGGTGGTCGCGTCGTATCAATTTCCACTCCGATGGGCACAATTACATCTCCGCGGCAGATGGAGGCTTGAGCAAGACGACATCGACTTCCCCCACAAAGCTGAAGTCATCGACTCGTTCCGAAACTACAGCGACTACCTGGCAAACGGCACTGCAGCCGTCGAGAAGGTCACGATTGCTCCAAGAATATTCTATTCGTCACAGTACTTCGACTTTGTGCTAAAAGGCATGCAGCAAACCGTCCAAAACACCAAGAATAGTACCAGGGTCTCGTGGTCCAAGGCATACAAAATCGCCAAAGCGTTCCACCATCATCTCGGCCAGTTCGACCCTTGGCTTGCCGACGTCATCCTGGACCTCGAGAAATGCCGACACGCCTTGCACGAGGCTCATATCTACGGCTACCACTACAATTTCCGCGTCGCGGCTGCTCGCCAGGCCGTTCAAAAGCAACGCGAGGGCTCCGATAACTTCAAAAGAAAACTGCACGGCACCGCGCTCGACGACGAAGAGATGTTGCTCGTGCCCTTCCAATTCCAAATCGACAAGGTTCTGCCGCGCCTCGAAGCCACTATTGCCCGGCTGGAACACCTGCGGACCGTTCTGGCCGATGCCAGGTTTTCTCTGTTCCGCGCGAATCGCTTCTCCTATGTTTCGGAGCTGAAGGAGATCGTGGCCGCGCTGCTGGACATCAACGCGGCCTTCTACGAGGCGAATCTCGCAATCCTCAGTTATCGCGAACAGGAAGTCATCCGCTACGAAGCTAGTCTGTACGCCTTCGTCAGAACAGGCACGTATCCGCTTCCCACACATGTGCCGTGATGTGATGGGCAGAAGAAGAGGTGGAAGATTGTAGGAATAGACACCTCGATGAGATCTACTAGGCCGACGTGGAAATCTCTTATCTGTGATACTGGGTGTCGTATTTGTGTTTTTTATCTCCTTATCCTGGCCGTAGTTGACCGGTCATCTTACTCTTTATACTATTCATGAGACCCGCCGGCTCCCAGATGTACGATCCTTCATGGCATGTTTTTGAATACTAGCAGCTTCTTTGTCTTGTGTTAATCCGGAGGCTTATTCTCCACTCCGTATCCGAGCAAATATCGATATTATATTGGCGAACAGAGAGACTCATGCTCTCTTGTTCCCCTCGTAGATAGTTGAAAACGAAAGCTGGATCATCTCCCATGGGTCTGTGGCTTGGCAGTGTCCGAAGGTTGGCTTCCGAATGGACTGGGGATATTGCCTCGCTGTTCTGTGTACGCTTCGCTTCATGTCTTGGTGGAGAGTACATCACGTTCATGTTCTTCATATACACGATTCTCATTTCGTGAAGATTCCGAGCACCGCAAGAATTGCCATCTGCATGTACTGCCAGGAGGGACATTCCGTTGAGTTTGGTGTGGCCGCGTAGGGTCGATGGCCGGGTGACTGAGGACCTCATTGTCCTCACCGCAGTCAGCACTCAAGATCCTAGCCCGATCCAACTCGTAGTGGTTTGGCTGTGTACTTGATAGGAGTGGAACGTCGAATATGTAGTAACTGACTTCCTCGGTGGTATCCTATCTGGTGCACTCGGCTGCCCAGCAGATGGTTTCGTCCATTCCTGGTCCGCAACAGCTTTCCGGGAGCCCTTGCAATGTAGAACGACCCATTCTCGGTTTAGGCAGGCCTCTGATACCCTGGGGGGTCCCCTGACACTGCTCACGTGTTTTGTTGAACGGCAGAGCGTATAATCCGCGCTCGATCTGAATCCACGACGGGAGATTGACTTGGAATCATGCGCCCCTTTCTTCAATCCCCTACCATGGCTCTGACTCTTTCAATCCTCAAGACGGCCTTTTCCAATCTATCCAGCCTCTTCCTCTTCTCCACGTCTCTCTGCTCCAGCACCTTGACCCTCTCCTCCAACTTGGCCCTAGCCTTGCGCTCGGTGGCTACCATCTCATTCGCCTGGCCGAACAACTGGGCCGTCAGATCTTCTAGTTCCGACTGTGCCTGGGACAGGTTCGACTCGGCGCGCAACCGCAGCGTACGCTCTTCTTCCAGCGAACTTTGGAGCGATGACATAGTGATGACCTGGCTATCAGACTGGGTGGACTGCAGACTAGGAGCGGAACGATTGCCAGCGCTGGAGAAAGGCATTTTCGGCGGAGACAGCGCGTTGGTGCCGTAGGCAGCATTGTTTTGCGGGAATGTCCCCGTCGCAGGCGTCACTGGGAGGTTCCCAGAACTGGATTCCTTCCTGCGACCTGGTAAAAGGGCGCTGAGGCTCGCCAGTCTCGACGGCGGGTGTTGGCCGGGCGCAACGGCTGGGCCAGGTCCTTCGAGCGCCACCGTGACTGCCGTCGCTTGCGCCTGTTGCTGGGACCGCTCGCATGCTTCTCTCAGGTATCGGATCTCGTCTTCATAGTCGGCGAGCTTGTCGACTGCCGCCGCGGCTTTTGAATTCAATAGTTTCACTTGCGCTTCGAGCTCAAGGATGCGACGGTGGGCTTCGCTGGATTCGCTGGAAGAGTCGATAGGGAAAGGCAGGTGGTAACCGCAGGAGGGACACGAGGACGAGGCGAGGGCAGCGGCATTGGCGTACGAGGTTGTTGAAGAGTCATAAGGGGCAGACATGGCCGTGCTACTGAGGATGAGCGTCGATGTTGCCATGGCCCATGTTCAAGAATGCGAAGAGAGGAAGAATCGACCCCGTCGCCGCGTATTTGCAGTAGTGGAAGCTTTTCGAAGTCTTCAGAGTGAATTGCTAGTCGCCGGCGTGCAGGGTTAAGAATAGACACTTATATCACCGGGTCAGTAACGCCTCCACGCAGCCATTGGTACGGCGAGGTGATCTTGTCGTTGGCGGGCGCCTGCGGCTGGCAAAAACCAAGGATGCAGCCCTGGTCCAATTAATATATGAAAGTTGCCGGCAAGCGAACAACGCGGATCACAATCTCACGGCGCGTGGCCGCCCGCTGTAGCACAGACGATTTACGCTTCTTTGAAGGGCGATGACCGCTCTGAACAGGGACTCAACGTATGAGAAGAAACGACGGACATTAGATTCTGTCACTTGAATTGTTTCGGCGGCTGTCAAACGAGAGTGAAATCGAGTAATAGGCGAGTTTCTTCCGGTGCCAGCCTCGTCGTCACGTGAAGGGGGGATTCCACATTCCTCAACCATACAAAGTGGATAGTAGATGGAAAATATTGTAAATACTGTGTAGATTCGAGATTCATCCAGGCATCGCCGCTCCCTCCGATACAGCGCACAGGTCGCCAGCTCTGTGCCCATCTCGGCCCGTGTTGCCCAGATCTCAATGGCCGTCCTTGCATGCCGATCACCTTTGTAGCACCTTATGGTCAACCCATGGAACACGCACACGGATGCTTGTATATGCCCTCCTAGGTGCCCTCCACCCTGGTCCTCCGTGCTGATGAACTTCAGGCGGTGTCCGCAGCCATCGCCGTTGGCTTAGAATCTGAGGTTTGAGAACGATTGCACTGGTACAAGAACTCGGTCCGGCAGCAGGGTTCATGTGCTTTGATCTGAGCACCTGTTTCGAGACGATGCCGTCACTCCTGGGATGAACGAAAGTTTCCGGCGTGAGAAAGTCGGCCTCTATAGACTCCTAACAGGAACAAATCGATCGATCGAGCCCCATGACCGGCAAGCTCAAGCGAACCCGTCTTCCTGCGTAGCCTACTCCTAGTTTCCAGATCTTCACAATGGCAAAAAGCATTTCAACATTAGGTATCTCAAACAACGAAGACTTCGGCAGGGGAGATGCGTCTCGTCGACAACCTCCGAAACCGGTCAAAAGAAGTAAGGAATTGCAGCACTGCAGCAGTTAGCGACAAAACATTACTTGAATAGAGAGAGAGAGAGAGATGGGAGCTTACGCGATAGCCAACGTGGCGGTCAAACCCAGGACTGCCCTGTTTCTCACCTTCTCCCTCTTCAGCTTTTCCTCCAGGACCCGAGCCTTCTTTGTCGGCTGTATGGGCAACTCGGCGTCCACATCAGATGGTTCAGGTTCGGGAGCTTTCCGCTTCTTCGAGATCTTGGGAGAGCCTTCCAAGGTTTTGGCTTCTGCGACCATCTTCCGGGCAGTCTCCAGCATCTTTTCAGGATCCTCAGGCAGAGACAATTCAGGTGAACCGGGTGGCATTTCTACCGTCACATTCGTATGAGTAGTCTCGGTGTTCCCATCCACCTCAACTGACTGATCCACTTGAACCTTGACTTTGTCTTCGTCAGAGGTCGATTCGGCTGGGGGCTCAGGCGAGTCCAGCTTCGTGTCCGAGTGAGCGATGGATGCAGCATCGTCCAACGCCGACTGCAGAGTCGCGCTTGCAGCATTTGCATTGGCGATGTTCGCCTCCTTCTGCGCTTTTGTTTGTCGCTTTCGTGGCGAAGCTTTTGCCTTCACTGAATTCTCTATCTTGCTCGGCGAGACCGACCGGGTGGCTCTTGAACGAGGGGTCTTGGTAGGTGGTGGTAATTTGGTCTTTCCAGCCGGTAACTCAAACTTCGGAGGCGCATTAATGGGCTTTTTGGAACTCGAGTGTGCTTGAGAGATTTCGGCTGGGTCGAGCAGCGCGCGAATCCATTCCGTCAGACCATAATCCTCAGCCAGTTCGAGGGCTATCGCGCATTGTCAGCAAGGATCGTTTGACCTGTCAAAGGAGGAGCCTACCGAACTCCGGAGTCACCCAGACATTGCCTGCTACTTCGTCCTGGCTAGTGGCATCAAGACTCTTAAGATAGTCGCGCTCTTCCTTTTCTTCGGCATGAGCTGCCCACGGAAATGCGATCTTGAACATGCCAGTAGCGCTCACGAAACCGTCTTTGCTTCTTCTCTGCGATAATGTCAGACTTGATCGGCCTTTTCCTTAGACGACTGCCACCATACCATGAGGAAGTATCCTTCCGGAGGGGGTTGATTCTGTTGATTGGAAAAGATTTCGGAACCAGCGAGGTCGTCTGGCAAAGGAGCGCGAAGATGTGCATATTCGAAAGGACCCAGGTTTTCGGCCTTTGTCGCGTTCGAAGTCCCTACTTGGCCAGGCTTCACTGTGAGCTTTGTCTTCCCGAGCCGCCTTCGGCTGAGCAGCTCTTCATCTGCTTGGATGTCAGTTCCAACCATACATTGTATCCGCATCATGCGCTTTCTTACAAGACGGCGCCGCGCCAGGCGCAACCAACGGATTCCGTTTCTCTGGCAAGGACCGCATGACTTTCCGGGTGGATGGGTTTAGCCGCGATGAAGGAGAAGAAGCTCGAGGGCTTGTAGTCTGAACGTCCAAAGAGATACCTTGTCGCACAAGGTGGAATGAGTGGACTATGACGTTGCAACAACTGTGATGTCGACGCGCGCAGTCTAGCAGATGGATGCGAAGAGGGCGATAGTAAGAGGGTTCGCGGTGTAGGCGGTAGAGGGATTGCGGGCGACGCGACCAAGGAGAGTGATAACGAAGAAAATGGGACCGTGACCGGGGAGGGGAGGACGAGGAAGTGATTAGACTGAAGACGAAGAATACCTCCGTCACCTGTCTACTACTGGCGTCGGTTAGAAGTCGATTAGAGGTGGCAGGGAGAAAAGGGAATTGATGGAGCGGCGGGAGCTGGGGGAAGATGAGGTCAACTGGGTTGGTGGTTGGTTGGAGGGAGACGGATTCCCGCTAACCACTACCTACCTGGGTACGTGCCACAGTAAGGTACCTACGCACCTACGTAGCATACTTTGCACCTAACATTTAGGCACTACCGCCTAAAGCGTTAACAATAGTGTACTATAGTAGGTGGTTCATTAGGCACTATCACAGCTATGCCCTTATTGGGAGGGAGCCTTGACCTCCTGCCCCGAGCGACGTCCGCCTCTTAAGTCATTATCACTATTCACGCGAAATACAGTTATTGTAGGTGACGGGGCTGGGCAATTTGACAGGTGAGGCTGATGAGTCTAGAAGCGAACCCATCCCTTACGCTGCATCAACTGAGGTATTCTCAAGCCCCCAGTCAGAAATCCTTTGTATGGAGGCAAAGTGAAGTGTATATCTGTGTCAGGTAGATGCCATGGATTTATATGACCGTACATTGACGAGTCTCACATTCGATCATATCTCGGCGTCTTTGTTCCTCTTCGCCCCTAACAGATTCTTCACCTTCTCGTCCTCCTTCTCATCGCCAATGTCGAGCACCTCGTCACCGCGATACTCCCAACTGCCAATATCTCTGGGCCCTTCCATGCCATCCGGCGGTAAGGCCCATTGAGGCACAGGGCTGCGATAACTCCAACTTCCAGCTACATCTGCATAGGCCAGTGCGTGGAGGTATATCCCAAGTTCGTGAGGCCCAGGGTCTGAGTACAATGGCGTGTCGCACACGGGACATTTCTCTCCTGTCATTTTCTCCCCTTTCCGCTTGTTATAGTCGGCCACCATCTGGTCGTGAGCTTTCACAAATTCGCCATACTGCGGCTCATCGTACATTGCGTTCTCGCCGGGCTTTGCAAGTGATCCGGCGTGCAGAGTACCTGCCGGCAAAGGTTTGAAGTGCGGATCTGCCTGCGGTGAGGGGCCTGACGTTGATTCATCCAACCTGGCCGCGTCCGAAACTGTCATCTGCTGAGTCTGATTGACCATCTTGGCCAGCCGCTCCTGCTCGTACGAGACCGAATCCGAAACCTCAGTTTTGCCTACTTGTTTCAATCTCGCAATGATCTCCTCGTCGTTCTCGCCAGTTGATTCATGCCGTGCCAAGCTCGGCCCAAAGACAGCTCTGTTGCTGTAAATAGGGTCGTTGGTGATCGGGTGTCCAAGGAATTGTAGATGGACGCGGATTTGATGCGTGCGGCCAGTGAGAGGCAGACAGTGAACGATGCTGTATCCTTCATCTTCGGAACCAGAGACAGCCGGCGCGGGTTGGGCCACCTTTTCGTCGACGAGTGCGCTCTTGGGGCCTTGTTCACCGGTGGTCTTTATTGGCTTCTGGGGATAGTATGCCAACCGCCGAAACAGTGTCTTTGCCGACTTTCCACTGGCTCTAGCCCGGTTGAGGCCAAGGATCGGGCTGATTTGCAGAATGCTTTCTTCACACTTGACCACGCCGCCACGCATCGGGTCACCGTCCCAGCCATCTCCGTCTGGGAATCTACCCTTGACTCTTGCAACGTACTCTTTGCGAACCGTCCGTCCACGTAGTTTCTCACTGATCATTTCCGCCTCCCTGCTGGTTTTCCCTATAAACATGACACCACTGGTCAGACGATCCAATCGATTGCAGGGTAGAGGTTTGAACGCGAAGTGCCGTTCCGCTTTCATGATCTCGACAACCGAGTTGTAGTTGTAGCGACCGGCGGGATGAACAGGTACCCCTGCGGGTTTGTCAATTACGATCATCTCGTCTGTCTCGTGGATGACTCGAATCGGTTGTGCAGTAACGGGAGGCTCGTGTCTGTGCAGGGTATGTGAGATGACGTCCCCGTTCTTGACAACGGCATGGATATCGCGACATGGTTTCCCATTTACCGCTATCTGCCCTGTTTCAATCGCGTTCTTATAGTATTCGCGCGTCCGGTCGCGAAACTCGGATGCGAAAATGTCGAGCATCTCCCGTCCACGCCATCGCTGCTTGCAAAACGTGTTGTAGGTGAAATGATAAGGTGCAACTCGTCGTAGGCCGTTTTCGAGGTAGTAGGGCCGAGGCCATGGATCGCAAGGGGTTACAATAGTTGAAGGAGGCTCTTCAAAGGGTTTTCTGTCATCGGAGAACGACTTGGGCTTGATGTCGGTTGTGGTCAAAGCCATGCTCGGGGTGGGATACCGGCCGCGCTTTGCCAGGTAGGCAAGCACACGCGGTGAGGGAGCCAGGGGTGCTTCGCTGGCGCTCCCGGAATATGCTGGCTGTGTTACTGACGACTAACCAGCTCGTAGAAAACGATTGTTTGTATTCCGTCGCGGGCCATATTTTTTGCACCGAAAAATCCATGTACCCACGATTTATTATTTTATTATACGGTAGCCACCTAGTACAGAAAGGCAATCGCTCAGATTAGCCGCGGCACCGGAATTTGGGTGCCACCACCAACCTCCAGTGCTTCTTTCTTTACCCAGCATGGCTGTCTTTCTTTGTGCATAACAGAACACAATGTTGGGCTTGGATATCGCTTCGAAGCGGAGGAGAAATCCCAACGACTATCCCTATCATCTCGACTACAGGACTCGCTGGTTCGTCTCGGTGCTTATTGGCCCAGCAAGCATGCTGACTATCAGACAGGTCGGACAATGATGTCTACAATCATATGAACAACAGCATATATTCCTTCTTAATTGACTCTATAGTCAATGCGTACCTGATCGAAAAGTGTGGCCTTGAGCCTACGACATCGAAGCAAGTCGGCCTGGTGGTTAGCACGTATTGTGACTACTTTGGGTCTGTTGGGTATCCTTCAGTATTGGATTTGGGTTTGCGAGTAGTCAAATTGGGCAAGTCTAGTGTCATGTACGAAGTGGGAGTCTTTGAACAAGGCAATAGCGAAGTGAAGGCCGTGGGAGGCTCGGTCCATGTTTTCGTCGACTCCGAAGGGCGGCGACCGGCCAAAGATGGTATGGAGCCTCGTTTAAGGGAAGGGCTGAGCCAGATCCTGGAGAGGGGAAGAGAAGCGCCCAAATTATGACCCGAACAAATCTGATTTGGCTGAAATGGTATCGATTTTGTTCTTTTGCTCTCATGTTGACGGCATGGTCCGTACCATCCCCATCACCGGGTTTTAAACCGCAAAACGGCGGTTTAGTCCATTCTTGCGCACCATAAAACCATCCGGATTTAGCGCAATGAACCCTTCATTGAATCATTGTCTAGCACAACCACAACTTCCAGCACCCATATCGAAGCCTCAAGCTTATGATTCGGTGGTGATCTTGGCCTTAGGGTTGGTGACCTTGACGCCCAGGGCCTTCGCCTTGGCAACGATCTCAACTCGCTTTCTTGAGGAAACAGCAGACGCAATCTCGGCGGCATAGGTTCGGTTGTGCATGAGGAGAATATCAACATCTCGGGGGTTGTGGACGAGGAAAGCCTTGTGGCCCGAGGGCATCAGGTGTCGAGTCTTCTTGTTCGAGCCATAACCAATCTGTGAATTGCCTTGTCAGCAAACTATTCCTTTTCCCGACCTCCAATGCTTCTCTGGGTGTGTTCGATTGTATGGCCCTCGTGCGACCCAAATATTGATCGAAACTCGGGAGCATTCCACATACCGATGGCATGACCATCTGGCCCTTAAACCGTCTTCGAACTCGGTTGTCGATACCCTTTGGTTTTCTCCATGCTGAAGGCACACACTTGAATGTGTCGGACTGATGTCTGTGCCACTTCTTGGGGTGCTTCTTGATGATCGGAACGTGCTTCTTTGCGGAAACCATCTGCGCAACGGTTAGCAATGAAGTAGAAACCTCTTGGGTGAATATTCGGACCTTGTCGGGTGTTTGCCGTGGCGCTTGAAGCAGATACAAGAGGTGGTGGTGGAAGTCGTTGTCTCCTCCAAGTCGCACTTCGCAGACGCTCAATTTCTGCGCCAAGAGTTCCAAATTTGTGGGCGACTGAGAAAGTGCACTAACCCACTTAGGGAATAGCCTGAATTCCTGATCATAGCCTTGACTGAGAACTGGAGGCCTACATTCATCTTCTACTACTACCTGCGATCGGGCCTAGCAAAATACCACAGTTCAATTCTTTTGAAGTTCAGGTCATCGCACAAGGCCTGTCATCGATATATGCTCCTACAATTCCTGATGCTCTAATTTGATCGGTACACCGCCCTGCTCTCCACTGCGAAGCATTGCCTCAATCACCTCCAAGTCTGCAAGGGCTTGTTCTGGTGACTGCGCTTCGTTGACCGTTCCGGCTGCTAACGCTTCCCCCCAAGCCCTGACTTCTGGTGCTACTCCAGACCCTTCATCCTCCACCTTCTCGGTCTTGCCATCAACCGTGACTTGATCACGAGAAATGCTCACGAACCCTTTCTCGGCACCAACACTCCATTCACTGCCTTTTGCGGTCGTCCCAAAGGAGATGGAGATTGTTCCCACGGCTCCATTTTTGGTCTTGCCAGTGGCCTCGACGGTATCGACAGGAGGCAGATGATCCTGAAGCTGGGCAGAATGCGCCGATAATGTAACCAGGGGATTGTCCTTGCCCAACATCAGTCGGAGCCCTGCTGCAAAGTGAACCCCTCCATCTAGTAAAAAGCCTCCCTGGTGGGTGGGCGTCTTGCGCCATCTGAGATTCGTCAGCCGTCTGTGTCTGCTCGAAGCACGGGGATCGCCTTACGAGGTTTCGAAGTACTTTCCCCCTTCAACCAGAGTCTGCATGCGGCATCTAAAAGTCAGCTGCCGGCCCTTGGTCTGAACAGCTTCGGCAGCATGCTTGAACGAGTTCATGTATCTCCAGTTCTCTGCTACCGCCCATGTTAGGTTCTTTGGAGCAATCTCAGTGCGGTACCATTTGATGAGCTGGACGGCGTCTTTGACATTCTCGGCGACTGGCTTCTCAGACAGGACATGTTTTCCAGCCAGCAACGCTTTGCGAATGTAATCTGGTTGATTTTTGATGGGCAAGGCGATGATGACCGCCTGGATGTCTGATCGAGCTAGAAGATCATCCAGGGACTTGCCAGTACCAGACTCGTCGGAGTAGATGTCGACCTTGGATTCGTCCACTTCAAGTGTTTTGGCAGACTTGAGTGATCGAGAATAGACCGCCTTCAATGTCAGATCTTTTGCAGCCTCGACAGCTGGCTAGAGCAGTTGCGCATTAGCAAAGAAGAGAGCCCGGCTTAGTCCTTGCCCACCTTGTGCTCTTCTCTGGCGAAAATGCCTATAGACGTTATTATCGTGGTTTTGACATTAAGATGAATCTGTACAGCACTCACCTCCACCGAGAATCGCTACTCCAATGGTCATCTTGCTTTCAAAGGATTTCAAAATTTGGTATATAAAGGCAATGAAGGTGAATGCCTCCTTGCAACCAGGAAGATGCGCGATACGTCGGTTTTTATATTGGGATTGGGCCGTAGGGATGTTATCTCCAATTTAGCCTATGAGCCTATGCAAGTTGGTTATTTATTATCCTTTGATTAGAAAAGTCATGGACATATGAGAAGAGAATATGTGTCTTCAAATCACTACTACCCTATTACAGTATAAAAGGACAATAGACGTCAACGTTCTGCATCTTGAGGCAAGCTCAATTTACGTAGGAAGGTCCAGTCGAGAATGTCGTCAGTGGATGAAAACCCCTTGTAGGTGCCTTGACCTGTCAAATAATGAAAAGGAGTACGTCCGAGAAACCTACCTAGGTACCTTGCCTATAGGCACCTTACCTTACTACCCAGTAGTGCGCTACCGCTGCAGCGTACCTAGGTACCTTAGCTAGCGCCTAGGGTACCTTAGGTACTTTAGAGGCCTCCGGGTACCTAACAAGCGCCGAGAAGCACCGGGAGCAGAAGTGTCAGAGACGAGTTTCCGGCGCCTACTACTAGATTCTGGGCAGTAAATTAATCTATCCTGGACCGTGTCCTCCCGCCAGAACACCGCTGGAATCTGAATGTCGCCATTCATGGCGACGTCTACGGAATACGCTGGTGTTCTCGTCTCTTATCCTTCAACCCTTCCATTCCTCTCTGTTTGATCATCCTTTCGTACTACATTCTTTTCTGCATATTGCTTCGTGAAACATAAGGGAGCCTTCCTGAGAGATACAGACCCGATACCATGGAACACGAACCGGCGCCGTCACCCCCAACGCGTCCTTCGCTGGCATCGGAACTGCGCGCCGCGACACGCGAACAGCACCACACTTTGAATACCCTGATCGTGTCGCGCCTACCGTTATGTTTGTCTCCGCAGGTGGACAGCCCGCTCGTTTATGCCATAGGCATGGTCACCTTTGGACAGATTTATTTTGCGTTTGAGGAGTTTTTGGTCGCTGGTCTTGGTGATGGTCGGTTAGACCCTCGCATCGAGGAAGTGTACAATACACTCCACCTGCCTCAGCTTATAAGGACGAGCCGACTACGGGAGGACATTGAACTGATCAAGTCAAGATTAGGAGAGCCAGCCGTTAAGGAAATCAGTGCTTTTGAGAATGAATCCAAAGTCTTTCATTCGCGGATCCAGGAACTCTTGTCCACGAAGCCCCATGCATTGATGGGCTACGCCTGGGCAATGTACCTTGCTCTGTTTAACGGTGGCCGCTGGATTCAAAGTCAGCTCATCTCTCAGGGTCCTGACTTCTGGCGTGGTGAACCCCTTCCTCTCTCATTTTGGGAATTCGAAGATAACGGAAGCTCTGATTCCCAGGGCGAGCACCTCAAAGTGTTATTTCAGGAAAGATTCTCTGCCGCATCCACGTTACTTCGCGACGACGAGAGCGATGATATTGTTAAGGAGACCGGTCGGTTGTTTGAACTTTGTTCCGAGATTGTGCACAGGCTAGACGACAGGTTAGCTACAACAACCTCGACCGCAACCTTAACCACTTCGCCCAAGAGCATAGAGTCGGACGGCCAAAGCCTTGCCAGGCTAACAACACCGTTTACAACAGCTTGGCAATATTTGGCATCTTCATACGCATCACTCCGGCCGAATGCAAAGTGAGCATTGGATCCTATGCAGCTCAGCTGGTCTGAGCTGTGAGAGCGATCCGCCACAACTCCATGCGACCTTGAGCCAAGAGACAATCTTCCGAGTGTCTAACAGCGGCAGGGGATGGACAAGATGAGTTCAGGAAATGCGCTGCTCCAGAGCGAAAATGGCCATTGCATGTTCGACGCGTTTGAGTGCCGGCCTCAAAGGAGACTACTGTCTACCAGGCGAACCACCCTGGCGCTTGACTCGTCAGGCGGCCGAAGCGGTGGTCTTAGTCTTCTCGAACATGGGGGTTCTAAGCTGCCGTGCGGGAGCCGTATCATGGTCATCGATGTTAGCTTTTGAGCTCCATTGGCAGCCGTATCTAGTCAAAGATGCCAGTACATCCAAGGATGAGATGAGCTTCGCAGCCAGCTCAGGCCGGGACTAGGTACCGAGTGCTGGCACTGGGTAGGGGCCCTGTAACGTTAGCCACCCCGTCGGTGTATCAACGCGTCTGTACGGAGAAAATGCGGATCGTTTGGTAATTGGTGCATATTGCAAGTTTCTTGCCTACCTACCTATAGGTTACGGGTTGAGCCCCTTGCCGACAGACGATGGTGTATCTTGGGATTGTGATAGCACTGTAGGTAGAATGAAAGTCGAAGACATGACAGCACATAGGTATACTGTGTAGGTCGGAGCAAATAGGCTGAAGCGCACCTTGGCTACGGTATCGCACTTCGCACTGAAGGGCACCCACCTACTACTAGGCCCATACCTCAACTTGACATTGTTCCTTATCAGACCTTCGTCCACGGCTTTCGTCCTCCAAGATTGTCTATACTCAATGCAGCTCTATTGACTCTGGTTACCTCCAAGGGCGTGCAAGAACAGCAGGCCTCCCTACCTAGTTATGACGCTGCCGGTAACGGGCCCATGTCTTTGTCGGTCTCTGTCTCGGTAAATCCAACAATGCTCAGGATTCCATCTTCTAGAGACTGTTGCTCCAATGTCGCAAACCAGACCTGAGAAACTGCGTACTCGGACACTGACCGGCTGCTATACTTGTCGCGAACGCAAGCTGAAATGCGACGACACTCGGCCGGCGTGCAGACGATGCACCGCACTCGGCGTCGAATGTCAGGGCTATGAGGTCAAACTGTCATGGCTGGCATACAATCAGGACCGGCCCCGAGCCAAGGAGACCGAGACGGAATCCCGCCGGATAAAGAGGTCCGTTAAGGGCAAGAAGAGAACACCGGATGAGCCTGCCCTTCGTCGTCGTCCGTTGTTTACTGGTAGGCCGTCGACTTCTGTTCCTTTTGTCGCTCTCATCGCTGATCACATGGCGCGCAGACCGCGAACGGGTCGGCATGATCGGTCAGATACAGAAGGAGTTCCTTAATGGCGATCAAGATGGGAACATCAACCGCGCTATTGATGACATCGACTCTCTGAGTGAAGAGCTATTCAATCGTTCACGACCCAGCCACGACATTGGACCCTTTAGTGTCTTCCTTCTCGACTCATTCCGTCGGTCTCAGGTGGCCGAGAATGGGATGCTGGGTACGCCGGACACTGATGTGCGATCCTCAACCCGTGACCAGAGCGAGCCAAGTACTGATGCCGTGGCTACCGGGCTATTCGATATCGCTCAGACCACTGCTGTTTCCAGCGAAGATCTCTCAATGCCTTGGCTTGATGGTGTGGGAGAGCTTGCCATGCCCTGGCTGGATGTTACTCATGACAACTCAGGCCAGAGCATGTCAGACCACCTTGTGCAGCCAGTACCGCCTAATATCACAGGTCAATCTGAAGGCTATGACTATTCCAGCGGAGTTTTTGAAACAGCCGAGCAGGAACTGACCGGAGCAACTATGCACGGACTCTTCGCGCCGTTTTATCCTAATCAAATGTCGCCCATGATGCGCACGAGGAGCTCGGATGCCCAGAGACAAAGTATGGCGCTGACTGGGACGCTGGATCAGTTACATTGGTCAGGCCAGCCGACTCTGGAACGCATCCCGAGGTCTTTGTCCAATATCGAGAACATATCCAAGATTCCATCTGAAGCGCGTTTTCTGCTCGAATATTATTCCACCGAAGTGGTCGATTATATGTGTCATCTACCCAATCCTCAGTCGCCATGGAGGACTATTCATTTCCCATGTGCCATGAGCACCATGGCGGACCTTCTTGTGTTCGGAAGCACGAACAGTGCGAGGATGGCGCTCTTCTACGCCCTGCTATCAATCTCTGCAAACCATTTAGGTTCCAAAATCCCCTGGTCCATGCAACTCGAGAAGCGCTCCCAAGATGCAGCGAGAGACTCTGCCTCAGGTGCCCTCCCGTCCGGCTCGAACGAGATGTGCAACTATTGGTTGGCAAAAGGATCTACTTTCCAGGATATGGCCACCGCTCAGATCCAAGTTTGTTTGCAATCACAGCAGGAAAACTATGACGACCAAGAAGTGTACAGGGAGTTGTTGATGACTTTGCTGAGCATGGTGACCATTAGTGTGACCAGCGGCAAGCTCAACAATGCTCACATCTACTTGCAACATGCAAAGAAGATGATCGATATGTACATTGGAGCTCGGTCCCGGAACTCTTCCTTCAAATCCAGCAAGGTTGCCGCGTTGCATCAGATATACTCATATCTTTACATCATCTACACCAGCACTCATGTCTCCAGGGCGCTGCCGGCTGCGGACCAGACGCAATATCACATCGTGCAATCGCCAGCTGAGGGAGAGCCTGGGCCCTTCACTCCTCGGGTCCTAGGACCTTTGGTATCACCCTCGCTTCACACCAGCCTCGACTCGCTCGCACAACACCGAGATGACTATCATCTATTTGTCCGGATATATGGTGTGCCCCGGTCTCTTCTCACACTAATATCCAAAGTGTCCAACCTCGCAAAGGAGCTCGAAGAGGATGGCCAAAGCCCTAACAGTAGCTCTTCCTCTAGTTGTGATTTTCGGCATCGCTGCCAGGTCCTGGAGGAGCAGATTTGCAATTGGCAGCCCTCTCAGGATGAGGTGTCTGCCGTTGAGGCTTCATCAGCGTACGATCCTCACATTGGATCGCATCTTGTCCAAGCCATGCACGATGCGCTGATTGTGATGTTCTTCCGCAGAGTGAGGTCCATCAATCGGATGGTTCTCCAGCACTATGTCGAGAGTGCGGCTGACCATCTGAATGATCAAGAAGAGATCAAAATGCGGACTGGGATCAACGCACCGGCGCTTTTGTGGCCTTGGTTCATGGTGGCTTCGGAGGCGATTCGGGAACCCATCAGACAGAAATTGCGCATGTGGGCCAGTCTCGCCAGAAGATACGGCGGACGGAATCTCGAGATTGCCGAGCAGGTGGTGACTGAGGTCTGGAGGAGACACGACCAGAAACTACCCGATGCTTCCTGGGTTGATGTCGTGCGAGAATGGGATGCTACACTTGTTCTGACGTGAGCCTGACGGAATATCACGGCGGAGGAGTCTGTCCTCCTGTCACCTCGCCATGAATGTACAGTATTGGATCTTTAGCATGTACAGTATAATGTCCTGACCTTCCCCGTGTATCGTTGAGTGGTGAGGGCAGTCTGGGGGATGGGGCGTTCCCTCCGTGGGCTCGATCGAGGGGAGCTCAAAGACAGGCGGGCCGTTCAACCAAATGAAGAGTATTCATTACATACTGAAATGAAGTGTTCGAGTCTCTTACGTAGTAGTATGAAGGAGTTGTAGCAATACAGCTGCATCGAGGTGTGTTGGTAGCGCAGGCGTAATTAGATTCGCTCCTGCTACGGCCATGACCTTCCTTCGGTCGCAGTCCGCAACCACCCACTTTGAACTAGATCGTATCTCGGGCCAACATTCTTCTTTTCCTTGCTTCTGGTTCTACCTTATCATTGTCGATACCGGATTGACGGCTATGAGTATGCTTTGCCTGATATCGGGGCCTCACCGAGCGTAGACGTTTACCTTATCAGGTTCCTACGACAAAAGTACTAGGTACGCGAGTCACACGAGTCCACGAGTTTAGGCCGCCACTATCTGCTGCTATCTGGCTTGAATCACGAGAATCCACCCGAAACCCAAGTTCCACGTTGACAGGCGGCCCTGCTAAGCTCAAAAGCGAGATGGACATCAACGCTTGGACATTGCTAGTCAAAACGGTCGAACAGGATCAAGGCTTGGGCTGGACTCGGGGTCACTTACCACGTCTCCTCCATACTGTGAAGCCCTGCGTTGGATTGCCAAACCTCCTTGGAATCCACATCCATACGCAACTCCTGTCTATGCTAGCAGGTAGAAAGGGCCCGCCTGGACTAGATAAGCTCGGAATAGCCTACCTTCGCTCCTACTCTACCTCGCACAAGATATGGCACGAGATGCTCATGAGGACGGAGAGGACTCACTGGCTGAGGGCAGATACGGGGGTGGATTCAAGATAACTGGGAAGCAATCCTCTTCTCCAGGATATGAGGTTGTATAAAAGATTCATGCCTACCCTGCTTGAGACCAGGCTTGACAAGGAGAGACGAAGAAACCGGCGTCTACCCTACTCTCTTGCCGGACCTTTCATTGTCAGAGTCACCAGAGGCCGTTCTTCGTTTCAGCAGTTGAAGGACACGACCATCTCTTGACACTTCCAACCCCCTACTACGATGCAAGACGGCAACATGTTCGAATCCAAAGAGGTCTCAACAGGCCCCATCACCGAGGTATCTTCCCGAGACGAGGACAAGATCGGAACCGTCTCTTCCATCGACGAGACAGCCAACCGCCATGGAGACGAGTACATGGGAAAATACCGTCGGTCGTTCCGTTCTCGCCACATCCAGATCGTGACCCTGGGTAGCAACATAGGTTCTGGTCTGTTCATGTCCACTGGTAAAGCTCTTCGCAATGCTGGTCCGGGAAACATGATCATTGGATACACTGCCGTCATGACCATGGTACGTAGCCCTCGTCCTTCTGCTTCAAGGATGACTTTGCTGATATTCTCCACGCAGGTTATCGCGACCCTTCAGTGCTTGACAGAAATGGCTGTGGCTTTCCCCGTGAGCGGCAGTCTGATCGACTACGCGGACCGTTTCGTCGACCCTGCTCTGGCGTTCGGAATTGGCTTTGGCGAGTGGCTGGCCTGGACGACCGTCCTGGCTGCTGAAGGTGCCGCCTTCAATGTGATCATTCAATACTGGACAGATGCGGTTCCCGTGGCCGTATGGAGTAAGTGACAGCCTGCCCATGGATGGCCTTGCGGGACTCCAGCAAGGACAAAGCAACTTTAAGAAGCGCTCCCGAGCTGACTGTGTGGTTCACAGTGACCATTATCATAATCATTACCTTCGGTGTCCACGCCTGCCCCAACAGAGTGTTCGCAGAAGTCCAATATGCCGTCTCGGTCCTCAAGGTGGTTGTTCTGCTCCTGTTTGTGTTCACAAGCTGTGCCATGATTGCTGGTGCTGGGCCAAAAGGCACTGTCCACGATGGCCAATACTGGCGGGATCTCCCTGCATTTTTGCACGGTGTGAAGGTGAGGAGGCCGCCCGACATTCCGCTCCACCCCCTTTTCCGCTCCACCCCTTTTCCGCTCCACCCCCCCAAACAACAATCCAGTATAGAGAACGAGAGAAGCTGACTTCAACACAGGGTACCTGTCTATGCGCCATCTACGCGATCTGGGGTGTAGGGGATCAAGTCTTCATAGGAATTCTCGCAGGGGAGACCAAGATCCCTCGACACACCATGCCACGAGCCGTCAAAAGCGTGGGTGTCCGTGTTTTCTTCTTCTTCATGCTGATTGTCATCTTTATCACGCTACTTGTGCCTGAGAATGACCCGCGTCTGTTGGGGGGATCAGGCATCAATGCCTCGCCTCTTGTCATCGCCCTCAATGATGCTGGCATCAACGTCATTCCGCAGATCCTCAATGCTGCTTTCCTTGTCATCTCCGCTACAGGTGGCTTGGAGCCTCTCTACATTGCATCTCGAGTCATGCGCCACATGGCTCTCTCAGGCCAATTGCCCAAGCAACTTGCGCAAGTCGACAGCAAGGGCCGTCCGACCTGGTCTCTATTCGTGACGGCCATCTTCACCATTGCCTTCACGTACATCAATTGCAGCAACACCGGCGCTGTCGTCTTTTCCTGGTGAGATCATCTTGCTCCTTTGTGCGTGCTTGTCGATCACATGCTAACTAGGATACTCCTAAATAGGTTTTCCAGCGTCTCCTCAACCATCTTCATGGTGGCATGGGTTGTACTTGCCATCTGCAGCATTCGCTTTCATGCTGCAGTTCGCGCCCAGAAGAGCACGATTCTGGATGGGAAGTATGCATATCGCGCCATTCTCTGGCCCGCCGGGCCTATCTTTCTGGGAGTCACCTCGGTCCTAGTCCTTGTTGGCCTGTTCGCCGAAGCCTTGTATCCTGTGGGCGGGACCAACCTGAACGCGTACGATTTCTTCGAGACGTACCTGGGCGTCCCGCTTGTCCTAGGCGCAATTGTCGGGTACAAGCTGATCTTCCGCACCAAGATTCGCCGTGCCAGCGAGATCGATCTCGTCACTGGCCATCGGCCGCTTACTGAGGAGGACGAACGCTTCCTGGACGCGTACTATGCTCAGCCTATGTGGAAGAGAGTCTGGAGTTATGTCACCACCAGTGATAAATGAGGCGGGTGGATCTACAGCTATCTGATCTTATTGAGTGGACTTGGGTACGGCCAGCAGAGGATGACTGTGTGCATCGAGTAAATGTCCTATGTATTATCGAGACATATAGAGGTCTAAGACGCATCATGTCGCTCTTTTGATGAATGCACGAACTGTCAGTTCCTTGTAGCAGGTAATATCGATCTTAAGTCGAACGGCTATAAGTCAAGATCTACTGGAAATTTGAATTTGTTATGTTTATTTTCTATGTCATTTGCTATGCACTACAGATTTCCAGACTTTTTCTTTTGCTCAAGTTCCCACTGCACCACCCTCAGCAACTCGTAGACATGACACAGCACGGGCGTTGGGACTCCATACTGTCTCGCTACTCTGAGAGGAGCACCGAGGATAACATCCAACTCGAAAGGGCGACCCTTCTCGAGATCTACCAACATGCTCGGCCGAAAGGGGCTGGTGGGTGGAGTGTCCTGCAGCGTGGACCGGACGACATCTTCAGACACGGTATCTCCAAACCCAGCGGCGGTGGCAATAGCAGCGATCTCACGCATGGCGGGTTCCAGCAGCGTGTCCCGGCCAGGGCTGGACAGCAATTCACCCACGGATATTCGCAGCAGTGTGCACAGGGTATTGTAGGAGGCATTCCACAGCAGTTTGCGCCAGCGGGCGGCCACCACGTCTTCTACCAGGAAACACTTGGCGCCGGAGCGGGCGTGGGCGTCGACCAGACCGGCGTTGTAGAGGTCCACGAAGCGGCGGGCGGCGGAGAGTTGGGCGTCGCGGGACAATTTCTGTGGTGCTGGTGGTTGTGACGGGTCCTCATTGACACCGGTGGGAGTGGTGTTGTTGTCGTCGAGGTGATGGAAATACGGCCCTAGTTTCAACAGGTCCGGGTCTTCGTGAAAAATGGTTCGAGGGGACGTCAGCCGTGATCCGATCATGCTGACGCCTGAGAGGATTGGGGTGTCTGGAAACGCGGCCGCTAGGGGTGATTCGATGTCTAGGCCGTTCTGGATCAAGACGAGGCTGGTCTTGCCTGGTGTCACGAGTGGTTTAAGTTCCGGGATCAAGGAGGCGACTAGGTCAGGGAGCGCTTTGGTTGTGATGACGATGAAGTCGTAGCCTGGGGTTTCGCCTTGAGGCGCTGCTGTTGCAGCGGCGGATAGGGAGGGGGATGACTTTTCAGAATAGAAAGATGAGAGGTAAGTAACCGAGTATACGATGGATATCAGGAGGCGGGATATGCACCAGCCCCCCGAAGCTGCACCTCGACTTACTGGTAGACGGCTTCCACCCTCGAACTTCCCCATGATCTACCGAGTCGATATCGAAGCCTTGCTCCTTGACAACCGCGTAATTGGAGCGCAAGACGGCCGTGACCCGAGCGCGCTGTGACTTTTCCAGCACATATGCTGCTAGAGTGCCAACGCCGCCGGCGCCGACGAGGCAGACGTCCAACATGCTGGTGTCGGTGATGCGGGTAGACAGTCGGGGGCAGTGATCGAGGAGGTTGGGAGTAGAGCAGTGTAGGTACAGCAGCTGAACAGTTCGTCCCTATATAACCGCCAGAGACCTGTTTCTGTTTCGTCGAGAAATGCCAGTCAGTAATGATCAGGTATTTGTTGTCGACCACTGCAGAGCCTCAGAGCCGACAAGGCAGTTGACACTAAAACACGTATGTGATGCCACCCACTACTGCCGGGCGTGGATGTCGTGTCACTCTGCATAGACGGGCAATGCAAGGCAGCCAGACTCATCAATCAATCAACAATCACTGAAGAGCTTACATACGCACAGTGTCTGTGTAAGATCCTTGCCCGCAGTCAAGTCAGTCCTCTTGCAGTCGGGTGCTGTTAATCCTGGCCTCTGCGCTTCGATGCCGACTGATGCCTTACGGCGTGTTGTCAACACTTATCTCGTGTTCAGGCTCCGCTGATTGGGATGGCCAGCCCTATGCTGTAGGTCCCTTTGTTGCCTGAGCCATGCATGTGTCCAGTTCACCCGGCATTCTTGCTTTACGGTCTTGACTTGCCAGCGACGTGGGCCCACGACCCTATTCGAGCGCCTTGGACGATAAGGGGACGAGGAGGAGGGTCAAGCCGTCGCAGCCCGAGGCATGGGAGTGCTGGTACGTATTGTCAATCGTGGTGTGGATGGTGGATGGTGGATGGTGGATGGTGGATGGTGGATGGTGGGTGGCGAGAGAATGCAAGTCGAGGAAAGTGACCCCGAGAAGGCGGAACCCGTGGGTCAATCTTCGAATGGAGGGTCATGATATTGGGATTCGGTATCACACAGTCGGAGATAGGCTGGGGAGGCCACTCAAACAGTGACTGCTGGTAGTCACAGGATGTGGTAAGTTGGTAAGACAGCCCGAGCGATGGAGCAAGCCAGAGAGAGACCTGTTGCGGTGTAAGGTCCCGGAACTGAGGATTTCGCGGTCAGCTACGAGACTCCTACAGCAGATACCTTACAGAGGAGGCAGGATATGCCCGTCATGAAATAACAATCCTTCATCATCACCAGATCACATCAATAATCATTATCCCGCAGGTGGGACGGAGAGCAGTGGCCGCAAGACACTCAGATACAGCATGAGGATGGCATCTCAGCACCGCCCCATATCTTCGAATTTGTGTCCCTGACTCACTTGCTGCATGATTGTTGTCTACGGTGCATGGTACACAAAAGCCTGGTCTGATCAGCGCGAGGTCTTTGAAGAAACATCCACAGACATCTCCTGAGGCTGCGTATATTGATACTGTTGCCTCCTCGGTCGATCCACTCATCGGTGCACGATTCGGCATCAGTTTCACATACAAGTCCTGTTCATTCCTTACGCCTGTGGGGAGTTTGGCCGTTCTTGCGATCTTAAATTGCCTAATATACCGGGCCAAGCGGTACGATATACAGTTGCCCAACAGTTGTGGCACTTGATTCTTGTTGGAAATTGCTTGAGTTGAGCAGGGCGAAGAGAGGAACAGGAGCACAACGACGATCCGGACCACAGGGCGATTGGCGCCATATCGAATATGGGATACTTGCCCAAAGATGCCTCCATCCTCATTGTAGGGACAGGGACGTTCGGCCTCAGCACTGCCGTCCATCTGGCCCGGCGTGGATTCACAAACATACAATGCCTGGATCGATACCCCTACCCATCCCCCGACTCGGCCGGGTACGACATTAACAAGATCATTGGTATGCGCAATGACACGCCACTGACCGCCCGCGTGAGCCGTGAAGCGCTGGCCGGATGGCGAGAACCACTGTTCGAACCTGTATGGCACGAAGTCGGTCTCATCACCGCGGCGACCCATGACGAGGCAGTGAAATACTGTCGCTCGGCCTACCAGAGCTGGATCGACTGCGGCGAAGCTGACAATGTGAAATGGCTGGAGACCAAGGAAGATATCCAAGCCCTGGTTCCTCAGATGAGCGGCGGATCTTTGCCCAACTGGCGCGGCTTTTTTCATAGGCGAGCCGGTTGGGCTCATGCCAAAGATGCCCTAGAGATCATGGGGAACGAAGCTGCTCGTCTAGGGGTACGATTCGCCACAGGCAGGTCGGCTACCATGAAGTCCTTGCTGCTCGACGACAAACAGCAGGCCATTGGAATCATCGCTGAAGACGGTACCCGATGGATCGCTGATCGTATCGTGCTTTGCACCGGAGCTTGGAGCGATTCACTGCTTGACACCAAAGGCCAATTGGAAGCGAAATGTTGGACAGTGGCTCATATCCAGCTTACGCCCAAGGAGCACCAGCATTTCAAGGGCATCCCGGTGGTGATGAACTTGGAAGAGGGTGAGTCTGACTCGACCTGACATTGCCTTCCATAGACTGACGTGCAATTCCATCAGGCTTCTTCTTCGAACCCAGCAGCGATGGCCAAATCAAAATATGCAATGAATTTCCAGGCTTCACTCACAAAGTCACATTGCCGGACGGCCGCCACACCAGCGAGCCACGGTCTCACGCCCAGAACCCCGGAGATTCTATCCCACATCAGTCGCGCAAGGAGATCAGGGACTTCCTGGCCAAGACCATTCCGCAATTCAAGGACCGTCCCTTCGTGACAGAAAAGGTGTGCTGGTGCACCGATACGCCCGATCGTAATTGGCTGCTGGACGTCCACCCGGCGCATCCTCGCTTGGTTGTGGCCACGGGGGACTCCGGAGTGGCATTCAAAATGTTACCCGTCATGGGGAAGTATATCTCCGACCTAGTGGAAGGGATATCACTAGATCCTATGTTACAGGAGGCCTGGAAATGGCGGCCAGACAAGTCGAACCGCAGCCAGCGCTGGGGAGGGGATGGAAAGACGCGCGACCTCAAGGAGATGGAGGGATGGAGGGCTGGGGAGCAATCGCGCGACTCACTTGTGCCTCTGAAGGCATCCAGATTGTGAAAAGCCTGCAGTTCAATCGATACGTTAAAAGAGACAATTCCTGCCCCTGCTCTGGACCATTATGCTGCTCCGCAACTTGCCGCCTTTGCATACGAGAATCATCGGCGCCTTCCCGAACGTGTGCCATGAGCTCTGCCGACTTTCGAACTCCAAAACGAACGGAGACCCCAGATTGTCTGGCATGATACACCATCTAGCAACGTATCCGGCCTGGCTCCTGCCAAGCTGATTACGGTGCACTCGGTAAACTGATGCCAGGGCGCTGCTCGAGTGCTCTGAGGAGGTGTTGGAGGGCTCTAGTGTTGGTCACCACGACGTGTAAGAGCCCTGCGTCACGTTGCCAGCATCGTGGCGTTCTCTAGGCACCTATCGAGGAGGACATTTAGCGCCCATAGGAAAGGCAGTGGTGAATCCGAGATGGGGACCGGTGAGATGTGGGATATCTGTCTTGTTTTAGTGGGTACCAATCCAGGCACTGGGCATCTTGTAGCCCATGCGCCGGCCATATGGACAAGATTTGACTCTTTCGGGCCTAGTCGACGTACACCAGAGCTTTGGGTAGGTCTTTCATGTGCCATTGGTAGGGGCGAAAATCTGCTTGCGAGCGTGGGAGGGTAGTCTGCTTGGGAACTGTGTGTAACCAAGGAATGCCATGTGTTGAGTCTCTGGAAGAGATTGCCTGCTTCTTTGCTTTTGTACCATCTTTCTTGGAGAGTCGATAGCTCTCACAAACGACTTTCTGCCATCGACTAGAGGAGGAAGCGAAACGAGTGAAGAACAGCCACGGAGTGCGCTCAAAGTGATGAGTTGTGGAGTACTCTGGGTCGTACTCTGGCCCGCCGGTATGGACGCCATGTTGTTGATTTCCACAGCAGAAGCACATGGGGCCATGCTCGCCCGCTGTAACCTGTGAGCAGGGACAGGGGATTGATGGGTAGCAGATACGAACCGCGTATCCATCGAGCTAACGACAAACACTGGAGAATCTTCAGCGGCCTGTGCGCTCAACCTTGCTTGCCGAAAAGGTGCGGAGTCTGAGATGAGACCAGCGCACTAGTCGAAGCACAGCCTGAGCCGTACTTCCGGGACAGACATGCTTTATGGGGTGAGAGGCGACGGCGGACGTTGCGGCTGCATCAATCCGTTTCCGGGGTGAGGAGATGCATACACCTGGCGTTGAGCGAGGACAGCGAACAAATTGGGATGGAAGCCGTCGAGCGCCGTCGACCAGCAGGACAGCGAAGCAGGTTGCATTGCAGGATTGCAGGATAAAGAGCAACGAGGATGCAGATTATTTGGCACAGAGGGGTAAAAGATGCGCCCTGTACCGAGTACCTACCATGGCACCTCCTAGGCGCCTCCCTAGCTTACCTGGAATTGTTAAAAATTAGCTATACAGCCAGTTGAGAAATGGCAAGTTTCAAGAACGCAGCTTAGCGGCGGAGCAAGACAAATAGTCGCCTGCCTGGGCGTCGCATGCAACTCTAGCACAGCACTAAAACATGGAGTACATCCCCAATTCGAGATGCCCATGTTGAGCTAAAGGCAACCCCAGAAGCCGGACACTGGACGGGCAGCATCGCCGAACTGGCCGAGTTCTAGCTAAAGCTCCAGCATGGAGACCGCCCAAAGCTACCTAAGCAGAGCGCCTAACCCCTACCTACCTAAGGTAAGGTATCTCTCCAGTTTTACTGGCACCTGTACCTAGGCTTCGTGGGCACTGGTGGGCTATCTCGTCGCCGACGTCACCTGCAGCTGCAGGTGCTTGGTGGTACCACTGTTCCCATCCCGGTGGTTGACAGTACGTACTAGGGGCACTTTTAATTATTACAGTAGTAGGTGAGTGGAAACGCTGCCAGGCGGTACTTAAAAGTGTTTCGATAATATTGTAACAGTTCTGTGGTACACACTTCTCCTTCTTAAGGCACCTTATAGAGTGCAGCGTTTAATAAATAGACAAGCCTCGCCCGGGACCGCCTAAACTTAGCCTGTGTTTCCGTTGGCCGGGCCGTTCATCTCCTCTCTGTCAGTGCATCGTCCGCTGCTGATACCAAGCAGAATTGGGAGCAAGTAATACGGACTATACGCCGGTAGTACCTCTCTGGTTAGCCCTCCGCTCAGCATCTACCAGCAACGGGGGGCATCTTCTTCTTCTTCATCTTCATCCGACAGGCCTTCATCCCCAACTCCTCGTCCTTATCATCTCGATCCACACCATACGAAACCCGTCATCTCCTCTTCAACCTTTCAAAATAACCTTCGCAGCTCCGAATCCTCGTCGATCTCCTCCCTTCCTCTTCCTCCTGGGCTGGCCTGCCTACTACTGCCCATCACCACTTGACCCGTGGTCGATCACAGCCACCCTCGACCGCGCACTTCCACTGCGAGGGAATTTGCCGGTGCTGTGCTGTCCTCCTTTGACAATCCGCCAATCCTCCTCGTCGCTTCTTGCTCCAACACCTACCTGGCCGCCACATATATCCGGAGACTGGCCTACCTGTGGATATCGTCTGAAATCACGTTCAGACACACCAGGACGTGTGTTGCCGTGCTTCATCTCAACAGAAATCACTTTGTCACCTATAACATTGGTCTCCCGCCTTGAGACTTCTGTCGCAGGCCGCCTCAAGAAAGCCAATGGTGCGCGCACTGGGGTCAGGGATCGTTTACTCCGACAAGTAACCACGCCTCCGGGATTCCACCGCCCATCTGACACCTGACATTCTTCGCGGTTTCCAGTTCTTTGGGCCGGCCGCCAACCAGTAATTGGGTTCTACAGGCATCGAGAGTTTCTTTTTGGGCTCGATCTCGCGCGCACGTTGATTGCTTTCTCCCCTTAATGACACTACCGCTCAAGCCTTGTATTTGTTCGGCCAATGGAGTCTCAAGAACGCCAAACACCAAAGAAGGAAAGGACGGGTCTGAGAAGGTTTTGGGCGAAGGTTAAGCACATTTTCGAAGATAAATCACAGACATCCACAAAGGCTACAATTGCCACCAACCCAACGACTATATCGGCTGAACCAACTGCGGCCCGTCAGCCTCAGCCTGAGCCTGAGCCTGCGTCTGCGCCTCAGCCGGAACTGAAGTCGTGAGTGCATGGGGATCTTTTGTTCAAGTCAAATTGTGTTCTGACATACAGACAGCGTGCCCAGCGAGCCCAGACCTGTGCAACCACCGCCGATTGAAGTGGATGACACGATCGAGTCATCACCAGTTATCGTGGAACCTACGACGGAAGCCACTCCAAGCCAGCCGATGCATATACCGCGGAACGCGCAAGAAGAAGCAGAAATGCGCTTCAGCAAAGCCCAGGCGATCTTTGCAAGATACAACATCGAGTTGACCCAGACAGACTGGGATATGCGACCAAAACCGCATTACGAAAGAGTTCCCAAGAGCATCAGGATGAGAGTCCGATACACCTGTCATAATTGTTCGACCACCTTTGGGCACGACAGAGTCTGTGTCAGTTGCCACCATCGACGCTGCTCTCAGTGTTCCAGATATCCAGCCAAAAAGAATCGCTCTAGACAACCACCGACAGATGCCAATCCTCACGAAGATCAGACGGAACCGCCCCGTAGCCATACTCAAGGGGCATGCCATGAGTGTCAGACGGGATTCGAAACCCCCCTCCAGGAATGCCCCAATTGTCATCATCAGATATGTGATCGATGCCTACAAGAAGCCACCTTCTCCCTTGAACAGCCTCCCGATCCCGCGGTCGAAGCCAACGCGGCCGAGGAGCGGGCCACTGCAACAAGCTAGCGAGCAGTTCTTGCACGCAAAAGCATCTCCTGTGCATACACGTTTACCACTCATATCCGCCTTTGGTTAGTTTCTTTGTTGCCCTTTTTGGGCTTGGTTCCGAGCATTAAACGATGCGATGACGAGATTCCCTTCCTTTTTACGACTTGACTTTGGATCTGAGCGTTCTCGTTCTAATATGGCATGAGCGGCGCACACGGAGTTTTGTTTTCTACGGTCTCGCCACAACGCTGACACGACACATTCAACTGAGCAGAAAGCGACAAAATTCGGGCAGGTTGATCCTGCCACTGGCTTACCAGTGACTTGGACCACTTTGAGATGAGAACTTGGCATGGGAAATGCACGGGAGAGTGTGTGAGGGAAAGGGTTTGGGTATCCGGATCAGCGGTCTCGAGGCCTGCGATCAAGTGATCAAAGGGTGGAAAAGACATTTGCGCATCTAGAGCAGGCCTGGGGAGCTCTGCAGCATGAGAGGGGATGCCTTCACAGCCTGGGGAGGAATGACAGATTGGAGGGTTCCGCTATCTGCCTATGTTTCTTGCATGACATGACACTTCGTCTTGTCATCGCCAGTGGCATCACAGCGCCTATGCAAGCCGCGGCTACTCTTAACAATGAGAAATATGGCGCTGCTCTGATGGCTCCGTTTGGTCCTCCGTTTTCTCTATGTGATTCCCGTCGAGATGTTACTGTCCAGACCGTTGGATGCCGAAAGTACACATACATTCACATGCATGCCTGCGTGCGTGCGATATGGCTACGAGGTCATATGGCCACGCGGTCAGTTGGCAGACCAGCCTTGCGCAGAACTGTCAAGGTCACGCTCGAGATATTGCCGACATCTTGCTAGGGTCGTCCGCAGGGTCACGACTCTTCCAAGAACCAGGGATACCTTACTGGTTCAAAGCTAGCCTTGATACACACCTTAAGGTATCTTACCTAGGTACCAAGCCCGCAACCCGGCGGATGTAAACGGACGAAGAAGTGGTTCGAGTCGTCAATAATTGGGCACCTCAGGTGACTTGCCTTCGATATGTCGGTAGGTATCCATTTCCTCCTGGCCCTGCCTCCTGAACCAGAAGATCCTGAAGATACAGAGACCAGAAAGTGGATAAGGTGCCTATCGAGGTAGCAAGGCAAGTAGGTATATAGGTCAGGTAGGTGTCTATGCAGAACATAATTCGGGGCCGACGGAACGGACCGGGAGACAGGGAGAAAAAGGGATGCCTGCTTGTTGATGGATCGCCGGGATTGCATTGCACCCCAGTACCCATAGAGCGTGGGAGGACAGTACGTAGTACGTAGTTTCAGCAGTGGCAGGAGAACGTAGGTAGTAGGATACCTAGGTGGTTATCAGTTCCCGGTATACAAGTACGTCCTCTGGAAACTAGGTAAATACTTCGGCAGACAGATCTTTTCCTATTCCTTGCGATTGCTCCGTGCCAGTGTTGCAGTGTGGACACTTCAACGGCTTCGGCACCAGGTCTTTAGCGTTGGCCGGATTGCCGGGTGCGACTGCCACTGCGACTGCGACTACGACACGGCTCTTGTGCCATAAGCAGCCTGGCCGACCGTTGTTCCTTCGAAGCGAGAGGGAAGCGAGAGGATGGATGGATGTAGCCGTGAGTCTCACAATTCGCTTGTAACTCCTTATATTACGGGTCGTGTGATCCGCTGCAAGGCCGATCACTGACTTGTTTGATGCCGGTCCGCTTACATGGCTCTTGTAAGCCCTGGCCATCGAGAGTCGAGATGTGTCTCACAGCCCGGGAATTCGAACTTTCAGGGCGCCTTGGGACCCGATAGCCCAGATCCGGGTTGGACCCCGTCGTCTATCAATTGTTCATGGCATTATTGGGGTATATCCCGTTGTCTACGGCGTTTTCCGAGCGGAAATGCTGGTAGTGTCGCGGCAGAAGCGGATGGTAACCGTGGTGGATGCAGAAGTAAGGTGATACTTGTATCGGCACTTGGGCTTGGTGCGTTTCCATGGCTAGATTCCCTCGCAAGGTCTGTGATATGCCGCACTCATGTCCCGTGAGGCTGTGAGATGTGGACCGTTGGTGTCCTGCTTTCTGGGCGCAAAGGAGAGTCTCGAGTTTGAGAGAGACAAGGCACTGTACTGATGCACCCGGCCTTGGGCCCGGGTTCGGGGAAGACATGAACAAAACTGCATATCGAGGACCCGAGGATCAGAATCATATGAACTGTCAGGATGGCCGTTCTCGATCCGATTGGGATGCCGTCCGTGACAATCAAGGATGCTGCTCTTCAGTCACACTCCTTCGGTTTCTCCGGATCGCGAATACACACTGGAGATGCGCTCCTCAAAAGACGGACTTCCAAGTCGAGGACAAGGTGGGAGCCTAGATATTGTTTGTTCCCAAACCGATCGATAGTCTGCCTGCTGACGAGGTTGGGTGAGATGCCGCCGGTCAATGTCCACTTACTGTGCGAGCAAGCCAGGATTAGGGGCTTTCAGCCTTGCGCCAATGCTGGCAATGACATGATCTTCGTTGTCCAGAGTGTTGTGTAGCGGGGCTTGCCGAGTCCTCCAGTACCACAGCTAGTTGTAGGCCATGCTGTGTGCTTGTCAATGGTGGATGTTATAACATCGTGCCCGGCATAGGAACGCCCTGTGGAAAGATGTCTCAGGTACGACAATTCGTCGTTGTATTCGAGCTCCAGATATATCCAGGGCTCCTGTCACCATATGCATTTGTTCTGTCAGGCTCAGGATATCCGACTGTCCCAAGAGACGAAAGCCCTTTTCCCCGTCGTCGGCTTCTCGGTCTGCAACCGCCATTCTTCATTGCAAGCATCTTTGCAATTCGAGTCGAGGGGTTGTACCTACATCGATCAAAAGCGGCATAGCAGTCACCGAGGCTCTTCCGGTCCTACATATGCTCCTGCTGAATGCCCGCCGGACGTTGATAGCAGATCTGTTCATTCTTGAATTGATGATCAGGCAAAGAAGTAGACCATCATTCAGATGACTCGAATAAACACTCGCCACACATGCCTAGAATGCTGATCAGGTGGGTCCAAATCTCCACTTTTAGCCCTCGTTGAATGCACAATCATCATAATTTAAACCCTCGAAATTTGTCCTCAAATTCACGTTGTCGCGGACTCCAAATCTCGCGTCTTCACTTCCCGGGTCCTATAGTGTAGTGGTTATCACATCGGATTTTGATCATTCAAAAATCCTTCCGATAACGGCAGTTCGAATCCGCCTAGGACCTGCTTCTCCTCTCAATATCTTTCTATTGAGAATTCAAACTTTTTTTCTTTTTTTATCCCTTTGGCTATTTCCGTTTCTCCTCCTCCCTTTTGCTATCCTTCCTTTTTGGCGGTTTCTGCTACTCCGTGTCTATCCTAGATCCTCAATTCTCCATACAAGCTACCTACTACTACGTTGACAATCTTGTTATGTACCTTTTAGAGGTATATTCTAAGCAGTTGAAACTAGTCTCTGGCATCGTTGCCCAACTTCTGGTGATGATCCCATCGACTTCTGTCTCACTACTATTATAGTATTTGCAAGCCTCGAATCCTAGCTAGACACCTAGTTGTTAGTCTTCTTACATCAGGCTCAGCTGGCCTCCGAAATGATATTGTGAAAAGCCTAGAGCTGATTCCTCTCCAGACCACTACTAACAAGAGCCATTGCTACTTAGGCCTTCACGCTCAGAAATTGCTTCGGGGTCTCTTGTACCATACAAGTACTAGAGTAGCAGGATGAATTCGGCCTCCCACTGGAGAAGGTCATGTGCTCCATCGACACGATATCGGTGCTCGCTCAGACTGCTGATCCGACGTGCCGGTTGCGTTGAAGCACATGGGAGATCGGGGACAGCTTGACCAGTGGCTCTGTCATATCTTCCACGCTGTCGGCGGTATCCAATTGTCTGAGGTGACAAGTCATGCTCCCCGCCGCCATCGACACCGTCTCGTCCTAGTACAACAAGACCTCCCGCTGCGCACCTCGGTGGAAGATGCATGTAGGCTTCCCTGGCGCATCTCTACGCTCTGGTGCGAGGGCACCGTTTTCATGCCGTCGGCTTGGAAGTTACATCCACATCAGCTTCGCCCTATTAACAGCAGGTGTTCGAACCAAGGGAGGGCCCCTGGCCACATTCCGTCGCGTTGATAAAACATTCTGTCGACCGAAACAACAATAAGTTAGGTGTTGACTACCGCTCTGTGGCTGCACGTATTATTTACTATTTTTCAAGCCAGTTGTAGTTAGTCTCTATGGCCAAGCCCACTTTTAATTTATACCACAATTAATATTGAACTGGTCCAATTTTGGGCACAAATGAGCACAGATCTGGTTCTATAGTGTAGCGGTTAGCACACGGGATTCTGATTTGCATAGATTGTTCCCGTGACCCCGGTTCGAATCCGGGTAGAACCTTTCATTTTGTCCAACAAGGTTGATATGTTCAGCCTTGACGGAGTTTTTTTGCTTCCAAGGTTGTTTAATGCGGCGTCGTTACAGGTTCAACACTCGTACTTGTTTACACCGTACTTTCCAGATTCTTGGCGGAAATTTTATCGAGCGTTGGGGTTCAGACGACAGCCTCATCATACACTTCTGTCGCCGTTCACATTGGTTGTTTATTTTTTGCTCCGTCTGTACACGAACGGAGGAACGACACCATTTTTAGGTGATGGACGAGGAACGGTCGAGGAAGAGGAGAAAGGTAGACGGCGACCCGGCTGCACCGTCTCTATCCTTCAGAAGCGCCGACCAACTACACAGTCTCCTCCAATCCTCCCAAGGTCCTTCTTCTCGGGTGGTAGCCTCGATCGAACAGTTCAAGAAATTCCTGGCCAGAATCGAGGAGGACCAAGATGCTGCGTCCCACAATGGCCAATTGAGGATTTTGAAGGAATACTGCGACCAGCAATCATCTGCGTCCCATGAAGAAGTTGATTTCCCGGATCTGCTGTCGACATGGTATGCTGCGAGTCAAGCCAACGATGAAGCCATCCTTGCGGCTGTCCCTTCAGCCCTGGTGCAATTCTTTCAGACGATATCCAGTCGCCTTGAATTCCGAGAGTTTGGCCTCTCCTTGTGCCACAGCTTGTTGAAACGGGACCAGCTACGACTCTTCGACAAAGGCCTATCGCTCCCTCGATCCAAGCAACACGTCATCACGCCGTGTCTGCAGCTTTTGACCGAAATCATCAGTTTCGATGGAGGCGCCCTTGCCAGCAATGTTTTTGGCCGGCGAGATTATCTCTACAGACGACTAGATGGCCTTCTTGCCCAGCCCCAGCTACCTGCTGAATCTCCGGAGACTCCCAAGTCTACCATACATAGAGCCGCATTGGAGTTCCTTCTGGCCAGCTTGAAGTATCTCGACTCTGCCTCCAAGACCGAACTCATCACGCACGGAAAGACTCTGTATTCTGCGGTTCGGAGCCTTCCGGCTGAGAGCGCATTTGTCATCATCCAGACCCTCCAGACTCTGGAAAGGTCGGTGCTGGACGACGAGGGGCTCACCAAACAGATCAAAAGACGCTGTTTCAATTCCGGATTCTTGGCTGCATTGGCTAAGCTCTATGACTACTCGGCTGAAGACGGAGACAGTTCGTCCAGTGTGCGAGATGCTTTGCACCGCCTGCTACTCCAGATATGTACTACCACAAAAGGAGTCTTGTTTCCTCAAACAGGCTGGTACCCGCTGGGAAGCAGCCCCGACGTCCTTCGAAGGGATGAGAACATGGTCGACCTGGGATTGGATTCACCTTACTACTCCGATGACTACAGCGAGAAGGTTCCGGTAAAGAATGCCACGCTGTCCATCTTTATCCAGACGCTCAAACCTGAGAGTGATGTGTTGCAAGCGAATTTGATTACCTCGATTTTCGCAGCCGCTCTGGAACTTGTCGCAGACTACTTCTCTAAAAAGCAAAAGTTCGTGGTACCTCCCGGAGACGATCCGCTATGGCGAGGTCAATTTGCATTCTTGTTCTCTGTCGTGCAATTGCCTGTGCCGCCGCATTGCGGCTGGCCAGGAAAGACCCCATTGACACCTCCACCACTCTCCATCGTCATTGAGAGCATTCTCCCAAGACCGCTGGATCGGAGCACCTTGACGAAAAGTCTGCAGACAAAGGACGACATCATCATGATATCCACGGCGAGGATATTGACGGTGGCTTTGGAAAAGCTTGACTCGGCTCTTAAAATCTTCGAGAATGCGCCATCCGAGACTCCACTGTGGCCTCAGGCTGCGACCAAGTTGACGAACCTTTTGATCGATCGTGTTCCACCCCTACAAGACCTAGTTACTACGCTTCAAAGTCTTGACAAGGATAATGAACAGGTCCGTACGACGATTCTCGAATGCATAGCCACATACCACAAGATATTGCCTTGGACCACCGCAGCCTCAAAGTTCGACATCGGGCCGACGTTAAGCAAGACGCTCCAGAGGCTCGAATCCGATAACCTTGACCAGGAAACCAGAGATATGCTGGATGAGCAGGTCACACATCTTGTGCAGATTGCCAACGTGTCACTGGCCACCAAATGGTTTCACAAGACAACGTCAGACCCAGTCTCGTTGATTGTGCTACTGCTCAAATACTGCGTGCTGTGGCCTGACAACGCAGTAACGAAACAGTCTCTGCCTGGTGTTCGGACGGTTCTGTGCGGTAAAGGAATACTAAGCCCGACGACAGCAGCATTCCAGGGTCTGATATTCAGTCTCACACCGAGCAAAAAGTGGCAGCCTGAGATTGCGACCTATCAATTCCTAGACAACTGCATCACGCGCACGATGCAGCGGCCTGTCAAGTATTTGGACCGGCTTGAACAGATGCAACAACTGCTGTCAGATACAAAGGAACTGAGTCTCGTTGCCTGCTGCATTGCCGAGCAATGGTCATTTGTAGCCAAGAAAGGAGACAAGGATGCCACCAAGAACATTGCAGGATGGGTAGCCAGGTTCTTTGAAGCTCTAGAGGCCGCCAACGAGAATTGGCGTGTCCTGAGTCATCTACGAGAGGAGATGAAAGGCCACTCAGACGCAAACGAGAAAGCTAAGGCAGCCCTCGAGAAGGCCTTCGAAAAGCAGAGCAAGAAGCCTGTCATCTTGCCGGCACCAGACACGACGGAAACAGAAATACCACAGCCAGCAGCGTCTACCCTGATCGGGGAGAACGACTCATCCCATACAACGGCAGGCCGTGCGGAAACTGAAACTGACAGCGACTTGGATATGGACTTGGACAAGACATTCACTCCACCACCGGCAATCCCAACTTCTCTTCATGGCCTCGATCGCTGGACCAAACCGGACTTCGAATCCGAGATCAAATCCGGCCGACTAGCCAGTCTTCTACGCTGCACCATCTCGCCAGACACGGAGATCCGGCTGCAAGCATTCCACACGCTCCAAACAGTGATGCACGCAGTTGAACAGTCGACATTTGCCGAGAAGACGCAACTATACCTTCTCCTAGGCGAGGTCTATGAAACATTGCGGTCGCATTCCCAAACACAAAGCGACCCTTCAGCCTTGTCGTCCTCGTCGTCCACATCTCCGCCTCCTTCAATCATCGCCGAACTAGCGATTCACACGCTCCCCGTCCTCGCGGACCCATCATCACCATTCTACCGCAAAACGAATAAATTCCTCCTCCGCGCGCCATATTGGACCATCCCCTCGCTCCTACCGTACTGGTTATCGACGACATTCCTGACAGAGCCGGAAAGCGACGACACCGACGTCGGCGGACAAAACGCCCAAAATCTCGAAATTGAGCGGTTCTTGGATCTCCTCGCCAACTCTCTTCGCACGGAGGCGGATATGGACCTCTTCCGCCGCGCACATGTTTTTACTCGTCTATTTGCGTATTTCCTAGCTCCTGTGTCTTCCAAGCTTGCGAGAAAGAAGATCTTGCGTATCGTCCATATCGCCACCACCATCCCCGGCGCCACTGATACGCTCATCACCCGTGCTGGCGTGCGCGAGTGGTTGGCCATTGCGCGAACCTTGAGAGACCATAGTGGTCACGGAGCGGCCATGTTTGGGAAAGTCGATCCCGAAATCGGACTGTTGCTCGACGTCCTGGCTCGGGAGATTGCTACGAGTTGTCATGCCGATGCTATTGCGAAGTGGGAGATGCAGAGACCCGTTTTCAAATTGACGGCGGCGGCGGCAGCAACGATAAACAAGGAGAACGCGGAAGAGAAAGCAGAGCCCAAAGAGTGAAGGAAGTAATTGATAAGAGGCCTTAAGGGACGTAGTCAAGACATGTAATCCGACTTGGCTAGAATAAAGTCTGAAGACGACCCAATTGATCAAGAGTCAACGGGTTCGAGCATTGTCTACTACATACATATCCATTGACCGTCGTCGCTCGTGTCCCTAAGGATAGGATCTGACTTTGGCTCGGTGTCAAGACTACCAGGACCACAAAAGGCCCTGTGACCTTGGTGGAAGCCGTCGACTGTTGAGAGGATGAAAGGGAAGAAAAGGGAAATGTGTTTGATTATACGTACATGAGCATCGCGAACCCTAGGTGAGAAGGGTGAAACCCGACAAGGCTGCTTGCTGCCAGAATCTAGACGTATCGAGTCATATCTGATATCTGATATCTGATGTCACCATTTATATAACAAAGAAGATGGAGACTTCTATTTGGGGCATTAATTATCATATCATATAAGAAACCCTAGCATAGCAACCCAGCTATTCCTGAGTGCGCCAGTCGCAAGCAGAAGAACAAATAACCGAGTGTCACGGATGCCAATGGTCCGAGTCGATATCACGTGGCTAGCACGTGATACCGATGACTCGCATCAGGCAGCCCTTAGCCTGACACGTGACCGCGAGCGTACTTAGGCTACGCCAGCGCTCGCAACCTTCTTCATAGTCCTTCGTCTTTGAATTCATATTACAATCTACATGATACGTTTGCCTCGCAACGAGTATACGACGTACTGTGCTCCGTGATACCGAGAGAGACCTGTCTGTGGATTTTACATACTTCGAGGAGTGGGTGGTATAAATAAGAGGAATAAAATATCGTGGAACTTTGTAAACAAAATCAGTGGTCAACAAAATACAGAAATATATTCCGCAAATAACTGTAAACGCTACAATTCACCTCGCTTCACTCCATGTCACCTATATACCTAACGCAAGGTAAGGTACATCTGTATCTCTATCTCTGTCGTATGTACTATCTGTACTGTAGTGTATTGTACTGCACTGCACTGCACCGATCCAACAAAACACAAAACGCATAGGTAAAGCTTATCTACAGCAGCTGTAGCCGAGACCTTGAAGCCAGATTGGAGTCTAACGCTGAGATATCGATTTTGTGCGGAGCAGGTTCAGGGAGGGACCTCTTCATTCCAGGGCCTCGTCATGAGACCGCGCACTCTTCACAAGGAATCCTTTGCGACCACCACTCACTGACCGCCCACACATGGTCTCAAGTCAAACCAAGTTGACCAAGTTGACCAGATAGCGGGCATCCGTCATATCTGTCTGCGAGGTTGCTCATCTAGGTCCCCTTTCCGTCAGAATAATGAAAATCCCCCGGTCCGGCTCATGCAGCCACCCCGTCTTCCCGTAGAAAGTAGAAAGTAGAAAGCGTGGAACCCCGGTTCAAGGACTTTGCGGAGATTAGGATAACTGTCTACAGACATACTGGTCTTGTGCGCGTAAGATGCAACGTGGTTAGAAGCTCATTAGATCTGTAACGGAGGTCAGTCAGTCCCCAGGGAAGCATCTCAATGTCGTATTGTGAACTTACCTCTTCCAAACAACGCTCTCTTACTCCAATCCATGGCCAGAAGTAGCCTTGTTCTGAAACTGACGCTTTCCGCGAAATAGATACTTCGCCACAGATAGACGGCCAACAGTCCACCGCTGAAATTCAAGCCATTGAAATCAAAGATGGCCGCGTTGCCAATGTATGCCAGACTGCCCATGTGGTGGTACTCAAAGGCCTTGTAGACGGCCTCATCTAGATCGCCAAAGTCCACTTCGTTGGCCCGGAAGCCTGGAATGGCTGCGGCAATCTTGTTGAACTTGCGCCCGAGGTACTGACCTTGTTGGTTGGCTCGTTGCGCCGTCGCAGGCAGAGATGTGAGCTTGCTGTCGATCTGCACAAGCAGCTCGTGAAGCTCGCCAAAGTCCAGGGTGCCAGATTTGTCCTTGTCGTATTCCTCGAACAATCGGTCAAGACGTTTCAAGTGGCCCGCGGCTTGCGGAAAGCGCTTGCGCACTTTATGTGCAAGGCCTCGCCAGTCTTGGAAGGTGATCTGGATTTTGTCTGGGTCTTTGCCCTTCTCAAACGCGATACCACGCAGGAACGTCGTCAGATGGTCGGCAATGTTGTTCTGTACGGTAGAGCAATCTCCAATGGCATACACATCGCCGAGAGGAGCTCCGATCAGTCGCAGATGAGTGTCAGTTTCCAATGCATGACGATTGTTTTGGAAATCTCCCAGCTTCTGGGCAATCTTGCGGCTCAACTCCGTCTGCGCGACTCCAGTCGACCAAAGGCAGAATCCCATGGGTAGCTCCTTGGTAACAGACTTTCCATCTTCCATCTGGGTGAAAATGATCCTGTCTGGCTTCACTTCCTTGACCCGAGAATTCGTCAGGACTTCGACGTGGTCGCGCTCGAAACGCTTCTCGGCGTATACAGAGAGGGCCTCGTCGTAGGTGTTTAGAATATGGCCCCGCGATTGGATGACATGGACGGAGACCTCGTTTCGCAAGATTTTAGGGAAGGACTTCAGGAGATCCTCGTTCAGCATATCGTAGAGCTCCGCGGCAAATTCGACCCCGGTAGGACCGCCGCCGCTTACAACAAAAGAGAGCAACCGGCGTCTTTCATCATCGCTGGTAGTAGGTAGACAAGCCAGCTCCAAGTTCCGCAGGATCTTGTTTTTGATCAGTCGAGCGTCCTCGATGGTTTTGAGGAAATTGCAATTCTCAAGGCCTTTGACGCCGTGAGGATTCGTGGTAGATCCTACACCGACGACCAGTTTATCATAGGGAAGGTAAAAATGCTGTTCCACGCCGTTGGCATCCACCTGAGCAATCTCGACCAATTTCTCGGAGAATTCGACGTCCACGGCTCTGGCCTTGAGGAAGTGGCCTCTCAATCGGCTGACTATCCGACGCACAGGCTCAACCAGGGAGCGCAATTCCAGCGTACCCACCGTGGCGGACGGTAGCATGGGGGTGAACAGGAAGTAGTTGTCCGGAGACACCACAGTGACGTGGTAATCGCCCGGGTTGAGCTCCTTGAGCATGGCAACACTGCCCCAGCCAGACCCCAGAATCACCAACTTAGGCTTGTGCTTTTGCTCCCGCATATCCTCACTGTCCTCATCATCAACCAGGATTTCGGCTATTGGCAGATTCTTAGGGCCTCCTCTTCTCGGCGACAGAGCTGCCTCTGATACAGGCACGTCGCCAACCGAGCCCGGGGTCTCCTTGTAGGTGGAGGCATCGTAGATGAAAAACGCGATGACCAAGGTTCCGCAGCCAACGATGAAGATTCCAGTGTAAGCGAAGAGGCGGTAGAAAAAGCGCGCAAGAGGGCCACGGTCGTTGGGCAGTTCTTTTGTGGAGATCAATCGCAGCGTGCCGGGAGCCGGTTGCCGAAAGACCTGCGAGGGAAGCTGGGAAACCACATAACGAGGAGCTCTGAATGCGATCCTAGGATGGTGTCTGAGGGTCGAGAAAGGCTTCGCGGATTGGAGCGCGGCTCTAAAGGGAGATTGAGAGGTTTTGCATTGAGAGAGCTGGAATGTCCGAATCGGATGCCGGATACGACGGGCTATTCGAGGGAAAGCCTCCATGGTCCGAGGGAGCTGAAAGAGCAGTTTACCGCATGCTGCAACTGCACTGAGGCAGAGAATAGACAGAGAGCAGAGCAACAGAAGCAGTGGCCAAGAGAGAGGAAGCGCAACGAAGGAAAGATTTGGCAAATAAAAATACGGGCAGGGCAGCGAAGGGCGAAGATGTTGTATGGCAGGATGGAGGATGGAGGATGGAGGCGAGCTCGGGTTCGACGGCCTACTAGGTATCTCATCAAAGATCTGTTACGACAAGCGACGTCATCGTCAGGATAAATTTAATTAATCACTGTAGCAATTGTGAGATCAATGAGCGATGCATCTTTTTGCATGCGACACCACCAACCACTGCATACATCTTACATAGGTACCTCCTGTGTACAGTACATCGGACAGGACAGAGTACCCTAACTTATACCTGCTCATCACAGTCTTTGTCTCTCTATTCCCAAGCTAACACATTGCGGTACACATGAGTATGCTGGCATCTCATCGTCTACTCTAGCTTCATCGCCTCTCTGTTCTATACGCACGCCACCGTCTGTCTTCCTTGACCTCGAAGCGGATATCTCTTCTACCTCTCTCCCAGACAGATAAATTGCCATAGAGGAACAGTGACCCAACTCTCAAAAGAAGATGGAATAAGGAAACAATGAGCGGGTGGAGCGGCAGTGGCCTTCAACAAGTCTCAATCTCCAACGCTTGGCAAGAAGCAGCATATCTCATTGCATACCTATCTGGACTGCTCGGCATGTCCTGTTCGCCATCCATAGCAGCCACCTTCTAACTATATGGGGTATCGTAATTCAGTCAACAGCATGCGACGCCTCCAAAAGCACTGGAATCCGCGAGGATATGTCCCAAAACCACCCCTTTTGCCCAGCCATGTCCATTAAACTCCCCATTCTACTTCATAGCTTCAATCCCAAAGATTCGTCAATATCAAGCAGTCTGTAGGTTATCAGCCTGCAAAATCCGCATCCGGATCGTCCAGAGATGATATGCTTGACGATCGTCTTCCGCCGTGCATCTGCACCTTAGGTCGGCCACGAGGCCTCTTTGGTGTACCTCCCATCGACCCATTGACACTCTTTCGTTTCTTCCCTCGAGCTCCATGCACATTGGGCTCGCTGACCATACTGTTGACTGGGAATATTTCGGCTTCCTCGTCAGCAATTTTCACTTCATCGTCCACAGCCACGAGCGTGACAAAAGCACGACAACGGGCTATCATCGCTTCGCTGCTGCCGAGAGATGCCAGGATCGACTCGGTGTTGCTCCAGAATCTGTCTCCAGTGATTCCGTGCACCTTTACCGGTTCTTTAGCCGACTCCTTGGTCTGTTTGTTCTGCTGCATTGCCATCTTGACATCACGCGAGAGTCCGTATTGTCGCTTCAAGTAGTTCCGTGTCTCTGAAATCAAGGTGATAGCACACGCAGCCGCGGTCAATCTGCGCAGAATTCCCGGATCCACTGCCGATGTCGCATTGACATGTTCCTCTTGAACTGCACCATCAGTATCTGCTGTCTCAGAGACGGTTGAGGGAAGGTGATTCTCGATAGCTTGTGCCGTTTCGCCGCCATTCTTGCCAAAAGCCAGTTCCAGCTGTAACACAGCGTGGAGCAGCTCATCCATTTTCTTGTATTCGAAGAATGCGAGATTCTGGGTCACAAACAGCACAAAAAGAACACCCTCCGGTATGTCCGCATCACCCATTTCCAGCTTCGAAAAGTCCGTATTGAGCTTGGAAATGAGGTTGCTGAGGAACTTCTTCACATATTTGGACCCGCTGGTGCTGATGATGGAGAATGCAGGAGAAAGTTTGGCCTTGAGCCCCGGACTTGTTGCGCCTCGAGGGTCCCTGAAAACCTCCTTCTGGTAGCGGAATGCCTCAAACACCGCGTGGACATATTCTCTCTCGCACACCGATTCGTGCTGCTGATGAAGATGCTCGTGGGCAACTCTGGCAACCGTAGAGATTTGAGGATCCGGGTTCGTTTCCAACGCCACAAATGCTGCTGTGCTTTGCTTCGGATGCGTCATCCCCTGCCGGTCGATGCTGGCAAGTGTTTGAGCAGCAAGTAATGCCTTTTCGCCGGTCTCCGTCATGACGATCCGAAGGAGGCGGTCCACCAGAGGGTTGGTGATCGTTGAGATTGCACTGTCGTCCTCTCGGGCCTTGCTATCTCCGCCTATGTTCTTCAATGCCTGCACTTCCGCCTGTGCTTCAGCCTGATTGGCCTCGTTTCTGGTAGTGGCGCGCTTTGCGTATAGTTCCTCGAATATTCCTAGCACAGTGACCTGCATCTTCATGATATCGTTCTCTTCAAGAGTGGTCGAGGCAGCCTCATCCAGAATTTGAAAAAAGGTCTCGCGAACATGCTGCTTATTCAATTGACCGGGCCATGCCTGACAGATCAAGCCCAAACTTTCCAGGGCCCTCGAGCGTACCTCAACACTAGGCCCTCTGAAAGTGAACGGGACAATGCTGTCGGCCATAAAGCCTGCAACGGATCCCGTTTTAAACGTGGGAAAGTCGATCTGGAAGCTCTTCCGGAGACTCTCCAAATCGATGTGCTTTGCGAGAGTGCCGGCGAGCCGGAGAGCCTGCTCTCTGACTTTATTCACTCGCACCTGTATCTCCTTCACACGGTTCTCCATCAACTTCTCTTTGAGCTGGGATGCGATTTTTGGATGTATCACATTGTGCATGATCGACTTCGCGAAAGCGACAAGCCTGACAGTATTGTGCAGGACGCCGTCGATGCTACTCAGACACGACATCACTTCCTCCAGCTCCTGTCGACGAGCAAGATTCTTAGAAGCTTTCATCAGATCCAGCTGAACCTCCTGCAGCAGCGGCTCCTGGGTCCTCGACAAATGTGGAAGAACCGAACGAAATATTGCCACAACAGATCTGAACTTCAAAAGGTTATCCGACTTCGACAAGTCCTTGAGATAGCTCTTCAAACTTGCCAAATCAGCCGGTACAACTGTTTGTGGCCTCGCTTCAACGAAAGCTACCAAGGTTGTCAAGTCTGCGGGGCCTGCTTCGGAGCCGTTAGCAGTATCCAACAGCTTCTTGACAATTCTTGCACAGAGCTGGTGTACTTGATTGACCTGTTTTGGTTCTTTTAGCTTCCAGACGAGAAAGCCTTTCAGGAGAGGGGCCAGGGCGGCGGTGTCATTGGTGATGCAGGTGACGATGTGTTTCGTGAGATCTTCAATTGCCACTTCGACGTGTGCCGACTCGTTTGCACCGGCTAACAAGGCCAACTTGGGGGATATCCAGACGTCGGCGAGGGTCTTCCTAGCGAGTTCGGCAACAGTTTCCTCCTGGTCTGCCGTCCTCCGAAGGAACTCGATCGCAATGGTGTCTTTCATGTTCTGTCTCGACTCTTTAAGGTAGATATCTTTCAAATGGCCCATCGCTCGTTTTTGAACGCCCACATTTGCATCGCCGGCACATTTCAATAGTCGTTTGAATGCCTTTTCTTCGAGCCCGGGTCTCGGCATGATGAACCTGGCAATCAAAGACAATGCCGAATCTCGAACCAGGGACGAATCGTCCGAGGCGCATTTAAAGACGTCGTCTGCGATTGTGGGGTCCCAGTCAAGGAGGCTCGAATCCGTCTCCAGGATTGTGACCACGCTCTTCAAGCTGCGGCTTCGGACCTGCGCTTGATCGCTCGAGAGGGAGGAGGCGAGTGTTTTGGCAATATCCTGGAACCGTCGGCAGAATCGCATGTTCAGGACACTCAACAAATATGCCAGTTGGGCTTCTTGAGACGTAACAGCCGCGTCCATGCTTACTGCTTGCTCGAGTGCATCGGGCTCGGCCAGCTGATCAAGTATAGTCGAGATGCTCTCTGAGAGGGACTTTTCGAGGCTAGTGTCTTGATCCCGGTTTTGCGGTCCACGCAGTGTTCGAACAATCAAGGTAGCGTACTGCACGAGGAAATACGCCTTTGCAGATTTTGTCCTAAGACTTTGCCCGCTCTTAGACATCATATGTGCATGCACGACAGAAAAAGGCCCTCCAGGTGCTATAAGCTCCTCATTCTGGAGGAAGAAATGAGCCCGATCTTTGACCAGGTTTGAGAGATTTTGCCCAATCTGGGAAGAGCCGGATTCTCCATCTCGCAAGATGGAGGAGAGGAGGTTCCTTGCAGTAGCCCTAATCACGGAGATTGCTGACCCCATAACCCCTAAGGATTCCAGTGCCATGTTCTTGGTAGAAGCAGCTTTGTCATTTTTGGCGAGCGCGATCATCCGCAGAGTGAGCACTGTGAGGAGCAGTTCTGACGCGGGCCAGTCCGTCGAAGGTAGCACAACTGTCAGATCTTCGACGAACAGATCCAAAATATTGCGGTACGGGGAATCACCGGTCTTGGTGACCTTTGAAGCTTTGTCAACCATCCACCCGACAATTTGTTGCGCGCTCTTGAAAGCGTCGTCAAACAGGCCATCTGCCATATTGCCTAGCTTGGCTAACGGGTCATGCTCTTGCTGATCTGCCCCGGTCGTGGAGTTCACATCCTGATCATCTATCGAGTCTCCATCACCCGAGCTTGGGGGCTCTGGTGACTCGGTTCGACTCTGATGTTGCCTCTTCCGGGCTTTGTTCTTTCGACTTTGCATGGCCGGAGTTTGCACTAGTTGCATGAAGAGAGCAGACACAAGCTGAATGCTCTTGCCGCTTCCCAACTTGTATTGCCTTGCACTTCGACTGTTGGAGGGTAATTTGTCGAGAGATGTCAGGATTTCATCAAGAATTGCCGTCCTCTCCGATGGAAAGGCCGCATACAACTTGGCCAGCGCTGCCATGGCTTGCTTACGTACCCGCTCGTAGGTCTGCGCGCCCAATGCCGAGGCTCTGTCGGTGTGAGCATTTTGGACAAAAATGAGTTTCGAGGCAAGGAATTCCGTCGAGTTCACGGTAGAGCCTGCCCCTTTGACCTGAAGGCAGACTGTCGCAACAAGCTCGAGGAGCTTACGGCCCACATCAAGAAGGTTCTTCAAAGAGTCACTATGTGCCGCTGCCGTCTCGAACAACCCGCTCTGTGGTCCATCTGGTCTAGCTTCGATAATCGGTATGAGGCAATTTTCGAAGATATTCACCAGAACATTCGGCAGCCATTGAAGCACCTCCAGATTGACTAGGTCGCTGTTTTGTGAAGCGCCGAGGATAGTATAGACCAATGTGCACGCTGCAGCGGCCCCTACTTCTCCCTTATGCAATTTAGCCATCCATGTCGCAATGTCCTCAGCAGACGAGTCGAGTGGGAGTTTCAAGTTCACCGTCTGGGCGGCCTCGATGGCTGGTTCACAAAGTCGCTGCAGCCGCTGAATATATTCCATAGGGGCGTCTGCCAGGCGACCAGAGGCCAGTACCTTGCCCAGTATGCCATGTAACCTGTCGTGGACATGGATAGCCAGACGTGGCTCGGCCTCATCTTCTTCGTCCGGAACATCGAAAATGTCGTTGCTGAAACCAGTGGACGAGGCCGAGGTGTCAGGAGCCAGTCGATCTTGGGCCTCGAAGATTTCCACGAGTTGATTTTCGAGATCCGATAAGAGGCGGTCGTCAGTCTCTCGTTTCGAAGCAAGAGCAAGAGCAAGCTTGTCAGTGGCTTCGGATTCGGCGAGTTTGCGTCTCTTGGGAGAGCCGTCCATGGCCACGTACTCGTCCCGGCGGAAAGAGGGAGGAGGTTGTGGGATCTCCACAATGACAGCTGCTTGCGAAGGCTTGTGAATGATCTTGTTAGAGGTTGAATCCTTGGAGGTCGACTGAGTTGGAGCTAAAGAAGGGTAGGTGTAGTCGATCTTGGCCATTTTCAAGACCATCTCCGGTATTGGATCCAAATTTGACTTGACGGCGGTCTCATACTGGACAGGAGAGCGTTTGAACTTTCTGTGACATGTCAGATCCTGATCTTTCCTCAAACCCAAGGTGAATGATACATTTCTGAGAGACGGCGAGGATCCAACAACTGCCCAAGACGTTCTCTTGTTCGTTGAGACAAATTTTGAGTGCTGTACGCAGCCTGGCGCTCGACCGAGGTAGCGAGGCGTCTATGGTTCGAGGTACATATTTGTGGGATAGGGATGCGATCTATCAACGTTCTCTCAGCAAGGCTCTGATGGACCAATGGTCAAACCTACCGTGTGACGGGAGGACCGATGTGGTCATCGGGGTATATTGTAATGCCTCACCCACCGACAGTTGCCTCCGATGGGTTCCATCTCGAGGCTGTCTTGGGATGACAACCTCAACTTTGGCTGCCATGGTCATTTTGGCGGAACCAGGTACGGGCCCTGTCCAGAGTTCCGGCCGGGTCGATGATTTGGGAGGGTTCCTCTCAGAACGAGTGATGCGTATGAAGCGAAGAGCGGCCTCCTACCAGGCAAAGCTCCGGCTGCATATTACCGGGAGTCGGGAGAGACGGCCTGGAGGTATAGGCGCGAATGGACTATTGTAGGTGTCAAACTAAAGTACCAGGCTGCGATCCAATATATTGAAGATGCATTCAATGTTGGAGGCGGCTGAATTGCGGGATGCATTTGGCGCTAACCGTTCCGGGACCTAAAGCCAGGACCTAAAGCCAGGAACCTTCATGGTTTAACGACTGGAACCAAAATTTTCCCACGATCAGATCCTCATCCATATCACAATACCACGGCATCATGGTCGCTATAGGCAGTCTCTTGTTCTGCGATGCCTGCGGCTCGCTTCTTCCACGCATAGTCCCGGGCCAAAATGAGAACGACCTGGTCAAATGCGAGGATTGCTTCCAATACACCAAAGATACCTCCTCGAAAGTGATAACATCCCATTCCAAGCCCAGCGCATTTCCTTCAGCCTTACGAGCGAAACATTCCGAAGTCCAAAATATCAACGCGGAAGACCTCCAAGTGGAGGCGGTTATAGCAAGAGATTGTCCAAATTGTCACCGCGCCGAGATGTTTTATCATACGAAGCAGTTGCGAAGTGCCGATGAAGGCACCACCGTGTTTTATAGATGCGAGTGCGGTTTCAAGGATGTCCAGAACAACTGAATGATTTCGACGTTAGCACGCTTGAACGCCTTTCAATGCACGCTATATACAAAACTATTCCCTCTATGCAACGGCTGTGGCGGGAACGGTGGCGTATTCCATGTCGCCGTTCTTTTCGTATTCTGCCATGTCGAGCGCAACGATAACACTGTCACGGACGACCTGTTCGGGGTCGTCCAAAAATTGTTTCAGCAAATCCTCTACGCCCGGTTCATCTCCAAGGCTTCCCAGCGCCTCTGCAGCTTCATGGCGCACCATACTCTCTTCCTTCCGGTTTCCAAGGACAGAGCGCAGGGCGGGAATAGAGGCCGGATGTGATAGCTGACCGAAAACGAACGCTACTTCGTGCCGGAAAAGGGCCGATGGATCCGCAAAGCCGGAAGCAAGAGCATGAACTGCTGCTTCGGCGGTTGGAAGGTCGGGCGGAGAGGCGAGGTCTCGGAGAGCGAACATGGCTCTGTAGCGTTGGAACAGCGGCAGTGATGTGTCGAGGAGAGTTTTCTGTAGGTTCGGGATCGAAGGAGTGTCAGATGCTAGAGGCATTGGGGGAGCCGGATCGATAGAAGCAAAGTCACTGGGCTTTAATGTCTCTTTGTTCTTGGTTTCCGAGTGTGCCCACTGAATACGATCGACAGCAATGTCGCATGTCTCCCTCACCACAACGGGCTCTTGCTCGTCATCTTTCAGTTCCTTAAGGAGATCCAAACTTCCCAGGTCCCCTAATGCACCGATTGCTTCCGCTGCCTCGTGCCTGCACATTGCATCCTCCGCCTTGTTCTCGAGGACTGCTCTTAGAAACGGAACCGCCACAAGATTCTTGGTCTGCCCCAGACAGTAGGCCAGCTCATGTTTCAGCAGGGCGGAGGGAGATGTAAAGGCTGCTGCTATTGCTTCTATGGCTGCGGTTGCCTGCGGTCCTGGGGATTGAGAGGCAAGGTGTTTAAGGGAAAAGAGGGCCCGGAATCGACGCGCCAGAGGAACAGTCTCGGAGGTCAAATCCTTTCGCAAAGCCGCTACAGTAGGGTCAAAGTCTGAAATCTCTGTTGCAATGGCGGCGGGAGCCATGGTGGGAGTCTTGAGGGAGATGAAATTGGACGAAACACCAACGAGAGAAGAATGAAGAACAACTGTATTTGCAGGTATAAGGTATGTCAGGCCGCAGTCTTTGTGTTCACCCCAAATTTTCTCGCGGGGTAAATCCCAGATGGCTATGAGGCTGATGAAAAAAAAGTCGATGGTTCCTTATCTTAGCGCCGATGTTAGTGGACTGACAGCCTGATAAGGCTTGCAGGCGGCGGCACCGGGGCTTGCAGCCCGCTATCACTGGGTCATAGTAGGCGCCTAAGGTACCTGCCAGTGAGGCCTAGCAGTCAATATGTAAAGTGGCAATGAGGATTGACCTCATCTTCTCTCACCTTCTTCGGCTTCCATCACTAGTTGTACCTTCTACGGCGTTGATTCATCTACTCCTGCGTTACTCTTCACCTCCCTGTTCTTCCTACACATTCTTCATTGATATACTACCTCGCACAATACAACTACTCAGACTACGCCGAAAATTTCACCTGAGAAAACGCAATCATGGGTTCCGTGGTTATTCCTCATCTCGTTACCGGCTGGCACGTCGATCAAGCAATTCTTTCAGAAGATGAACGCCTCGTGGTCATCCGCTTTGGCCGCGACTGGGATCCCGATTGCATGCGTATGGACGAAGTTCTGTATAAAATAGCCGACCGTGTCAAAAACTTTGCCGTCATCTACGTCTGCGATATCGACCAAGTCCCCGACTTCAAACAAATGTACGAACTCTATGACCCGGTCACGCTCATGTTTTTCTTCCGCAACAAACACATGATGTGTGACTTCGGCACCGGTAACAACAACAAACTGAACTGGGTATTGGAAGATAAACAAGAGCTCATTGATATCATCGAAACAATATACAAAGGCGCAAAGAAGGGCAGAGGTTTGGTGGTGTCACCTAAGGACTACTCGACACGATATCGATATTAAATGTCGGATTTATGGGTTACGGCAACACTAATTGATCACTGATGATACCCGATGCGATGTTGGAAAGGGAGGCATTGGCATGTTGTTTGGCGCCCTCAGGGTCTCGGTTCCCGCAGACGTGTGCTGGAGAGTGAGTTCGAAATGTCTAGCGTTTAGCAAAGGAGCTTGGAAATGCTTGGTTGGTCTCTCCGGCGTTTAGCACTCAATGAACAATGCTGACAACATTTGGGTTACAAGTCTGCTCCATCTTCTGCAGCCACAGGTGTTGACTCCAGGTGCAGTTTGTTCCTGGTCATTCACTCCAGGTCTGTCCACTTGTCACTCCCTATGCGCCGACGTCGTGATAATTCGTGGATGATCTCGGGACTATGTTCCTCCAAACGTGCTGTTTTCCTTGGTGAGGACCTCTGGCTACGACACGAGCTGCGTATTCGTGATATACCTAGCCTTTTGACTGCTATGTCGCCTGTGTCGCCCCGAACTTGACCGTAACCGGCAGTCTCTCCTCTCAAGTCTGGCCAATAGGTCAATTTGACTCCTAAATCGTACTGACTTTTGTCTTAATACATACCTACCTTACCTACTACAAATACTGTGGTACACAAAGACCCAGATAGGCATCCCGTGACCAGCTGTTGGGCTACAGCGTATCTGTACACAGTATCGCTGCCTCAAATGTCGACGATTGATTGAGAGCCGAGTCCCAGTGGAAACACAGCATCCAGGGGCTCAGGCTCTCTCTGCTGAGGAAAGCCGCACCAGCCATGCAGAGATCGTGTACATCCTGCCTCAAACTCCTCAATTAATGAAGGCGCCTTGAGCGGGGCCTGCAACCCCATAATGGAAACTGGCCGACGGCATCTTGCTTGGACGATCAAGCCACCTTTACCGCTTCTTCGCCAGGCTCTCCACGGTTCATGCATGCCTGCAACGCGTGGAAAACCCACTCCCGAGTGGTCGCCACGGTTTAAAGCTTCAGCCAACATGCTTTGACAGAAGGGAAAAGAAGTAACACCATCATGGTCGCGCATTCGCATCTCTGTTCGCGGTGCATTTTGCTTGGGACAACTACTGCGACTGTGATCTCTCCTGCTTGTACATTTCGAGACCAGCCTTGAGCTGGAGCATACACCCGCACAGTTTTCTGTCCTTTCTGCTAAAGTCAAGTCACTCTAGACTACTAGGCTTGCGACACCAGTCTGCCAGCACGTGTCTGACTGTTACGCGGGAAGAAACATGCCGTCGGCGACGCTGGTCACACTCATCCTTGCGCCTATCCTACTCTTCGCCCTCTGGCACGTCACTGCGAACAGTGCTCCGCCAGTCCCTCCGTTCTTGCGCAACAAGCGCATCATTCTGCTGATTGCCCACCCGGACGATGAATCCATGTTCTTCAACCCAACCCTGCAGGCACTCACGAAACCGGAGCTGCAGAACCACTTGAAAATATTGTGCATGAGTACCGGAAACAGCGAGGGGATCGGGGAGACACGACGAGTAGAACTAGAAAAGGCAGCAGTGACCCTCGGTCTGCGGAGGCGGGAAGATGTCTTCGTTCTCGACGATGAACGCTTCAAAGATGGCATGCAGGAGGACTGGAAGCCGGAAGAGATTGTACGTGTGCTAGCCAGTGCATTCGCGCCGCACCTGAACGTGCCGCCCGGCACCCAAGAGCAGTCCGGAGCGGAGAGGGACAAGGACAAGGACAAGGATAAAGACCGACGCAAGAGTAAATCAAAACACTCAACATCGACGTCGGTAACGAAGCCTTCTCAGCTTCCGGAACCGCAGCCCCCCCGCGCCTCTATCGATGTCCTCATCACATTCGACGAACACGGTATCTCAGGCCATCCGAATCACAAAGCTTTGTACCATGGAGCAATGTTGTTCGTGAAGCAGATTATGAGAGGCCACTCGGGCTACGCTCCTCCTGTGGCACTGTACACTCTACCATCCGTCAATATATTGCGCAAATACAGCTTCATTCTCGACGCTATACCCACGCTGTTGGGTGGGATTTACGGTACTATCTTTGGAAACGCCATGGGCACCAGAGGAACGGGCAGCAAACAGGGTGCCGATCGTGTGGTATTCGTGAATGATGTTTCGCGGTACTGGAAGGCCAGGGAAGCCATGACCGTGGGCCATAAAAGTCAGATGATTTGGTTCCGATGGGGGTGGATCGGTCTGGGCCGGTACATGGTAGTGAATGATTTGCGGTCTGAAAAGATCCTTGCGACCTGACATGAAAAGCAAATTCTACAATTCCATATGAGGTCTGAAGACCCCCTTGCGCCAGGGAATGGCCACTACATTTGAGATTGGAGAGAGTAGTTTGTGAAGGAGCAATTCTGCCCATGTTTTGGTTCCCACTATGTAAGCGGTACAAATGATGTTACAATCCTGCCATTTGGCTTGCCTCGGGCCGCTTTTGGCAGCGAGAGAATTCAACGGTAAGGTCCGACATGCTTGGACCAAGGCTTCCACTCCTCTGTCCTCCAGTCAGCTGAAGGGTAGTTCAGATGTCCATATCGCCTTTTTCCAACACGCTCGTCACGCCCGTGTCGTTCATACTGGAGCACCCAGTCCGCTGCTTCCTCCTCATTTGACTCGGATTCTTCATCGAACGCCGCAAGACCTCTTGGCCCTCGCCGCACATAATCCGCCGAATGAGACAGTCGAGCAGGGCTGTAAGTGTCGAACATGGCCCGCATAGACCCTGTTTTGGTCGTCTGAGCCGTGTTTGCTGATATGATAGCGTTCCGCCGGTGCTCTTGACCGAATAATCTGACATGACCGGTAGGCGTATAATATGGGATAATGTCAGGTAGATAGTCCGACCATTCTTCCACGAGCTGAGGCAGTCGTCTATACGCCCATTCGACTTCGCGTCTTGACGTGGGCCAGTCCTTCTCCTTGAAGCTGTTGCGGACCGCAATGATGATCAGTTGCAGATGGCAATCCAATCTCAGGGACGCGAACAAGAATTCTCTCTTCAGTTTCAAAAATTCGGCAGAGGCCACGCCGTCCGCGAAGATGTCATCGTGCCTGGTTTGGAGATATTTCCGCATCTCGTCGTACAGGGCTGAGAGATGAGTGCGTTCCTCATCAAGCAATCGCATACAAGCGCGGATGTCGTCGAGAGCCCGGTCAAGGACGTGTCGCCGTGTCCACATTTTTGCGCGGAAGATCAGGTCAATAATCTTGGGCTTGACGTTGTATGGTTCGCTGTGAAAGACGTCGTACAACGACTCAACCGCCTGGAACGCCACGCGGCCAACGCCAAATCCTTTGCGAACTCTCCACTGTTGTTGTTGGCACGAAAGCACGAATGTCCATTCGAGAAGATATGTCCACAGATCATCTGGAATGGTGAGATTGTAGTTCCGCGAAAGATAGTCAAGCAACATTCCCGCCACACTGATTTCGTTATTCGTGGCGAAAATGTGGACCACTGTGAACAGGAGCCGCTCGGTAGGGCGAAGGGGAGAGCCTTCGTCGTAGAATGTAGGGCTCTCAAGCTCCTCTTCGTCGTATTTGTCAAGAGCGTCCAAGTCCACGTTCCAAACAGATTTCAGGACACTTTTGACACTGGCAATGTCGCCTTCACGACCCATCGCAACCATCAAATTGCAGAATGTGGCTTCGTTGCCCTTTAGACCTTGCCGTACGAGCTCGTTGAAAACCCGTAAGACTTCTAGCCGGATTGACTGTTCGTTGTCTGGATTGCCTGGCGTGGCTACGCCATGACCGGTATAACCTGTACGTCTATGCGTGCTGGAGCGCCGGTCCAAGCTATATGGAGTGACTCTCAACTGGTATCTTTCAAACCTGCCGTAGGCTTGATTCCAGTTCAATGCCTCCATAAAGTAGTTGTAACATTCCAAGTCAGGAACCAGATTCCTCTCCGGTAAGATTTTGCGAAATACATTCCGCGCCATATTTCCATGGCCACCGGCAGCTGCACATCGTAGTAGATGACGATATATGTCTAACGGGATGTTAAAGCCGTTGTCCTGCCGCAGAGTGACGAGCGTGTCGAGAATGCCAATGAAGGTCGATATACGCTCCTCCAGCGATTTCACTATGCGAAAGCGAGGCTCGCTTTCTAGCGTAGGCTTGACATAACGATGGAGATTTCGGTACGGCACAATGAAGTAGTCTGGGTCCAGGGCGCATATAGCTTGCGTAAAGGCCTTGTCGTCGGCAGTCGCAACGAACACATCGCCAATGGAACGTGTAACCAGGCCTAGAAGGATCCGATCCGGGTTGTTCTCTTTCAATAATTGTTCCATCGACACTGCCTTGTCTGCACTCTTCTTCTGCCTCCTCGCACGAGTTCTCGTCTCGGTGGGAGAAGTGTCCTGGACTTCCACGACTTGTGAAGGCGGAAGGGGAGTTCTCCCGCACCTCTTCATTGAAGGTTTGAAAGGCAGCATCGCCAATGAGGGCGGAGACGTGCTGGTGCCGACGTTGACCATGGACGAGAGGCGCTGTCCATCTCGACTGACAGTGAGACAATGGACGGGGATGTCGTCGTAGGATATGGATAGTCAAATGAGGGATCTTGCTCGATGACGGCTGCAAGACGCCATTGATGCACCTCGAAAGAGGCACCGAGCCTTGCATATATACGCCAGAGACACCGGCAATGTGCACTGATTGACGACGGCTATGAAACTAGCGAATTGCTCATTCGAATGCTGGTTGAGGACCGCAGCGAGGAGAGCAGCTCTTTTTTTCCAGCAGCGCCAAGGGAAGTGAAACCGAACCCGGCTACAGAGGCATCCAGATCGGGAAGTGACTTGATGCCGCCCTGTGATCAACCCTGGCTCGCTGAAGGGACAACTTCTTTTGCCTGTACAGAGCGGTTAGGGTAATGCATACCTATCTATCTACTCAGATATGAAGTCTCAGGGGGCAAGGAACTGGGGGTAATATCGGTGTCTAGAAGTGTACCTGAAGTAGGGGAGAATCTATATGTTGGACTTGAAGGGAGACTTCCAAGTCCGAGTCTCGACTGGCTTGCTGCCAAGACTCGTGATCATGGCGCCTCTCGCAGGCAGATGCTATCTTAATTATTGCATACCTACTGTACGTGCCTGATTACCACCTACCTACACGCCACGGCTATTGAGCTATATCCCGCTTTACGCGAATATGGCTGTCGGCTCGTGGACGAGCAGTCATACCGACGGACGATCCTCACACTCCCAAAAGCAAGGAGCCAAAGGTGCTCATCATGCTCGAGCCAGCCTGACGCATCGGTGCAGACCTTCCGATTGATCGAGGATTCGCAATGCAAGGGGCTGGCACAGATACGCCGCGGACAGTCGGCCCCTGAGAGGGAGTCGACCCTTACAATGCAAAGTACCCAAATGAGCAAAGCAAGCCGGCGTAAATCCCATGAGAACCTCGCTGCTCAAGATTCCCCAGACGCCAGCCTCGTCGGCTGATACTACCAGCTGTGGACCACGAGGATGACTCGAGGCAACCATGGAGGCCTCATTTCTTCGATACGGTGCTCACATGATAACTCTGCGGACTTTCTGAGAAGATATTCTTGGAATAATGCATTGAGCGAGGGCCGTCTGGATCATGAAAGGGGCACAGCCTGAGTGGAAGCGCCTGTGGCGCTGGCCCGCCCACTTCCACACGAACTGCCGGGGAAGCGAGAATCAAGATTGGTCGGTTATTTTACGTCTCATGCAGTACGCCGTATCATCACAGCGACCAGCAATTTCGTTTTCCTGCAAGCTCATGCACAACTTCGCCCCCAGAGGGGGTTCCCTGTGTCCAGCCCTCATTGTTTTCAGCCTCACCACCGCCAAAGCTGCTGGCGATCGAGAAGATCTAAAAGATGCCCTGGAGGCTAGAGCGCGGGGATATATCCCTAGCCACTGTTCCATTAGACACCGCTGGCCTAAATCCTACCTCAATTCAGACAAGGGTTGCTGCGGTCTATTCGACAACCGCATGGCTAGCAGAATCCAGTTGCGCGGAGGGTCACTCACTTCTTATAACACCCACGGCCGGAACTGATGAGACAGCTCAAAGTTTCATCGACGCAAGAACGGCGGTCGCTTCCGGAGCATGGCGATCTTGCATCACCGTTGTCCGGGCTGGCACTATAACGGCGAACCCCCTGAGAAATACGAGCATGACAACTGCCAGAGTATGAGAACATTCCTTGATAGTGCATGCTCATTCTCCTGGAGCGTTATTGTTAAAAAATTCGCGGAAGATTGCTTTACCATCCGTGGTGACTTGCATTGCGACATAGAAAAACCGGAATTCGACTTCTTTACAAAATTCGCAGACACCGAGCGCTTGCTCTACAAAAGCAAATCCCGGAAGATACGGGACGAATGTCGCGCCTATGTGGTTCAATGCAGGTTGAAACATGCCCTCGCGACAGCGGCAGGTTTCCCTTGCCCATTTGCAGTCAAAAGGCTTCCGCCTGCCGATGCCGCACAAGGCAATCACGAAGCCAATATAATGGCACTCCTGAGCTTTCCCCATATTTCGGCTCTCCTGGGAACGTTTGAGTACCAGGCACAGTTGCATATCATAAGCTATCCCGCCGGCTGTTGTGACCTTGGTGACCTCATGCACTGTATATCCGAAAATCTGAAGGGCCGTGCCTGGACGGATAGGAAGGATCGTCCGGAACCGCCGAAAAATCCAGCATATCAAGAGAAAGACACATTATATCACTGGATCTTCAAGATGGAACTTGCACGCCAGCTCCAGATGCTGCAACGTTATTTTGTATGTCTATGTCAAGCACTCAAATACCTCCACGAGACGAGCATTCGGCACAGGGACATCAAACCCGAGAACGTTATCATAGACATATTCGGCAACGTGTTTTTCACAGACTTTGGCATCTCGCAGAGGTACGACAATCCAGATCTCGCGAGCCGTGGCGATAAGGTGGCAATGACGAGGAAATACCAGCCGCCCGAAGTATTCATGGGCCAGGAGAGAAGCAAGCGTTCAGACGTATGGTCTCTTGCCTGTGTTTTTGTTGAGATGGTTACTCTGCTTTACGGCAAACCGTTGGATGAACTTGAAGAGGCGTGCATCCGAGAACGATCCGAATATTGCACCGCTATTGATGAGCTAAAAACGTGGCTTGACACACTGAGCCAGCGGCAACCACATGAAGCCGTCTCTGGGCAGAACATAGAGATGTGTCTCGGCACAATCAAGAAAATGCTGAGCAAGATGCCAGGCGATCGGCCGGATTCCGGATCTCTTTGGAGTGCCTTCGACTTTCCTCACCAGGGCAGATGCCCCGATTGTCATCCTGACCACGAAAATGCCTGGCTGAAACACGCATCCAAAGCTCAGCGCGAAAAGCGAGACCAGGCTAGGGATCAGGCCGAACAATTCGTTGAGAACCAGCTTTCTGGACACCAACACCCGCAAGGGCAGACTGAGGTATCTGCTCACCTCTCACCTCCAATAGCCACGAAGCGCGGCCCTGAGGTCGTGCGTAAGAAGCCCAGCATTATTCTGAAGTCAAAATCGCCACAGCAAGACAGCAAGTATCCCTTCTCTGCGCCTAGCATGTCACCCGGCTTTGATAGCAGCGCTCCCGACTTGAGCCTACCGTCGAGCAGTCAGGATGAGCACAGGAGCATCCTCCGTAAATGGGTAAGGGAACGCCGAGGGTCGTCCCAATCATCAAAGCGCGCTCACTTCGGGCCGGCCATGAATTCGAAGACCCCTCCTCCGCCTCCGACAATTGTGGCAGATTCCCCAGACCGTTCACGACCCGGAAGCCCGGGGACAATAAGCACACACCTCAGACAGGTGCCAGAGACCTCTTTGGCCGGCCCTGGGGTGGACGATGGGATAGGTTCTGTCCCGAGCCTTCGTGGCTCAGGCAGAACAGCGGAAACGCGACCGGTGTTAGCCGAAGTCAGAAACCCCCCAGAGACGAACCAGGGCGAGTCCTTTTCCTCAACCGGCACTGTCGTTCTCAGAAGGTCGCCAAGCACGGACGACACGCCTGCTTCCCAGCCAGTGTTATTGCTCGACCCAAGAGCAGTAAGACCGTGGCAGGTATGCACCTACGATGAGATTATGAACTACTGCGAGAGTGGGGATTCGGACTCGATCGTATTGCTCAAACTGGCAAAGGACAAGGATGAGTACGAGATCTTATCGGATGGGAAGCCCATACGGATCTTCAACCTATCGGCTTTACCGGCAGAGAGCAGAGAGTTGGCACGAAAGCACGGCATATATCTCGTTGTCAGGACGCCTGCAGCTGAGGCAAAGATAGTTCTCCGGGACGCTCGCAAGCAGAAAGCACTGGCACAGGCCACGCAGGCATTGACCAAGGCAAAGAGTTGAACGAAACATGTATATTGATTTGGCCGATATAGAGAACCTAACTGTCGCGTTTGCCTCTCCTCTGAGGGTGCCTCAGGGGCGAATCAATGCCAAAGACTTCAATCACTGTTGCTCCTGCCTCGTTCCACCAGTGTCCTGATCTCGGCGCTGTGTGGCTGATCCGCTGGAATGTCATGAGTCACAAAAAGATGATACATGAGGTCGGTCTTGCTCTGAAATGTATCAGTTGCCTCCTTCTCCGAGCATATACGGCACTTGTACTGCCAACCAAAAGCAAAACGCTCCCACTTCCGCCATCGACACCGTTTTCTCCTCAAGTCCACCAGCTGCCTGGCACAGTCCCGCAGCTCTATCTTAGTTTTCTCATCCCTCAAAAACTCGTCGGCGTGCTTTTTGATGGCACTGCGCAGTTTGTCAGTGCTTTTCGCCCCCGAAAGCTCGCTGGGCATGTGCGAGAGATCTAATGCGGGTCCTAGCCGATGGTAGCTGAAGTCGTCCAGCTTCTTACTCAAGCGCATCATGGATTCATGCACTTCATTGGCAGTATCTTTCAAGGTCCTGGTGAGGCGCTTGTTGGGGCGCAGAAGATGATGCCGGATGTCCACGCTATAAGCCGAGTGTTTGGGATCTTCGGATTGTTGCAGACCAATGCTGACCAGCATGCCGATGGGCTGTTGAGAGGAATAGTGCTCAGCATCTCGTGGTGACCGGATCTCTTCGAGGATGATGGATGTAGGATTGGCCAGTCGAAATCCAGCATCGCAGACCGATTTGTTCCCGACATCTCTCCACTCAAACTGGAACGGGTTGCAAGCTGTAGCACGCGTGACAGCCGAGACAGTGATGTTGTTGGGCATAGCGGAGAAGGATGAGGGACTGTCACGCACATCGTCAGATCGAAAGAGATATGGGCCCATGTCCACCTTGCGTTGTGTCTTGGATCTGGCAAAGGAGCAGACGATAGTCTTGCATCTCAGTTCGTCGGACTGGAAAGCCTCATCCAAAGAGTCCAGAAAGAAGGAGAGCTCGATTTGTTTCTTTTCCTTCCTTTTGTCGGCATCCAACATTGCTTTGAACTGATTGAACCATGAAGGCCGGTACACGTCATATATTCGTGGCAGGAACCTTTCATAGCAGGAAAGAGCCATGTCGGCACTCATACGAAGCCGTCCCAGGAGCAAGGCTGCAAGGCCACCTGTAGAAGCACTGCCGATATAGTCGAAATAGTGACATGGCAGGAATTTGGTGGTGGTCAAGGACTCCTTGTTGACGACTTTGGCCCAATTGCGTCGGAGTTTGACAAACTCGGCTTGTATCGCCTCCGTCTCAATCAAGGGCGAGTCAGCACTTGTCGAAGCCCTCGGCGACTTGCTTTGTTCGATCTCGCAAATCTCTCGCATCAACTCTTGCAGGACGAGGAGCGTGAACAGGACATGATAGGCACTCCCATCGAGCGTGAGAACAACAGACCGCTGCCATGGGTTGTCGTTTTCCGGTACACTGAAGGAGGACATATGTGAAACGTATGCATCAGCTGATCACAGACTGGTTACCACAGAAGCATCACGATACCAGAGTCGCGAACTCTGCACTGACAGGAAAGTAGTTCATGAAGGATAAATCTTTTGGCCTCACAGACTCGACTGCGGCTGTGTACGGAGGATGTGTCGTAAAAGAAGAAAGGACCGCGCACCGGGGGGACGGGGGGAACTGGCAGGGTGAATGTGCCTCAGCACTGGCGGCCCTGATGTCGACCGTGATTTTGGCAGCTGGATTATTGCCTGCATGACCGGATTGTGGCCGCCACCGAATTCCTGATGCTAAACATGGTCAGAAGTTCCCAGGACACGGTCAGCTTCACCCTCGACACGAACTTGGCGAGACAATGTGGTTGTTATTGGACAGGCGCAGGCTGTAATGTGGTGTACGGTAATTTATGGCTGAAACGCATCTTGTCGATTGGCCCAGCAATCCGCAAGGCAGACTCGACCATCAACTCCCGCATCCTGCTGCCTCCAAGGTCTCGACGCCACGGGTTACAGACGGCGTCAGTTGTGATGCAGCAAATCTCGACAGCCGTCGACATGCATGCTCATCCTCGACCAAATCGGCCGCTCGGCCGCCCGGGCGACTGCGCTGCGCAGATGCGACGCCCTTACCGTTTCATCCCCATTCGATGTCTCAAAAGGGGTGTTGTTGATGGGCAGCCTCAAAAACCCGACTACCTATGCAATGGCCGCCGAAGCCTAGATTCTCGTGACTCCTGGGTCGCCCAATCATCGAGCTTCGGCAGACATACGCACCCATAGGGGCTGAGCGAGGGATCTTTGCATCTCATTTCACCTGGTCGATCAGGCTGAAAACCAATACTTATGTCTACCTGATGCTCCAGAAAGCCACGGTCCTAACGAGCGATACAAGTAAAGGTTTGCGAGGTGTAGGAGGCTGCCTGTAGAAGACAATTTCAACTGCCCAGGCAGCAAAGAATAATGGCTGAAGCGGCAGGAATAGTGCTAGGGGGAGTGCCCATTTTCTTCGAGCTGCTGGATGGTGCCATGAAAGGTTGGATTATTGACTAAAAGTCTTACTCATGCTGATGCCGGTGTAGCGTACGCCTTCTTCATGAGCGTAGGCGATATGGAGAAGGCATATCAAGATCTTCACACGAGACTGGAAATGGAACAGTTACGACTATTGAGCTTCGTCGAAGCAGCCGGATTGCTTGAGCATGAATACGGAGACGACCTCTCCGAGACTGTTCGACAACAACGTCTTGTTCTTGTCGCCGTGTTCAAGGCCATTGAGTCGAAATTAGATGAACTTGCGGGACTTACAAAATATCAAGACAGCAAAGGACCAGCCCCCGATAACGTGGGAGGAGATGGTGGAGAAGACCAGTATGACGAGTTCGACCTCGCGGGCAAATACTCGACATTGAAAGTGAAATGGTCCCAAGGCGCAAAGGAGAGAGCACATCGCCGAGGAACCAACCATATACGGAAACTATACAGCGTCGGGAAAAAGGCGGTCACGGATCCTCGGCGACTACGGTGGGCCGCTCATGATCAGGACAAGTTTGAAAGGATCCTCGGTGGACTTCGCCAGTATACCCGCTACCTCGAGGAGATGCTTCACGGCGACTCTTTAAAGAGGCTGGTCGAAAGCCAACGGAGGACCGAGGTCGAGGTTGTTCTCGTGCGGAACAACGTTGAAGATCTGCAGCGGTTGCAGCAAACCATGATTACACTCACTCTTGCCAGTCAGTCAAGGCTCTCCGCGATGGCAGGTACCAAAGTCTTCAGCATGGCAACCAGTCAGCAGGGTCACGACTTGCCGCCAGAGTACGATTCTGTGATAGCTTCAACAGACCAGATCCCGGTCCAGTGTCTCGAGATCCAGGATATACCACGAACAGCCGACGTTGTGGCGCTTCGGCAGCGCACCAGTGCGCGGTATAGAAGAGGTGGCGAGGGAAACGAGGTTGTCGACGATGTATGGATAGAATGGAAACAGTTCGCGACCACCTGGGACGATGATGGAAAGGCGAAGATCACAGATGCAAGCATTGCCCGGATCAAAGGTTTAGTAGCACTGCTGCAACAGTCCTGGCAACTCGCATCAAATGTATTTGCAATTCCGCAATGCCTTGGCTACTTCAACCTTCAGGATCTTCAGCAGACGAACGCCGCCTTGAAGGCACTGCCGAACCTTTTTGGCATCCTGTACCGGAAGACGCCCAAGCCAACGTACTCGATATATCGGAAGCCGTCTGACCCGGGCTACACCAACAAACCTTTCCCGAATCCTGTCTCTTTGCATAGTCTCTTTCACAGCTTACCCATACCCTCGCTCACGGTCAGGGCGAGGCTCGGACATCAGCTCGCAAGCTCACTTTTCTACCTCAACTCCGTACGATGGTTTCATAAAGCACTCCGGTCAGATGCAATTGTCTTTCACTGTAGCCCGGTGGACGGCAGCGTCAACCTTGATTTTCCATTCGTCACCGGCTTCGAATTTGCTCGGCCAGATAGCAGCAGTACGACCAGTACGTTCATGGGCGACGCTCTCTACAATGCATTGTATGTCCATCCAGGCTATCAGCGGCAAACCAGCGCGAACCATCACTATCGGAGAAGCTACGACATCTATTCTCTCGGCATAATACTTCTGGAAATCACCTACTGGTCGCCTATCAGTGACATCCTCAGGCCAGAGTACGATGATGGCACGGGGCGGGGACCTTCGCAAGACTTTGCCCTCAGGGTGCAGAATATCTTGCTAGGCAAGGAGGGCGATTGTAAGACATACATCCTCACTCTCAAGGAGACTATGGGTGAAAAGTATTACACCGCTGTGCTTGGGTGCATTTCGGGATTCGAACCCGTTGATAAGCGTGACGAACACGAGCCAGCGGCCGCGGTCAAAGAGCACGTGAAATTTGTCGAACAGGTTGTTGATGCGTTAGGTTCTATTGTCATCTAGATACCTGCATTCATCGCTTTCAGTTGTCGTTGACGGCCCATGCGACTTGTCTGCTGCTGCTACCAAAGGTCTTGTGGCATCATCGGGTAGATCTTGGCTTCAACCTGAAATAGGGATTGCCTGGTCAGTTCCAGTGTCGCCAGATAGGGGACTAGCATCGGAAAGCCCCAGTAGAAGGCAAGAGAGGTAAATAGGCCGTGGTTGTTCAGGATACGTCCGAGGGTTGTTGGACAATAATACGTACGTATAACATGAGTACCTACCTACCTACCAGGTACATGGTAGTAGTGGGCAAGGCTGAAGGAGGAGAGGGGGGGCAACAGAACCGTTAAAGCAGCATCGGCCGAATCTCTGCCACGTGAGGTCCAAGTATGTGGATTTCACTTTGCAGTGTCAACTTCAATTCCCCCAGGCCCAATACTATTCTCTCCCTCGCCCACAAGCACGACTGCGACTAGAAACTCAGCATGGCCGACTCGCCAGATGAAGCTGCTGCTGCGGTCTCCGAACCCCTCGATCTTGTGCGATTGTCTCTCGACGAGATTGTCTTCGTCCGGCTTCGAGGCGACCGCGAACTCAAAGGAAGATTACACGTATGCGCAGACGGTTATGATCATGACGTGAAGGACTCTAATACCCAGATAGGCATATGACAGTCATTGTAACCTCGTTCTTGGAGAGGTGGAAGAGACGATCTACATGATTGAGGAGGAGGACGACGGGGAGGAGACAGTCAAGGTCAGCTTCATGGATTTACTTTATGGATGGCTGGAATCTGACCCGAGCAGACCACAAAGAAACAATCTGATATGCTGTTTGTTCGAGGCACGTCGTCCCACATCAGCACTCCAAGCCTGCCCTCTAATCCTCAACAGGCGATTCAGTTGTCCTTATTTCACCGCAGCCCGGATCCTGAATTGGTGCCCTAGAACGCACATCGAAGAGTACTACGAACCGACCACAGACTGCAGCAAAGGAGATCCAGCAGTCCTATGGCGCGAGCGCCCTGGTAGCAACCTGGTTATACTAGGTAACACCTTTGAGGAGACTCGGGACAACTTCGTCATTGCGGTCTCAAGGGTCACCAGTCAAGCTGCTGATGGTTTGCTGGTGGGTACTTCGCAAGGACCTGTCATGGCCTATGAGCCAGTGCTCTAACATTGAAGAGAGACGGAAATCTCTAGATCGCCGTACGTACCTAGGAAGATGAAGGAACACCACCAGCGAGGCTTGGGATGGATTGAAGGGGCCCTTCGACTAGAAACACACAGTCTGGCCAATGCGATGAAATGCGGGTGACCGTGGGGGCTGGTGACTCGATCCTAGATGCGCCCCTCGAGTCATGTCAACCCCGCCTCGATAGCCATGACTCTTCACTCTGCAGTTGACATTGCTTGTATACATGACCATTTCCACCTGGGGTATCATTGTTGTCAATAAGAAGTTAAATGCAGCAATCATAGTGAATTTCCCGTCAACTTCCTTCACTCACCGAAAATGATAACTCGAATACCTCACTGAGCGCGGGGGCGAATTCATCTCGATACCGACCACTCGCGTTTAAACACCATCCACTCAACATCACCTTCTATCGGAGCTCATGGGTAGCCGCATAAAGCAGTCGCTCCAAGAGCGCCGCAAAGGGGAGCTGGTATGAAATGCTTCGGCCACCCCGGTTTTTCTCACTGACGACTCGATATAGGCTCTCTCCGACTTCGCCGACTACGTCGAAAAGCAACAGGCGAAGAACCGCACCTACTCCGTAGCGAGCGACAGTGGCTACTCGACAGGTGCTCCTTCCTCCATCACCGAAGACCATGCAGAACTCGAGATTCTTGATCAATTAGGCCTTTCCGATGGACCAAGTCGGGTGAATCTGAGGGAATTGCTACTTGATACTTCCGATGATGCTAGCACAACCCTGGAGCAGCTGGCGGATCTCGTTCAATCTCGGCTTGACGAAGGACATGGAGAGACCCTGTTTGATCTGGGGTTGGAGGACAGGGGCGAGTCAATGGACTTCACGAGAGAACAATGGGATATTGCACTGCGCAGGATCACTGAAGCGGCGGAGTCGGTCAAAGCCGCTGTTCGCGTATTGCTCACATACAACGTCGGAGGCGACAAGGAAGCAGATCCAAAGAACATCAAGGATAAGGCGTGCCATGGAAAGCTACTCGTTCGGCGGACACCACCAACAGCAGAGGAGGTGATCGAGACTCGTATTGCCGTTGTGGGCAACGTCGATGCCGGCAAGTCGACCATGCTGGGTGTCCTTGTAAAGGGGAACTTGGACGATGGTCGAGGCAAAGCTCGAGTCAACCTATTTCGTCACAAGCATGAGATCGAGTCCGGCCGTACCTCCTCCGTCGGAATGGAGATCATGGGCTTCGACACCCAGGGCGAAGTGGTCACCTCGACCGTTCCAGGTCGCAAGTTGACTTGGGGAGAAATCGGCACTCGATCGGCCAAAGTCATCACCTTTACAGACCTAGCTGGTCACGAAAAGTATCTGCGCACCACTGTCTTCGGCCTGCTCTCCTCGTCTCCCAACTACTGTCTACTGATGGTCGCCGCGAACAATGGCCTGATTGGAATGTCCAAAGAGCATCTGGGTATTGCACTTGCTTTGAACGTCCCTGTCATGGTCGTCATCACCAAGATTGATATCTGCCCTCCTCAGATCCTCCAGGAGACCATCACCCAGTTGACGAGAATACTTAAATCGCCGGGTGCACGCAAGATACCAATTTTCATCAAGAATCAGGAGGAAACCGTATTTACTGCAACACAGTTCGTCTCTACACGGATCTGCCCCATCTTTCAGGTTTCCAATGTTACCGGGGAATCTTTGGATCTGGTCCGTACCTTTCTCAACATTCTACCTCATCACGGCCACTACGATAGCGAAGCTCCGTTCGAGTTCCACGTCAATGATACTTTTTCGGTGCCCTTTGTCGGCACGGTGGTGTCCGGTGTGGTCAAGTCGGGGGTCATACACACGGGAGACACTGTGCTTGTCGGACCAGATTCACTTGGCCAGTTTCAAACGACCAGTATTCGATCCATCGAGCGGAAGCGCATCCAAGTCCCTGCCTGCAGTGCAGGGCAGTCGGCCTCGTTCGCTTTAAAAAGGATACGACGGAAAGACGTGCGTAAAGGCATGGTCGTGCTTCCTAAGCTCGAAACTCCTCCCAAGGTCTATAGGGAGTTTGTGGCAGAAGTACTCATTCTTTCTCATGCCACAACCATTCGACCAAAATACCAAGCAATGCTTCACGTCGGCCCTGTCAGTCAGACATGCGCCATTATTGAGATTGATCGTGAGTACATCCGTACTGGAGATCGCGCCACTGTGGCTTTCCGGTTTGTGCAACGTCCAGAGTTTCTTAGCGTTGGAGAACGTATTTTATTCCGGGAGGGTAGGACCAAGGGTTTGGGCATTGTCAAGGCGCTCGGGTTTGAAGAAGGGTCACTGAACAAGCAGAGTGCAGCACAAGGCACGGCGGATGGCGAGGAAGCCAAAGCAAAGCAAAGGGCGGAAGAACACGGGTGACAGTCTGACCCTCGGACTGCAACAGCAGCAGCAACAACTACGAATGGAACAACGATATAAGACTTTTTGAGGGATGTTTTGCATGGCCGGGTGTAATTGTGTTGTTCTGGTTTTGGGCATTTGTCGGTACATAAGGTACTTGTACGTGGTGTGCATGAGTAGGATACAGGTTGCTGAACTGCCTTCACCTTGTGTTGGTTTCGTTGTACTCAGCGGCAAACAGATATTGTTCGTCCGTATTGTAGAAGCCGCTTTACAAACTTTGCAAATTGTCACCACCGGCATCACGAGAGAGTCAAAGAGAGAAAGGCTTTACCAAGGTACCTAGGTAACTACGTACGTACGTAGGTATGTACGTCGTCCGTTGGCTAGAGCCCAACTGGTGAACCCCAGCTCCACAACGCCAGCCTCGTCAGCTCCTACTAGTGCCAGCCTGATTGCCCATAAAACCCGGACCTCGAAGCCTTGTATCTCCGGCTTCAAAATGACCCAGGCACGACGACGTTTGGCACGGGGAAAGCAGGAGAGTGACTCGGCCGACCAGGGTCAAGTGAGTGTGACGAACGAGATGGACAAGTCATCCATCGTGAGCGCTCTTCGGCGACAGCCCGTATGGGTGGTACTGGCTGTTTCGAGCGGCGCATGCGCAGCCTTCAATGGAGTCTTTGCAAAGCTGTAAGTTCTTCCCAAACACGCACAGCTCGAGGTCTCTGGCCGCCATGCCAATGCCACCCGCAACTCGATGTTCTCTTATCATACCTTGCGGGTCCTGGGGGAAGAAAGTAAATTACTCTCTACGCAGTGCTAACAGCGGGTAACGCAGAACAACTACGGCTCTCACGTCGACGCTCTCCTCGCACATTGCAAGCCTCTTCTCGTTATCGCCGACCAACACGGTCGTCGAGTTCCTCGTCCGCGGCACATTCTTCCTCCTCAATTTAGCCTTCAACGCGGCCATGTGGGCGCTGTTCACCGCCGCGCTGACCCGAGCAGATAGCACCACGCGCGTCAGCATCGTCAACGTCAGCACGAATTTCATGGTCACTGCCATTCTCGGCTGGTTGATCTTTGGCGAAAAGTTGAATGGCACGTGGTGGGGTGGTGCCAGTCTCTTGGCCGCAGGCAATGTCTTCATCGGTATGCGGGAGACCGACGAGGCCCAGAAACCTGGTGGGACCGTGGGATTGGATGAGTCGGCAAGAGACGCTGAAGAGGCTGAAGGTCTGCTAGGCGTGGGCGTAGGCGTAGGTGCGTCGAACAGAGGGAGGGAAATCGAATTGGATGATACTGCCGATGCACATCTCAGAGCTCGATCGAGTGAAGACCGTCGAAGGCTGAGGACGGGAGAGGAGGCCGATGATCCGATTTGAATACTACCTACCTGGTACGGTGCCTTGTTGCCTGGTCCCTTCATATCATTCTAGCAGGGTCCTTTTCCTTTACCTTGACCTACCACAGCCTGGTACCTAAGGGATCTATGCCAAAGGGCTTCTTTATCTATATTTGGCAAAATCACGAAGTTCCGAGCAACTTCCTTCCGGCACCCAGAGAAACCTACGGGTACAGGTACAGATACAGATATACCGATACGGTGGAGGCAGATATACTACCTTCGCCATCGCAGATCTACCTACACTGCAGTATGTGTCGTCCAAGAAGCTGGCAGACACTCAGGGTCCCCCCTGGTTGGTGCATTCTGTCGAGGCATCGGAATCGATCAGACCGAAAGACATCTGGATATTCTTGCTCAACAGATATACGATATCCATTACTCCGACCGCAGCCGTTGATTGGCGACCGCCAGACCAGCGATGCCCCCTTTCAGCAGTCATATCGTCTACCTACACCCTCACTGAAGTGAAGCTTCTGCTAATGGTACCGGGTCATTGGTCAAAGGTGTTGAGAGTATTTGGATTGATCAAACAAGCAAAAGCTGTGCTGATATGCCACCTGGAATCACCTGGCCATGGAGAAGATCGCTGGGAAGCGCTGAGGTTTCAGGAAGCGCTACGTATCTCTTTCTGACCTTAAGCAGGCCCGGATGCAGGACTTGACGACCACTCCCCCTGTATGTCAGAGGTTTCTGCTCAGAGCGTGATGAGAATGCTTGTTACACGAGTCAGTTGACTGGGACTGGAAATTCGAACTTGGATTCCTCAGTTCGGCAGTTCGAGCCATGTACATGGTCACGTGGTGAAGCATAACCGGGAGTGTAGCCTGAGGTACGTACCTACGTACCTCAACTCCAAGTTGAAAGAAAATGGGGCGGGGAAACAATGATCCGGATAAGATTCCCCACGGCAGAAGAAAGCTCCAGATTGGTCGATGGGGCTGCTAAGGGGGGTGATTGGTCACAGAGAGATATCACTCGTCATATGCGGTCTGGCTTTTGTCTCTCTCAGGCTCGATGCCCAGTCATGATTTGCCTTGCTCGCCACGCCACGCAGCCCAGGGTCGTTTTCATCTCTTCATGGCGACATCTTCGCTAATCGACCAGCAGAAGAGCACAGGGCACAATCGTTCTCTCTCCTCTATACACATCTCCGAGATATCTGATACTATAGGAGGTGTATCCATAACGCTCTCCAACGCCCCACGAGTTGCCCCAGACAGGAGGAAATGAGACGTTTGCCCTCAGTGCTGGCCACTCCAGGAGACGTGCATGAGCAATCTGAGGTGGGGTGCTCTCATTGATTGCTGAGACACCCACGGTATCACAGGACGACTACATGGTCCTATGCAGCACACAGCACAGCTACGAGTGAACATCAGCCCTCTCAGGTATGGATCATCATCTTTCTAGAACGCTGGGAGACGGGTTGAAGAATGCAGGTCCCGAGAGCTCACGCCTCCAAATCTTCCTCCAGGGTGGTCCTGTCCTGTACGGTGTAGGGGTGTGTGGATCGATTCGTTATGCACAATTCTCAGTCCCGGGATTGTGTCAAGCGTGGGAGGTGAAGATCTGCAGGTCCAGAGCCAGGTGATGGACGAAGGACAACGTCAAGCGGTGTATTTTGGGCGGTGGTGAGATACTGTGGTGACTTGTGAGTGGAGTGTTGAGCGAGAAAGATGGGCTTCGATGGGGTGCAAGTTGGGTGCAGAGTGAGGGATAATTGAGCCAGCAAGCCCATGTTGCCGCTGCCAGCCAGAGCTGCGGGCGGTTTTGGGTTGGTCTGTTCCGCATGCTTCGCCCACCGCGCAGGGCCGGTATGCAACAAAGCGCCTCGACGCTTGACTTCAACCAGCTTAGTGGAGGGTCAGTGGCAGTACTAGTGCGCCTGATGGACCGTCTTGGGCGGCCAATGGCTACCAGACTGACGCCAATTGCAGCTGCTAGCAGTAACAAGTAGCACGGCCGGCTGCATCTCTCCAGGGCCCAAGTGGCCCAAGAACCCGCCCGCCCATGGTCGCCCAGTATATCAGCTTCCCAGCCCACTGCAGCCCTTCCTGCAGTTCTGCCTTTTCGCCTTCTCACCACCTACTCCTGCAGCACTGCTATCCGGTAGTATCACATCACCGCCTCTTTTCATATACAACCTGCGCCGCCTATCTTCTCTCTTTCTACCAGCTATTCTTCCATTGAACATAGCCTTCATTCCACTGGAACCTATCTCTCACATTCCTCACGATACACAACCTGACTCAATTGGACCCTCGGAAATTGGTCAGCTGACACCCGCCTTTGTTTTGCCACTGGGTTTGATTAGCTGTCTCCGGTGCCTAATCGACTCAACTGCGCCTCTCCTCCTCCTTGCTACAACTCTCCTTCCGATCAATCAACAGCTGCATATCGGATAACCTGAACTATACAACACCATGTCGACGTTCTACTACCCCAGCCACCAGCACCACCAGGCTCAAAGCCTCCATCCCATGTCGCAGTCTCACAACCACCATGGCCGTTCCCGAAGGGCGCCTCGCCTATCGGCGGCTCAGAGCTCTCACCGACAGTTTCGAGCGCCGAAGGTGGTGAAAGAATCGGTGGTGGCCGAAGTGCCTAGTCTGGCGGCGTACAGAGCAAGGTTCGAGGCTGGACGCTCGTTCGACCTTGATGACGACCTAGAATTCTGTCCGAACCTCTTGTCTTTCGATGAGGTGGGTGACACATCTTTCTTCTCGACGTCGGCCTTTACTGACTTCGAGAAGCGACAGTCGGTGACTTCTGGATCTTCCGATCGTTCCTCATTGTCTAGCGGCTCGCCGGAATCCTCACCGCTACAATCCCAAATCCAACCTCAGCAGATCACCCCTTCTCTGTCAATCTCGTCTGCCGCAACCTCTGCATATATGTCCCCTCCCAGCTACACGAATAACAACAACAACCTCAAAATCCATCAGCCCTCGGCGATTCGTTCCCGCAACAGCGCCATTCCCATTGTCAACCCCTCCACCGGCACTCGCATTGCAAGCCCGCCATCATCCATCTCCCCAGGCATGATGCAGCAAACAACTTCTGCTCGCCGGTGGTAACGGAGCTTGACCTTATTGCAATGCTCCTGCTCCGTGCTTGTCGTCGTTGTGTCGCTGTATTCATTCCTGGCCGATGTTATGATGTTGCTTGCCTTTGCTCGACGAGGTGCCGACGATTTCTCCTCCAATCTCACCGCTTTTATTTTGTATATATGTATGCCACGACATGGAAAAAAGGATTTTCCACCGAACCGAAGGCATAGCGATTTGACGAAGTTGACATCATGATATCAGCCATTTCTTGAAGATACGATGGGAAGGGTGTACGGCGGGACAGCGGTTCCCCAAAGACGAAACTCATTTTTAGCATGGAGTTAGTGAGCATTGCAACGGTTAGGTGACGATGGTAGAAAACGAGTCTCTTGCTCTTGGTCGGGGAGGTTTCGAAGGACATGTGATTCATTTGGTTGGAGTTTTTGTGCATATTGAGCAATGGTTATATGGAATGGCAGATGAGACATATAAAGATACCAGACGAATGGACAGGAAGGCTTTCCTGGTCGGATGTGGGTGATTTCCATGATGAAATTGGAGCACTTCTCATGGTGACGGCTGGCTTCAAAAAGAGATTCGGCTTTCACAAATCCCTATTGTGGATGTGGTTGGTGAGTGACAATCACCACCGTTCATGAGATGTATATCTACCTAGTCAAAGATACAGAAATCCACAAGTATTTCTTCTCTTCAATATGTTTCCAATTGACCGCTGTCCCGTATACATTGTAATGAGTGCACACTTTGGTGGCCCGTTACAGGTTTGGGCGGAGGCACTGTTGATGTGGTAGAGGTCGAAAAGCATCACAGGAGGGAACTTGAGATTGCCACTGCCGCCCGCTATGAACGTGGCTGAGGCTGAGTGCATGTGTAACAAACGGTACTGTGAAGATACGTAGGAAAGGACTGTTGATACATTCCCCACTATGTGGCTGTGAAGTGCCTTGATACCTTCACCATAAGGCGGAGTTGGTCTTTCTCACAACCTACTTCACTGCGACATGCTTCACTGTCTTTCTCGTATACATCCGGTCTGTTACCCAGGGCCGAGAACTAAGGCAGACTCTACGTCGATCAAGGCAGCCTGTTGGCTCTCTTGGCACTCAACCTCATCTTACACTTACATCCCACCAGCGCTGACTCAGGTGTTGAGCCAGCGCTCTGAACCCAGATATTGGCGCTGAAAGAGACTCTGTTAGCTGGCGAATAGCCTTGCGAACCTCAAGATGGCTTCAAGATGGCAGAATATCCTGCTCATCCTAATCCTGGGCTTGATACTGTTTACCAGTCAAGCCCATGCCTTTGGTGCTGGAAGTATGTATACAATGAACCTCGATGTCCTTGCATACTGATCCTCGACTAGACATTGCTTCGATCTCGGCCGTCGAGGGCAAGAATTGGCGTCATGGGGACATTGAAGATGTCTTGAAGACTGTGGCATGTATCCGTCATCATAAGTGGACTTCAATGATGATTAAACGAGTCTACTTTGGGTATGCTTGTTGAAGACGATCATGTGGTATAGCTTTAACACAGGCTTGACAGGAACTGGCTCCGGGATTACTCTCAGGCCATGGACACTGGAGCACTCAAGAAAGCCCAACCAGAGACGATTCGCATCCTTGTCTGGCTGCTATCATTCCTGGCATTCGGCTATGCCACCGCAGAATTCGAGGTCACTTCCGAAAGACTGGGTGTCTACCGTCCAGAAGAGCATATCGAGTGAGCCAGACACCATGATATATGGCACCCTGCATGACCCTAACCTCTATAGTAACCCGAAAGACTACAATGATAACGAGGATGCTCGAAAGTATGATCCTCGTCTTCGCGCTCCGGTACGTGATATCGAGCTGCAGATCGACATGGAAACTGGAATGAAGAACTATATTGCCAATGGTAAGGGTGATTGGGCCACCAGTGCTGCCTTTGTCAAGTATAGCTTCGAGCGCAGCATCCACCATGGTCGGATGTACTGTAATGGGCATGGCATGTTCAAGGGCAAGGATGAAGACCTTGCAGAGGCTCTTCGGTGCCTAGGACAGGGCCTTCATACACTGGAAGACTTTGGCGCCCATACAAACTATGTCGAACTCGCTCTCCGAGAGATGGGCTTCCACAATGTCTTTCCTCATGTCGGCACAGCTACAGCAATCAACCTCCACGGAAAGCATGTTTTCCCGCTCGTAACAGGCACCTTCGGCATGGTGGACTTCTACCACTCAGTTCTTGGTGAGGCCACCGACCATTTCACGCAAAGCGAAGTGAATGAGATGGACAATGCACTGGGGACTGCTGAACAAGCCGCGCAGTCGTCAAACCCTTTGATGACCCTTATGAAACTCCTGTCCAAGGTCCCGGGCACAAAGGAGCTCTGCAACGAAGCAGAGATATTGCAAGCGAATTCTCAAGCTCAGGCTCGAGCAAATCAAGACTTTGGCAGCCAAGGCGGGTATCAGGGCATGAATAATGTCGGCAGTCTTAACGGAGGGATGGATAATTGGGAAACTAGTCGCGCTTCTCATGCCGGTTTCCCATCCCAGGGGCAAGGATATGGTGCGGAATCCTGGAGCCAGCCACCTCAACAAGGATTCCAACAGCCACAGCAGCAGTGGGGGCAGCCACAGCATCAACCTCAGTGGCCTGGCCAGGGGTCGCAGGCGGGATTTGACCAGCAAAATCAGCCTCAGTGGCACGACCCGAGCGGACAACAGGGTTTCGGACAGCCATCTCACGGGTCAGGAGTTCAAGGATCATGGCAGCCTCAGCAAGGGGTACAAGGAAATGTGCCGAGCCAAACTCCTCAACAACAGTCGTCGGCACCCAGCGGTCTGGAGGGGATGCCGAACTTCGATGCTTCCAAGACCATTGCTCAGATCTATCCTATCCTAGCATTCCGGGATAAAGTTGTACGCACCATCAGCTCCATCATTGAGAAGATTCCCGGGCTGGAAGCGCTTGTGGATCGCATCACAGAGACCCTCACTGTGTTTATTCTGTCGTTACTGGCACCGTTTGTGCGACCAGTGCTCAATGCCATCTCCAAGACCTTGCAGACTGGCAGTGAAGGCGTCATCACTGCTTCAGGTCAGCACCAATATGAAGTGTGGACAAATCCCCACTGTTCGGATCCTACCCACTCGATGCTCAGCAAAGACCACTTTAGCAACATCCTCAACGAGCCTGCTGGGTATGTGGCCGCCGAGATTGTCAAGTTCATTGCCTCTCGGGTCTTGTACGCTTGGGAGCATACCGACGTCCCAGTGCAGCAGGTGATGCATGACGTTGAGAGTGTCTTCCATCACCCGGCCATCCGGAATGAACACACTGAAGTACACCGTAACATGTTTGCTGCTGTACGACGATGGGTGGATGGCTTACCGGACAGAGGTCGAAGCCTGGAGACCACTCTGAGCTCTGAAGGGGTGCGTGCAGGAAAGAACCACAAGGCAGGCGTCAACGATCACGCGCATGTTCAACATCAACCCGTGAGTGGAGGACATCAAGGCAGTTCCGGTGGCCTTGGAGGATTTACAAGCTTTCTTCCAGGCCAGCAATCTCACGGAAATGGCGGTGGTCAGGGAAACAGTCCTTTCGGAATGGTTGGAGATGTTATTGGCAATTTTACCGGTCATGGAGGTCATCAACAGCAACAACAGCAGCATTCATCATCACAACAGCAATACAGCAGCAGTGGAGGTGGGTTTGGCGACGTACTGAACATGGCCAGTAGACTGCCGATCCCTGGAGTCCAAAGTGTCACAAGTTCACTCAACAAGTACAGCAAATACACCAAATTCATGGGTGATACCAGTCGAGGTCTGGACGAGGAAGACGTCAATGCCGGTGCCGGTGCCGGTGCCGGTGGCAGCGAGTTGGGAGGCTCTCGAGAGATGCATGAGGCCGCGGCGCACGGGAACCAATACGGCGGCGACATGAGATCTCCAAGTCCAATGCCCATGGCACCTCCCACCGGATACGAGCAATACGGGGCGTCAGCCGGAAACGAGTATTTCCAGCAAGGTCAGGATTATCAGTATCAGACATCTTACCAAGACCCATACCAGAGCCAGAGCCAGAGCCAGAGTCAGGGACAGTATGGTGGCGAGAGCTCGGGGTATTATGGAGGACGATGAGAGGACAGGACCAAGAGGGTGATTGATGGTTGGTTCCGGCAAACCGTTCTCACCCAAGCCATAAGGGGGCGAGGCTGCACCCCTATTCCGAAACCGTGAGTAAGGTGCGTACCTAAGGTACCTTTGGTAGGTAGGGAGGTAGTCAAAAAGATACGATGTCTGAGGCCCCAGCCCAGACTACATCCATCGTATCATGAATTCCCTCAATATCCTAAACTATGCATCTCAACGTACAGATACCTACCAAGGTAGGTACCTACAACTCACAATTTCTCAAACCCACCATGCCTCCCCAACCCACCAGCAAACCTCGCCGCGCCCCTGACGCCCTCCATCCGCAACACCTCCACGCCCCCATCGAACTCGAACTTCAAAGCATCATCCACCCCTCCCGCCTCATAAGCAGCATAATAACAACTCCTCCTATCCGCTAGCATACACCGACCCGGGAATCTCACCAACTGCTCCGCGATCCTCGTCGCCTCTTCAAGGGCTTTACCTCGACCAACAACACGACTGGCCAACCCCATCTGCAACGCTTCGTGCGCCGACACCGGTCTCCCCGTCAAGATCATGTCGAGAGCCCGCCCGAGACCGACGATCGCCTGTAACCGTACAGTTCCGCCGTCGATCAGCGGAACACCCCAGCGGCGACAGTAGACTCCGAACACGGCGTCTTCTTCCACCACGCGCAGGTCGGCGAGGAGGCTGAGTTCCAGGCCGCCTGCGACGGCGTGGCCTGCAATGGCGGCGATCAGGGGTTTTGTTAGCCTCAGGCGGGAAGGGCCCATAGGGGCGCAGTTCTGGTTGTGCACTGGTTCGAGGTGCGGTGGTAATGATGATTGTGATGATTGGGATGATAGAGGTGCGAGTGTTTGTTGGGCTGTCATTGCCATTGTCTCGGTCAGATCGACCAGATCTGCTCCGGCGCAAAAGGCCCCGTCGGCACCGGTCAGGATGGCTACTTTCTGCGCTGGGTCTTGGTCGAATCGTTGGAAGGCCGCGTAGAGTTCGCGCGCTGTTGAAGGGTTGACGGCATTGCGTCGGTGAGGGCGGGAAATGGTTATCGTGGTGATGCCTTGGGGAGTTGTCGATACTTGGATTGAATTGCTCATGGCTTCTTTAGAGATGAGGTATCCTATATGCTGTCTTCTGAGGTTACGGTGGCTGTAGTGTACCTATGTTCCCCATCTCTTATTAAACATGGAGGCGTTGAACTGTAGGTAAGGATGTTGTTATATTACCCCACGTTTCGGGTTCAGCCTCGGTAGTACCATACTGGCTTGGTCATGAAATGTCGGGTTTGGTAAAGTACTCGCTCAGGCGTTGCATGCCTCGCCCGGTAGGAGAAGTACCTGAGATATCCATGACTACTAGAGGACTGCAAGGCTACAAAGAATATCTTCCAGCATCACATACTGTATGCTTGATATCTGTAGGTCTGTTCTGCCTGAAGTGCATGCTCTACCGTACCCAAGGCTTTGATGGTACCCAATAACGCGCGTTCACAGACGGTCGGTGACTGGTGTATATTCTCCGTTAGCCGTATGTATGCTTCCAATAACAACACGTTACGGCTGAGGTATGAGATCCACAGTCTTGGGCGGGATGGAAATGCTATGCACGTCTAAACGCCAGTCAGTTGGGTCACTCGATCGGTCAGTGAGATTGCGGCGTTTCAAGTGGGTGCCACGGCGGGATGTTTGATTGAGCTGTCTCTTTATATGAGCTTGACGTTGTGTGTTTGAGAACCCCGGATAAGAAACAGGTTTCTTCCTGGCAAGATACAGCCACAGCGAGTACCTACGTTAATTTGGTAGGTAAGGTAGATTTAGTTGTACCTACTGTCCCACACTAGTATGGAACAGCATCGCACCGATATCGGATGTGGTTAGACCAAAAATGCAGCCTGCGCGTTTATGCCGAGCATCTAAACTATATTTGAATTAGCAGTGCCTGAGATTGGACTCAATTTGGCGGATGATTGGCCCTCGGTTCGTCGCGGCGTACCACTAGTGCTTAGCGTACTTAGCATCTGTCGATAGGCGCCATCAACGTCATAGGCGGCGCCTGTGTCTGTGCCTGCGCCTGCGCCTTTGATCCTTGATCCAACTTTCTCATGGTTCATCTTGCTTTTGTCCAACGCCTAACGCCTAATGCCCTTCCATTGACCTACAAACAAAACCCCCTTACACCCTTTCTTTCGTTTGATTTCTTTACTTGAACAATATATTCTACTCGCCCTTTGTTTGTCTATTTCGGGGCATCTCGTCAAGTGAATTGAACCCTGGTCTGACTGGTCGTTGGCCGGAGCCTCGCATCACTCAACCAAGATTCACTCCTAATACTATCTCCAGACTGCGACGCGACTGTTCACGCCACGCAACAACCGTCATGCTTCTGCGCACATCGAACCATTGCCGTCCTTGACACGAACCCTTACCCTCCTGACACTCCTAAGATATCAACATGTCTCTCAACGACACCCTGAGCCTCGGTGGAAATAGCACCGCCGCCGACCAGAAGAATGGCCAGAGCGCCGGGCAATTCGCCGCCTCCCTTGTCACCTCCATTGCAGTCTTCGCCGTCGAAGTTGGCATATTCCTTCTCATCAAAGATCGCTTTGCTAGAATATACCAGCCGAAAACATACCTGGTCCCGGCAAAAGAGCGAACAAAACCATCCCCGCCTGGGTGGTGGAAATGGATAAAACCCGTCCTGAGCACTAGCAACTCCGAGTTCGTGCAGAGATGTGGACTAGATGCATACTTCTTCCTCAGATACCTACGCACCCTGTTGAAGATATTTGTTCCTGCGGCTATTGTCATCCTACCTATCTTGATACCTTTAAATGTGGTGGATGGCCGAGGTGCCCGGTGGGCAACCGGCGTCCACGAGAATTCCACCAATGTCACCGGCCTCGACCAACTGGCATGGGGAAATGTCGCTCCCAACCATACCGGACGGTACTGGGCTCACTGGCTATTGGGAGTGGGCTTGATTGTTTGGGTCTGCTTCGTCTCGTTCGATGAATTGCGGAACTACATCCGTATGCGCCAGGCATATTTGACGTCTCCTCAACATCGACTACGTGCATCCGCAACCACCGTGTTGGTCAGTTCAATTCCCCGGAAATGGTGCACTGTTGAAGCACTTGATGGTCTCTACGACGTGTTTCCTGGCGGCGTCAGGAACATTTGGATTAATAGGAATTTCGACGAACTCAGCGCAAAGATCAAGCAACGTGATAAGCTCGCGGCAAAGCTGGAGTCGGCGGAGACCGACCTTATCAGAAAATGTTTCAAGAAAAACGAGGAGAACATTGCAAAAGCCGAAAAAGAGGGCGGCAAGAAACTCTCAAAAAGGGAAAAGAAGCTCCGCGCCACTATTAGGGACGAGGCCGGCGAGCGAGCAGCCCATTCACATGGTGTCACTAGCGGAGATCCGCATCAAGTCGACCATAATCTGCGCGATGTCCTCGAGGGCCATGCTGACGATGATTCGTCTTCCACTTCGTCTTCCGACGCCGAACCGGAGGACAAGCCTCATGGGAGATATGTCCTTCCCATACCAATGCTCGGAGAAAGTATCTCGGCTGTTTCACATGGAATAGGCAGGGTCGGTAACCGAATGATGGGAGGTATGCGGGGAGCAAACCGGGGCCTGAATGATACTATCGACACCACTAATGGCTTCGTTCCCGAACCGTCCCAACAGAACCCAGCGGGCGGCACTCATGGTGGACAATGGGAAGCCCAGCCTGCAGGCCATGCCGAAGAGCCTAGCACGCCAACCAAACCAACTGGCAAACGAAAACCTACTGACAGAGATGCATTCGCCAAAACCCCGGCACGGACACCCGACCGTGGACGAACTATGCAGAGAAACGAGCTCGACTTCGACCTGGGCAGTCCCATCTCTCAATCTAGTACGGTGAAAGATGAAAAGACCCAGCCCGAGAAGTCGGTCACAATGTTTCAGAAGCTCAAGAAATCAATTGGGCTTGGGTCTGATGAAGAAAAAGAACCTGTGGAGTATCCCGCCGCATTCGAGTCGGGCTTTAAACACGACCCCGACGACGCCATTTGGCGGCGATACTTGAACGACAAAGATCGTGACACGATGCGACTCCCTATTTTTGGTTGGCAGTGGATGCCTTCGCTTCCCCTGATGGGCAAGAAGGTCGACACCATCCGCTACTGCCGAGAAGAAGTGGCCAGGCTGAATCTCGAGATTGAAGACGACCAAGCCCATCCGGAACGATTCCCGTTGATGAATTCTGCCTTTATCCAGTTCAACCACCAGGTGGCCGCCCATATGGCTTGTCAGGCTGTCAGCCATCATCTGCCTCAACAGATGTCGCCTCGTCTGGTTGAAATCGATCCCAAGGATGTTATCTGGGACAACATGTCAATCCAATGGTGGTCGGCGTACATCCGAACCTTCGGTGTCATCGCCGTCGTCGTAGGCATGATCATCCTCTGGGCGGTCCCGGTGGCTTTCACCTCGGCGCTGTCGCAACTGGAGACGGCAGCCAAAACATTCAGTTGGCTTCACTGGGTTCTAAGCATTCCTGCTTGGTTTAGAAGTGTGCTACAGGGTGTGCTGCCTGCAGCCCTGCTGGGTCTCCTGATGTTCCTCCTTCCTGTCATTCTCCGATTTCTGGTGCGAACTCAGGGGACCCAGTCAGGTATGCTCGTGGAACTCTCGGTCCAGCGATACTACTTTGGCTTTCTGTTTGTCCAATTGTTCTTGGTCGTCTCGATTGCGTCGGCATTGACTCAATTCTTCGCTCTGTTTACCAGCGTGGACGGCTGGACGAACGTCCCTAACCTGCTGGGCACCAACATTCCCAAGGCCAGCAACTACTTCTTCTCGTACATGCTCCTTCAAGCCATGTCGGTGAGCGCCGGTGCCCTTGTGCAAGTGGGATCACTTATTGGGTGGTTCATTCTGGCTCCGATCCTGGACAGCACCGCACGAGCCAAGTTCAAGCGACAAACCAATTTGTCCAACATTCAATGGGGTACCTTCTTCCCCGTATACACCAATTTGGCCTGCATTGGCTTGATATACTCCGTTATCGCGCCCTTGATCCTGCTGTTCAACATCATCACCTTCTCCCTGTTCTGGTTCGTCTACCGGTACAACACGCTCTATGTCACCCGATTCACCCGCGACACTGGTGGCTTGCTGTACCCCAACGCCATCAACTGTACCTTTGTCGGTGTTTACGTGATGGAGGTCGCTTTGATCGGCATGTTCTTCCTGGTTCGAGACAACAATGACAACGTTGCCTGCACAGGTCAAGCCATTGGCATGATCGTCATGCTCATCTTGACGGTAGGCTATCAATATTTGTTGAACAACGCTTTCAGCCCCTTGTTCCGCTACCTCCCCGTCACGCTCGAAGATGATGCCGTCCGACGTGACGAGGAATTCGCCCGAGCAATGAAAGCCAAGCATGGACTCATCGACAACGAAAATGAAGAGGAGCCTCTCGAAGACCAACTGGAGCGTAACGAGCGCCAGGAATTGGAAGAAGAACGACGAGCTCAGGAGTATGAGCTGCAACAAATCGAGCGAGCCAAGAAGGAGCGCGCCGGAGAACAACAGTCACGAGAACCCGAGCCTCTACAACTACAGAACCCAGAGATTGCGATGGACCTAGACAAGGAGAGCAAAGGCATCCGCATGGTCAAAGCTGCAGCATCCAAAACGGCCGGAACGACCATGAATCTGATGCCACGGACGCTCACGCGAAAGGAGAAGCGCAAATCCTGGGCTGACCGCGACAGCGCGCGCAATCAGAAAGGTCCCACCTTTGACACCGGCGGGGACGGTACATCTGAGGACCCAGACCAGGCGTACCCAACACAAGAAAACAGGGACGGGAATGAGAACCAGAGCAGAAACGGGAACCCCCAAACCCGCGACCTTGACCGAGGGCGTGGCCATGGCTCGCATAAACGCTATCTCTCTCCTCCCCGCGACGTGCTAGACAAACTGAACAACTTCAACCCCTTGATCGGCAACGAGAAGGACGTCGAAGCCCAGCGCGCCGCCCGCAACGAGCTAGCCGACGCCCTGTTCGGCGGTGTCCACGACGAACTGGAGGATCTCACGCCCGAAGAACGCGACACACTGGTCCAGCGCGCCTTTCAGCATAGTGCGCTCCGAGCCCGCAGGCCCGTCATCTGGCTGCCCAGGGATGAGTTGGGCGTTAGTGACGACGAAGTCCACCGCATGGGTCGCTTCAGCACTCATCTCTGGGTCAGTAATGTGCGGCAAGGCCTCGATTCCAAGGGCCGCTGTGTCTACAGCGGCGCGCCGCCTGACTTTAGTGAAGTCGATTTGATCCAGCTTTGATCAAGGTAACTAAGTTACACAGCTACACAGTGCTTGGCTGGTTTGATTGTCTGGTATGCTTGTCCTTTTGAGCGGGCTACAGCTAGCCAAGTTTGTCTGTCTCTTTTTCTTTTGGCGGGTTTGTTGTTGTCCAGACAAAAGAATAGCGCTTACAGGGTCGTCATGATGCTCGACGACTCAGGATGACGATGATGATGATGATGATCACGACAGGATGGGATAGGAGGGTAATAAATCAATAAATGATGATGATACCTCGCCTTGTTTTGTCTTGTCTTGTCTTGTTTGTCTTCCCTTCCCTTCACAGGTCTTTCCATGAAAAATACTGTAAGGTATGTGACGCCGTCTCAAGAATATAGGCATTATTCCATAGTAATTATACCACCGGAGTAATACTGGCATCTTATATACCTAGGTAGGTACGTCTGGAGGTACGTAACTGCAACACTAAACACATCTGGGTCTGGGTCTGGGTCTGTATCATCTATATTCTGTACAAGCCTGCATCAATCTCCCTCCATTCACACAGAACCAGCACGCTACCCAGGTAAAGGACAAATCAAACATATAGCAAAAACAAGCCGAAAGCTGGCATGATAAATACACGCCGCCGCCACCAGTACAGCCCACTGCGTCCGAAGAAAGGGCAGTTCAATTCAATTTCAGGTCGAGTAACAGTTGATCCTCTCTGATTTCATGATTATGGTTCATGTTCCTTCCCGATGTTCATGGTCATGTTCATGTGTACGGTAGTTGGTTTAGTGTCGGGGTGCCGGTCATTTAATCAATTTCGAAGGCGCCTCACTTCGCTTCACTTGAAGATTCATGGCGCTTCTTCATCATCCTCTTCAGTTTGCGTGCGGCTCCGACAAGCGGGTCGCCGGCGTAGATGTCAGTAGGGTCCTTTTCTCTACCGCTTTCACCGCCCCATTGGATCCGCGGCCGATGTTGGGTCGACGGGCCTCCCTCGCTTGGTTCCGGCACGGCAGCTTCGGCAGCCCGACGAGGCTGTTCCTCGCCCTCGTCCTCGTCGCTGCTCGATTCTTCTGGTCGATCACCGATTCCCAATGCAGCTAATCGTCTTCGCTTCTCTGCCGCAGTCTCACCTTCCTCCGCCTTGTCGCCTTCCTCGTCCTCGGGTTCTTCTTCTTCCTCCTCAGATCGGATCCTGGCGAGTTGGCGTCTCCGGAATTCCGCCGCAGTCAGGCCTTGTCTGTGTCTAGCCACAATAGATGCCACGTCGTGGGCGGGAACATCAGAGTCATCTTCGTCATCGTCATCAACATCTTCGTCCTCCTCTCCATCTTCCTCTTGACTCTCTTCTTCGACAGGCCGATTCCGTTCTGCAGTGGTCTCACGTTCCGGTAAAGGTCGACGCTGAGGACTGAAATAGTCTTCACCGTCATCTTGCTCTCTTCGACTGACACCGGTACGCGTCGCACCGGAGCTGGTGCCTGGATTTGTCTGTGCTCGCGACCGCCCAGGCCTTTCATCAGAAGGAGTGTCTTCGGCCACTTTGCTCCTTTCTTCAGCCTTGACGGCCTGCCGAAGCTCGCGTTTCAGGTCCTCTGGCGCATCGCTTTCTTCAACCTCCTGAATCTTCCCCTTGGCATCGAGCTGCTGCATTTGTTTGATAAAGTCTTTAGTCGACAGCCGTCTTCCAGAGCCCAGGGCAATGGCGCCAGGAGCATCTCGCGCCTTTTTCTTCTGCAGTCCTGTCAATCCATATTGGTCGGTACTCGAGATTATCATCCTCAGGCCATCGTCTACTGATGTATCGGAGCCACGTCGTCGAAGTTTGGGGTTCTTCTCCTTCTGCTGTTCAGTACCCTCGTTCGTCTCGGTGAGGGCCGCCTCTGAGCTACTAGGTCCGCCGGCCTCGGCTTGTCGACCCAGGCCTACCCAGGTGCTCATACGGCGCAGACGATGCCTGTCCCCAGCACTGGCATCACTAGGTATAGTGTATGTCTTGATGACTTCACCGTCCTCGTCCTCGACAATAATGGTGTTGCCGAACTGATAGGCATGAGCGGGGCCTCTCTTCCGTTCAGCTTTCTTGGGTTCTGCCTTTTTCGATGGACCGGCCGTGACGCCCTCTTCTTTTTCTTCTTTACGCCTGCCGAATCCCTTCCACTGGTCGAACCTGTTTCGCATGGTCTTCTGTGGTTGCCCTGCTGCTTCTCCCAGATAGTGTTCAAACGTTTCACCCTCGTTCTTTGGATGAGGTTGGCCTTTGTGTTTGGTAAATTGCCCAGACTCATCCCTGGCTAAACGATTACGTGCCTTTTCGATGGCCTCCGCCTTCTGGGCTGGTGTCATTTGACTTGCGTCGATGGTTTCAATAACATTGCCTTCTTCATCTTCGACCACAATCTTATCGCCTTCTTCATAGGCTTCCACCTCAGCAGGTTCCTCTGATGGCGACCGTCTTTCTCGGGTTTCTCGTTTCCTGGCTTTCATGGCTTCGGCCTCATGTTCGGCTTCAAGCTGGTCACGCTCAGGCGAGGAGGTTGGGGATCCGGTCACGAGGCGTTCTTGCGGACTTTCTGGTGATGGCTCTCCGGACTTCTCGAACAACGTGTCTGAAGCAGAACCCGGTTGAGAAGTTGCAGGCTCTGACAGTCTCGCCGGCGCAATAGCACTCTGACTGATAGGCCCACCTGCACGATCCTCAAGCTCTTTACTTCGCCGTTTTCGTCGGCGCGATCGCCCAAGACTTGATGACCTCGAACCCGGCTTTTTCTCATACTCGTCCTCACGTTGCCGCCGAAGATGAAGCTTGGGGATGCCGACTGGAGGTAGTTCGCCTGGGGGAATATCCAGCTTGTCGTCCGTCTCGAACTCCGAGCTGTCCATACGTGCCATTGATCTCGACTGAGAAGAAATCCTAGGAAGGCGATTCATCCATGCTGGACCCTTCTCATTGTCCTGGGTGTAAGAAAGTGTGATTGTCAACGTGTTGATGCGTTTACCCAGGGTGAAGACTGCAATCGACGAGCCATGCACCAGAATCGACGAGATAACCAAGAAGGTGACTACTGGCCACACAAGATAGATCAAGTTGTACTCCTTTGAGTTTGGCGCCGGAAGTCGAGCCAGGGGCTCGGTAGATTCACTTTCCAACTCAGCACGAGCTAGAATGGCGACAAAGATGGCTCCCACCCCGATGGGCCCAAAATGGCCGGCAAAGAGAGCTTCTCGCCAGGTTTTGACGTCGGGAATGAGGGGTTTCAGCGCCAACATGGCAGGAATCCGGCGGAAGAAAATGACGAAAACCGAGATAACAACCAGTCTCCAGGGCACCAAGCCATGTTCAGGTGAGTTGTATTGGTCCCAGGGTACGATGGTGCCAAAGTAGACAAAGTAGGCCAAGTTGATAAGCAAGTCAATCACGTTGGAGACGTGAGACTCCTCGGTCTTCTCGGTGAACCAACCATCATTGGAAAAGCCAACCCCGGCGGCAAAGCCGATCAGGAGGTCATCCATGCCCAGTAAGCTGCCCGACCCGGCGCAGAACAACGCCAGCACAAAGTAAAACACGAGAAAGCTCTCTCGGTCGATCAAACCTCTGCGCTCGGCAAACTTGATGGCATGACGCCCAATGTAGCCCACCATGACTCCATAGAAGGCGCCAAAGATACACTCGTAGAGAATGGTGATCACTATCCAGTGAAAGACCACGTCTCGAGCACCCAGGTCGTACCTCAACAGATACAAAGAAAGATAGATGAAGGGGAAGGCCATTCCATCGTTGCAGCCCGATTCGGCGGACAAAAGGTCTCGAAGATGTTTGGGGACTCGTTTTGCAAATTTGCCCTTGCCCACCACGGACGAGGCCAGGACCGGGTCTGTAGCTGTGACACAGGCTGCGACGACCAGAGACTCTAGCCAAGTGAGCGGCTTGATCATCCACCAGATAAAGAGGCTGGTGACGAGCCAGCCGAAGGTCATGACCGGCACAAGCAGGAAGACGACGGATTTCCAATGCCTCTCCATATATGCCTTTGGCAGTTCGACGCCGACAGCAAAACACTGGACCACCAGTACTATGCGGGAGAACTCGAGAGTGATCTGATCAGTGTTACCCCACGTCAAAGGATTGATCAGATTGGCAGCATGTGGCCCGAAGATGACACCGCATAACGTCGCGACCGAGGCTTCACCGATGTACAACTTTTCCTTGATGAACAACGAGCAGAGCATGAAGATGCTGGTGAAACCGCCCAGGATGATATATACCAGATGCGGCTTGTTTATGGACAAGTGATCCCACGCCATGTTGAAGAAGGCAGATCTTAGTTGTGGGTGTCACAACAGTGACAGACCTCCCTTTCGGGTGCGCTGCGTTCTGCTCCGTAGATTTCCAACTCGGCTGTGGTGACAGACTCCTCCTATGATTGTGATTCAAATCGTATTGTATGGCTGTAGTCTTCAGAGACACACGCGTTTATTCCTTTGTTATGTTCTAGTTATCCCCAATCGTTGCTTTCTCTTGGATTAAGTTCGTTGTGCAGTATCCGCTGCATTCAGGGAACGACAAGACTGTGCAATGGCCGGAGAGGCCGAAAGATTAGCAGCCTTGAGAGGCTTCAATGTCGTCGAATATTGAAGGAGCGCAGCTTGACTTCGTCCGGAGAATCGAAGGTGGAAAGGGCCGCCAAAGTCGAACACAGTGGTAAAAGGCGAGAGTGCCTTACTTGTAGTGGGCGGACGCAAGAACCGCGAAAGACTGACTGAAGGTCGGAAACGCTAATCCAGTGGGTGAATCACACCCAGCACCAGTCAGAGCTTGGAGCTTTCAACAAAAGCAAAGATAGCTGGCCAGGTTACGAGAGAAGAGAAGCAAAGCAAAGCAAAGCGAGCGTGTGTCGAGGACGCAGACTGGGCGTGCCGATCGATCAGATATGCCTGTCACAGCCTGGGCTTTCCGTTCTCCAGCATACAAACGGACTCCACCCAAGCCAGATCTTCGGGGGCTCGGCTTTACGCGGTCTTGAGTTATTGTGGAAAGTTCTTGACGATTGTTCTTCCTCTCCTGGCTGCGAGAGTAGATAGTAGGGTCTGTGGTGAGGTCTTGTAGCACGGTAGAAACGGTATGCTTCGGTACTTTCGAGTGATTGCTTTTGGTTGTCTCCCACCGGGTGGTTTTACCGAGATGAAGCGTGTTGAGGTGCATCCAAGCGGAATACGTAGACGACACAAGTGTACTCGTAAAAACGACTACACAGTCGTCGGCCCAGACAGTAGTGACAGGCGGAGGTGGAGGAATCAATGCAGTGGGAGCCAGTCGACGATAAGCCAAACTGCAAAACTGCGCCTGCGGTGCAAAATGGTTGGTGAGGCGGGCATCCAAATCCGCAGTACAAGACGCGGACCGGACTTGGCGTTCTTGGATGGAAGAGATTCTCCATCATCATCATCCTCCGTCTTGCTTTTTCCTCTTCGCCATGGCACCGGTCTACATCTTCCACGTCTCGCCAGGACGTTGGTTTATGAACACAAGATAAACCAACAACGACCTTCCAACACGGCGCTGTTTGACTGGCCGAATCCCGTCAGCCGCACCCCCTTTGTACCTTCTGATTCTATCACGTAGACTCGATCACCGTCTCGCTCTAGACAGCTATCACCGCCTTACGCCTTACTTACCACCCAGAAGTCTGCCTTACATACTCTGCGGAGCCCTCCCATACCCCTGACCCGCATGGATATAGCTGCCAGGGGCTCTCCTGCTCATGGCCGTGTCAGCACTGGTCGTCAAGAGCCGATTTCCGTCACAGAGCCCGAGGCTGACTAACGTGACTTCGTCAACACGCGGGAAGTAGGTGGGCAGTTTGCACCGTAAAGAGCGACTCAAGAGACTGAAAAGCCTGTACACTTTCTCGAGTACTATACCGGAGCATTCAGATATTCATTGGAAGAAGCGAGCTACTAGCCCCAGCGCGGTCCTGCGGCTACAGGAGATCCTATGATGACTGTTTTTCGCTCTTTCGACCGAGCTCATAGACAATGCTCTGGCGCGTGGTCATGGTCCTCGGTGCAATTCGATTTCGTCCCTACCGACCACTTTTGCGCCCCCGCTGTCTTTGCACCACACAACCCTGGTGCTGTCTCGCCATGTCGAGGCTAGAACATGCTCCGTGTGGGCTACATATCCCATGTCTGCGTCGGTCCCGTACTTAGCAATCCCATAGAATATCAATGATACCGCAATCTTGCAAGCCCGGTCTCAAAGATGGTTTTTTGATGGCTGTCGTCTCTCTAATTGTCGTATCCGATATGGGATGTTGGGATCGTATGTGTCCTCACAAATCATGTATATCAGCAACTTTTCGGTGAAGATGATGTCCGCGACCAGCCGGTGCTCGGACCAATTGCTCCCATGACAGCACAAAGATCATGGTCATGATCAATCCAGTCCTTGACTCGTCTCGCAGTCAATGTTTCGAGCGTCAGGATTGAGCAACAGAGGCCAAGGCTCGTTCTTTGATATGCCCGGCTTGAGTTCCGAGCGACCGTGCCATGAGCTTGAAGACTGTAGATCGGTATTAGTAGACGCCAATTAACAGGATCTGGGTAGACTCACCTGGCCAAACAGCATCCGTCTCAAGGAGGTATGCCGTTAGTGCCAGAATCCTGCTTCCATGTCCGCCTTCTCGAGCACCCACAAGGTCGTAACCGCCTCGTGTTTCGATCTTCATCTCAGCGCTTGTCAGGATTTCGTCGATTTTATGGATCAGCTTTCGGTCTTCGTCCTCCAAGAGCAGTATGCCAGGTACTTCCAAGAGGTTCATTTCGTCTCTGCCGATGATTCCGATATACTTTCCTACCCGCTGCTGTACTGTTGCAATCCACTCGGCCAGCACTTGTGCACAGTCAAAGGCGCACATCGCCGATTGCGCTGGCAGCTCCCGAGAAGTATGCTCTGCGAAACTGAGGCCCAGTTTGTCGGCCATTGATAGCGAATCTGCAGCGTAGAAAGCTGCCTTCCGAAGGTATCGCTCCCGTCTTGACAGTTGGGATTCTCCAAGGTCCGATCCTGAGGGTTCGGATGGGTCTTGACCGCCCTCGCCACTCCTAGAGACTGCGTTTGGCTCTTCGCCCTTGTCATCCGCGCTAGTCGTGGGGGATGCTTGGTTCATGAGCCCAACGGACGTTTCCAAAGTTTGGGTGGGATCCGGACTTTTGGCCAGCTCTTTGGCCATCGCATCATAGTCGCGCTGCCAGAAGGCTTCCTTCGACCTTCCAAAGTTGACAAACAGGCGCACGTATGCGAGGTCAAGCAGGGGGATGCAGTCGGCGGATAAGGGCCCTGCTCCAAAAGGATTTGGGCGTTCGAGGCTGTGGCTAGGATTGCTTGCCCAAGCAGCTTGCCAGGCACGAAGGGCTGGCTCGATGTGAGCGTGCATCTGTTCGGTCTCACTTGCAGTCCACTGTCGTCCCAAATGCCGCTGGCGAGTCTCCCAGATGTAGTTATGCAAAGCATTGACCAAGATCAGACAGCCGAACGTACTGGGTTTGAGCTCCAGCTCATTGTCCGTCTCGGGCGGGATAGTTCCAGTACTACGCCGCCTCTGACGCTGAGCAGCCATGAGGAGGTGAGTCAAGGAATCGGCGAAAGTAGCACAACTGGCCTCCGCGCTTGCTGCTCCTCCAAGATTCCGCCAAGCTTGAGCCGACTCGGCTGTCCAGAACTCTTCGTCGCAGGGCAAGCTCAGGCGGATCTCCGAGTTCGTGAGGGCTGGAGGATGGTTATATGCCGTTACCAGCATACTTGAGAGTATGAACACGGCATATAAAGTTCGCTTGCGTTCCTCTGCGGCTCTCCACTCCATCCAGTCAGAGTCATCTGTCTCGTTGAACATGGAAGTCCAACTGTTGTGCACCATTCCATCCGTCTGAGTGCTGCCAGAGCGTGAGTGGTGGACGCTACCCGAAAGCCCCTGAGAAGGCCGTGCCAATTCGGCGCCGCGCGCAAGGCTGACCAGGGCGGCACAGTGATTGCTGGCGAGCTCTGCGGCAGTTTTATCTCCACAGTTGTGCCCGTAGATGACGTTCAACAACATTGCCTGCACAAGCCAAAGCGGCGTGTCCTCCCTTTCTGTAGCATGTCGTGGGGCAAATTGCATTTTGGTCATGTTAGCCTTGCGCCGTTCTTCGAGATAGCTGCTGATGAGCCGCTTGGCACCCGCAAACAAATCCTTCGACTGAGAAACCTCATGTTCATATAGTGCTCCGATAGCGGCGATCGACAATATGAGACAGCTCCCCCCTCCAGCAACGCTTGTCTGGCTAAACTGGGATTGGCCTGGCACCAGCCTGATTGGAGTGGTATATTCCGGTGATTCGAAGTTGAGAGAAGCAATGTGAAGAAATGGCAAATGAGGATGGAAATATCGGATGTACGCCGTCACGTACCGCTGAAGCTCATGGGTACTGGGGAACGTGCACGCATTGAAGCCGTGGTTTTGGGACGTAGAGGCCGGAGGCGGTCGTGAACTAAGAGCCGGTTGGGAGTACTTCCGTTGCCCAAAGCCAGCGTTATGAGAAAGTCCGGCAATCAACACGTTCCTGACATGGTCGCTCACCAGGTCCGAGGAGATTGTCGTAACCGAGCTTTGCAGGAGGCTACTGTCCATCGATGCCGTAGATGCTGTGGAAGTGGGGCCTTCGATACTGAGTGGCAACTGAAAGCCGCTAGAGTGAATACCAGCCTGCATTGCTGACAGATCCAGCGAGCCAAATTCTGGTGGAGTTGGAAGGTTCATGTCCAGTGATGCTCCATGAGGCAACAATGACTTTGGGGAGATCGTCTCCACCGGGCCATGCATCATCTCGGTGAAGTTGGACGTCAAGTCCATACTGGTAGGACTGTTCACCATAGGCCCTTGTGCTGTCAGGGTATTGGGCCACAGGCCAGCAGTGGATGTCACACTTTGCTGCATTGCTGTGAGGCTCGGATCGTTGGTGAAATCATTCATTCCGGGAGGGCTGCTTGTGCTCATGGCAGAAGGAGAGGAGTCATCGATTGCATTCTCATTGGCCTGGGCAAAAGACATATGGTTTTCGAAGCCTTGTGCTATCCAGTCGAAGTTTGTATCGTCGTCAGCAATGGCACTAGGCGCTGTCATCCCATGTAGCATTTGTTGGAAAGACGCAGACGAGTGGTCCAGCCCCAGTCCCAGCCCCTGTAGGCCTGTCATATGGAGTGCGTGAGGATTGATGGTGTTCCCATGGCCGGAATCAAGAGTCATACCAAACTCGGAACCAAACCCCCCAAAAGGTGGTGCGGTGCGCAGGCCGCCTGAGAGATCTGTAGGGAGCCCTAGAGTCTCTAATTTGGGCAGTTGGAGGCTTTGATTGTTGGAATTTCCGCCACGGTAGGCATAACCTTGAAGTCCGGACGTCACGCCCACGCTATTGCGAGGATGCTGGCTGGGAGGGAACATGCGGCTCGGAGTACGGTCTGACTCGGCCAGCATACCAAGGGTAGAAGAGTCCACATGGCTAAGAGTGTTCGCCCGTGGCCTCATCGACGGTGCTGCATTTGTGGTGGAGTTTTTACGCACACGCCCCGTTGCAACTCCTGTAGCGCTTTCTCGCCGGCCAGCTCGCGGCCGCGAAGACGGTGTGGTAGATGAGTGAAGCTTCTGTTGGTGCCGCAACAGGAGATCACGCCTGGCAAAGCATCGTGCACATTCAGGGCATTGGAATGGCTTCTCCTTGGTATGTGATCGCTCGTGGCGTTTCAGATGCTCTAAGCGAGCAAAAGACCGCATACAAGTCGTGCACATGTGGGGACGAGGTTTGTCAGTCTTGGGAGGAGGAAACTTCGGGATTGATGACGAATTAGAAGGGACATGGCCCCCTGTCGAGGGAGGTTTGTTCTCAGGGCAAACTAGAACAGCTTTAGCCAGCGTATAGAGACACCAATCTGCCTTAACTCACCCATTCCAGGCTCAGTGATGTCCATGTTCGAGGGAGCTTCGGGGGAGTTCCCTGCCATGATGCTTTTGTCCGGTCTACTTTCCCTCACACAACCTGGAATCCGCTGAGGCCGGTCTGGTCGTGGAAAGCCTGCAGCAAGGCTTGTGCAGCGCCCGAGCTCTTGACAATCCTGTACTGTCAACCACGTGGCACCTGTGCGAACGATGACAATGGCTTGTCTGACAGCTGAGCATGTATCCGGCCCCGAAACTTGGCTCTTGTTCGATTGAAACCCGTCTTGCAAGAAGGAATCCAATTGACGTATACTTGGCGGTCGGTCAATCAAAGAGTGAACCAGCCGCGATTGGCGAAGCAGAGAACAACGTCGACCGTGGGGCGTATTACAAGAGTTGTAGTGGTTCTTAGCGGAATGTAAGGCAAGCGTCAAGTGGAAGAACTATACAACAAGTTCGAAGAAGAAATTCGTAAGATCGTTGCCGAAATACAGGCAGTCATGTACATAGAGGTCGTCCTCTGCATAACTTCAGCATTCGAAACAAGCCGTGAATGGGCACAGTTGCATTGAGAGATCCTCATGTCAACTATGTCACAGTACTCACCTGGCAAAGATGGAGGACACCAATAGAAGGTGGTAAGAATATTTAAGGGACCGTGGACTTTTGGTAGAGTGCGAAGGAAAGATGGCCAGGGCCAGCCTTTGGAACTCTGAATGTGACAATCGGGAGGGATTCGGGGGTGTCTAGCAGCGACGTTGGGTCGGCAGAGAGTAACGGTAAAGAAGCAGGAGTAGGCAGGATCGCTAGTATGTCGAGTTTGGCAAGATACTGTTCGTCCTAGAACGGCGATGGGCTAGATGGTCGCTGGGCCTTTGAGATGATGGCGGCGGACGCAGGGCCGTCAGACCGAGGATCTTTGCGTTATGATGGACAGGGTAATGTAAGTCCGGGGTAGTAGATTTTGCGCATGGAGGGGCCCTTTAGAGGGTGGGAGAAGAGTTGCTGTGGCTGGTTCGACTATGGCCGCAACTTGGACTTCGAGGATGTAGCAACGTTGGCTTCCCGGGATAATGCTATTGATCGGCGCAGGCGATGATGAGGCTATTCTCATACAAAAAGCAATAGTTATTGAGCTATAGTGAAATGAAGTGAAGAATAGAGGGGTGCCGTATGGTTGACATTGAAATGAAAATGAAGAGTTGTTGTAGTGGCGGCGCTGTTGAATGGTGGTGGTGGTGGTTGTTCTTTTCCAGGGCCCTCCGCTGGACTCTCGCAGGCATGCCCCGGCCACTGTCGGGTGTTGGCTGTGGATAGCCGGGGGACTGTGGAGCGATAATTGAAGCACAATTAACCCACAGCGGACTCCTGCCGCTTATCTACCCCAGGCACAAGCCCCAGGCTAAACTATATGATGCTAAGCCCCTAACAAATTGTACAGTAGGCCCGCCTGTTCACTGTCCACTGTCCACTGGTGCAGTATGTAATGTTCGCTGTCCGCCACAACGGCCTGCAGCTTCAGTGTCGAAACTTCAAACCCCAGATGGCCAAGTACTGTTAAAACCCCTTGAACTCGAACTACAGCTGGCATCCGAGTACATCCAGGAACGGCTATTATTGTTGATTGAGCTTTAACCAAGCTGCTAGCCTACAGAACCTTTAGCGTTGGCTCAAAGGTGCCCTTGTTGAGGCATCTTTCTACAAGGGAATAAGTGAATCGTACATCTGTCACTGCCCCAAGTTTGAGATTGTCAGGGTCCTGGCCTCTATACCGACGTGGTAATGATTGCTGGGTGGTTCGAAGCCACCGGTAGCCGGAGGAACGGTCATGATCAATGAGCGAGTTCCCAGGTCCACAGGTTTGCCAGAGGATACCCCGGCCACCAGTGATCACACCCGGGAATCCAGTATGCACAACCTCACCTATTGTACCAGCTTGCACACTGGAGGCAGCAGGTCTGCGAAGCGCCCCTACGGCTGGTAATGATGTTAATCGAGCAGTGCCTGTGAGGTCAAGACAATAGGTCGCTGCACGTTCAACGAACCTTAGGAGGTACCTTTCAATTGCTACGACTCAGCCGCTTCCCCAGCACTTCTGCCTTTGTGAGGATTCTAAGCATTATAGGGCACAACAGAATAGAAACAGAACAAAATCCTTCGCTTCCTGGCGCGGGCCACTTTCGTGCTTTGGTCCATCCTTTTAGTAGCTTTCTAGGGCCTTGCCTACGCCCTGCCCACCTATAACGCGCTCTTCTCACCAACCAACGACCTTTATTCCAACGGCCTACTTTTCTGACACAAGTCAGGGATTTCCCCAGGCATCTCCATGCTCCAGACTGTCTCCAGGGCTAAGGCAGGTGAGGCATGCAGCTCATCCCCAGGGTTCTGAGATCAACGCTCGTGGTGTGTCACATCAACTCGCCTGTCCAAAATCCTAGGTAGGCAGACTTCCCCATTTTCTCTCGTGGTACATCCGCATGTGAGCCAGCAACATGATCATCCAGGCTGACAATTTCAGATTCAAGGCTTTCTGACGTCGAGCCCGCCCTCGCACTGTTTTATTCTCGATGCAACCTCTAAAAAAGACGGGAATTGACAATGGTATCTTCCTACGAGCTATACTTCGATGCACATCTTGGAGGCCCATCAGTGCCGACCCCGGTGCCACTAGTCTCATTTTCTCCTGCAGTCCTTGTGCCTCCATGGCGATGGCTCATTTCCAAATCTCGAGACCTGCTTGCCGTTGGTGGCTGTCACATTGCCACCCTTGAACGGCTGCCAGCCTGCCATTAACAACCCGGTGGGCTTCTGCAGTCAGGTCCCGCCGTCAGCCTTTCCAGTTTTGATAGGCAAGATTCACACACAAAATGAGATGTCAAAAGAGAGCCACCATTTCATGCCTGCCCGGTGATGTTCACATGACTGCGTCTAAGCCCAGTCATACGGAGTCGCAGATGTCACTCAGTCCTGATCTCAGGAGGTCCGCAACATCCGGAAAGTATAGCTTCCACAGTTACCACACTGCGTAGAGAGAAGAAAATGCTGGCCGCATACCAGAAAAAGCTGACTGGCTGGTTTATCTAGGTTCTCGTTGTCTCCCTTCCACTTCCTTGCGTCGATGCTGAAGACAGGGTCAAACCTTTCCAACTGTACTCGAAAAAGATTTCAGTCTGAAGAAAAGAAAACATCCCCTCCGGTCCTGCCCCCTTGTTGAAAAGGATGGCCTGTGTGTCGGTGCTAGTATTCCAGAATCTGACTGCAAATCTGGGGTGGTCATGAGACGGCCCCGAAAAAGATGTGCAACAACCGACACTGGCAAAACGCGGCGTTTATCCCCCACAATTGACAGTCCCCCCAGTTGATCGTTGTTAGACGCTTAACGCTATGTGGTTAACAGCGCTCATCGCTTACGAGGACGTCCTATGTCACTGGTCAGGATGTTCAAGATGATCCAAACCACGCGGCGCAGTCAGAGCTACCGAAATACTCTTCCTGGATAGAATCCACCAAAGAACCGATACTACTTGCAGGCTGTTGCTGGCTACAAATCGTTGCTCGACAGCAATGTATGAAGACCGCGTTCTATACATCGAACTACTTGTTCGGTTCCAGCGAGACCCATGACTGAGTTCTGACCCCCGTCAAAGACTTCCGTGAGTCTCGAGAGTGCCAAACCCCTCCGGGGCTCTGAGGCCTGAACTGTTCTGTGTAGATGTATCTAGGTACTGTTTGTGCCAGGGCCTGGACAAATACGTGCGCCGGCAATGTTGGCTTTGATCCTGAGAGGTACAGAAGCATGACAGCGGCCCAGCTACCTGGCCTCACAGCAGAACAATGTCCTGAAGCAGGGCCTTGGTGCAGACGTCGCATGGTCTCAACTGAATTCGCCAATGGCTGTGGCTGGAGGCTGATCTTTCGCCATGAACACCTGACCTCCACGTCGGTCGCGTCCCACGAGGAACTCCAGCTTCCTGAGCCGTCTTAAGCAGCAGCGTCCGTACAACATCACGCCGGTTGCCAAACAGGAGCTGCTTGGCCGGAATGTGCGTGGCAAGACTGGCTAACCGAACAGGGAACAAGATTCGCATCGCCAGCAACTAGGCGCTCGGGACGGGAAGAAATACTGTCTGACCCTGGGCTTCTAGACTCCTCGAGTGATGTCTGTCCATGCAGTTGTCCCTTTACGCACGAGAGACATGTATCTACACAGTACTACTCCACACAACCAACTTGGACACATGTTCTGCCTTCGATCAGTACGCCGATCGGGGTGTGTTGCACTGGCGGCTAAAGTGTCATTCATCTACACTACTGATGCGCGTCAGAAAAGTCCATTTTGGTTTCCTGTGGTTGAACTGCGGATATATCGTTGGCCAGTGATTTACACCTGCGTCCGGCTTGATATCCACAGGTCACTTGCCTCAACGAAGGCGAGTACGCGCTTAAGCTCAATTCTGCCTAAACATCAAGCGGTGCAACTGCGCGATATGACGAACAATGATCCGTCAACCGAATAGACCTTGGAAGCGGGAACAGCTTACGTCGTCAATCATCTTTGCAGCCTCAGCCAAGACGGGACCAGAGGCCTGGCAGAAGCAGGTTCTAATACGAAACATACACAATGTTAATCGATCTGGGCCATTATAGATACGAATGCTCGTTGGACTACAATTGTCGAGTGATCAGCCAGATCAAAGCGCCGTCAACCGTCCGTCTCGACCGAGTACGACAACCGTATTCCATGACATGTCGGGCGGCCCATTTTCTCACGGACTTCCCTCAATGGCATACGGGGCGCTGCAATACTAACAGGTCCCTGTAATGCAGAATAGGTACGGACCATACTAGTATGGCTGAGGCAACGTCTACGTTGCAGGTCCCCACTGTAGTGTCAGAACGAGGGCAAATCTGGTGGAATATCGCCGCTCGAAGTACAGCAGGCTTGTGGACCGTCGCCAATGAAGCATGTTAGCGATACTTGCCGCCTGCCTTATCTGTACAATGGTAGCGAGCAATAAAGCGATCTTCTCCTGGGCATCCCCCTCGATGATTTGTCTCAGGCAGGGGACGCAACTCCATGCCCACGGTCCGACACCGGTTGCGAAGCTGGTGTTCATCTTCTTGACGTACGAAACCAGCAGTCTCACACCTCAATCGAACGATCCTGCATTATGATTGGTCGACTGCAATGCCCGATTCTTCCTGTTTGACTGTGTTTTGTTGGGGAAAGCTTCATGGCTTGGGATGAGCGGTGCAGATGGTATTTGGTGATGCCCGGGTATGTCTCCATTGTGCCGTATGTACATCTCTGTTGCTGAACAAGAAACACTCACTTCCGCTCGTTCAAACGGTCAGAGATGATGAAAGTCAGCTTCTGTTGGCCTCGATTCTTGTACAACGGGCGTTAGAGATCCCCCGCGGACCCCTTTCCATCCTCAATAGACTCCTGCACCTCGTCGTTCGGGCTCTCTATCCTAGAGCGCAGATGGAGCAGCTAACTCCTTCGATGTATGATGTCGAGATGGGCCTGTTTCACAGACGCTGACCCCTGCAGAGGGTTTTAGACCCGGCCAGCTGAAGGCCGACGCAGGCAGCTCCTGTGCAGAACGCCATTCCCACCTCAGACCCCATACCAGAGTTAGGACGGTTGTTGAGATGCCATCACATGAGTTCAGCCTCAGCAGCGTCCCCTTCCGGCAGCCATGTTGCGCCCTTAGTTCTGCCTAATTCTTTATGACCGAACGTCCCTGGGTTGAATCGGGGTCTCGGCCGAAGACTCGCAGTCTCCATGTTGTGACCAGGCTCTATCGCAGCATGACGATCGTCGATCGTTTCCCTGTGGCCAGGGCGATGCATAGATGCACTGCAGAATGAAACTGTCGAAGGCGCAGTTGTTGTCATCTTCGATGCAAGCTGCTCGCTACCACCAAGCACACTTAACTCAGATGGTCGTTCCAAACAAACGGAATCTCCTCTCATATGAACTGCTCTCCTTGGGCCCTGCACCCAGGCTTCGCACTGGCACTCCATACTCCTTGATCATGCACTGGAAAGGTCTGGCGCTGGGGTTCACGCTCGACTCCTCGAGTGTGGTGTTTTCTTTTTTGGTTTCCTCAAGGTCGCCCCATAGATGAAACAGCTTCTCTCTCACTCTGGCAAGCTCGCACGCATTGTTCTTATCCCGCAAGTTGCACGCGTCCATGTTGAGGAGGTAGTCGCCGTCAGTGTCGGCAACCAGCAGCTCCATACGTGCAGGCCGTTCGCCTCCACGAACCTGCTTCCGAGCGTCCTCGACAAGGAGGAAGAAACGCCATTCCCATTTCACCTCGTCTCCCTCAATCTGCGTGAGGTCTATGTCCGACTCTTCCTCATCGCCATTGTCCGACAGGAGGTCATACTGGGAGTCCCTTCGAGGTACTGCAAAATCAGCGATGTCGTCCGGGAAAAAGTCTACCACCCTGACGCTCGCCTTGTATTTGCAATTCTGGAATGGGAGACTGAAAGTGGTACCCTTGGGCGTTGTGCGGACCAGGATCTCGTGATCGAGAATATCCTCAATTGTCTTACAAGGTACATTGACATTTTCGCACCGGACGTTCCCATTCAGCTTCGACACTGGCTTTTCCGTGGCCGCAACAGGCCCCTCTGGTCGTTCTTCAGGCCCGGCCTTTACTCTATTCTCCTTCTTCTTGCGGTTCCTTGTCTTAGCCTTTTTGCTCTTGTGCTCGTCGGGTGCATCCTGCTGCCTCTTTTGCGCCGGCTGTGCGTTGCGTATGAAGCGCAGGTTTTCCGCCTTGGCTTGTGCTTCATAATCGCGTTTCCGCATTAAAAGGGCTTTCATAAGTTCATCGCTCTGCCCTTCATGCGGCTTTCTCACTTGAACATTCACCCTCTCGGGATACGAACGGTCTCCACGTATGGCTCCTTCCAATCGAGAGCCATTGTTGTCCATTTTTATTTGCACGTTCCGTAGGTACACAAACATGCCCTCTTTGACGTTGCTTCGGGCATATGTCGAGTGTGCATCATATACTGTTATACTCATGGTCATCTTCCCCCAAGGGCCGGGCCATGGGGTAGGGGCTTCATTTATGTATTTGAAAGGATCGCCGTCTCGACCGTCTTCATCGTCGCCGTAACGATAATTGTACAGATGGTCGTTTGTAGTGTAGTCAGTGAGCTCCAACTGGGCCTTGATGTCGCCGCCGTAGATTTTCCGCACTTCCCCAAGAAGATCGGCGAAAGAAGTTTTATACATAGAGGGTGGTTCAAGGTCCTTTATCAAGCGAAATTTGCCTTTGTGAGATGACAGGTTGCCGGTATTGCTCGCCGTTTCACTCTCATGCTGCAGACTTGTTGACCTAACAATTGGGCGCCATTGACTCGCATCTGCTTTTTGTTCCAGCCACTTGGCATAGCGAATCTCATCCTCGGTGAACGGGTCAACCCGACTGCACTGGGAGATATCACCCTTCCCTGGCCATCGAGCTTGGCTGTAGAAGTCTCTTAGAGAATCCAAAGAGCGGAGTGCTGCGGATGGCAGGACAACCCACTTGGAGTTGAAGTTGGATATACCCACGGTGGCGCCGCCCGCTTTCATGGTTTTGATATTGCGCAAGATGACCACATCTCCCTGTTCTGGGACCGGAGGTAGTTTTTGAACGTCCTTATGGAAGAAGCGAAAAGTCATTCCAGAGCCAAAATTCGCATATCCCCAGGTTTGATCGTGCAACGTTATCGTCATCGTGTAATCGGTACCCCTGGACTTGGCGGGTGGTTGCGAGTCCACGCAGACGCCCATAACTTCATATTGCTGGCTTGTTCTGCGCTTGTGGGCTTCCGTGAGGTTGATGCAATGTGCGGGAATTGGTCCGGAATCCATGAATTCGTCTTCTCGACCCTGCCAGGAAGGAAGTTTTGATCCGGTAGGGTTGGGAGATAGGTTCTAGTGGTAGTCGATCCGACGGCGGTCCGTGAGTAGTCAAGTGCCGGCGAGGCTGTCATCATATCATATATTGGCAATTCAACCGTCCGCTAGAGGCGCAAGCAGCAGCGGCGTAATCAGTAACTCTATGATGGCATGGAAGCGTCGCCTCGTCTACACGGACGCGTTGATGAACCGTGGACGCGCCTCCAGATAAAAGGGGAAACGCGCAGGCACGTGACCAGATGCCAAGCAAAGTGGCATGTGCCCAAAACCAGCGACGACGGGTCTGCAGTGCAAGTTGAAGTTGCACCTTCATCAATTTGCCCATTTTACCCACCCTGGCGCACTGCACTGTTTATCACTGACCGCCTGCGCAGTCAAACGTCTTCTGTTCGCAGTTCCAGACATTGTCTTATTTGGCATTTGCTCAGGGCAATTTGCAGTCTACAGATCGGTTATTTGAGGCTCTAGATCTGTGCCGGTTCTTGAATCATCTTCGTCATGGCGGACAGATACATCCCAGAACATCGCCGCACTCAGTTCAAGGCCAAAAATACCTTCAAGCCCGATGAGTTACGTCGCCGGCGTGAGGAACAACAAGTCGAGATCCGTCGGCAGAAGAGAGAAGAGAATCTAGCCAAACGAAGGGGAGTCCAGCGGGGAAACGGCGAAATTGGCATCGGTGGTCTTACGGAGGCGGATAGCGATGATGAAGCGGGCAACATCGAGAGCGAGGTAAGTCACAGTTTACGGCATTTGGAAACGACTACTGACCTCAGTTTCAGCTCAGCACAGAACTCCCTGAAATGGTGAAAGGGGTCTTTTCAGACCAGATTGACGCGCAGATCCAAGCCACCACCAAATTCCGAAAACTCCTGTCCAAAGAACGCAACCCCCCCATCGAGAAAGTCATTGAAACTGGCGTCGTCAGTCGCTTTGTCGAATTCCTCCGTTCTCCTCATACACTCGTCCAATTTGAGGCGGCTTGGGCCTTGACAAACATCGCCTCAGGCTCCGCAGCACAGACACAAGTGGTGATTGAGGCTGGTGCAGTTCCCATCTTCGTTGAGCTTTTGAGCAGCCATGAGCCGGATGTCCGTGAACAAGCCGTTTGGGCTCTAGGTAACATCGCGGGTGACAGCCCTGCTTGCCGTGACTATGTTCTCAGCCAGGGAGCCTTGAAGCCTCTCCTTAATCTCATTGCCGACGGCCGCAAGTTGAGCATGCTTAGAAACGCTACTTGGACCCTCAGCAACTTCTGTCGTGGCAAGACTCCGCAGCCAGATTGGAATACGGTGCGTACACTGGGAACTAATGAGAAGAGTGTGTGGCTAACTGAATCCATTCTAGATTTCTCCTGCGCTCCCTGTTCTAGCAAAACTTGTTTACATGCTCGATGATGAAGTCCTGATCGATGCGTGCTGGGCAATCTCCTACCTCTCCGACGGTTCCAACGACAAGATCCAAGCCGTCATTGAAGCAGGCATTCCTCGCCGCCTTGTCGAACTCCTTATGCATGCCTCCACGTCCGTTCAAACTCCGGCGTTGCGTTCCGTCGGCAACATTGTTACTGGCGATGACGTCCAAACACAAGTGATCATCAACTGTGGCGCATTGCCAGCTCTGCTCTCTCTGCTGAGCTCCCAGAAGGACGGCATTCGCAAGGAGGCATGCTGGACCATCTCCAACATCACCGCAGGCAACAGTACGCAAATCCAAGCCGTGATCGACGCTGGCATCATTCCTCCTCTGATCCATTTGCTGTCCAACGGCGATTTCAAGACCCGCAAAGAGGCTTGCTGGGCTATCTCGAATGCCACATCCGGAGGCCTTCAGAAGCCCGACCAGATCAGATATCTCGTGTCCCAGGGATGCATCAAGCCTCTGTGCGACCTGCTTGCCTGTCCCGACAATAAGATCATCCAGGTTGCCTTGGATGGTCTAGAGAATATTCTCAAGGTTGGAGAGATGGACAAGGAGGCGGCCGATGCGCGTGCCCCTGAGGCGCAGGTGAACCGTTATGCACTGTTTATCGAAGAAGCCGGTGGCATGGAGAAGATCCATGATTGCCAGAACAATGCCAACGAGGAGATTTACATGAAGGCCTACAACATCATCGAGCGGTATTTCTCTGATGAAGAAGATGCTGGCGCCGATATCGAGGAGTTGGCACCACAAGCCAACGCCAGTGGTTTCACATTGGGCTCCAACCAGCCACAGGGCCAGTTCAACTTTGCCAATGGCAATGATTCCATGGACATGTAAATGTCTGACAAGATGGCATTTTGTCACATCAATCTCCAGCGATCTGTGTTCGCATTCCCCCAGGTTCATTCACCGAGCTGTGATGATTCACGCAACCAAGAGCTATTTCCAACGATCCGGTCCTCCCGCGAGTCGTGAGCTCTCAGCAAGCTGGACATGTACCATCACCGCCACCCCTCCCATCGAGTCCAGGCAATGACCCCTTTCACCCCGTCCCCGCCGAGCACCATATGCACCGTCCCAACTTCACGGAAGTACGACCGCGAAACACCACCCCTCCACGACTCAAAACAGATGCACCATCATGTATACCCCTTTAACATTCGACATAACCCCTCGAACCCCGACCCAGCATGCGATAGAGGCGTTTCATTTCGGCAGAGAGAGTTTGCAGGCTTTTTCTAGGCTCGACATGGGCATGGATGCAGGAAGTGGCCCGATGCGAGAAGGAGAAAGAAGACACGGGACAGACACGAGATGATGACGAACCAGGCAGGATATCTCGTCTGACGTCCCATGAATGCAAAGCAGCGAGCCGAAGCCGATGCTACATGTATGTCGCCTTCTTTCTAGTCCAATACGAGCAATTCACCCCGCCTTGTTTGTTTTAGTTGTTTTTGTTCTTGTGCTTTGCTTTTGCCTTTTCCTGTGCCACGGCCTCTATCCCGAAAGCGGTAGAAAGCTTCGAGGTCAGACGTGGTCGAAGTATGTGATTGGAGATTCTCCCATGTAGAGGAACATGTCTCGGCCGGGCACCGCGTCACTGCGCCTGATCGGGAGGAGTAAGACTGCACTGTGATCTCGAAGGTCCGAGGCATCTAGTAATGGTAGGTCCGTAGGCAGGAAGATGGTGAACATGGCGCACTACAGAAAGTCGAGAAGATGGAAACGACGACTGATCTTGATTAGTTACTCCTTGGTCGATGTGAGTCTCGGTGTGTAGAATTGATGTATGTATGACTTGCACGTACCGAGAGCCCCGACAATCTTGCCCGCACATCCTGCGTCAGTTCCGCCATCCACACCGATCCCCCCAAACCCGCAATCATCAATCATCAATCCATGTGCCCGCGTCTGAATGGAATGTGGCCGTCATGAAACTTGAACCCCGCAATCTGTCTGTCTGTGCAGGATCCGAACAACGCTCAAGGGACTTAGGGTTGGTAAGCTTGGAAACCCAACCTGGAGCTGGGCCTGAGCCGAATGAGGGCGACATTGAGGGAGGATCTAGATGGGCTGACAAGACCTGGAGGCACCCCCCTCCCCTCTCTCCTCTCTTCTTCCATGGCGGTACATAACGTACCTATAGTATCCATTATCCATTGTGACGAGCGGGGGGAGACTGAAGCTCGAGCTCGATGTTGAGCTTGATCTGACGCTGGAGCTGGAGCTGACGCTGCGCAATTGCCGGATGCTTCCCACTGGGCAGGGCTTTGCTTTGTTTGGAGTCGAGCACGAGAGGGGAGTCGGATAGATGACTGCCTACTGTATATTTGTGTCTACACAGTATGTATAAAAAGGTAAGCGGAGAGCTGGGAGGTTCTTCGTCTCTCTACCTCTCTCTCCTCTCTCCTCTCTCTCTCTGTGTGTGTGTGTCTACAGTCGTACAGATCTCTTTCTCATATCGTCCAGAAGCTACATCTACCTGTCCACGTACTTGATCCCTCACCCTTACCTATAGCTACCAGTACCTTATTGACCTAGGTATACTGAGGCTTGACTTTGTTGATACTGTCCTGCCTACCTAAGGTACCTACCTATCGCGAGAACAGTTCTGGTCCGCTTTGTCTAGGTCCTAGGTCCTAGGTTCCAAGTCCTACTACAATGTCAGCGACGGAAGTACGAGTCGGTGGCGGTGGCGGTGGTAGTTCGACGAACATGAAGGCTGTCAATTACCAGGGCCCGTTCAAGGTCAAGGTCGAGGAAGTGCCGAAGCCGACGATCGAGCATCCAGATGATGTTATTGTCAAGGTGACTACGGCTGGTGAGTTCCATGTCTTTGACTTCAGTTCGGCCTGGTTCTTCGTTGCTGGGCAAGACAAGTTACAGTTGAAGCGGAAGCGGAAGCTGGGGCTGCTGGGGGGGACAAGGCCAGGCTTTCTCTGGGTTGCTTGGTCGTTGTTGAGGAATCGTGGTTGGCTGACTTGTCTGTGTGATGTTGTGGTATAGCTATCTGTGGTTCGGATTTGCATATGGTGAGTACTGCGATTCTCGTTCAAGGTTCTCCTCAAGCCTGTCTGTCCATCTGTCTGGCTGCCTGCCGTCATCGTCCGATGGAACGAGGCTACCGTGCCCCCGTTCCCCTTGGCCGTCCCGTTTGTCGACTCCTGAACAACGTCAAGACAACGCTGATATGTATGAAACAGTATGAAGGACGTACTGGTGCCAAACCAGGCATTACCTTTGGTCAGTCTACCCGTCTTCTTCGTGTGAGCCATGAAGCCCGCTGTGTATGGGTGCGGTCGTGGTGCTGGTTCCAAGCAAGGCTGTCCAGGGTCCAGGGGTTGTGCTGACACAATGTCGATCAAAAGGCCACGAGAACATGGGTATCGTCGAAGAGACCGGTGCGGGAGTCACTCTTCTCAAGAAAGGCGATCGAGTAGTCATGCCGTTCAACGTGGCGGATGGCCGTTGCCGCAACTGCGAGGAAGGCAAAACCGCCTTCTGCACCGGCGTCAACCCCGGGTTTGCAGGTGGTGCGTATGGATATGTGGCTATGGGACCGTATCGAGGTACGTGAGGCAACCCACCTACCCAGCCCAGCCCAAGCATCAAGTCTGTCCTTTGCGTCGTCCAGCCACTCTAACGGCCGTCTACCACAACAGGCGGACAAGCACAGTACATCCGTGTGCCATATGCCGACTTCAACGCTCTGAAACTCCCACCGGGCACCGAGCACGAACAAGACTTCATTCTTCTAGCGGACATCTTCCCCACCGGATACCACGGCGTGGTGCTCAGCGGCTTCAAAACCGGCGAAAGCATTGCCATCTGGGGCGCCGGTCCAGTCGGCCTGATGGCAGCATACTCTGCCGTGCTGAGAGGAGCGAGCCGGGTCTTTGTGGTGGACCGGGTCCCCGAGAGGCTGGCGGCCGCCGAGAAGATCGGATGCACTCCCATCGACTTCTCCAAGGGCGATGCAGTCGATCAGATCCTCAAATTCAACGGTGGCGATATGGTGGACCGGGCGGTCGACGCGGTGGGATATCAAGCCGTTGACACGGGCGGGAAGAAGGAACAGCCTAACATCGTTCTCGAGGGCATGATCCGTGCTACCAGACCATGTGGTGGGCTGGGGATCCCGGGGCTGTACGTCCCCGTTGACCCAGGTGCCCCCGACGAATCCAGTGGCAAGGGGATGATCAGTTTGAGTTTCGGGAAGTTGTTCGAGAAGGTATGTTGTGTTGTGTTTGGCACCCTCCCCTCCCTATTTTTCTTCCTCCCCCCCTTTTTCCTCCTCTCCGCCTTGTTGAGGGATACTGGAACACAAGACACTGACGAATCTGCTTCTAGGGCCTCTCCCTCGCAACAGGCCAGTGCAATGTCAAGCAGTATAACAGGTATCTAAGGGATTTGATCATTTCCGGAAAAGCCAAGCCATCCTTCGTCGTCAGCCATGAAGTTGGTATTGACGATGCCGAAACCGCCTATGACAAGTTCGACAAGAGAATCGAAGGCTATACCAAGGTCTTGATCCATCCCAATGGACCATTGTAGCTTGGCGTTTCAGGGTTTCATGGTACCAGTTAGTGGTGATGGCTGTTGATGGTGATGCTGCTGCTGCTGCTCCTGCTGCTGCTCCATCCTCTTGGGTTGGAAGGAAGTATTAATATGTATGTATATACTTCCCTCATGTCTGTATGTATGCCAATCACACAGTTCGGAATCTGTACCACATTGGACCGGTCTGCACCCAGCTCCTAGGTACCTCCCTAGCTAGCTGCAAAGTAGATGCTTTATTCATTGGTGTTCTACCTAGCAAAGTAGGTGTTTTATCCATTGGTGTTCTACCTAGCAAAGAGGCACTTTATTCATTGGTTTTCTACCCTTGATATCTTCCATTGTCCTTTCCTTTTTCCTTTCCAAGTCCTCATCCTCCCGCGGAGGTCTTCGGCTGAAAGAAAGTACGGTGTACAACCTAAGTGTATCTTTGCTTTTTTTTTATAGACCAATCAGGCTATGCTATCAAAACAGACTTCCGTGTCCCGAGTCTTCGCTGCCCGTTGAGAGGCCCTGTACCGCCTAAAGGTAGGTAGGTAGGTAGGTAGGTAGGTGCGTACGTCTATTATTGTCGAGTTATTATTATAGAGACTTGTAGAAGCAGGTCAATCCAGTACTGTACTGTGTATATCGAACGTCGTCGAGCATCGTCGATCGAGGACGAGGTGCCTTCTGTGAAACGATTAAGCTCGGCAGGTTTGATGAACCTAGAGTACCTTACCTACCTGGGTATTGGTAGTGCGCGCCCCGATACCGACTGCGTCCAGCACGTAATAGTATGGTGCTACTGTACATTGACTTCAGAAATGAGTGATTGATAAAAGGGGCCAGGCTTCGAGGCTGAAATGTCAGGGGTTCTAATTGGCCAGTTGAGGGTTGAGAGTCTTTCTTCCGTCTGTACAGGGCAAGGGAAGGGAAGGGCACTGCCTACAAGACCTACTACTGCTGTAGACACCAAACTCAAGGTAGGGAATGTATTCTATTTCATTCTCATGGTACATGACTTCGTGACTTCTGAACGCTGGGAAGCAAATCAATGCTCCGGAACCCCGTACGCCTTAAGATAATGAATAATGACATCTCCGACGCCATAATAGATGCAATGCTTGCAGAGTCCCAAAGAAACGTTGCCTTCGTGGAACAAACTCCTGTTTGCTCTCATGGCATGCCCCAATACCGTCCATCCTGAGCCTCATCCCGGATCCAGTCGCCATGCTTCGGTCTAAAACTGCATAGGAAGAAATGTATGGCACGGTGTATTCATTCTTCTCCAATAGCATAAACCATAACAGACATGCTTTCGATGATTTGTTCTTGTTCCTTCCCTTCTGTATTGCTCTCAGGGAAACCATATTGTGTTGTGTTGTTGATGTTTCGAGTTAGTGATATGCTTTCTGCCCGCCTTCGACTCTTGCCGAATAGCCGCACCAAACCCTTGGGTATTAAGCTCTGCATCGCACGGCGTCGTGTCGCATAGCGTAATGAATGCTTTCTTCTTCTTTGTCCTCTCTCAGGGCTGTCAGGAGACCATGGAATAAACGATGCTTTCTGAGGGCATACTTCATTGCTTTCCGCGCAATCACCCTTCGAGTGACTGCCATGCTTTGGATATCAGCAAACGTATCTCCACAGTTCCCGTAAGCCCACTCGCGGCAAAACTGGTCGACAGACGGTGACGATTGTAATCACAGTCAATCCATTCCGCGTCACATCACGATTTCTCTGTGCCCACCAGCACTTTAAGCGCCTCGACCCCAATTTGCAACAAACCAGGATCTTTCGTTTTCCTCAGTGTGTCCTTCAGCTTCTCCACACCGGAGTTCTCTTTAAGTGCCTCCGTGGCTCTTCTTGCCAGTTCCGCCTCTTCGGCATACACCAGATTCCTCACAATGACCAAGCCTCTGTGAACCACACTCGGATCATCGTCCTGACATAATCCCAGCATTATCTCCGGGGCACGCTCCAGGTCCAGCAAAGCAGAAACCACCGAGGAAGACTGTTCCGTGAGCATTGCCAATGCACCACCGGCTGCTCGTCTCGTCGGTAAGTCGTCGACATCGGCCATTGCAACGAGAAGATGGATTCTTGTGCTGGCGCGTTTTGAGCCGTCGGCAAACTTCTCCGCACCAGCCGGTATGACAGTCAAGTTGCAGATCAATTCGCAGGCAGCGCGGCGGAGCATATTGTTGTTCCCCAACAAAAGATCTTCGATCTCGTCCCAGGCTGATCTGACAATGATGTTCGCTGCAGAGGAGTCAGGGGCTGTCGCTAGATTCGTGAGAGCGAGCAGACTTTCGAAGACGGGAAGTAAGTCGCGTGGTTGATCGTTAGTGAGGCCTTCACTTTTGGGAGATTTCAGCAGCGCCACTAACGGCGGCACCGCCTCGGTAATATCAGGTTTCGTTCCAGCCGCGAATACATGCGCCGGATTGAGCGATATCAAAACTCTTGCTAAGGCGTGGGCGGCGTCCGAATTGTCGCTTTCCGTCGATTCCAAATTCTTTTGGGCATGAGAGACTAGAAGCCTCACCGCTCCTTGCTGAGCAATCTTCCCTCTGTCTTTGGGATTCCTGGACAGCGCCAGAAGTATTCGATCAGTCAGCTGGGCGGCGGCTGGAGATCTGCCCCTGTTCAATTTCGTCAACGTGGCAACGGTCCCGGCTTCAACCACGGCACTACACCGGGCTTGGACGTGAGCGTCGTTCTCCAAAGGACTCGGGTCGGCGGGTCTAGTCGCATTGGCGTATGCTTTGAGCTGGGATATTTTCTTTTGTTCTTCCGAAATGACGGGAGCGTACTGAGTGAGATTCGAGATGATGCTCAGCCCCCCGACAATAATCTCTGGGGAATCGAGATTCGCTTCGAGCGCATCGAGCAGAGATCTCAGAAAGGGCGGATCTTTGGCCAGACCTTCCTTGACCTCGGGTTTCAGAGATGTATACGCAAGGCCTTCAATTGAGTCAGACACATTCCGGCCTTCTTCGACCATAACAAGATTGGTTTTAAAGAGATCAACGAGTTCACTAACATCATCATCCGCCCTATTGGCTCTTTGATCTCCGGTCTTGACACCCGACGTTCTCAATTTGGCCAAAACGGTGGCCGCAATTGATGGTTGCTTGCCCGTGCCGTTGCTGACTTTGTCTGACAGCCACGTCGAGCAGTACTGCGCAATGGCTGTGCGACATGCACCATCAATGCAAGCAGCATTGAGGAGAAGAAGGAATGCGTCGTGCACGACAGTGCTGCTAAACTGTTTGCCGAGGAGAGGCATGATAGAGCCGAGGAAGCCATTGGTCAAGAACAATTCGGCCATCATGGTTGGAATGACCGGGAAGAGGCGGGCTGCAGCCGAAAAAGCAAGGACCAGATCGTCGCCCTTTTGTCGTTCCACGTGAGTTTTGATATACTTGTAGAGAAACTCCTGACCGGACGCATGCGCGACCTCGAAAAACTTTGAGAGGACGAGCGTGGCTTGACCTCGAACATCGGCGGGAAGTCTCAAATCCAAAGAACCCATGAGGGCCTTAAATGCTTCCTCATCGATGAAGGGGTGTAATCGATGCGTGTCCGCCATGAGTAACAGAGCAATGCCTTTGAGAGCTCTTCCATCATGGTCATGACCACTTTCCATAAGCTTGGCAAGGAACAGTTGAAACAAGTCGTCTTCCACCCGGAGCCTCACATCCTCGGAGGGCCACAGCTTATCATCGAGGACGACAGATCGAAGGCAGTTGGCCGCATCGTCGCCTCGGTCATAGACATTGTCGAAGAACTTGGTGGTGGACTCTTGTAATTCGGAGGCAAAATATTGTCGAACGGCGGGACTTTGTCTAGCTAGCTCGGCGATGATAAAATTCTGCGCGTTGGACATCGTGGGCACCGGTTGGCTCTCGAGGATCATTCGGAGACATTCCAAAGCAACAGGAGCCGCGTTGGAGGCCTCCGGTCCGCTCAAGTATTTGACTGCTTCATCTCCAGCACGATTGTCATGGTATAAGGCGTATCTCCGGCACAGATCTAACAGTGGCGAATTGAGCTGATCGTGATGGATGGCGAGAAACGCCGCCTGGACGTCTGGGTTATCATGACCCAGAGCAGCTGCTTCCCTGAGCTTTCGAGAAGCTTGCTATTGGAGATGTCAGAATCACAGTCTTGAGGATGTAGTAAGACAATCACATACCGCTTTGTCACCCGCGACAGAGAGCTCGACGGCTTCTTTAGCTAGGGTTGAGGCTCGTTCTTCGGACAATTTTCGGGTCATCCGTTGTACTGCCGTCATGGCCGACATTGGTGGAGGACCTCGAAGAGGGTGGAACGAAGAGGTAGTAGGACAACAAAGAAGAAGATTGAAAAAGGTCGAGTGAACAAAGTCGCCACGGGGGGTGAGACGAGAAAGATTATGAGGTGACGGCCATGATCGATTAAATAGTCGAGACGTAGGAATCGGCTGGCCAATGACAAGAAAGAGAGGACGCGGCAAAGACAGAGGAGGGTGAGTCGACAGGAGAAGGAAGTTGTCTTGCTCGTAGTAGGTCGAGTAGGAAGAAAGTAGAGCTGACGATTAAGGCGGTCAGGTCAGATGGTGAAGTGACACCAACTCTCTCGATCGCCGTCACAGTGTATCGTAGACCTGAGAAGGCAAGGAGGACAAGGTAATAAAAGAGGCGACCGGTGTCGGGCGATCAAGTGAATGAATAGAGGTAGAGACTGATGAGGCTGGTGACTTTAGGGTATTCGGTACTCGATGGAACTGTTCAGGCTGGCAGGATACGATTGACGACGGTGCGTAATTGGACGGGCGTTTTCTCCTTCTGCAGGATAAGAAAAGACAGACTTTAAGCAAGGGAATCAGGAAGAAGAAAGAAGTGCAGAGGTTTGCTTTTGCATGCCTGACTGGACGGGTGCAGGATGGAACTTGATGGGCGAGGCGAGGCGAGGCGAGAATAAGAAAAATTCATGTCATTGTTGAAGAGGCAGTAGGCGATATTTTATTATGCGAATATAAAATAACAATCATAACAATTAAATTGGGTCAGGAGCACAGCTACACGGTAGTTATAAGTACCGTACTCAGTACCTAGGATAACGGCAAGGCGCCTGTAAGCGCCTATAACGAATCAACAGAACATGTGCCCAACAACATAACGTTCAGACGGTACTTGTAGACCTCAGGTTGGGTGCCTTTCATCCTCATCACCACAACCCACTGCATCCATTCAACTTGGCCACGTTGACTGGCGGCCGCCCACTGACAATTCAGTGACAACTCACTGGCATCGGCGACATCCAGTTCAAGTTTGTTGATTCCCTGCCGTGCCTGGCTAAGGTCAGTGATAGTAATGGTGATGGTGATGGTGATGCCTAAATGCTGGGGCGGATAAGCCTTCCTAAGCCTGATGGGAGCCTGGTCTGGCGCCTAATCTTCCCTATTTGGGCGGCACCATACTCACCATACTGCTGCACCGTGTCCAGGGAACTGCTAGGTAAGCAGTCACCTAAAGCCCTGACTCCTGCCCCCCGGCGTTATTATTATTGGCCTCTTTTTAGCCCGCCTCGGCCTTATGACGTGAGCCTAAGGCTGCTGATAAGGCCGATCGGGCGGCCGAGGAGGCTTCCTTGACACTAATAAAGCGCAGCGCAGGCAAACAAACCCGCCTATGTGGCTGATGAGGCTGATATTGTGGCTAACAGGTGCGCTACTTCACGCCTGGACCCCGAATCTCGCCCTTCATTATTATTTTCAATTATACCGCGATCGCCTGTCCGTCAGTTCATCATCTCGGACTCTTTTCAAATCGTACCACAATATCACAACATCCATCCCAACTCCGTCCCGACAGTCAAGATGAACGCCGTCGACGGATCCGATCATTTCGACAAACCCTCTTCTCACGGTACGTGCTGATCGCGACTAACTGAGAGTTTCTTTTCATCGAACACTTGCAACGCCTGGGGGAAGTCCTCCCATGTGCTCACTCCATCCAATCATCACCCAGTATTGTGCAAGGCTTTGAGCCAGCAACAAGGCTGTACATACATCGATCAACACCACAGAACTACCTGATCACGGCCACGGCCACGGCCACCACGACGGCCACAGTTCTTGATCTCATCTCATCTGATTTCATTCTTCCAAGACAAGACTAACTCTCCTTCACACCCACAGAACAATCTCCCTCCCTGTTGACCATCATTCTCGACACCAACCCTGCCGCGTGGTCCCTCCTGTCCTCGACCCTCCCATTCTCCTCAGCTATCGCCAATCTGCTGGTCTACATCAACGCCCACCTCGCAGCCAATTATACCAACAAAGTCGCCGTGGTCGCCTCCCACTGCGACAAAGCGACATGGCTATATCCCAGTCCTACCGAGCAAAAACCACCTCCACCTCCACCTCCATCTCCTCCGCCACCAGCAGGATCATCAGACCAGCCCCAGCATCCCCCAACCACGTCCAAAACTCCCCACGAGCACTCGGAATCCACGCCACGACTCAAACTCAACTTCAACAGCAACAGCAACAGTCATGGCCAAGCCAACTCTAGCCCTGCCCGCCCATCGTTGGAAACAGGCAACAAATACCGACCCTTCCGCCTGGTCGAAGAAGAACTTCTTCATAACCTCACGGCCCTCCTCTCCAGCACGTCTGCCGAATCCGTCTCGAGAAGTCCAACCACCATGATCGCCGGCGCTCTAACACTAGCACTAAGCCACATCAACCGCGAATCGATATCTTACGCCGAATCGGTGGTCGGAATCACCACCTCGACCACAGCAACCAGCACCGCCGCCGGCGCCGACACGACCGCCAACACCGCATCCGGGGAATCCAACAACGCCAACTCGCTCCAATCGCGCATTCTGTTGATTTCGGTATCTCCCTCAACCGATCTAGCACATCAATATATCCCCATCATGAACTCCATCTTCGCTTGCCAGCGCTTGTCCATCCCGATCGACATTCTACAATTACCTGTGCCATCACGATCACGATCACCATCGGATCATCACCGACAACAGTCCAAGTCCAACAATAGCACTGACAACAACGCCGGATCCATATCCCCTTCCCCTTCGCAATCTTCGTCAAATTCCACAGTCTTTCTCCAACAAGCCGCCGACGCAACCCATGGCATCTTCATTGCCGCCCAACTTCCCCCCAGCATCGCCCTCTGCATCCTCATCAACAACATCGACAACCACAACAAAAGCATCCCAAGCTTTCCTGACGTACCTCCTCGCATCACTCCTGCCGTCCCCATCAACCCGTTCTACGCATTTGATCCTGCCCACCCGCATCGACGTCGACTTCCGCGCCGCCTGCTTTTGCCACCGCAACGTCGTCAGTGTCGGCTTCGTATGCAGTATCTGTCTCAGTATCTTCTGCTCCGTCCCCGACAATGGCGACTGTTTGACTTGTGGCACGCATCTGTCGCTGGGTCAGTACGGCGCTAGACCTGTGGTGGTGGCCAAGAAGCCCAAAAAGGAAACAACCGCAAGCCGCGGCGGGAAAGGGATGAATGGCCGTTTAGCTCGACTTTCGGAAGGTGTCTACTTTGCTTTTATCTATCTAGGTCCCTCCCTGGTACTGCTTCTATCGTGAACAGAGATTGAAGAAATTTAGGATTTTAGGCCGGGACTGACTAGGCTGTGTCTGATGAGACGGGGTAATGGCTAAAAGATATGCTCCTCCACCGTTGTTTTCTTTGCTTCTTCATGTCTGGTCGGTCTCTGGCTCGCTGTGCCTTGCCATCTCATGAAGTCGACTTTGGACAGTTGTTAGTCCTCCCTCGAGGCATGTTATCTTCATTTCCTATGCCGCCGTGTTCACTCGTGACATCAACCGGGCGTCAAAGCATTCGGGGGGCACGGCAGACCATAGCTATTGATCCACTGAGCATCGGCCCCAGCCCAGATGGCCTGACAATATTTTCAGAGAGCAGCTTCCGACCCCATCAACCACGAAGTCGGCCACTTTTGGGTCGAGTAGATCGTCCTCCCTGTGCAATCGACCCGTGTCCTTTGCTGCGTGACATGGTGCACACCGGTTTCCGCTCTTCCGAGTGCATGGATGCCAGGGCGAACGAATCCGTATTGTGCCCAAAGTAGAACTGTATGCCGTCGCGGGATTTCTTCACCGCCAGAATGCCAATTGCCCCGGCACAGTGGCTGTTGGTAACGCCGGGGTGGGTCATGAAGTCGTGCTGGATGACCGAATACATGGCCTCATCTTCGTTACACGGCGTTAGCTTGCCGTTCTCCTTGCGCACCGAACTGTAGATCCGATCCGCCGCCGTAGCTGCCGCAGTCGTCGTAACCATGTGTTCCCCGGTGCCACTGGTAACAGTGGCAACGCACGTTTGTGCTGGATCTTGTGGATCCGACGGGATTACTGAGGTTCCAATTCCGACAAGAGCGGCTGGGCCACAACGTCCTTTGTGTTTCATACCGATGCCTCCGGAAGATGAGCCGGCAGCGATTCGACCCCAGCAATCAACTGCTATTGCTCCCACTGTATCAGTGATATTGTCATCTCGGTCAGCGTTGGTTGCCCAGCTCTTCGGTGTGCCGACAAGGAGCTGATCCTTAGGATTATCGTCCTCATCGCTCATCCCCATTGGACCATCAAACGATCCCTTCAACTTCTGCCGCTTCGGGGCCGGTGTCAGCCAGGGCACATGGTCAGCAGTGGCAGGTTCCAGTTCATCGGCCGACCCGGGCTCGGTGAAACTGTGTTGTTGCCTTGCAAAATTGGGCGACGTATCCATGAGGGATTGGGAATCTTGAGTCTTGTCATCTCCTACCCTCGCCAAGTTTGGTATGTCCGCAGCCGAGGCAACCAACGGCCGAACCAGAGGAGGCAGTTTGGATAGGGTCGGACGCGGGCCAAGAATAGAAGGTGATGGTGAAGGACTGGCGAAGCCTGACGACGAAGGAGTGGAAGAAGGGCCGTGGTTGATGTTGGAGGCCTGTCCTTGTGCCTGGTCTTGCGCATGGTTCTCGGCTTCTTTCATCCTGGCCTCTTCGAGATCTAGTTTCCACCTGTACCAACGTTCACGAGCATTTGACGAGACCAGGAAGTCGGGAGGCAAGATAGGCACACCTTTGTCAGCTGCGTAGTCTGTTGCTCCGGGGCCGACAAGAAGATTCGGTGGTACCCTCTGTAGAGATAAAGGCTTCGTGGATTCCTCAAGAACCAGCCGTGCGACGGCAATGGGGTTTTTGACTTGTGAGATTGCCCCGACTGCACCACTACGACCAAGGTGGTCTATCATGGTAGCATCACATTCAACCTGTCCCTCTATAGTCAAGTTGCTTCCATACCCTGCATTTGTAATCTCTTTGTCTTCTAGTAATCGAATCGCCATTTCGACTGCATCAGTGGCATCGCCTCCATTCTTCAAAACAGCCATGGCAACCTTGGCCGCATCATTTACAGCAGTCAGGTGCATTCGCTCGTTCTGGTGGCTATGATACCCGGCTCCTGCATGGATGAATACGGCACAAAGGTCGCCACTGTCGTTGGATCGACGCGGCATTTGATTATGTCGACTGACGAAGACATGAAATTGAGAAATGATTGTTCCGAGACGGGATGGTTCGCAGCTTGCTCCTCAAGTTTGGCGGACAAGATCAAGGTGTCCCAGATGGTTGGCAGTCAGGATTTTGTAGAGGTAAGGTAAGAGGCGTGTACCGATCTGACAATGAAGCATGCGTGTATGATCCGGTCAAAGGAAATCGAGTGCAGTAGTTCAAGGCGTGCAATCAGCACGTCCGATGCCAAAGAAAGTGAGAGTGAGACAGGAAGAAGGGGACTGCTCAAGACAACCAGCAGTGACTTGAAGAGAGTGGAGGAGGCTTAAAGCCTACAACCTGTAAAAGCTGTAATGGACATAAAAGTTGCTTGAGAGACAGTACAGAAAGAAGATCAAGGTTATCTTCTGCTGGTAATAGTAGCTGTGGTGGTAATGATGGTGGCCGCAGGCTGCATCGAGGGTGAAGGATGAGGAAGAGTCACTATCAACACTACAGCGCAGCGCATGCGTTGAGCTGATCGCACTGGAGCTTCACTCCGTGCCGACGACAGTTTCAATCGCAGTGCCGCCCTGAAGTTCAAGTTCAACGATCAACGCACAAGCTTGGCACCACTTCCATCCCAGTACAGCAGTGAAGAGCCCTGACGGTGCAGCTACGAGGGTGCCATACTCAATCTTTTCATCCTGCCGGGTGGCTTATTCGTCTGGTTGCTCTGACCTGGAGGGCAGAACCGCATGTCTGAGGTTTGCAAGGAGGAGCAGATCAAACATGATTCATGATTGATGCACTATCTTCCCGCGTTTGCTGTGTTTGCAGTGTTTGCTGGACGTTCATTGATTAGGGCGGCGATTGACTACCAGTAAAGCGGCATCATATGCTGGCACTGAGGTCTGTGTGAGGTCACGTGCCCATTCCACGTACCTTCATACGCATCGCGCTGAAAGAGTGGAAGCCCACTTGCACTGTTGCTTGTCGTCTCACTCTCTATAACGAAGCTGCCTGCAACCAGCATTGGCGGACTTTCTGGTGCCAGTAAAGCCCACCTTCTACTTTCCTTGTCTCATCCCATTTGCGATGAGCATACCGAAGACTTGTGCTTTCCCATAGCGATCTCCTCCAGACCTGATTACACCCTCACCCAGGCCACTACCGCACGAGGCCGCCGATTGCTGATCCTCCACAATGGCCTCCCAAACTCCAGCCGTTGTCATGGACAAGTAGGTCAATTGCGATCTCACCTTTGGATTACTGCTAACAAATTCAATAGCGGAACGGGGTTCTCGAAACTCGGTGCGCTCACGTCCCTCGTCCCCCCACCCTACTGTTCTGACCCGACTATCGTTAGGTTTCGCGGGCAATGATGCTCCTTCTTGGGTGTTTCCCACGGCTATCGCAATGAAAGGTCCCGGAGGTGGTGCAGGGTCGGGCTCAGGAAGGCCATCGGTGGCAAACAAGCCTTCGTACCTTACAGGCGGTGCAGGCCCCAGCTCGAATCTGGCCGCGAAACGTGGTACGGAAGACCTGGACTTCTTTATTGGAGACGAAGCCCTTGCCGCTGCCAACGGGCCCGGATACAGTATAAACTATCCCATCAGACACGGTCAGATTGAAAACTGGGACTACATGGAACGCTTCTGGTCCAACTCGATATTCAAGTATCTCCGAGTCGAGCCCGAAGACCATTATTTCCTCCTCACTGAGCCGGTAAGTGTGCATACGTTGTTTGGGGACTGGATACTGATGTTGGTCACAGCCCCTGAACCCCCCGGAGAACCGCGAGAACACGGCGGAAATCATGTTCGAGTCTTTCAACTGTGCTGGTCTGTACATTGCGGTGCAAGCAGTCCTTGCCTTGGCTGCCTCGTGGACCTCTTCCAAAGTTGTCGACAGGTCTCTTACCGGAACGGTGATCGACTCGGGTGACGGTGTTACGCATATTATTCCAGTCGCCGAAGGTTACGTTATTGGATCATCGATCAAAAGCATTCCGATAGCAGGGCGAGACATTACGTATTTCGTGCAAAGCCTACTGCGAGATCGAGGTGAACCGGACAGCAGTTTGAAAACGGCGGAACGAGTCAAGGAAGAATACTGCTACGTTTGTCCAGATATCGTCAAGGAATTTGCCCGATACGACAAGGAGCCTGATCGATTCCTCAAACATACCGTGACCTCTCCGAACGGAAGATCTGTCACAATCGATGTCGGGTATGAACGATTTCTGGCCCCCGAGATCTTCTTCAACCCGGAGATCTACTCGTCGGATTTCCTCACACCATTGCCGACCGTTGTGGATGGAGTCATTCAATCATCACCCATTGACGTGCGTCGAGGTCTTTACAAAAACATTGTCCTTTCCGGTGGTTCGACCTTGTACAAGGACTTTGGCCGCCGATTACAACGAGACATCCGACACTTGGTAGACGCGAGGATTCGAGCGTCCGAGGCACGTAGCGGCGGAGCCAAGAGTGGTGGATTGGAGGTGCAAGTGGTCACACACAAACGACAGAGACATGGACCTTGGTTTGGAGGTAGTTTGCTGGGTCAGACGCCCGAGTTCCGAAGTTATTGTCATACCAAGGCCGAATATGAAGAGATTGGGCCGAGTATCGTGAGGAGATTTGCGTTGCTTGGTGGTCCAGGCAGTACATAAGATAGACGGGCGAGGATTGCCAGACAGACAAAAGACAAGCTTGAGAACCTTTGAAGTTTATGATTCAGCGCTTTGATCAAGTGAAGTCCGGCGTGCCTAGGCTGACATAAAATACCTAAGCTAGGTAGGTAGGTACCTGAGGCATACATGTACCTGATATAGTTCACCGTCTTAAGGTACTCAATGAGCAGTAAGTACCTTAGTATATAGCGTTTCAGTCTAACCAAGCATTCATGTCGACGGTGCCGATACATGTTGACAACCAAGGTAAGTAGTAGTACCTTGTCGTCATCACCATCAACTCCAACTCTCGTATATTGTAAACTGGAATCGTACTAGACTCCATCATCTCATCTCCAGCACGGTACCTAGGTAGGTAGATAGGGACTCAGTTCCATTCGACCCCAGACTCTATATCTTACTGCTCGCTAACGTATCCAGCTACCCAGCTACCCAGGGACGCAGGCAGGTAGGTAGGTAGGTCCAGCAAGGTAAGGTACAGCAAGGTAGGTACAGCAAGATAGGTACAGCAAGATAGGTAGGTACAGCAAGCTAAGGGACCTAGGTACCTAAGGTAATCCTAGGAATTAGGAACCCGATCCAAGAAACACACCCCCTCGACATGGCCGGTCTGCGGAAAGAAATCAAACCCTCGGAGACTTTGAATCTCGTATCTCCATTTCGGCTTTTGTTTGTGTTTAGCATTCTTAACACCACTCTTCCCCTTTTCTTGTTCCTGTCCTTGTTCTTCTTCTTCTTGTTGTTGTTGGTCTTCCCCATCAAACCCCTGAACCAACATCCCAACATCCCTAGCCTGAGTATGCACATTACAACTAACATAGACGACGCGCCTCGCTCCAAAGACACACAACTGGCGCAGAAAATCGACGCTGGCGCCCTTCCGAGGCGGGTCGATGACGACCAAAGTCTGGTCGGGCGGAAACGGCACATCGGCAAAGATATATTCGGCGTCGGCGGCGATGAAGCCCGCGTTGGGGATCGCGTTGGTGCTGGCGTTGTGGCGCGCGGCTTCGACGCCTTGGATGTCGATGTCGATTCCTAGCACGGAGCGGAAGAGCGGGGATAGGCAGATTGCGAAGAGACCGCTGCCGCAGTAGGCGTCGAGAAGGTATTTTATCGGTTGGGCTGGAGCTGAGACTGGAGGTGAAGATGGGACTTGTGTGGGAATCATGTTGGCGGTCGTGCCGTTGGTGTCGCTGGTTGTGGGGTTGTTGATGGTGCTGGAATCCGTAGTACTGGCGTTGGTGTTGGTGATAGTCTTGTCGGCACCACTGTCGCCGTTCTGCTTCGGCATACAATTCTCCCTCACGTACCGAATGAAAGAAGGCAAAATCGAATTGTTGTTCTGAAAAAACGAATTGGCGCGGCTCTCAAACGTGAATTCCCCCACATGTTCCGTCGTCCAGTCTGTTCCTTTGGACGTGTAGGTTTTGATCTCCTGGTAGTTCTCGTACGTATAGATGTGTTGGGGCGTGCCGTCCTTGACTCGACGTTGGACGGATAGCGGTTTAGGGAGAGGCAGTGTCAGAGAAGATGGTGGAGGCGAACTCAAAGTCGACTTGGACTCGATGTACGCTAGGATCTTGGAGACGCTGTTCAAGTCGTCCTTGGCCTCGTTCTTCTTCTCGGTCAACTCGTCTTGTGGCTCACCGTTTGCCGCCGTATTTGTAGTCGACGCGGAAGCAATGTGGTTGGGTTGTGAAGCGGAAACCACATTTGGACTTCCATTCCTCGACTCTCGTTTCTCCGCCCCCATCTCCATCTCCATCTCTAAAAGGTCCGCTCCAGAAGTAGATTTCCTCAACGTCGACTCGCGCAACAGAACCGTAGCGCCCGCCTTCCTCTGCTTGAACGTTTCATAGACCTTCTTCCTCTCAATCGTGAGGCCCTCATTCAAGATCGGCGTCCCAATAGGACACTGCTCAATATCCAGCACTTTCCTCGTCCCCTTGATGCCGAACCCAATGGCCGGAAGCGACCCTTCGCCCGCATTCTTCGGCGGCTTATCATAATGAGGCGTCAATTTCGTGCGGTATCCATACTGCAAAGGCGAGCCGACCGTATCGCCGACGGGCGGGATCCGCGACGGATCGAGATTGGAGAAATACTTGAACGCCTTTTCCACGATCGTCTTTTTATGCTTCAGCTGGTCTTCGTACGACATCATCTGCAACTGGCAGCCGGAACAGACGCTGAAATACTTGCATCCTGGCGTGATGCCGGCGCGTTTCGGAGACGGCCGCACAACCCTGACGAAATCCAGATGGGTGAATAGGTGGTTGGGCTTCTGGGGGAATGTCTTTGCTAGAACCCTGTCGCCGGGGATCGAGAATGGCACGACATAGACGTGGTTCTTGTGCGGCGAATATGCCAGGCCGTCGCCGGTGGATGAGAGCTGTTCGATTTCGAGTTCGAGTTCTGTCTGAGGGGCGGGATGCGTGTATTGTTGTTGTTGTTGTTTGTCGCCGTTCGCTTCAATCTGATGCTGCTGCTGCTGCTGCTGCTGCTCCTGTTGTTGTTGCCCTAGAAGTGCTTGTGCTTCCAACGTGAGCACTTCAACCGGGGTGCCTTCGCTGAGCAGCTTTTTCGCCGCAAATCTCGGGCGCTTGGCTGGTCCGGGAATCATCCTCAACTTTTGCATGATCTGGTTCGCTATTGCTTGGGCATTGTACTTTGAGAATGGGAAGAATGAAAACCTCGTGGGCCGTCGGCGATGGTGGAATTGGCGACCACTGAAAATTCTTCCGGAAGTACGCGGTGATCTTGGACAAAAGGTAAAGACTGGCTTGTAAACTGGTCGGCTATGGAACATGTGCCACCGGCGAAGAGCAGTTCATGTTTGTCGACGCGGTTTAATGAGGGATTCGACTGTATAAAAATACGAGCGAAGTTCGACATGGAAAAATATTGGTTCATGGGGGATATCTTATCTTATCTCTTATCATCGACTTTGTCCAATCAGATAAGATGAATTAGATTAGATTACATTCATAGTACTTTCGTATATCACCAACTACCTACCTTGTTCCTTTGCTCTCTATCTAGACGGCAATAGAGGATGCCGTCTGGAACCGCAATGCGTTCTGGTCTGATCAGTGACCACGGAACATCACCAGAACTCATATCGCTATCGTTCTGGCCGAAATAAATGATCCAGCCTCGCCCCAGTCCACCATATCGCACCTCCATCAGCACCGACCGCTATTTCCACGGCCCCCGATTGCTGATTCCGGCTGCAGTCATGAGATATCGACCACACTCGTCCACTGGTAGTGTCGCTAAACCTGGTCGACTCGTCCCGAATGCTGGATTTTCGGCTTCATTCCTGCTAAGCCAGGGAGAGACACCCACTCGGTGAAATACCGCACCACACACCTTCAACGCCGTAGATGGATTCACCGCTGATGTCCAAACCTCCTCGCTAGTTGAAACCACATAAACTTAATCCGATTCCTGCTTCCTGCTTCTGCGGTGCTGGATACAAAAGGTGAAAATTGCAAGACATGAGAGAGACCCCCGCCTCGACACCACTCATACATCCGAGTCCGTAAACCTGGTTGAGCTTTATAAATCCGATTCCGTAAACCTAGTTGAGTTCCTTGACGAGGTTTCCACAGTCTGTCGCTTGGGACTGCCACTGCCGATCGCTGGATCCCCAAGTCGGATATGTCGGTCAACGTCGGTCCTCGCAGCTTCAGCTTCGGAACCCAAGAGGGGGGTTTGGCTTTCTCTTTCTGCTTCACCCTCGGTCTCGACTGCAACTGCAGATGGTAGCTGAGAGTGAGAGGCCAATTCGGCAGGGCCATCAAGAGACATGAACGCGGACCGTGTCCTGCTTCGACTGTTGAATTGTTCTGCTGTCAGGCCTAGACCCATGATCTCTTGGGGCTCGGTTGTGGTTGTGTCTTGGGGCTGTTGGCCGCCTAGTGAGGTATATGTAGGCGCGGGAGAGGTGGGACCGCGCGAGGAGGAAGACAGATGTTCCGCCTTGGTATAGTTGGGTAGAGGGGTCAAGACTGTTCATCCGGTGACGGAGGGGATCAGTTATATGCATACACACAGACACAGACACAGACACACATACACCCACAAACAGAGAGGGAGAGAGAGAGGAAGGAAGAGGAGAATTCCGCGTAAAATTGACTTACTTGCTGAAGAAGACACGTCTTGATAGTAGTCTTTATGCTCGTGCGACGATGGTGCCGGATGATGGCGATCAAGAGCCTGCGCGGCGGCCACATGCTTTGCTCTCCTCCGCCTCAGGCAGCAATACACGGACAAGCCAACCACCGCTAGCAGCACCACTCCAGCGGCAACAGCGCCTCCAGCTATAGCGGCCGTATTCGTATGCGACTTGTGAGAAACCTGCTGAACGGGCTGGGCAGTGGACGATGATGTCGAGGCCGTTTGGCTGGCGCTGGAGACAACACTGGGGCCTGCTGACACTGTTGAAACTGTAGCCGGGACAGTATATGTCGAACCTCCTGCCACAGACACAGTGTGAACTGCAGCAGCTCGAAGGTCGGACGAAGGACATCCTTGGCCATTGCATGGATTGCTCTCGCAACATCCTTGGAAAGGCACAGTGTTGTCGGCACAGGTATACCATAGGCCTCCGTAGGGACAGGAATGATTGGGATAGTCGGGAGCTGGCGATGTGATGGAGCCGAAACCCATAGGATACAGATTGTCTGCTGGACACATGGTTCCTGAGCATGGGTTGCTGGAACAGCAGCCTATGAATGTGGGATAGTTGATGTCCTCGCATTTCCACCATTCGCCGCCCACGGGACATGACTCGTAGTCGGAGTCGTTGAGGGTATCGCGGTGTCGTAAGTGCGCCATCAGAATGTCTGTTCTGTTTGGGACTGCACCGGTCTTTTCTTGTCGAAGCTGTTACTGCGCGAGTTTGATGTGGTCACAGTGAGGGCTCTTCTGATGGTCGTAGAAAGCAAGTGTATCCAAACAATAAAGTAGATATAGAACTCTCTCTGGCTTTGCGAGGAACGAAGAAGGCGCAATTAGCCAGATTTGGGCAGAGGAGAAGACAGCAGCGGCCAAACCTTGGACCAAGCGCTTCTGCACAAGAGACGACAAGACAAGTATATGCAGGCAAAAAGACCAACCCCGGCATCCCATCCATACCGCAATTACCGACCCAAGCGTGGAGGCGCGGCAGTGCCATCAGGCCTAATGACACGGCCTGGTCGCATGTCGGCGCCTCGGCTCGCAGGCTAGATCCAGGCATGTCACACAGAGCTGAAAAGAGTCTCACTCGTTTGGGCCGTGGAACGGTAGCAGTAGGGCTAACAACCATGTCGGACAGCATCGGTTCAGGCCGAACAGTTCGGCTAACGAAGCATGTCGAACGAACTTGCCAAGATAAATCGATGGGGGCCAGAAAGAGAAAAGAGAAAAGGAAAAAAGAAAGAAAGAGAGAGATCATATCATCCAGGACATGGTTGTATGCAGTCGGGGCTGAAGAGGCTGAAGAGGCTGAGCAGTAGCAATGAACGATGTGTGTGATCTGGCGAACTAAAAACAACCGGGCCGGTTCGAGATAACGGGGTATGGTATGATAGGTAGACCGGCGTTATGGCTGATCGCCCCCCGGCTCACCCAAGACATCAAACGGGGATCGGTATGTATATGTCTAACATTCCCTTCTCCCTCGAAACCTCACAGACGTGGTTGAGATGATGGATGCGTTGCAGGCAGACGACGGCATGGCGGTTCAGGAGGGAAATGAGGCCAAGCAGCGTGCATCGTGTTCGAATAGTACAGTCAGCAACATTGCCACCGCTTCCATACGAACGCTGTATGCCTTGATTGAATCTCTGAGCATTTCCGCAGTGTCTGGAGATACTCAGCAGTGATGATCCTGATTGTAGCAACGGTATGAGTTCTTAGGGGCCCCGAGTTAGGAACCGGGATATGTGCTGGCCTGAACCGAACCACGGTCACCGACCACCGCAACATATGCCGCACAGGCCGTTGCATCCATCTTTGGATCTCACACCTCTCACACGAGACGAAAACCCCCTATCTTCCTCCCTTCATCTTCTGCCGGCGAGCCACTCTCTCCGTCAACCGCTGCAGTGCCGTCCTCACTTCGCCCTTGGGGAAACTCTCGATATCATAATATCCCGGAGCAATGTCAAGCAACCATTCACCCCTGACTGCAGTCACCGTGCGAATGTAGTTCTTGCTGGTCAGCACAAACTCGTTGTAAACCACCCACTCGCTTTCCTGTCCCAGAACAGTGCTAGGATGCAAAAGAACCGTTTGGTTGTCTTTGACGGTGGTGTAGGTCTTGCCATTGGCCTCTTTCTTGGCCACTTGCATGAAGAACCCGGACACCAAGGCCCGTCGGATGTTCTCGTAGTACTTCTTATCCTCGAAAGGCGTCGACATCAACTCCAACTCTTCCCGCTCCATGATGCGTTTAAGCTGGAGCCGAACGTTATCGGCAGACTGGAGAGCCCGGAGACTGAGGAAATGGTCATGACACCATTGTCTAGGATTGGCTTGCGCCTCGGGGCCTTTGAAGGCGTGGTACACATTGAGTAAAGTCAGATGGTCGCCGTCGGGATGAGCAAACAAGTTCTTCATCTCGTCTGCACGTTTTCGGGCCGATGCAGGTCGTACAAACACTTGCGGCACAGAGAGCAGAGCCGTCAAGCTCAAGATTTCGTTGGAGCAGTAGAACTCTGGCGAGGAAATGAGCATGACTGCTAGTGCTGGGTCTAAGGGAAATTCGGACGCCAGTCTTCCCATAGTCGTCAAGTTGCCGTCGTCGTCTAAACAGGCAAGGTAGTTCAACTCTTCCAGCGCCCGCATCAATGTTTCCGGAGCAGGAGGGTCCATCAGATCAAAATGCACAAGATCATCCACGCCCAGTTTCTTCAACTCCAGGACCGTCGACGACAGATTCGATCTCAGAATCTCAGGATAGGTCTGCTCGATCAGCTCCTTCTTGAAGGCACCTTCGGTGTACAGTCTGAAACATTTTCCAGGTCGCGTACGACCGGCACGACCAGCTCTCTGTTGAGCGGAAGCCTTTGAAATCGGTGATACGAGCAAAGACTCGACACGAATACGAGGATTGTAGACTTTCTGTTTGGAAAAGCCCGGGTCGACCACATAGACAATACCGTCGATCGTCAAGGACGTTTCGGCGATGTTGGTAGCCACAATACACTTGCGTCCCGGTCTACCACCAGGTCGCCGCGGAGGTGGTGCCGGCTCGAAAATCTTTTGCTGTTGCGCAGGAGGAAGGGTGCCGTAGAGAGGATAGACTTTCAGCGGACCAGCATCAGCTTCGCGGATCATTTCATCTGCCTCTAGAGAAATCTTGCGGCATGCGTCCTCGATCTCTTCTTCTCCGGTCAAAAACAAAAGAATGTCGCCCTCTGCCTCTGTAGCGTGAATTTGGAGGACGGTTCTGATCGCCGCCTCCACGTAGTCTCGCTCGGGTTCTGGGGTGTAGAAGATCTCGACGGGGTAAGTACGTCCCGGCACGGCCAACAACGGCGCGTCGTTGAAGTAGCGCTGGAACTTTTGAGCGTCCAGAGTTGCAGACATGATAATGAGTTTCAAGTCTGGTCTGCGCAGCACCACCTCTTTCAAGAGAGCCATCAATACATCCGTGGCTAGCGTCCGCTCGTGTGCCTCGTCCAGGATGATGGTGCTGTATCTGTTCAACTCGTGGTCGTTCATGGCTTCTCTCAGAAGCATTCCATCCGTCATGTACTTGAGAATGGTCTTCTGACTCGTCATATCCTCGAACCGGATGCTGTAACCGACTTCCTCGCCGAGTTTGACATCCATCTCCTGCGCAACACGCTCAGCCACCGACATGGCAGCCACTCGCCGAGGTTGTGTACAAGCCACCATCTTGCCCGCTTGCTGAGGCAAGTCGTCGTATAACACGAATTGAGGGATCTGAGTGGTCTTTCCGGAACCCGTTTCTCCCACGAAGACCAGAATCTGCGACTTTTGGTATAAACTGAGGAATTCGTCTCGTTGCGCATGTACGGGCAGGTCTCGTCTGGTGCGTAGAATAGAGAAGTATCTCTCCGAATGCGGCCGTCCTGTGAATGGATTGACCTTGCCATCTTCGGCGGCTTGGGCCATGGCTGCAGTTGTCTTATGGCGCGGAAATTTTGCTAGAGGGCCATCGTTGCGGTTTTGCGGGGTGGATTGACCGTTCGCATAGCCGTTCGACTCGTTGTCATGCCAGTGCGCAAGGTAGGGGTTATCTTGAGGATTCATTTCGCCGGTTGTCTTTTGTCGTTTTGCAGGCGTACCGTCTGGATTCTCAGAGTGTTTGCCTGCCATGTCTGAGCGAGTGCGGATAGGATAACGGAAAGCCGCGCTCTTGGATCAAAGTCGCTGGAAGACCGAGTCTCAGGACTTGTACCGGCGGTGGATTAGCGCAATATGAACGCGGCACCAGTCTTGTCTACAAGTAGGGCGATGTATGCGAACAACCGCCGTCTGCAAGGTGTTGGAGCCGCTCACGAATCCAGGCAAGAAAAAAATATCAGACTATATTACGTTGAGGAACGTTATTGATCCACCCTACAGAGCGGCGAAGCATAAAGCGCCCGACGCACTTATCGCCGACGAGGCCGTGGCAAGCCTACAGTTTCGGCAACCATTCGTCTCATTTCAGCGGGCCTTCACATCATTCTATAGTCTATATAAAGGGGTTTGGCTCCAGCTTCTCTTTGCAGACGGTCTTCCCATCCACGACATAGAGTCGTGGGATGCCGGTCGGTGGAGGTTTGGCGTCTGGCTCATGCCGTCTGGGTCGCCATGTAGCAGCCCGTTGTTTGTCGAGGTCATTGGCCATTCCACTGAAGGGGCATCTACTTTGCTCGTTATTCAGACGAACCTGTTCCATCGACCGGCCGAGACTAGTGGTGCTCTTTTCCGACGATATTGATGAAGCGTCAACAGAACTGGTGTCCTCGCTTCCACTGCCCAATATCTTTCGACCATGTATGTAGCCTTCAGGCTCGCGCGCTTCGGCTTCAATTTCCTCCTCGTCAATATCCTCATCAATGTCTTTGCCGTCATCGACATGCCATTTGGCCAATAAATCGTTTTGAATCCAGATCACTTTACCGATTGCTCTGACGATGGCAATCTTTTTTGTCAGGTCAAGCCGTGGATGTGATAGTATTGCTTCCGTCATCGAGTCCTGGATATAACCAAGACAGGCACCCAGAAAGATGTAGTCCACATGAAGAGGGTTTCGGCGGCCTTTGCCCACATGCATCAATCTGTGGATAGTCAGAACCCTTGCGTCCGGCGTCCTATGTGAGGTTGAGGCATCCACCTACCCGACTTTATCCAAGTACTGCCAATACTCCATCTTGCTGGGATCCGAATTGAGTTTCGTAAGGTACCATCTCAAGAACATCTTTCTGTGGTTGATCTGGGCGTCGTCTTCTTTAATCCAGCGTTCGGGGTTCTCCTCACTGCGGCTGTCTCGGGTGCTGAAGACTCGTGCCGTGATGTCGTGTTTCAGCAGCTTCTTGTAAACCATGTTAACAATGGCCGGGATGATGGCCTTGATGTACTTTTTGTCCTTCGATCAGAGCGACGACATCGTCTAGAGCAACCCCTCACATCAGCTGCGAAAAAGCTCAGGCATTGGTCTTCTCACCTGCTCCGAATTCGAGGAATTGCTGGAGGTATTGGACTCGGACCGGGAGCGAAGTATAAAGCTCCCCTCCGGTCGACATGTTCCATTCCCTTTGGTATATCGGCCATGATGATCGTACGTGTATGGCTTGCTTAAGGGGACCTAACAAGTTTAGATATCCTCCGTATCTCCTCGTTCCAGCGGAATAAGTTTTGCGGGGAGAGGGTTCCCTTGGAGTGAAGACGTCGAACTCGGATTGCAACAATGGTAGCCAACTCCACACCGCTTGAGGACATTGCTGATATATAGCCGGTGGCGACCGCGACAGTCTCCGACTTTCTTTCTGAAACCCATCCTAGCAGAAAGCCGATCAGAACCCTAGCCGGAAGGATTTTCGGCCAGGTCCCGCTCTCCACGTGTAAGTGGCCTGACCATCACAGCCTCCCCTGTATGAAATTTGTTTCGATACGCGAACCTGGAGCCTCAAAGTCCAAGAATAACGCCACTGGGAGGAAGATCATCTGCATTTCGATAGTCGTTCCGATGAGTTCTTGTTGCAACTCGGCAAGGGCGGAATACTTCCAGGTATGCTGGCAGTCCACCAAGGCGAGGCTGGATGTTCGGATGGCGAGCTAGGTTTATATTACCTGGTTCTCGGTTATCGTGAAAGCGATCAACAGTCTTCAAACATTGCTGCTATGAGGGCAGTGTGCCTCGAACGACATGCGGGCTCATTGATGCCACCGCATAGTCGCACCGTCTGGCTTGTCCGTATGGCGACTTGGGGAAAGTTGTTTGCTTTTGTTGCTAACTTCGGTGCCTCAGTCTGGCAGCCGCCTGACTACGGGCCGGACAGTTCCCGACCCCAAGCCGAGCCCATGAATCCCGTTGTAGGGACCAACATCAATAACGACTACGTAGTACGTACTAGAGACGGAAGCGAGGAGGTCAGGTCAGCAGAAGATGCAAATCCTGCCGGAGTAACCCGTGAAAGGTCCACATCTGTTGCAATGGTGTCTTTATGGCGTGCCCATAAGGCTCCAGACCCCTGAATCGTTGAGCTTGACCGCCTTGAAGAGTGCCTACCTACCAGGTACGTAGTAAGTAGTGGAGAATCGAGAGATCCGCGAAAACAAGGGCGGGTGAAACATCTTCCCTGGCATTCATTATTGCAAAGCTGAAATAATTCAATAATGAACAAGGCTGAATTCAACGAGGCGGTTGGGGTCACGTGGATCGTCCAGTGCTGACTAATAAGGCACTGTGGAAGGATATATGCCTGTGTTGGTGTCTGCTGTGTTGGCTTGGGTTGAGAGTTCATAATCCTGGTCCTACATCGGCCAAAGACAGTTTGACAGACACGTTTTATCACAGCATGGAAGTGACATGAAAGGAGATTGTTGCATGTTTTCAATGCATTTGCTGATCTCATGCGGATCAATTGGCGCAAGGACTCTGGGTATCATATGCTGCATGTGGTGTTTAACCACTCTCACGAGGCCTGGTCCCTAGAAAACATAATCACAACACCTCCTGCCCAGTTAAACGCCTTGCTGTGCCCTGCTGTGTCCATGGGGGTGCAGTATGCACTCAAATTTCGGTGGATATGCTCGTTCTAGGAGCCATCAAACTCCCAATTCAGTCCACCGTCGCCAGCTCGGATCATGTGTATCGGACTCGGTGTCTATCGTCTTTTCGATTCGATCCACCATCGTCATCTCATATCGTTTGTATTGTTGTCAGTACTGCTCAAGGTGTAGCAGAAGACCGAGGCCATAGTCCATCAAACCAAGGCTTCTTCTCACCCCATCCCCAGGCGGCTTGGGTCGCCGACTTCAAGTCATCCACATTCAAATAGTCCACGCCTTCTTGAACCAGTGTCTGCCAGAGATAGTTTCTCATTCCTCTTGGCCAGCTGGGGACTCCCCAGTACCGTACCTTGAGGCCCCGGGAGTGTGCACCTGCTACTTGTTTCCGGATTCTCTCAATCTGACCGCTGGACAAGCGTCCCCGCCACGGCCAGCCGATGGTGCTCTGAAAGGAGACAGATGCATAATACGCGTTGGCGCGGGAATAGATGGCGGGATTCAATGGAGCTGCCCCAGAGAGACCTTGTCCTTGGTCCTCTGTCGATCGCATGATGGGAACAGCTTGCACATCCTCGATAGTCGTGCCTTGCGGAGGTGCATGTGCGCCTGGTGGTGTCATGTCGGATAGTTTCTCCATAAGAGCCAAAGGAGCGTCGAAGAACATGTCTCGGTAGTGTGAGCTTGCAACCACCGCGTTAAAGGGAGCATTTCCGGTGACCACAACCGTTACGGGCCCGTCGATGACGTCGCTGCCATTGAAATAAGTAAGGTAGCCCTTTTCGCGCAAAGGGTCGAGCTGGTCAGACACATACGGCCAGATAGCTTGACCTTCGTTCTTGAAGTCAATCAAGAGGACAAGAGTCTGATCTGGTTTGGTGTCGAAGACGCCGTTTCGAGGGAGATCCAGGGAAGGATGAAACGAAGTAATCGGATTTTGTTGGTCCAGAATCTTCATCAAGGGATCAATGTAGAGACTGCGGAGAGTCCGTTCCGGGGTGAGAGCCGCTGTGGAATGTCCGACGTATAAGTCTTGATCGTACAGCCAGACGTCAGCCTCGACTCCCGTACAACCTGCCTGCAATGCCGAGAAGAGAGGCTCTTTGCGCCAGTAGTCATTGTGAGAGTGGCATGCGACAGCATGAACATCTGCGGAGAAGTCGGTGGGCCAGTGGACCAAGTCATTCGAGAGGCTTTCAGTGAGCTCCCATGAGGCTAGTTCATCGTCCACGATATCGGGGAAGAATGAAGCCAGGAGCCCACATGCTAAAATGACGGAATGGAGAAGTCCCCTATGAGAAGCATTAGCAGAAAGCCGGAAACAAAAGATATTTGCTTACAGAAGCATCAGCGAATAGACGAAAAGTGACAAAGCCTTTCTAAGCGGACTGGTGCGATACCACCCATATGAATGGCCTTCAAGGATATGGTCTTTGTACACCCTAGCGCGACCATCACTGCCTGGCGATATCGGTGTTTGGAGAATATGTTTCCAGTGCCATGCAGGGAGAAAACAAGCTGAGACGTGGTGAAAAATGTTTGACAGAGAGAGAGGGTTGATGACGATGGGTAATTTGGGGATAATGAGATCGGGCTTCCCAGCGCATGGGTCACTGTAGGCTCCATATTCCAGGTCCGCGCTCTTACTATAGATCTGTTCCTGCGGCACAAAGGGGATCACCTCTGACTTGCTTGACAATTCTGGGGCATCAGAGGCTGCCTGGTCATTGTTGCGGAAGTGTCGGATAGCGGAGGACAAAAGATGAGACATCGTCGTGAAGGCCGAGCCTGGTGCGCGGGTTGGTGAGGCTTAACTGACGGGGTTCTGGATCGCGCGAGATGGTGTCAGGCCCTAGACCTAAGATCGGTTCCACCAGGCGCAGACACGGTCCTACAGCGTGGGGGAGTTTCGCCTGTGTAACCGCTTGACTGAGATCTGATGAGGCTCGTCGTTTGTGGCTGCTATGGCGTGACTGGTGATTGATTGCAGACTTCGGTGGCCATGAAGCTTGGGATGAGCACCGTAGCTACAGATCGAGTGAGGGTTCGCGACAAAGGAGCAGGGACACTGATGGGCTGTCAGTGCAGACAGTGACCAAATGATTGAGGATAGGCAGTCCAAGGTGGTGGATAGAGGGTGCAGTTGCTTTGCGACAATGATGTAGAGGAGTTGTTGAGTGACGAACGTTTGAACGGTAAAAGAAGTGAGTCCTGAGTCGAAATGAGAGACGAAGACAGATCGCAGTGCTTGATCAGAACAAGAGTCCTCCCGGTGTCTATGTCCTATGTCTATGCCGCAGGCAGTGGATGTTGTCGTTGAAGGGAGCGTCATGAACTACAGAGACAACAGGCCTTGAGGATGGATGACGGGTATTTCAACATTTCCCGAATCCTGGAACCACACCAAGCATCGGCCTGTCGCCATCTGGGCATCAGCAGGTCTACGGGATTCATCAATCTCTCATCAGGCATCTCGAACCGTGGTGCCAGTAATTAGTAGTGCATCAAATTCTAACAATCCTGCAAGCCGATGCCCTTCTTCATTTCATACCAAAATGTCCCTATGAAGGTTAAGCGGTCGAATAGCACGAGCAATGCGGCGATGGCCCCTATCCACTCCCCGGATGACACTGCTTGCTAACTATCATTTAGGCATGGTGGTGCCCCAAGAAGCACTACGAGAGACACCCATACAGGACGCTAGGTGTCCCCACGAGGTGGTTCTTTTCAATGTCGCTACAGAGTTGGTTGGCAGTGGATGGAACTACTGTACGTAGGTATCATCCACTTCATTTTTCCCACTCAACTCTTTGTCCTTTTCCAACCGTCCATTCTCCCACATGGGCCTCGCTCTACCAATTCAGTGGTTCTACCGCACCACCAGAGCCCTTCAGCCTAGCCGCGAGCATTGACCAAGACGCAGGAAATACGAGCGATCACCCGCACGTTCCCAACTACCAACATTCACCAATCCTGCCAGCCCGTGGTCCAGAATTGACCAGCGAGATTCTCCGACAGAGTGGCACGCTCCCTGTTCTGATGCCTTCTTCCTGACCTTCGAGAGTGAAATGGAGGAAACGAGCCAAGAAACGGGGGGATAAGGAGATCTTGCAATAATTACCTTTGCCGGAGGTGGTTGACCGGGCCACCAAGCTCTGGCAAGATATAAAACTCCCTAGGCCTGGTGACCATGCAGCCCCAGACAGTCTAACGCATCTCGATTGCAAGAGGTGTCGACCTCATTGATAGATAGGTCCTTTTGCAGAGGCTATATCTGTGCAAGGCAAAGCATAAAAGGACCCGTTCTCGAATGTGGAGGTAGCATTGACCTTATGGGAAAGATGGGACATCAGATTGGACATCGTTCTACTGTTGCATATATACAAAGCTATCTTTGTTATCATCAAGTTTCTTCCTCCCAAGATAGTTCGCTTATCCCTTGCCTATAAGGGACGAGAATCTGAAGAGTTGGTTTCGCCGGACCGGCTTTCTGCAGCCTTGACTCTCTAGGTATGGTCCGATTCGGGGGACCGCGTCTTCTGTGGTGCCGGACCCGGAGGCTTTCTGACATCAAGTCCATACAGACAACGGAGAGATTGTTGTTGGTGGCTGACTGCAAGACATAGAGTTATCTTCACTTGAGAATACTCAACCTAAGGGTGACACCTCTGTCCGTGTCTCTCTCCTTTCTCTTCCCATCTCACGATCCATCTAGTGGTGGTAGTTCAGAAGAGACTCTGCGGGTTGAGGACCGTCGTTGATCTTCAGCTCAGTTTCTGGTTCGACGGCATACAGAAGCCCCCTCTGGCTGTTGCATGGGTCCTCTCTTCTGAAACACACCCGGGCCTCAGTGCGTCGAACCCAATTGAAGGGCTTTGGAAAGACCGTCGAGAGATCAGACCTCTTCTATGGAGAGATTGTGCATCGCGGTGGCTAGCAATGCTATACGCATCACGCAGCCATATAATCGGTGTACCAGACCAGGAGTTTTCCGGGGTTGCTTAAGCTTGGGTTGAAGGCGCCGCATTCTGGGCCGCCGGCGCCGAGTTCAGGCGACTGGGACTGGCACGGGGTTTCCCCTGAGACTAAGGCTTGTACTGAATTGTGAGAGACGCGTATCAAGTCCGAAAGTCGACTCTGTGCCATCCCTTCGGGCGAGGAGCGTAGAAAGGCTCGCGGCATGCATGCATCCGGATTTTAACTTCATCGTCGACCAAGGCCGGCTTCGTTTCGGCCTGTATCGGTTGAGGTGTGAGACTGCTGGCAGATTTGACTGGAGCAGGCTTCCTCCTTTTGAGCGCTGAAGCTGGTGTCCACGACTCCGCCCTCGAAGGGTTGGAAGAAGCGACCTTCATATCTTCTGGCGTTGCAGTATAGCCGGGTGCAGTGCTTGTCAACTCGGCACATGCAGAAGCCGCTGGAGCATTAGCTACCTCCTCTCGATGAGCTTGTGACTGCCCTGCGCGTTGTATGGCATTTGCAAGCTTCTGTTGCTGCATCAGCCGCCGAGCCATCTCTTTCAGACCTGAGATTTCCTCCCGAAGTTCGGCGTGCTCTTTCGCGTACGACTCGTTTTGAAATTGTAATTGTTCCAGCGCAGATTTCGACTCTCGTAAAGCGTTCTGCAACTCGGCCGTGGTTTTCTGTAACTCCTCCTCTCTTGCCAGCCGCTGCTGTTCCTGCTGCTGAGAAGCCAGTTGCTTTCGTTCTGCAATGGCGAGTTGTCCTTTGAGTGTGGCAATGGCGGCGTCCTGTGTGGCGACCCTCCCTTGGAGATTGATGATATCGGTGAGACTGGCGTCGCTGAATTGCGTCTGCGAGGCGTTGGATGGCTCTTCTTTGAGCCGTCGGCGCACAGAGTATCTCAAGAAATGGGTTGAGGCAGGCATGAGCACCAGTTCACCGCTATCATCGACTTGTGAGGGCCGTTTGGTCCCGTTGACTTTGCCAGGTGCCTCCTCCATCAGGGGTCGGCACGCTGCTTGGAACTTGCTGACCTTTTCCTCCGTTGAAAGAGACTCTGCTCCATCCGGGCACGGAAGCGACTCCCATTCGAGCAGAATACTGCGCCCTCGAGCATGGAACGGTTTCCGGTTGTTGCGGTTCTGGGCGACTTTGGGTGGTGTGATACCTGCATTGACGGCCGCATCCAGGATCAAGGTATACTCTGGCAGTTTGCGACAGCGGACACACAAATCCAGCATCCGAAATATCACCCGGCTAAGTGCGTCCATATTTTGAGTAGCGATAGACAACGCATGTTGCACTGATCGCCGTAACCAGATCTTTCCCATTTCCCAGTTGCTGTGCGAACTGTAATACGATAGGAAGCTCCTGAACAGGTGGTCTTTCCACATGGTGCTGTAGTCCGCCTCTTGAAGTAATGTTAACCAGCCTTCCGCTCGCTCTGGTTGTTCACATCTGAGGGCTGCATATATCAAAACCTGTAGAAGACCAGGGTGCAAAGACACTGGGACCGGCAGATCCAACCCATTGGAGTAGACTTTCTCCCATTTCGTCTCCAGATTCATTTGTTTGTCTGACCTCGCAATGACTTGCAGGATATGGTTCAGTGACCGAGAGTCGCATGCCTTCCCAATCTGAAATATCATATGGAAAATAGCATCGTCCGAAAGGGGTAGAGTGCTGTTCTTGAGAGCGGCCGTCACATGGTAAGCTAGACTGAAGCTCCCTACTTTGGAAAGACTTCGAATAAGTCCCGTGTAAGCCCATACGGAAGGAATCTCGTCCGACTGCATGAGTGCCTTTCCGAACCCATCGATCAAGTCGGTAAGTGGAATTTTGCCTTCGTCAAAACTGTGAGTTAATTTTCGTATGTCCTTGGTGAGGGATCCCTTCTTAGCTTGCGCTTCGATCTGTGGCGCAACCTTAAAGAGGTCGTCCCATTTCTTCAATGGCCGAATTTCTTTTCGAGTCGTCTTCAAAAGTTCAACCAACTGATTCGTGTCCTGAGGAAACTGCAGATCTGTCCTATCCAACCCATCGTCATCCGGAAACATCTCGAAAAAGGGACTTGGTCCGATTCGAAGATGCAGGAGCATCTTGATAGCCAGCATGATTGCGTTGAGTCGATGATACCGATGGAAATTGGCCATATCGTGAGGCGAATACATGCCATCTTCGGATTTCCGAGACTTGTATGGTACATCACTAGAGTCAGCCACCTCTGTCGACAGCCCGTTGTGGGGTGATTCAACTCCTGCTCTGCCCCCCCACAAAGGCATATCGATGTCAAAATCACTCTCTTCAGGTAGTTCCCTGACATGCACGGCTGTTGCATAGCCTCTTCTTTGCTGGGAAATCGCATTATGGATGGACCGTAGCTGAATAGACTGCCAAACTCGCGCTTCCCGTTGTTTGAGTTCGTCTATTTCTTCTTTTACGGTTGCCAGCTTCTCGTCCCAGTTCTTCCGCTGTTGCGCCTTCCAACTCGTATCCGCAATGAGTGCGGCAGCCAGCACGGGGGCCAGCAAAACCGTGAATGCATCGTTGAAGGTTGGGCGTCGTTTCAAGGGTGCTGTAGTGGTTTTCCGAATCAGTGCGGATGTGATCGATTCAGTTGACGAGAAAGAGGGCGAGCCGCTCAATCGTGGTCGCGGGAATTGGGACCATAGTGCTCGCATTTCATCGAGCAAGAACCCTCCGCCCGATGAGCGAACATGGACCTCACAGATGCAAGAAAGGGAGTTGAAGCTTGCAAAATATAAGTGGTGGAATGACCCGACTTCCAGCATGCATTGAGAGCTAGGAAGCTACCACGTGACGGGACGTTGAAACTATTCGGGTCTGACGATTGGCTCACAGCATCTTCCTACGGTACAACACCGAGAATCCACTTTCTGAACCTCTAATCTCGGTCAGACAAACGAGTTTCGCCTGCGCACTTCGTATAAGGTCGAATTCCACCGCTCCTTTACTGTCATCTCGGGCGCCAGATTTGAGCACGCTCAACTTCTCTCCAGTAACAGATGTGAGCTCTCCGCACGTACTATGAATGGCTGCCAGGAGCCGCATCCTCGGTGAGGGCAAAGACCACGACAAGAAAGATGTCTTCGTCCCTCGGCGCTCGAATCCGCCTCCGATCCTCAATCGCCTGAAACCCTTCCGTCGCAGGCGTGTGATACTTGTCCTGGTGGCAGTATGGCTGCTCTACCTCTTCTTCAAGCACATGCCTACGGATCTACCTCCTGCCTCTGAGCGTTACGATACCCGTTACGGGCGACTGCATCCGGGCTTACCTGGTCCGAAAGGATGGGGAGCCCAGGAACAGAGCACAGAAGAAATTGCTCCGACTCAAGGATATGATGGGCCTATCAGATTCTACGGCCTGCCTAAGACCTTGCGTGGCATGTCTTATGTTCCTGACTCCAAAGGACACGTTCTTTTTGCCGTGTCCAAGTTGGAAAGCATCTCACAAATTCTCCCCGTTGCATGTTCCATGGCGCAGCATAATCGCACTCATGTCCACCTCGCAATGATGGGCCGCTGGTATGCGGAGTGGGAGGACATTCGAAAGAGCAATGGCATTCCTGACGATGAATGTGAAATAGTGCTGCATGATGCACGACCCGACTTCTCTGCGCAGTCCTCAGAGAAAAGGCTGGGAGTCAGTGCGGGCGCGAGCTTGGGACATATTCACTCTACCCTGGAGGTTCAAGCAGTGCTCACTGGAGATAGTCATTACGAGGAGAAATGGCTCTTGGAGGCACTGCGGGACAAGACGAACGCGATGGGTCTTTCAATGATCACTCTCCCTGCTGGCGGGTTTGGGAGCGTCTCGTGGATCTCTAGCCTGGACGCCACAGCCTTGAAGCAGGCCAGTAAGGTCAATATCGACATTGTTATACAGGCACAGCCCGAGTCTGCAGCTTCGTTGATTAGGCTCTTGCGGTCTATCAAGCAAGCAGACTATACAGGCTGGAAACCACCACGAATAACTGTGGAGCTTCCCGCGATCATCGACCCGTTTCTCCATCAGTATCTATCCACTTTTCGGTGGCCAGCCGATGCCACAGGAAGCGAGAACAGGCTTGTGATCCGGCACAGGATCGATGCCAGCTTTCTTTCTCCTGAACAGGCCGCTCTGCGGACCGTTGAATCGTTTTATCCTTTGTGGGCGAGGGACTCTCATGTTCTGGTGCTCTCACCCAGGGCTGAGCTGTCGGCAGGCTATTTTCAATTCCTGATGTATACGATACTCGAATACAGGTATGCATCAAGACATGGTAGTTTGGAGGATCATCTGGTTGGCGTCGCGCTGGATTTACCGGCGTATGCTCCTGATTTGCAAAGCAAGGCGCCGTGGGACACCAGCCCTCTCAGAGAACCGCTAATCTTATGGCAAGCGCCATCATCAAATGCAGCGCTGTATTTCGGAGACCGATGGGTCGAACTTCACACTTTCCTGTCTCACCGGATTCAGGTCGATCCACGGTTCACCATGACGGCGAAGTCCACACGGCATCTCTCCCACGAGTACCCAGCGTGGCTTCAGAACGTCCTTGAGCTGATGCAAGCTCGCAGTTACTACTTGATGTATCCTACTTTCCTCTTGAGACAAGGCTACTCACTGGTGACAGTACACGACGAGCTACATCAACTACCGGAGGAGTATATCAAGGAAGCTCAAGACGATGAGAGGACTTCAGAACAGAAGTTAATGGGCGGTCTCGTGAAGGACGAGCCACTTACTGCTGCGGACGAGATTGAACGACTGATGCGAAAGGAGAAGCATATAGTCACCGAGTCGATTGTACCTGAATTGCTTGCAGAAATGAGTATCGAGCAGCAAAGAGGCGGCGTTGCAGATGGCTCAAATATAGCGCCGCTCTTTTCCTTTGACGGGCAAAGGGTGGATTGGGCTGACTCGCGGACAGTTGCGTCGAGATTTGCCGAAGACTTTGCTCGATCTGTTGGAGGCTGCGCCCATTATGATCCCACCAAGAAGGAGAACGACAAGGTGGATTCATTGTTCTGTCCCGTGGTGAAATGAGGCAGCTTGAGAAGCGACGATACAGAGATCAAATGATATGGGGGCATTCAACTTTGCCTCTTGCAAATGCCATCGCCTCAGTTTCGAAGGAATCTTTATCCGAATGCCTCGGCGTAGAGCAACGAATGGCCCGAAGGTAGGTTGGGAGGTGGCGCATGGGCGCCGAAGAGGAAATATGGCATGAATGCAATTGCCATCTGAGGTGGTGCTGGATGGGAAGATTGCCTGCGGTCAGCGTCAATCCTTGTAAACGTTGTTTGAGGGGCAATTGTTACACACCACAGTACCTATAACAACAGATCAATTCCACAGAGAGGAAGGGTTCTGGACTCTCGGGAACTCGGGCAGGGATCCATGACAAGAGACGCCATAATCGTGAATGGCAGGTCGATCAGCGAGGGATCGAAGATCAAGGGGAGAGAGTGCGTGGACGGTGTTCTAGGGTCAAGGGGCGGTTGCAGGACGTTGGGGCTGTTGATCACCCTTGGCACGTATGGAGGTGACTGGCAATGATATCTCGCAGGCGCTGAATATTCAACGTGCTGTACCTCCTACTATCATCACTACTACTAGTACACACTACTTACTACACAGTCCTAGGCACTTAGCTAGGTACCTAGGTAGGTAGGTGCTAGGTACTCGACCCGAGCTGATAAGACCTCAACGCGTCCGTCTGTCGCTCCCAGTAGTAGCGAGAGACGCTCTTCAACTTCAACGACATAGTACCGTTTCTCTCTCTATCTTCCTGCGACGTATTTTGTATCCGAGCCCACCCCACCATCACCACCATCATCATCACTCCCAGCTGCACCCTTTGATCAAAGAGCCAACTAAGGCATCCATCAATGCCACTACCAGGCCCAAGCTCGCCTCCCGGACAACTTGCTCCAATCAGTCTCTCGATGCCTCTCGCCAGCCTGCACCAGGGACCAACAGGTCTGGCCTCTCTTCCCTTCATCTCTCCACCAAAGGCGGCCTGCGCTCGCTAGAAACCATCTGCCCCTCCAACCTCCATCCTCCCGCCCTGTTCTCCAGCGATCCTTCTCTATCCGAAGAGACCGTCGCAACTCTTTGTCTCCTCCTCCTCACTCTCTGCTCGCGCTAACAATGCACTCAGTTGCAGGATTGACATTCCCGGCCTGCAATGTCATGCACAACGGCCACAGAGAGCCCTCCACTTTCAACCCAACTCAACCACTGCTATCGTCTATGCTACACCCGGTCAACCTTGTAGCACCCGAAACGCCCTTTCGCGCCCATACCATAACCCTGGCCCTGGCTCTGAGTTTCCCCGGCATGGCAAGCCCTTTGCTCGGGCCTTCTGCTGGCTCGGGCTCAATCTTCGAACACTTCCTGCCCCACCATCCTCCAGAGTCTCATCAGTAGACCGACCAGCTCTGGCTCTATCTCCTCAAGACGTCCAGCAAACATTCGCATTTCAAGCCTGATACTCTTCTCGTCCGTGAGCCCAACCTCGCGGCACACACGCCCAGTCCCCTCTGCCAACCTCCAACGGTTGAACCATCTGTCAACGACTGAGTACTTCGGACTACAAACAAGCAAGACTTACATTACATACCTACAGCAAAGACATTCTGCAAGATTGTCCCCTCTGTTGGTGTTGGATAGATCAAAGCACTTGAACATCTCTGGAGCCCTACTTTCTTCGCTCCTGCTCTTTCTTTGTCTGCCAGCACCCCCTGGCACCTTTCCATCGAGACTGTCAGTGGGAACATCACATTCTCCGGAAAGTCACTCTCCTTATACAACTATCCTTCACCGAGTCTGGCTAGGACTCCTCACGACAGGATGAGCCTTTGAGGAATCGCTGCCCCTACTTGACCAGCGCACTTCATTGAGCTAATATCCAGGCCCAGAATGGCCACTGTCGTCGTCCAGCAACAACCCTTGGTTCGACAGTCAACACCCCCGCCTGTCGCCCCGACGCTCGCGTTGATTCAGCCTCGATCATCAACACCACCGGTTCCTAATAAGCATCTCCCTTACTGTTCGCCCGGGCCGGTTCCATCGCAATCACAGATCACTCCACCGAATTCCCCTCCTCTGCGGCAAGTCGCGTCAAAGCCGACTTCGCTCCTTCATCCTCCTCACAACTACCCGAAGCTATGCAACTCCCCGCCTATCTATGGCATCAATGCAAAAGGCCTCGCCGAGGCATTTGAACACTACTCTTCTCAACCCCTTCCCCACCCATCTTCGGTATTTCCATGGCTGCATGGGCTACACCCGGAAAATCACATTCAGTTGGCTTTCTTCGTGGCAAGAAAGAAGTCGTTGCGCCGGGTACCAAAATGCTTTCGCGGCATAACCGTCATAAAGGCAGGGGGAGATCTCACTCGCTCCCGTATAAAAGGAGCCGTCGCTCCCGACGAGGTTCTCAACCTGTCAGACGGTAGTGGGCATGGATTTCTGGAGTGCGATCCTCGAGAGGGCTTTTCTGTGCGCAACTTCCACATTCAAGCTGCCAAGATGGCTCTAGTATCCGATATTGTCATATACGGCGACGAAGACACTGATCATCGTATAATCAAATCAGTCGCTGAGCGGACCGCGTCTGTTCAGAAGAGATGGCGAAAGGAGCTGGAGAGCCTGGGACAATCTCCCGAGACATACCATACCTTCGTCCTTACGCAACCATTCGAGGACATTGAACAAAACCATCCCGAGTTGGTGGCGATTGACTCTCATGGGAATTATACTGATCACACCCTTGATTTTGTGCAACAGGAGAGGCGAGAGATGTGCGCCATGTCCAAGGCTTCGGAGATTTCTCAAGGTGTTTACCAAGGCCCCACCCCAGGCCCATACACCGATCCTCCGTCGACAACTGAGGATCCAGCCTATGACCTCTACATCGAGGCCAGTGACCATGCATCGCTTCCAGATGATAAAATTCTGGCTGCCAAACTGAACGAGCTAGACACCCGAGATGATGATGACCCTGTACATCTTGTCTTTCCAAGTTCGGGCAGTATTCTGCCACCTTCATGGTCACAAGCCGAGGTGACCGGCATATTACGCATGTGTCGGTGGCTATATAACTTGACACATGTCAACGAGCCCAGTGATAGTGCCAAAGACAAAGACGGTGATATCCAGATGACGGAGCTCAGGCCTCGGCCACGGAAGGTCCTGTTACACTGCGCGGATGGGTATACCGAGACATCCATGTTGGCTGTCGCGTATTTCATGTATGCTGAAGGCGTGCCGGTGCATGAGGCTTGGATCCGACTACATTGTGAGAAACGGCGCAACTTCTTCGCCTACCCTTCTGATGTGGCTCTCCTCAATGCAATGCAAGACCGTCTTCTGCGGGAGAGCCCCAAGTTTGTCGACACAGACCCACCGTTGACATCGGCTCCCTCTTGGTTGGAGAAATTCGACGGTAGCCTCCCCAGCCGCATTCTACCCTATATGTACTTGGGGAACCTCAACCATGCCAACAATCCAGCATTGCTACGGTTACTGGGTATCCGGCGCATCCTTAGCGTTGGAGAGCCGGTGTCATGGTCAGAGAAAGAACTGCAATCTTGGGGCAGAGAAAATCTGCTCATGGTAGATCGGGTCCAAGACAATGGCATTGATGAACTCACACTTGAGATGGACCGATGCCTGGAATTCATTGGTAAGTGGACTTTCCCGGATAATAGCGATAGGCGGACGCTTATATTTGATGCAGGAAAGGGTCGTTCTGACGGTACAGCGACGTTGGTGCATTGTCGTGTGGGAGTCAGTCGATCTGCCACGATATGTATTGCGGAGGTCATGGCCCGCTTAGGGTTGAGCTTTCCCCGAGCATAGTAAGTCCCTGGTTTGCGAAGCACAAAGGAGTTGTTGGTTGACATATCTGTCCAGTTGCTTTGTGCGCGCCCGTCGGCTCAACGTCATCATTCAACCACATCTGAAGTTTGTGTACGAATTGATGAAGTGGGATGAACAACAGCAGGAGAAGCGCGGAGTACCTGTCCGGCGAGAGCTCGAATGGGCAACGGTCGCCCGAGAGATCGCGGCGATGAACAGGCCATACGCCAGAAATTGAAACTTGTTCTGCTTTGACGAAGAACACATTTTGCGGATTGTGCGGATTGAAGGGCCGAACGCACCCTTGAGAGGTGAGAAGAGGCACGAGGGTGGAACGACATGTTGACGACGAGACGAGAGTTACGACCAAGGATTATGCACAGTGGAGTTGATATGGTTGGTGACGACTGTGATATGGAATATGGATGAACATGAAGCTATGAGGATAAGATGGACGAGAGATATCAGGCCAGGTCGGACCGACTGGAAAGGTGGCATTTTGTTGTATGGCTGTTTTACAATGGACTTGGACGATTCAAGATGCTCGTGTGTATGGGTCGATGAACTTCTGGGCGATGCGGTGTAACCGAAGTGATGTCTTGTTGTCAAGTTATATTCGATATGGGACTATACAATTTATTGTATCAGGGTCAACCAACTCCTATGCCTTCCTACTGTCCACAGTAGATTGGACTCGCCGTATCTGGTGGAATGGCTGATCGCTACCGGAGATATGAATATACAAATTGCAATGTTGCGACGGGGTTGAACGGTAGGCATGCTGTCCAGTACCTGGGACCAGTCCCTTGTTTTCTTCATTAGTGATATCAGATACCCCAGGGAATGTATCTGTTGATTATAATCTCGCTGCACGATCCCTCAATTCATCAGCCAGCCGTTCGAGATATGCTTTAGCAACAGGCTTCGGGATGCCGTCCGGGAGGTCGAGTCTAGTGTGACCATCTTCGGTTCTGTTTCCGTTGTCGGGGTGAGGATCTGGCTGATGTGAGACGACCCCTTTCGAGTTACCGCCACCAGTATCAGCACCAGTACCGGTACCAGTACCGGTACCGGCGGCGGTGGTGGTCAGGAAGCGGCGCACAATCTTGTCAATGTCGCGTCGGCCGTCTTCGTAGGCGGCTAGGTCGCGGTTGCCGTAGACGTCGCGGCCGGTGGCGTATCGTGAGGCCGGGAGGGAGCGGAAGAAGATGTTCAGGGAGATGTTGATATGTGATGATTCTGCTTCGGAGGGTGGCGAGGTGGATGATGCCCTGGTGTCTGTTGTGTCTGTTGTGTTTGTATTGGTTTGGACATTGGGGTTGGAGCTTGTGCTTGTGCTGGTACTGGTGCTGGTGCTGGTATTATTACTTGGGTCTGGACTAGGCGTATGCTGAGACGCCGGCTGCGTATGAGGATGAGGATGAGGAGGAAGAGAAGCATGTGGCTGCTGACCCACTGTCACTGTGGGCATCGGCGTGCCTGCATGCGCCCATAGAGGCGGGATAAACAACGCTTCTCCTGGCCGTAGGAGCGCGATGTGTGGATGTGTGTGGGGGATCGATTTCAATCGGTCCGGTTCGGGACACAATGACGATGACGTCTCCTCATCCGCTGACGGCGCTGGCTCGAGAACGTCGAGGGTTGAAGTCGTCGAGCCTGGTGGGAACGATAGATGTTTCAGATCCTCTGGTGGAAAGAGGACGAGTTTGCGCGTGCCTCGGATCTGGAAGAGCACGTTGGCCATGACGTCGTAGTGAAGCCACATGTTGACGTTGGCGCTGATGCGCAGCGGACTGCTGTGCTGGGTTTGTCTGATGGAATTCAGTTCGGGCGGTAGCACAAAGTCGTCTGCTAGCTCAGGCCAGTCGGTCGGGAAGTCGGCAGGAGTCTGCGTCGGGTTGGTGCTGGAGATGGAGCGCAGGTACAGGTGTGCGTTGGGATTCGTGGTGAGGTCGGCGATGAAATCTTGGAATGGAAGGTGTTTGTACGCGAAGTCTTTCCGTTGGAAGTTCATCGTTCGGCTGGGTGCAGAGTGGACGACGATGCCTTTGGACCCGGGAACCGTGGAGGCCAGGTAGGATGGCGTCCATCGCGACACGCATGGCCCGATGTCGAGACATGTCAGCACTTTCGGCCTGCCTTCCCGAACGACCGGAGCAAAGTCCTGTTCGGTGCACAGTTTGATCGCTTGTACTGCGACTGGAGCGTGTGATGGCCCGTCTTTGGACACGGTGGCTGGCGTAGGCAAAGGCTTGGGCGGCGCCGGTTTCACCAGGGCCCAGTGTTGGCTCACGCCCGGCTCGCGGTAATATAGAAGCCAACAGCCCGGGTTCCAGTACGCTCCGAAGCTGAAGCAGGTGGCTCCTCCGCCGACGAGGAGCGTGGTTTCTTTGGCCGTGCGGTGCGAGGAGTGGCCGATGAGAAAAGGCCGGGGCTCGCTGGGGTCGTATTTCGGCGTCACACATGCCACCCGGAGCTCCATTTCTTTCTCGAACTCGCCGAACGCAGAGAAGCTTCCGAGGATGGACAGAATCTCGTAGTCCTTGGGAATGCAGCCGTGCTTGGCTACTCCTCCGATAACCAGCAATTCGTTGCGGATCACGCTGTACGATGCTCCGAGACGAGACAACCATGGAAAGATACCTGCCGATGCATCCAGCGCCGTGGAGCTCTTGAAGCTGATCCCGTCCACCACGTTGTCTCGTATGATCAGCCTCCATCTCCACAGACCCTGGCAGATGACACCGTCATGCCGCATCCCACCAAACAGCAGCCCGTGGTTGAAGCCTAGTCGGACAAAGCTGGCCCCGAATCGTGGCATCGGATCCGATCGCAGAGACCTCAGCTTCCGCCAGCCGGTCTTCTGGTCCCAGAGGAGACAATCCAATGCCACCTTGGTCGCCGATGTCTTGCCTCCAAACACGACCACACCGTAGTGATTGTCTGACAGGGTCACAGCAGCGGCGCGATGCCGAAACCGTGGCTCCGGCAGGTCTTGGATCCTCTCCCACCTCGAGCCTGTTTGCAGCCAGCAATCCTTCAGAGGTGCAGACGGTGATAATCGGCCGCCCACGAGCACGTTCTGTCCATTCTCAAGCGAGGTGACTGTGTGACAGCATCGGGCCCCGATCTCTTCAGGCGGAACTGCTGGGTAAGGTAGATTAGAGTCTGCAGGTGCGTAGACTGATGTAGTCGACAACCGGCCCTGAGGCCCAATCCCGCCGTGGAGGCCAATGGCGTCGCGACCTGGGATGGAGAAGGCTGAGCCATGATGCGACCTGCCTTCCTTGTCAGGGTTCGGGGAGAATTTGTATGCGAACCACTGGCTTTGAGTCCTGTACGGAGAAACGGTTCTTGTCGAGAGATCAGAAGCAAAGCTGTCGACCGAAGCTCTCCGTGACCGGGGTTGTTCCGGAATTAATGGATCAGCACCAGTTTGGGCCACGATTAAACAGTAGTGAGACGCAAAGAGAGCAAATTCTTCCCTAGATCAAATGGTTATTGACATGGCCAAGGTAGAAGCACAGCTGACAAACTCACCATTCGTCGAACGGCTCTACTTCATCCAGCGACATTCTTTGAGACGGAGACAGGAATCTAGGATCGCCCCATAACTCCCAGAGACTTTGTATTTCGACTTGGGGAAACCCTGCATCCTGGAAGCGCAGCGTCTGGGTATGTGGATCAGGGTATTTGAGAACGCAGCGAAGAGGTGTCCCGAGCTTTGCAAAGTGTTTCAACATGGCGGCCATGAACGGGTTGTCAGGTCGATCAGGACATTGCTGTTCTAGCAAGCAGAAGGTCACATCTGCCACGATCAGTCAGACTCGGGTGAAGAAGATAGAATAAACAGGCTTACCAGGAGACAGGGTGGTGGTCCATGCAATGAGGGCGTCCGAGTCTTCAGGAGCCATATATGTTATGCTGACTTCCGCGATGCATAATACAAGGCATTGATCGATGTCGACCACAGACCTCAGCAGTCGTTGCAACCGTCGTAGATTTCGGAGGTCACAGCCGAGCGCAGCGTACTCTTCGCTTTCGAGTATGACTCCTTTCTGCAAAGGCGTGTCGGTGCTGAGAGAAAGCAGATCCTTCATCTTAGGTGTATTCAAGATGATATCTCGCTTGCTGACCATCAGCTCCTCAAAGTCAATGTCAATGAACTTGGTATTTCCGCATAGGTCCCTGTCTTGGGCCAGCCATTGAAAAGGAATAGGATCACTGACATTGTGAGCTGAAATGGACTGGGACAACGGTTGACGACATCCTTACTCACTAGCCACAGCCCAGATTGATAACAACTTTCTTCTGCTCAGAAGATCTCTCCAGAAACTGCCTGACTACCCAGTCAATGGCTCTCATGCGAAGCCAGTATCCGCGGTTGATCGTTGGCGCTCGCCTTTGAGGCTTTTTGACAAAGTAGCGGTAAAAGTGTGGCTGAGGGAGGTACAGTCTCTCCACGCTCCTCTTCGACACAATGCTGCTACTGTTTGTCTATAACATGGTTGTTAGTGAAGCACAAAGCAACCTTGACAGTCTGGGTGTACATACCCCCATGATGAGACCAGCATTCTTCTCTAGAGCCATGTCATCGTCCAAGGCTACGCCCTGGGAAGGCATTGGCGACGCCATGATTATCACATTCGCCGACCTGAGAGGGGAGTATAGCAGGCGACGATGGCTCAACTAAATAGATTCTCCAGATGGAGCGAATGAGTCAGAGCAGCAGGTTCTTGGACGACGAGGCTTTCGCTACTTTCGCCCTACAAAAAAGTTCCATTCATTCGTTGCACGTCAAGGCATCCAATCACATGCGCCACTGGGTTATGTAAGCAGAGTGCTTGGCGCTGGGTGAGGTAATCAATCGCTGATTGGCTGCAGCGGACGACGTCTCTACTTCTTTCTATGAAACCCATTCACCAACTCTGTCGCCTTCGTCAACACCTGCCTGGTTTCAAATCAAACATACATAATCTGGATCCCTACCGAGACATTCTGAACGTGCAAGGTCTGCAATGGATCATCATCCGGAACCCTCTTTGAGAGAACTGTTCAACCAGGCAAAGACTGGTCAAGACGAGCTGGACACTCTCGATCCTCGCAGCGCCACATTCACGGAGACTTTGCAATCCATCATCGAGAGTTTGCAGCAGTGTCGCCAACTTATTCGAAAACTCTCTCTTTTCAGTACCAACGAGGAGGTGGAAGATATTGCCACACAAGATTTACAGTGCGTCTGAGCACCGCAAGTCCGGGAGGCTTCTGCTAACGACAATATCAAGATATCTCACCGTGGACTACCTGCTAGCCGAGTTAAAGATCAAGGCCTATGGAGGAGACAGAGAGTCGTCTCTACGAGAAGCATCCGAATTATTTGAGAGTTTCTTGACACGGCTGGACCATTACGGGCTTCTTGGTCCGTCGGATCGGCAGCTTTACGAACGATTCCTTGAACAGCGCGGCTCTTTCAGAATAATTTCCTCGAACAACCCCGAAGAGAAGCGAAAAATCAAAATCACCCGGTTTCAAGAAGAGAAATCTTTGAAACAAAAGCTTGAGGTACGTTCTCGACTTGCCTATTTGATTCGTACAAGCTTGCTAACCAGGCAGTATCTGAGGAACGAGTCACGCAAGTCGAATGTTGATGACGAGACGATCCGTAATCTGTATCTGGCAGAAATCGAATTATGCGTCAATAAAACATTTTCCTCCCTGGACATGACCACCCAAGAATTGGAGATTCTATCCCAGATCCGGCAGGCCGACCCGCCTCAACGAGAAGCCCCACAGGATCACAGAGCTCCGGTAAGATCTGAAGGCTACTCAGATCGGCTTGATGGTCAACTCAATATGGCCGGGTTGGGTAGACGAGGAGGCCCACTGCTCGATCCCAAGGGTAAACCTCTCCAGCCATTCACCCTAACAGACAAGCGCACTCAGCTCCGACAAGGGGTCTTCAGGCCTGGCCACAACCTTCCCACCATGAGTATCGACGAGTACCTCGAGGAGGAGCGGCGGAGAGGAGGAATTATCGAGGGCGGTGGCAATGCTGATGCCGCCCAACCAGAACCAGATGAAGATAATATAGAGCAAGTTGATGCCGCGACAATGAAGGCGCGGGAATGGGATGAGTTTGTCGAAGCCAACCCAAAGGGTGCCGGGAACACGATAAACCGCGGCTGATCAACCTGATTGGTACCGCTAAATGCATAGCAATTCTGGTGCTAATGTGCCGGATCACGCATCACTAATACCACGATTGGTCGTTCCATTGGTTCCGCATGTTTTCGAGCAAAAGCTTTCTTCATTTTTCTTCAAGATCAGCCGCGGTGGTGGGCTTCTTCGCCTTGATCTCAGATAAGATCTTGTCTGCGCCTCGGCGAAGTAGTTCTTCCGCCGCCCTGATTCCGAAGGCTTCGGCATCTGCCTTGCTTGTGACGACTTCGGTCAAGTCAATCTCGGACTTCTGTTTACCGTCCAGGCTGATGACGTTGGCCTTCAGTCGTAGAGAATTTTGCCCAGTCGAGCTTTTCACCCAGCTTGTCTCGACACCAAGTGGGGCGCTGCATCCTCCTTCCAAAGTCCTCAAAAGGCTCCGTTCAGTGGCGATGGTGAGATGAGTTTCAAGGTGGTCAATCGAACGAAGCACTTTCTGCACTCGCTCGTCTGGAGACCTGTTTTCGATCCCAATAGCCCCCTGACCAACGGCAAAGAGCATTCCACCATTGCTGGAGTCGATGTACTGAGTAATTCGATGGGCAAGATCTATGCGTATAAGACCCGCTGCCCCTAGAATGATTGCGTCGAAAGGACTGTCTTCGGCGTCAAGTTTGGCCAGTCGAGTTCCCACATTGCCTCTGATATCTTCCACACGTAGGTGAGGATATAAATTTGCAATCTGAGCGGTTCGTCGAATAGATGATGTGCCGATGACGGATCCGGCCGGCAGGTCTTGGATGTTACAAGGTTTCCTACCAGCTTTGATTACAAGCACGTCCCTCGGGTCCTCTCGAGGCAACACGGCGCCTACTTCACAGCCCGGGGGAAGTTGTGTGGGAACATCTGTCACGAGAATGATTAGGTGTGACCCTGACCAAAAATGAGAGCGGGAACCAACCTTTGAGCGCATGAACAAGCAAATCCAATTCACCTTCCAGCAGCAGAGTTTCAAGTTCATGAGTCCAGATGTTCTTCACGGCCATGTCTTTGAAAGGAGTGACCTTGTCAATGTCACCCGCCGCCGTGTCTCGGGCCTTGGTGACATATATATTGTCGGGATACGCCGCTGCGAGACCTTCAACCACCATCTCGGTCTGTACCAGTGCCAACTTGGATTTCCTGGTTCCGATGTTGAAGATGGCATCCCGGCTTTGGCCTTCGACCTTGGCCGAGGTGTTTTTGCCCTGTACTACTGATATGGTCGCCATTGAGCCGGAGTTGTGTTCGGGTCTGATAGACGTGTTTAGGGGAAAGTATGAATTTTTGACGAGGCTTCGACAACGGAGATGTCCAGAGGTGCACGTGATCGTCCTCCTGTATTACCTACGCATCACATGACCGTGTTCGTGGTTACGTCTTTGGTGCCTCGGCTGCGGAGAGAGACGTCGATTCGATGATCAGCCGGAATCATGGAATCGCCAGTCGAGCATCTTCCATCTCGCTGCGTGACAACGATGCCTCCGAAGTAGTCGCCCCCCTCCCATCCCCGGATTCATATATACAAGTCGCTGAGATCCCCCGCTTCATCCATCTTCACTGATCCGGGTCATTTCACCCTGCACTTTAGCATATCATGGGGTACACCGCGAAGGCAACCATCCCGCTCATCCCTTTGGCAAAGGACTCAGTCCTTCTGCCCGGCGTCACTCTGCGGATCTCAGTCGCTAATCGTGCCGATATCCCTCTGCTTCTATCGTCGGCCTTTCAACGCGCAACGAAAACGAGAGGGGCCGCAACACAACTCCCGGTCGGCTGCGTTCCTTTAAACTCACCCTTCCTGAGCCCTGATGGCAAGGAGTTGCTGGACAGCTCCGAGAAAGAGAGCAGCCGGCACGTCGAGGATGCAGACATCGCTCCCTCGAATGCAAGGAAAGAAGATCTGTTTGGATACGGGACTCTTGCCAAAATCATCGGAGTGCAAGGGAACTCGAATTCCGACCCATACTTGCTGGTGGAGGGCGTCCAGAGATTTAAGATTGACCGCATCCGACATGAGAAGCCACACTTCGAGGCAGAGGTGACATTCTACGAGGATGAGGTCCCGGATCTCAATGACGGTGACCTGCGAGCCAGCTTCACCCGGCTAAAGCAACGATCCCGCGAGCTTCTTACTTTACTTCGTCTCTCCTCCCTGTTCAGACCGGCGTCCATGGTGCTCTCGCCGCTGATAGTTCGTCGATTTGAACTATACATTGCGAAGAAGGATCTTTCTCAGGCTGGCCAGTTGGCCGATTTCATGACCGACATAGTCGAGGCGAGTTTCGAGGAAAAGCTCCGAATCTTAAGCACTTTGGATCTGCATGAAAGACTGGAACGTGTCCTCGCTTTGCTGAACAAGCAAATAGCCGGCATCAATGGAAACATCAAAATCACGTCAATCACCTCCACTAGTCTCCCATCCAACTTGGGCGTGGACATTTCTGATCTGAATCAAAGTCAACGAGAAGCCCTGGCACGGCGTGCCATGTCCGGGCTCAATGGGATGACACCGCCTGGAATGCCTGGTCGAAGCCGCGGCGATCCCGATGAGGATAACGAGGTCAACGAAGTAGAAGAGCTCAGAAAGAAAGTGGCCGAGGCTGGACTCTCACCCGAAGCTCAGAGTGTGGCGGAGCGAGAGCTGCGGCGTCTGAAGAAGATGAACCCTGCCAACGCAGAATATGGCGTTATCCGCACTTATGTCGAGAACCTCGCAGAGATTCCGTGGACGAAAGTAACCGATGACCACTTAGGCGCGGACACTCTGAAGCGCGCTCGAAAACAACTAGACGATGACCACTATGGCCTTGAAAAGATCAAGAAGAGACTTCTGGAATATCTGGCAGTCCTGAAGCTCAAACAAACCGTCAATGCCGATATAGATCAGCAGATCGCCCGGCTAACCAAGCAGCTCGCGCCCGTTCAAGAGGGCCAAGAAAGAGATGTCGAGCAGATTCCAGACGGCGAAAAAGATGCTGCCACAGCTAAATTGCACGTTCTGAAGTCCAAACGGATGATCGACAAGTCCCCGATTCTGCTTCTTGTTGGACCCCCAGGAGTAGGCAAGACATCACTTGCCAAATCGATCGCCTTATCACTTGGTAGGAAATTCCACCGGATCTCTCTGGGAGGAGTGAGGGACGAAGCCGAAATCAGAGGCCATCGGAGAACCTATGTTGCGGCTATGCCAGGTCTGATTGTGAGCGGCCTGAAGAAAGTGGGCGTTGCCAACCCCGTGTTTCTGCTCGATGAAATCGACAAAGTGAGCACAAACAATTTCCACGGCGACCCGTCAGCGGCGATGCTCGAGGTCCTCGACCCCGAACAAAACCACAGCTTCAACGATCACTATGTCAACATCCCAATAGACCTCAGCAAGGTGTTGTTTATTGCCACCGCGAATACTTTGGACACCATTCCACCACCACTCCTAGACCGTATGGAGACCATCCAGCTATCAGGCTACACCACGATCGAGAAACGGCATATTGCGAAGCAACACTTGATTCCAAAACAAATCCGCACGAATGGGCTCTCCGATGGCCAAGTCATCATCCCAGACGATGTGCTAGACACCATTATCACATCATATACCCGCGAGTCTGGCGTACGGAACCTCGAACGCGAAATCGGCTCTGTGTGCCGCTACAAAGCCGTGCAGTACGCGGACGCCCAAGATGCCAACGACTTATCGAAATACAATCCCACCGTGACCGTCGAGGAGCTGGAAGACATTCTCGGCATTGAACGGTTCGAAGAAGAAATCGCCGAAAAGACATCGCGGCCCGGCGTTGTGACGGGTCTCGTCGCATACGCATCCGGCGGACAGGGCAGTATCCTCTTCATCGAAGTCGCAGACATGCCGGGCAAAGGGCGCGTACAGCTCACAGGCAAGCTGGGCGACGTGCTCAAGGAGTCCGTCGAAGTCGCCCTGACTTGGGTCAAGGCCCACAGCTACGAGCTGGGTCTCACGCACGATCCCAACGAAGATATCATGGAGAAGAGAGCCATCCACGTCCACTGCCCGGCTGGCGCGGTGCCCAAGGACGGTCCTAGCGCCGGCCTCGCCCATACCATCGCCCTCATCTCGCTGTTCTCGGGCAAAGCCGTTCCGCCGCAGATCGCTATGACTGGCGAAGTCAGTCTGCGAGGCCGAGTCATGCCCGTCGGCGGCATCAAGGAGAAACTCATCGGGGCTCATCGCGCCGGCGTCAAGACTGTGCTGCTCCCTGCACATAATCGGAAGGATGTCAAGGATGTCCCGGACGAGGTTAAGCAGGATTTGCAAATCATCTATGTCAAGTAAGTCTCTTCTCCTGACTCCTGAGAGTATTTTCAGTCTGGATGTTACGGCAACTAACTCCACCTTACAGACATGTCTATGAGGCGCTGCGGCATATCTGGCCTGACTCGCCTTGGGCGACAGACCGGCATTTTGCAGAAGTCGAGGCTAGATTGTAAATTTGACATTTTGGGGTATCCATCTTATTAGCCGGCGTATTATACACACAGAGAGCTTGTCACGTATTCAAATTGCTGTACATCGTCCTCCGGCTCTCCTAGAGCCATTGACCTTTGCTCCCTGCACTCATGAGATCTCTGACACTGAAATGGAGTTCGCGCCGTTTACAACGGTTTCAGACATACGCGTGGATTGTACACCCCTGAATCCAGCCTTGTCCAAGACCTTCAAGTCAGAAGTCGTGCCGCCAGGCTCAACAAGCAACGTCTGATCAGCGCCATTGTCCGGACGCTTAGTTAAATGGTAACATGTCATTTTGCACTCGCGCTTGCGCCAGAGGCGCTTCTCGTCGGGCGTGGTTTCGGAAGCTGCGTCGCTAGCCCCTGCATGGCCCTGGTGTTGTCTGCGAAAGCTTGCCATGTCGGCGCCCACTTGGCTTTCCCTCGAAGGAGTTGCTGAGCTTGCTGGGCTATAGACTTTCGATGCTCAAGGTTGGGTTGCGTGCTTCCCCAGGCCGACTCTTGTCGTTGTTGTGCCACCATGGCTTTCATTGTCTCCCAGTAGCTATCATGCTCCCATCTATATCGCGGTCAGTACAGTGATATCGAAAAGTGCTTGAGACATAGGTAAGATAACATACGGTGTCAAATCTTTGATCTCAGCTGGATATACAAACGGCTTTGCAAGTTGTACCGTCATTTTCTTCTGACTCGGTGGGCGGAATAATGCGCCTTGTGTATATGGAGAAGAAGGGTCTTTTCTTTGCACCTTGGACTGGATGACCACGCTTCGAACATGGAGCACATCCACGTTATAGACGTTTTTAAGGTAGGCCTTCATGTCTAGCTTGCTGAAATGAAGTGGGACGTCGAAGGCAGCGTATCTAGGACCAAGATGGGGAGTGCGCATCAGCACCACAGCATCTTTGGCATCGGGACTGCGGACTCGTCAGTTACAGACACTTGAATTGGCAGAGCCGGGACTCCGTGGGACATACAAATATATTTGCTTTCGTTGTTCCAGAGGTACGTTGGAGGAGGCGGAAAAGTATCGGACAGGGCTTCGTAAAAGCTGAAGAATCTTGGATTTGTTCAAGACGTGACCATTCTCTGATATGAAGGACCGCACATCGCTAGAGACATGGCAGAGCTGCGGATGTGCATCCATGAATTTGTCGAGGTGCTCCCGGTCCAGTTTCCACCATTCCAGCTCTCCTCGGTCATTGATTGTTCGATCAATAGCATACAGCTCCGCTGGAGCAAACTTTTGACGAGACGATATCCCCGCTTGATTGGGCTCTTGTTGCAAATTGAGATATGCGTTGTACCACACATGTGCCGGTGTCTGCTTGAATTGCTGAATCTGCTCGGGATTGAGTCCCTTGCTAGTCTTTACTCGTCTTTTGGCGTTCCATAGTCGGGGCCCGTCTGTGGCTTCTCGGGGATGCCTCAACCTGGTAAGAAGCGTAGGTGGGACCCGTGATCGAGGCATTCTGGCCTTCTGGGTATGCTACTGCTCGAAGTCGTTGAGCCGGCGACGATGAAGTGATCAATCTACATTGAAGGTGCATCCTGCGCCGACGGTTGCATGCGGCGAGGAAACTGCGCCAAGGCCGTGCAGCCTTGGGACAAACGCGCCAAACATCCGCAGTAGTAATTAGAACCACGTCCCTGACCTTATATGGTGGATCACCATCTGGCCTCGCATCACGCCTCCATTATTCCGTAAGCTACTTGACGCCTGAACCACGGTTTAACTACCCAACTGTTGGTCCATCGTCTCTTTGCATCATATCAACCGAGTCCTAACGCTATCCGCAGATACGCCACGCCCTTCGACTGCTCTATTGTCCTTTCCAAGTTTGTTGGCCACTCACGGGCCCTTACAAGATGGCGCAGGACGAGAAGAAGCCCACAGCCGCAGAGAAGGGCAAGGGTAAAGCGGAGGATATTCCGATTGCCAATGGAGACAAAGACACACCGGCAGAAAAGGATGACGGCAAAAAGGCTCAGGGAAAGGCGGACGAGCATGCCGAAGAAGAGCTCAGCGAGGAAGATCAACAATTGAAGAGTGAACTTGAAATGCTGGTGGAAAGATTAAAAGAGGATGATACAAGCCTATACAAGCCTGCCATGGACGCCATCAAGAACTTCATCAAGACCTCGACTTCCTCGATGACCGCCGTACCCAAACCTCTGAAATTCCTCAGACCCCATTACGAAGAGCTGACCGCTTTGTACGACAAATGGCCCGCCGGTGCCGACAGAGATTCTCTGGCTGATATGCTATCAGTACTAGGCATGACATATGGCGATGAAGAGAAATTAGAGACGCTGAAGTACAGATTGTTGTCCAAATCAGACGATCTGGGCTCGTGGGGTCACGAATACATCAGACATCTTGCGCTTGAGATTGGCCAGGAATATCAGAATCGCTTGACGGATGATCGGGAAGTTGGAGACCTAACAGAGCTTGCTTTGTCTTTGATCCCTTACTTCTTGAGCCATAACGCAGAGGCCGATGCGGTGGACTTGCTCAGTGAACTCGAGATGATCGAAGAGATTCCGCGGTTCTTGGATGAGAACACTTACTCGCGAGTCTGCCTCTACATGGTTTCCATGGTCAACCTCCTCACCTACCCCGAGGATGCCGCTTTCCTCAAGACGGCACATGACATTTATGTCAAGTACAACAAACTGGCGCAGGCCATGGTGTTGGCAATCCGACTGAATGACCATGAACTCATCCGGCAAGATCTGGACTCGACCGACGATGTGGCGTTAAAGAAACAGCTTGCCTTCCTTATTGCTCGGCAAAGAATCTCGTTAGATGTGCCATCTGAGACTGAAGACGAGCAACAGATTGCGGAATGCTTAGGAAACACAAAACTACCAGAGCACTTCAAGACCCTTGCAAAAGAGTTGAACATTCTGGAGCCCAAAGTCCCGGAGGACATTTACAAAACTCATTTGGAGAGCGGCCGGGGTAGTTCCGCCGCCGCCGACTCGGCGAAGCACAACCTGGCCAGCGCATTCGTCAATGCTTTTGTCAACGCAGGCTTCGGCACTGACAAGCTCATGTTGGTTGAAGGCGACCAGCGACCATGGGTATGGAAGACAAAGGACGACGGAATGCTGTCTACCACCGCTTCGCTTGGTATGCTCAAGCAGTGGGACGTCGAAGGCAGTTTGGACATCATTGATAGGTTCCAGCAATTGCCCGAAGAAGCCATCAAAGCCGGAGCCTTGCTAGCATACGGCGTGGTCAACTCTGGCGTGCGGATGGAAGGTGACCCTGTCATCTCACTGCTCAGCGATGACGACGTGCTCGAGAGGGGCAAGCCCACCATCCGTGTAGCAGCGATCATGGGTCTAGGCTTGTCATATGCTGGGTCGAACCGAGAAGATCTGCTCGATTATCTGCTACCTATCGTTGAGGACAACTCATTGGAGATGCGACTCTCTGCCATGGCTGCTGTATCCTTGGGCATGATCTTCGTCGGGTCATCTAACCACCAAGTGGCGGAAGCCATTGCCACCCAACTGATGGACGATGACCGCCAGAAGCAGCTCAAAGACAAATGGTCGAGATTCATGGCTCTAGGGCTGGCCTTGCTTTATTTCGGCCGGCAAGAGGAGGTCGATGTCATCTTGGACATATTGAAAGCAATCGATCATCCCATGGCGAAGCCGACCGCAACTCTTGCCTCTGTTTGCGCATGGGCAGGCACCGGAGCCGTGCTCAAGCTACAGGACCTGTTACACATTTGCAACGACCATATTGAAGACAAGGAAGAGACGACCGGCGAGCAACTGGTCCAGTCTTACGCCGTCCTGGGTATAGCTCTTATTGCCATGGGCGAGGATGTGGGCCAGGAAATGGTTCTTCGACAATTCGGCCATCTCATGCATTACGGAGAGCCCAACATTCGCAAAGCTGTGCCATTGGCAATGGGCTTGATCAGCCCCAGTAATCCTCAGATGAAGATCTACGACACCTTATCAAGGTACAGTCACGACAACGACAACGATGTGGCCATCAACGCCATCTTCGCGATGGGCTTGGTCGGAGCCGGTACCAACAATGCTCGCCTTGCGCAATTGCTCAGGCAGCTTGCTAGCTACTACCATCGTGATCAAAACTCTCTTTTCATGGTCCGCATTGCCCAAGGTCTCGTCCACATGGGCAAAGGCACTATGTCTCTCAATCCTTTCCACACCGACCGGCAAGTTCTGTCGAGAGTCGCTGCAGCGGGTCTACTGACAGTGCTTGTGTCCCTGGTGGACTCGAAGCAATTCATTCTCGCCGAAGCTCACTACCTGCTTTATTTCCTCGTCACAGCAATGTATCCACGGTTCCTGATCACCCTGGATGAAGACCTGAAACCGATTACTGTCAATGTCCGTGTTGGTCAAGCCGTCGACGTGGTGGGAGCCGCAGGTCGACCGCGCACCATCACGGGCTGGCAAACGCAAAGTACGCCAGTGTTGCTTGCATATGGTGAGCGGGCCGAACTGGAGGACGAGGAGTACATTTGCTTGAGCAGCACCTTGGAGGGGTTGGTCATTTTACGCAAGGTGAGTACCCATTAAAGCAGACATCTCGGCCATTACTGACGTTCACCAGAATCCGGAGTTTGAGAGCACGTCCTAAGATGGCCCCTGGGTATCCTCATCCACATCGACACATTCACCACGACCGGACCACAGGGCAAGGCTGGGTCATGGAGAGGCTGTACTAGTATCATAGGTAGTTTAGATGCGCCCAAAGGGCCTCGCTGGAACATGGCAAGGTGTCAAGACATGTTGTGCAAAGGTGTCTTTATATAATGGTTCGTGAGGATAAACGCTGTATCCTTTGAGACATCCATGACAGTGTTGTAACCACCATGAGTCCACGCACGATACCTGCAGGTGCAAAAGAGATATGGGTAGAAGGTTCAGTAGAGAGCTTATGCAATAGAGAAATAAAGTCATGTCGTATTCGGCCACTCGGGTAAATCCGCATCGGAATTGCATCATCGGACATTGGCCGAACTACAGTATTGCTTCACTTCGTATAATGACTCCTTGTGTTCGACTCCAATGCATGCAATCCAATCCCAAGCCTCGCATTGATGAGCTGGCAATCCTGCTAACATGATGTCGCAGAGATAGGTGTTGCCATCATGATACTTCGGCCTGTTGCCATCGCATATTCCTTGACCTGAGAGAAGACGGGCGTTGCTCACCCTGGCCCAACATGGCACCGACCTCGCCCGATTCGAATCCGCGCATTACGGGCCTAGACTTCGACTCCAATCGCAGACACAGGCGGCACTCGCATGGTCCTCATCCTACCTTTGGTGATGATGACTTTGATTTTATGGGCGAAGTTGCGCAGGAGATTATCGAGCGAGACCGGCGCAAGATGCGCAGAGAAGTCGTTCGAGTTCTGAGTTTCAGTTGCGCCGTCCTGAGCTGGTATACTCCTCTCGACCTTGACACTTTCTCTGGGCTGATGGATGCTGACTTGTAAATCTTATCGAAGTTTATGTGCCGGTTCCATAGCCTCCTTCTCGCTCTACGGCGCACGCTTCCTGACCGACCTTCATTACACCCAGTTTCGAGTCAATGCAGTCTCCATTGTTGCGGAACTGGCAATGTACTTACCTGTTCCACTCTTTGGCTACCTCTGCGACCGGTACTCGCCTCCCCCGCTATCTCTTCTTTCCTCTTGTCTTTTCGGAGCTGGATACCTCCTAGCGGCATATACGTACAAGTCAGGCCCACCTGCAGATGCGACGAAACCAGGAAACGGGTGGCCATTTGGGATCATGATTTTGGCATTCATAGGCATCGGGGCAGGGACAAGCTGCATGTATCTGTCCGCGGTTGCGACGTGTGCAAAGAACTTTGCAACAGCGAAATATCGTGGCTTCATGCTAGCTGTGCCCATCGCGGCATTCGGGCTTAGCGGCATGTGGGAGAGCCAGATTGGCGCTCATCTGCTGTATCAGAGGCTGCCCGACGGGCGAAAAGGAGAAGTCGATGTTTTCAAGTACTTTGTGTTTCTGGCGGGGACCTTAGTTGGGGTTGGCCTCCTGGGCTCGTTGGGGCTACGGATCGTGGATGAGGAAGAGCTCATCGAACATGGCGTGGAGAATCTCGAGCGCAGCGGCTTACTAGATGAAAGCGAGTTCTTCCGCGACTCTCCTGACCCGACGCCCAGAGTCTCGTACGGGACCATTGCCGACAACGAGGGATCTGGAACAGCAACGCCCTCAGACAGAGACTCGGAGGCTGAATTCGACCTATCCGAATCTCAACTGTTGAAGAGACGCGAGCAGGAACATCGCCTGAAGAGGAAGAAATGGTGGCTCTTGAACCATGCCACACACTCTTTTCTGACAGATCGCACCATGTGGCTATTGGCCGCCGGGTTTTTCCTGCTCACAGGACCTGGTGAAGCATATATCAACAATCTTGGAACAATCATCCCAACATTGACGCCAAAGAACTACTTTGATCTGACGAGTCCGCCGGCCGGACACGCCTCGACGCACGTCAGCATCATCGCACTAGCATCGACATTTGCCCGCCTTTTCACAGGCACGCTGTCCGACTTATTTGCGCCGCCCTCGCAGCCTGACAATCCACCATCCACGCGCGTCAGTTTCTCGCGGCTGGTCTTGCTCTTGCCGTCGGCGTTTCTCCTGCTCCTTTCCTTCTTGAACCTCGCTCTGCCGTTCCTTACGGCAGAACATCCTAGTCTGTTTCTGCTGTCGTCCGCCTTGCTTGGTCTCGGGTATGGTGCCTCGTTTTCCTTGGTTCCGATCATCATATCTGTCGTCTGGGGAGCGGAAAACTTCGCTACCAATTGGGGCGTCGTGGCTATGATGCCGGCCGGTGGCGCTGCTGTGTGGAGTATCGTGTACTCAGCGGCGTACTCGCGCGCGAGTCATGGTGGCGACGGCGACGGCGACGGAGGCATCGGCGAAGGCGAGTGCATTGGATACACGTGCTTCGGCGCATGGGCTTGGGGATGTGCCGCCAGTGTTGCGGTAGCCATCGTTCTATGGTCTTTTGCATGGAGATTGTGGAAGAAGAGACGTGTTGTCGTTTAGAAGTTGACTACTGCCACTACCACGACTGCTCCCGCTTCAGGTCTGACTTCAGTCTCGTCTCCTGAGTCGGACGGTGGGTCTTTGCCGCTGCTCCGAGTCAGGGTTATAGTCACATTTCCCGGACACGCATGATGCTTGCTACTACGGCAGTTTGGCTCACGGTTCTTCTTGCGGATGCCCCAATATCTACGATCAACGGTGCGGCCAAAGAACTAGAATTCCCGAGGTAAAAGGTATTTTGGGTCACGGCATCCATTGAATGCAAGCAGCAAGGGTATGTCGCGGCGTACAATATCAATATCATATGAGTTGTCGGCGTCAGCATCGGCATCAACATCAACATCACAATCAGCATATCTCGCAAGTCATGGCCATGGCGTTTCGGGACCAGGTCGGGCTGGTTTTTCTTTTCGTGCCGATCTTATATATATCTCTGTTTTTGGACGTTTATATAAGGTTTATAGGGTTTATCAATATCTAACGACCGATTCATGGCCATGGGCCGGGCAAGGACAGATGGTATCTACAGTAGGACTACTTATATACAGTCACAATTCACCGGAAGGACCGAGCAATGCAAATGAGACCTAGACTTCGATTTCTTGGTGATCTGAATTGTTGTTTCTTTGTCTCTTTCTCGCTGCGGTACATGACTTGTGGTATGCGCGGCGGTGCAAATGGTCTCGTTCCAGAGCATCATCTATCTAAAGTAGGGTAGGTAGGGTATCTATCGTATCCGTCTCCGTATCGGTCTTCATTAATCATTATTACTGTACGTCCATCAATCCAGCAAAGCGTTGGTTCATCCGTCGTCAGAATGGTCTTGTTTCGTTTCTTTCGTTGTTCGTGTCCCAGTTCCAGTTCCAGTTCCATTTCCAGTTCCAGTTCCAGCCACGTACATTGTGACGTTCTCATTTCTGTTTTCATTCCCGATTCCCTCTTCAAACCAAATTCCACGCCGCAACGCCGACAAATCCCATGCCTACTCGCCCTTTTCCGTCGCGGAACTCCCGCACAGTCAAGCCCCTGGCGTCCTGTCTATCGCCGAAGCTAGTGATGGCGAAAAGCGTGAGTGTCTGTCCTGGTGCGCCGAGTTCGCGGGCGGGAATATCGACGATCCACGTATCGCCTCCTTGACCTGCACTACCAGGGTAATACTCCATAGGGATATGGTCCTTATTGCGGCCATCCAGGCCGTTGACGGAGACGATGAAGACCGGCGGGGCCCCTTTGCGCGTATGCCTCTCCAGTGTCCAGTGCGGACAGAGCAGACTGAACTGGAACCGTACCGAGCCTGGTTGGCGGACATTGAGTGTCCTGGTTCGAGGATGGATCGTCTTTTCGCCGATCGAGTAGTCTTCTTTAGCGTTGGTGAAGACGGTCGGGCCTTCAACACCGTCAGGCCAACAGGCCGGATCGATAACAATGTATTCTTCCCAGCTCATCTGGCGGCCACCTGGAAGGAAAAAGTGGCTTTTGTTGCCAGGGAAATGCTTGATAGCGAATTCTTCGTTGGACATGGTGAAATATTCCGGGGTGAGTTTCTTGACGTAAGGACGCCCTGCCCCTTGGACGTAGCCGGCGCCCCAGCAGGCATCGATGAGCTTCCATTCTCCGTGGTCTATCTTCACTGCGTTCCAGGCATGACCTGCGTTGTACGGAGGTAGTGGTGAGCCTGGTGCAAGTGGAGTGAAGCCATATCCTTTGCCGTGGCCAGAAATCACCACAGACTCGAGGCCCGCGTAAGTGGCCAGGTTGGCGAAAAGAGCCGCGTAACCTTCACATACTGCTAGACCACTCTGCAGAGTTGACTGGGGTGTAGAACCTTTGACGTTGTTGCCGAAAAAGCTTACCACATCATATGCAATGTTGTGGTGCAGCCAGATGAAGATAGCCCGTGCTTTGTCCGTGGGTGACGGAAACGGGGAGGTCAACTGAAGTGCAAGAGTCTGTAACGAGGTAACCTGAACCCTGGGAAAAAGGGTTGCTTGGTGGTCAGGTCTAGAAAAGTCACGACATATCAGGCACTCTGCTGATCGCCGCGGTGTATTTGTGTCCAATATAGACGCCCCGGCAGCTAATTTTGGTTTGGTCGCCTGTATGGCTGACAGATCCGGCCGGGACGAGAGCGGCACCGGAGGAGGGACTGGCTGATCTTGGATGCTATGATGGTGTGAGTTCTCTGCTGGATATGGGACGTCCTCTCTGGATGACAGAGGGACAGACTCTTCGGCTGTGTGAATCTTGTGTCCTGTGACAGGTAGTTGTGGGTGTGCTTTCATAGGTTTGGGTATGGTATCCGGGACCTCAACTGGGACAGTGTCTGAATGTACGTGTTCCTTGATCGGAGTGTGCGAGAATGCGGCTTTCTTTGCCTGCTCAATAAGTTCGCTGGTTGGCACAGGTGGAATATGTCGAGGATGGACATTCTCAACATGTTCATGGGTCTCCAGCTCAACCTTTCGCGATGGCAGCCGAGGTGGAAGGGAAGGTCTCTGTGGAGGAGGTTTGACATTTGTTATCTTGCCGGATGTAGTAACACCATTGGTGGTAGGAACGTGATTGGCTGTTCTGGGTTTATCATCGGAGAGCTTTCTGGCGTTCGTGGTCTGGCTGTTGGTGCTCCTGGGAGGCAAAGCCGGGAGTTCACACTCTCCCCACGCCGGGGCTTTTACTCGACTCGCAGAGTCAGTCGACTTCGTTCTTGTGGCCAAGACTTTAGAACTGGACGCATGACTGGTCACGACAGACGTGATCGGAACCACCGAGCCCCTCCTCTGTTGGTCAAGGGAGTTGTTCCTGTTGGGTAGCGGAGGAGGTTGTTTTCTTGCCAGCGATGGAGGAGGAGGTGCAGGCTGGTTACCCCTGGTATAGTCTGCGACCGATCCATTGACATATTCAGGTGGGTTGTTAACAGTAAGTTGCTTGTTGATCACAGGTCGTCTCGTCGGAAGAGGAGGAGTTGGCTGCGACACGGGTGGAGGAGGATCACCAGGGATGCGGCCGATGTGAGCAGCGTTCAAGGCTGCTATACGCTGCTGGAGGGTTAAGGGCTGTGGATTGTCGGCCATGGGCGACGACCTTGCAGCCAGAAATCAAAGTCACTGACAATACAAGGGCATCGATAGTGGTGATCATGCCTGTGCAGACTGAATGTACAACTATTTACGCGAGCATAATGCCTGCGCTGCGCCGGCATTGAAACAGCAGGAGAATCACGTGTATGAAGTCTTGCGGGGAATCTTCAGCCTTGTGCTACACAGGGCACCGTGCGTTGTCTCAGCCTCGCACCATGACAAGGCTAGTAGCCACTGGGATGAATTGACTCCTTGCACAGACTTCTTGTCACCTCACGTTCAATCTGGACGGGTCTTCGTTTCAATTCTTATGATGATTTTGCTAAACTAGATATGCTAGCTCAGAAAGCAGGCCACTAGGGGAACTCACTCGCATGGCAACGGCTATGCAAGACTCATGGAATGGACAATCATAACTGTATCTACCCCAAGTCGTATGCTGAAGCAGCCCAGGAAACCAATGAACTCATTCAAGCGAGATTTCCACTCTCGCAGTCCATCATTCAGTGTCATGGTATGAACTGAAATTTCGTCGTCATTGTGCTGGTTGTCATCTACCACCGGTTACCACCCCAGCTGCTGTTGGTGCTGCTATGATGCTTCTTCTTATCCTTAAGAAAATCTTCGGTGATGCTGCCCAAAATGGCACCTCCTACTGTACCAAGGAAGCCATGATTTGCCTTCTTGCCCAGCATATGGCCACCAAAGCCGCCACCAATGGCACCCAATAAGCCTCGATCGGTCTCGTTCATAGGAGGAGCATTGGCATCGTAGTTGGGGGCATTCGGATCGCTCGACTGTGGTTGAAATTGGTGTTGGCTTGCATCAGGATACTGGCCTGGGGCGCCTTGCTGAGCACCACCGCCTTGGGCCAGTTGTGCCTGGTAAGCCTGATTTTGCGCATAAGCGTCATTACCACCGCCGATATTCTGTTGATGAGGTTGGGGTTGTCCGTAGTAGCCGGGGTGGCCTTGTGGATTGCTGGCATCATATGCGCCAAACTGTCCACCTGCTTGTCCGTGTTGGAAGCCGCCATGCTGAGGAGGCCCAAAGGAGTCCTGACGATGAGGTGGGCCGAAGCCCTGATCTTGAGGAGGATATTGCGAGTAGCCTTGTGGAGGGTACTGGGGTTGTTGCTGGTACCCTTGATCGTAGCCTTGCTGAGGAGGATAGCCGCCGCCGTAACCTTGTTGAGGGTACTGTGGTTGTTGGCCGTAGCCGGAGTAGGAGTCGTAGGGGCCAGACATGATCAGAGGGAATGAGAGCGGCTTGATGAGGAACTCAAGAGATAGTGTGTGATGCTAGAGGTAACTTGAATAGGTTCTTGCGATGAAATGGAGGAAGAGCTGCGGAAAGAGAGGATTATAAGGAGATGGAGCAGCTTTGGTACTGGAGCGCAACTCTCTTCTCACCTCAGTCAGCAGTTCGTGGTTGAGTCGTCAGCTCAGCCCCGCGGCGAAGGCGACAGGAGGCTGGATACAGGCTGCCAGTGAGGGGTCACGCTGGACCCTGCAAATCCGTCACCTACACCAATCATCTGGTCACTCGAAGGACGGATTTGGGTGTAAGGGACCGTATGTTACCGTCATGCGCATCCACTCTCGGATCTTCCACCCAATTCACTGCCACGGACACGAGCCTCAAGTTCTTCCGTTCCGGCTTCGCCAAACGATCCGGACACCGGGTGGAGGCGTCAATCACGTGATATAGTCTTGAGGCGCAGCTCACCCCATAACAGCATCAGCCACAGTTTTGATAGCGAGTTCGGTATCTGCCCCTCCACTGCGCTGCGCTGCGCTCTCCTCTCTGTGCTCCGTGCAAAGCACCAAACCACTCACTCCTCCTTGCTACCTATTACCTATCTTCTGCCTATTACTAGCGACTCGTCTTACCAGTCGGTTGTCGGACTTGAACGGCTGCCATGCTCGGCTTGCTGCGTATGCTATCATTCTCCCTCCTCGTCAAATCATTTTCGTTTCCGCAGGTATAGGGCCCGGACGGATTCCTTTCACAGACGATGGTGCTCCGCAATAACAACGAAGCCAGGTAAACAGCACGACTATATCTGTGGACCTCTGCCTCTCGAAATGCTTCTGTAAAGACATTCTGCCAACTGCTTCTCACCCCTGACATCTTGCCATTCTGTCCTGCTGATCCATCATCATGGCGACGCATGACTACAAGGAAGCCTCGGCAATCGCCCGTAAAAGGAGGACTGCCAATATTGCCGCCTTCTACAAGGTTCCCACCTGGAAGGAAGAAGACCTTCCCAAAAATCTAACCGAATTTGCTCTCAGCTCAGGCTTTTACACAGACGGCGAACTTGCCATCATTCAATCCGAGGCCGATGCCATCCTTGAGAACATCAAGACCAGAAGATGGACTTCTCTAGAGGTTGCAAAAGCATTCTGCAAGGCATCGGCCCTGGCCCAGGAACTGGTATGGCAATTTATTACTACCTGCTACCAGGAACAAGCTGCTCATCCCCTCTAGACCAACTGTGTGACTGAAGTCCTCTATCCCGAAGCAATGGAAAGAGCAAAGTATCTTGATGACTACCTTGAGCGAACAGGCAAGACCATCGGTCCTCTCCATGGCCTGCCCATCTCTCTGAAAGACTGTTTCGTTACCGCCCCGCACCCGAGCAGTAACGGGATGGCCTGTTTCGCGAATGAGCCGACACAGAAGGACTCGTTGTTAGTAACGATTCTGCGAGATCTTGGGGCAGTTTTCTACGTCAAGTCGAACGTCCCAGTGGCTATGATGATGGCGGAAACCAACAACAATGTCTGGGGAGAGACTCGGAATCCCCTCCACAAGTATCTAAGTCCCGGCGGTTCGAGTGGTGGAGAAGGTGCTCTAATAGCCTTCAAAGCATCTCCCCTGGGACTCGGGACAGACATTGGCGGCAGTATTCGCATTCCAGCTGCTTGGTGCTACCTGTACGGGCTTAAGCCCAGCTTCGGTCGATACCCGACCTATGGCGGTAAACCTGGAATAGCAGGGCAGGAATACATTCTTGCCACTAATGGACCGATGGCGCGGAGTTTGAAAACCCTCCAACTATACTCGGAAGTGGTATTATCAGAGCAAGTCAGCCCCTGGGAGCGCGACCATAAATGTGTTCCCATTCCGTGGAGAAAGAATGTCATCCAACCGCCCGGGCGCAAACTCAGGTTCGGAATCATCGGTATTGACGATGGCCTTGTGACGTGCCACCCACCAGTGGAACGAGCACTGAATATCACCAAGACAGCGCTGGAGCGTGCCGGCCATGAAGTGGTTCCATGGTCGACCGAAGACCACGAAGCGATTGTGAAGGTACTGACTAGTCCTACTCACTATGGCGTCTGAACCACTCTCCAGCATGTACTGACACTGGCTGTAGAATCTACAAGCCGCATTCTTCGACCTAGGCGGTGCGGCCATCATGGATCTGATCAAACCGTACAACGAGCCCGTCTTTGCGTCCATGGAAGGCTACGCTATCGCAGCCCAGGCGGGTGAAGGTGAACTCGGCCCCACGAAGATGCGCATGATGAACATGCGCCGTAACGAACTACAAAAGGCCTACCTCGACCGCTGGAACGCGTCTGCAACAGATGGAAAAGAACGTCTCGACGGTATCATCCAGGCAGTGTCGCCTTGGGCAGCCTGTAGACTTGGAGAAACCCAGCGGACGAAGTTATATGTCGGGTAAGTGGTTGCTCTGCGCCCTATGCCGCCTGCCCTGCTTCACATGAATGGACACAACACTGCGAAAACAGTACCTTTCTCTGTACCCTTTTCCCGACCGAACGACTAACCTCCACAAACACAGCTACACCGGGGTCTGGAACTTCCTCGATTTCGGAGCCTGCACATTCCCCGTAACATTCGCCGACAAGAGCCTTGACAAAGCCCGTGACATGTCGACCTTCAAGCCTCTCAGCGACATTGACGCCCGGATCCAGAAAGATTACGACGCCGAGTTCTACGACGGCGCACCAGTCGCGCTGCAGATCGTCGGCAGGAGGTTAGAGGAAGAGAAGGTCTTGGAGATGTGTGAGGCCATTGATGAGGCTTTGAAGAAAAAGTGATGCCAGTATAGGTGACATTTCGGATAGGGTTGTTTAGAGAAGTTTCAACGACACCTGTCCGCCGGTCTTTGGATAATGAATACCATCATTGCATTTGTTCTATCGTACCAGCAGGGAGGGACGTCCATCCATTCCCCGGATTGGCAGCCCTGTCACGTTTGGACCCTGTCAACAATCCCTTTCCCCTGAGCGAAACGAGCCTCGTGGTGCGAAATTTCATAAGGTAAGGATACCCAGCACCATTCCAGTTCCTTGGTGAATCTCAACTTGCTACTATGAAGGACCGTGACACTGGGCGCTACCAACAAGGACAGCCCTTTACCGATGCTTGGTGAGCCATAGGTGATCACATCGTCTTCGAGCGCCACACAACGCCGAGATTATTTTGAATGCCGTCCATGACTCCCCCGTTGCAGGCAGTACTACTAGCTGCCTACTCGACCTCGTGCCACTCCATTTACATAGAAACTTCCACTCGTCCCTCAGTGCCAGAGCCCTTGGCAAGGGTTGGCAGGAGGTATGTGATGTCGTCCCAAGGATGTCTAGCGAGAAAGAGTCAGTTTCACTTTGTTGTTATGTTCGACAGGGAGGAGTGGACGAACCTGTAGAGACCAGTACGGAGACGCTTCTGATCCAGGTAATGAGCGATCAGACCGATCGAACGGCCGAGCACGAAAAGACCGTTGAGAACACCCATCTTCATGTAGTCCTCGGCTTCCTCGGAAGAGAACACTCCGGATCCTCTCATCAGATCAACGAAACTGACGGCCACGGCTCTGTAACACGCAATTGGTCAGTACCGATCATATATGGCATTATAATCTCGCGCAGGAGAGAAGGGGATCTTACCCGTCAACGTTCAGGATGAGGTTGTCCTTCTTGGAGGTGGTGACGGTCTCGACCGCGATGGCATAGTCGAGCAATTTGTGGGAAGGGAAGTTCTTGGTGACATATTCTTTAACGAGCTCGACACGAAGATCGGGGTTGTTTCGAGACTTGATTCGGTGACCAATACCTGGGACTGTGAAGCTGTCAGCGAAATCCATCTAGTACATGCGACGCCACTTACTCAGTTTGTTCTCCTTCCTCATGTTGTCGACAAACTCTCGCGGCGACCAGCCCTTGTCGAAAGCCTTTCCGAACTCTTCAGCAGCCCCGTCAAGGGCACCACCAAATCGGGAACCGATGGTCAACAGACCTGCAACAAGCGACGAGATCAAATCCTTGCCAGCACGAGTGGTAATGATAGTGTTCATGGCACCAGACACAGCTGGACCGTGATCGGCGGTCAACATGAGGACCATCTCCAGGAATTTGCTGGCATAGGGTGGTAGCCGGCGACGGAACCACAACAAAGACATGACACCGCCAATACCAATATCCTCCTTGAAGACATCTGAGATGGGCATACCGGCATAGAGCAACTCCTGGCCTCTGTCATCGGAAATTGTAGAGATAAACGCAGCGGGCTTTCTGATCAGACCAAGCTCCTGGGCCCAAGCATAATCCATGGGAATTTTGGGTGGAGATGGCTCAGGAGCCGGCTTGATGGTTCCCTGCTTAACAAGCTTCTGGTAGACCTCGGCCAACAACTGTGGCATTTCCTCAAAGGTGTCGGGGACAAAGAAGCCTGCTTCTCTCATCGACTGGTTCTTGACGACGGCTGTCTCCAGCTGGGAATTGGCCGAGGCGCCGGCGTGACCAAATTGGACTTCAGTCTTGAACAAGCTGGCGCAGGTACCGATGGCCCATGCGACGATGGGCTTGGTGATAACGCCCTTCTTCACGGCCTCAATGACTCGGTATTCCTCGACACCACCGACCTCTCCAAGAAGCAACAGGATCTTGCATCCAGGCTCATTCTGGTATCGGAGCAGGTGGTCGATGAAAGATGTTCCAGGATATCTGTCACCACCAATGGCAATGCCTTCATAGACGCCGTCTGTGTTTTGAGAGATAATGTTGTTGAGCTCGTTGGACATGCCACCTGATTTCGAGACGTAGCCAACCGAACCTGGACGGTACAGTTTCGAAGCGACAATGTTGTCCATCATTCCACCAGTGTTTCCGATCTTGAAGGCACCGGGTTTGATACCACCAACCGTGGCCGGGCCGATAATTGTGATTCCCTTCTCTTTTGACTTCACCATGATCTCTCGGGCGCGTCGTTCGGGCACACCTTCAGCAATGATGGCAATTGAGCGAACCTGGGGGTAGTTCATCAACTCCATGGTTGAGCTGTAGACTGAACGGGAAGAAGCGAAATTTACGACGGTGTCAACATCGGGGTGCTTCTCAAATGCCTTCTCAACGGATTGGTAGACTGGCAAGAGGGTCTCGCTGGTACCCCAGTACATCTTGCTGACGAATTGACCGCCAAATGTATAGATGATGCCGGCCACGGACGGCGTTGTTCGCTTGCAGATGAAGTCAAAGTCCAGCATGCCCTGGACAGCCTTTGGCTGCATGCCACTGTACAGTATGTCAGTTACCATCGTCTTTATCGCTTCTCCCACAAAAACTCACTAGACAAAACATCTTGTCTTGTTATGAAACAGAGCATGTTGTGCAGGGCTCAGCACCCTCGAGGGAGGATCGAAACGACGGATGTTGTCGTTGGCAGAAATCAGGTTGTCTGTTTCAGGAGTGGACGTGCCATCTTGGACGTCGATTTTGGGCACTCCATTGGAAAGGGGCGCAGGCGCCTCCATCGCAGAAGGCATAGCAGGTGAACTTTGACGGTCTGGAAAACCCATAGTGTTAGTTGGAGGCAGAAAAAGAGATACCCGAGTTAATAATGTGAACGAGACTCTGCTCGTGTATAACAGAAATGCAGACTCAACGGATTAGGGCTGAGAGGGGTCCTGTGAACGGGACTTACATGGGACAGTGTAGTGTTGAGCGACGTGTAGGAGATGAAAGGAGTCGTCGCAAAGGTCAATTGAGGTTCAGCTAAGAAAGATGACAATGAGGGAACAGCGAAAGATTCGTGTTGGGTAGTGTCCAGCGCGGAGTTGATGTGTGTACTCGATCGTAAATGATGCTGAGGGTAGGGATCCAAAAAAATGCCAGATTGTGTTTCGCGCAGCTTCAATGGGGGATGGAGCGTTGAGACTCAACTCCGGCTACTAAACAGCTACACTACAGGTGCTAGCAGCAGGACCCGCGCCGAAAATAGGAATGGCGGCCCCCAATGTCTTTAGGCCCTGTAGATAACCCGAGTAATCAGAGCCTAAGGACTAGTCCAGCGCCCTGCCATGCGGGCGGTGAGATTCCCACTGGAGTTCCAGCCGTCCAACAGCCGGGTACCAATGTACCGTATAAGGCCACACCAACCACACCAACGAGCAATGCCCCCTTTTCCGCCTTCCACGCCTCTGCCGGCCCGCCTCCGGGAAAGGGCTGAATGACTCTGCCACTGGCTGCAGTAGTGCTGAGTGTGCTGAATGCACACATCTGGGCCTTTTGGCGGGCCTTGTTCTCGTCCAGGGCCCCGACTGGAGCCTCCCAAGGTACTGAGTGGCCCGGAGAGCAAGCCTGTGTCTAAAATATGTTATAGCAAAAGCCTCCTCGCGTGCCCCTCGATTTCGGAGTCCGGTCTCCTAGTCCTATACGTCGTATCTCGTAACGCCCTGGTGGAACGTTGGGTCTCGCCAGAGCAACAATCATTGAATATTGTAACGCGGGTTACGGGTATACAAAACGGAGTCGCGAAGAAGAATCCATCCAGTCCAACGGAAAATGCGGCAGTCTCGGTCGGTTTGAAATGCTCAAAGGACAATTCCTTGCAGTATCTCGTCACACAAGCGATGCTGTTCTTTTCCCATCCAACAAACTGCATATAGAGTAGTAGCGGCAACCTCACACCAACAGTATCAGCGGCGGCCTCGGTCGAATAATAGCGACTAGCATTCGGAGAGGCAGTTCCTGGCGTTGGGTGGCCCCCTGCAGTTCCAGTTAAGCAGTCTGCTGAAGTCTTACCCCGATCCACCCGTCGATTTGGTGGCTTTGCGCCCCCATCGATAAGTTTAGCAGCCTAAGAGGAGACCCTAAGTGCCTGGTGGTGTCTGACCCCTGCTCCCAACAACAGCTCTCCAGTCTCCACCCAAAAATGTTAGGGAACTGCGACTCTCCCGAACGCCAACATTATTGATTGACATTATTGCCAGCAATAATTCTGGCCCCAGCAGTTGCGCGAGTCTCCTTACTCTATACCACGCTCATCCTCTCTATCACTCTTCTGTATTCTAACAGCCGGCCATTGTCAGGTTGTCCATTGTTCACCCCCTACCAGATAATTATTTCACCCATCCGAGTCCTCAATTCATAAGGAATCACGACAACAGCACGTCCCCTAAGCAGTTCTCTCTTTACCCCACAAGGCCGCGACAATGTCTGCAAAGTCCATTCTTGAGGCCGATGGCAAGGCCATCCTCAACTATCACTTGACTCGCGCTCCCGTTGTGAAGCCTACACCTCTGAAGCCTGCCGGCGTGCACAACCCTCCGCCCAAACTCGCCTCTCTGCACTTCCCTGAAGATGAGTCTGTCAAGACCGTTTTGGACCAAGCTGAGGCCACCTATCCTTGGCTCCTCACCCCCGGCGCCAAATTCGTCGCGAAACCAGATCAATTGATCAAGAGAAGAGGAAAGAGCGGTCTCTTGGCCTTGAACAAGACTTGGCCAGAAGCTCGAGCCTGGATTGAAGCAAGAGCCGGAAAGGAACAAAAAGTTGAGACCGTCACTGGCATCCTCAGACAATTCCTGGTTGAGCCTTTTGTGCCTCATCCTCAAGACACTGAATACTACATCAACATCAACTCTGTCCGAGACGTAAGTTGTGTGCCTCTTGGTGGGCGGGATCCGAACTAACTGGCTGCAAGGGCGATTGGATTCTCTTTACGCACGAAGGTGGTGTCGACGTGGGCGATGTCGATGCCAAAGCCGAAAAGATTCTCATTCCGGTCGATCTGAAAGACTTCCCGTCGAATCAAGAACTAGCAGCTGTTCTCCTCAAGAAAGTCCCCACGGGCGTTCACAACGTATTGCTCGACTTCATCATTCGCCTCTACTCCGTCTACGTTGATTGCCAATTCACTTACCTGGAGATCAACCCGCTGGTCGTGGTTCCCAATGCCGCCGGCACCTCGGCTGAAGTCCACTTCCTTGATCTTGCGGCGAAGCTCGATCAAACAGCAGACTTTGAATGCGGCACAAAATGGGCCATTGCAAGAAGTCCTGCCGCTCTTGGTCTCCCGGGCGTCAAGAATGACGGAAAGGTTACCATCGACGTAGGCCCGCCTATGGAGTTCCCTGCACCGTTTGGTCGTGAACTCAGCAAGGAAGAGAAGTACATTGCGGACATGGATGCGAAGACGGGTGCTTCTCTCAAGCTGACCATCCTGAATGCACAAGGTCGCATCTGGACCCTTGTCGCTGGTGGTGGTGCGTCAGTCGTCTATGCCGACGCCATTGCTTCCGCCGGCTTTGTGAGCGAATTGGCAAACTACGGTGAATACTCGGGAGCCCCAACAGAAACCCAGACATACAACTACGCTCGCACGGTTCTGGATCTTTTGCTCCGAGCGCCTAAGCGCGATGAGGGTAAGGTGCTTTTCATCGGTGGAGGTATTGCCAACTTCACCAATGTGGCGTCGACTTTCAAGGGTGTAATTCGCGCCCTGAGAGGAGTCGCTCCCGGGCTCATCGAGCACAAGGTCCAGATCTGGGTTCGTCGTGCAGGCCCTAACTACCAAGAAGGTCTCAAGAACATCAAGGCGGTGGGTGAAGAGCTACACCTGGACATGCATGTGTACGGACCCGAGATGCACGTCAGCGGTATTGTGCCGTTGGCTCTTCTAGGAAAGAAGTCCACCGTGCCCGAGTTTGGGGGTTGAAGCGAAGCGATTCTTGTTGTTGGTTTGATCTAGAGTACATCCATTATCAAGTCGAGTTTGAAGGGTCGGCATGAGCCTGGGCGATCGGAAAAGGGGCTTTGGGGGTGGTTCTTCCGGAGTTCAATTCCTCATTGAATGTCGCCAAACAGGGCTTCGTTGTGCACACGAGGTTATGACAGTGGCTGGTCTCATCCACGGAGATCAAACTTGACACGATGCAGTACTGCTTGCAGAACATAGTTACACCCGGCACAGTAATGACACCTGTTTATGGAACCAGTCTGGGAGCCTCTTTAGCATTTTATTTTGCGTATCGTCTGGCGCCGGCACATTTGGGAGACAAGTGATACCACGGCATTCTCACCCTTGAGTGTCCTTGTTTCTGCTGGCAGCCCTTGCTAGCGGTACACGACTATGTCGCTACCCCTTGTAGTGTGTTCGCCAGTAAACCCCGTAAATCAAGCTCATGCTGCATATTAGACATAACTTTTCCATCACAGCAAAACCGCCCCAGCCCAGACTCCTCACACCATTTGGTACCGCCCCAAGCAAAAAGTATTTACTCGCATCTCATCACTGACATCCGCGCCGTAGTGTCGATGAAAATGCCGCCTTTACCGATCAACTCCGACCCTGACTCCTACCCGTGCCCCCTCCGCTCTGCTCCGTCCTCTCAATTGAACTCTCATTCTGCGGTTTACTCGACAAGGACGACACGTCCACCGGCGAGCTCATCGATATACGCCAATTTGCCGCACCCTTGACTTGTCTTCTTGTCCTCCTCGCGCATCAGCACGGCAAGCACTTCGACAGGCGGGGCTAAGCCGAGCATGTTGGCCCGCTTCCATCGTTGAAGTCGTGTGATGCCGATGCACGGACCATATTGGGAGGAGAGGTCGAAATGTCGGAGGATCTTTTCGTGTAGGGAGAGGCTCTCTTGGTGAACTGCAGATGAGACATGCGTTAGTTTCACAAGATCTTGGTGGTAGATCAAATATGATCAAGTATGGCAGAGCACCTGATCCAACCCGGTAAGAAGAGATGATGAAAGGACTGTTTCGAGCCCAAAACAATGCAAGAAACATCAGGGAGTGTGGGAGGAGAAACGGGGCCAACCGGGCGGCGATGGTGGACGACAGCAAAGAGGCATAAAATGTAATGAGACATACCTCTGGGAGCAAGGCGACTATCCTCTTCAGCCTGCCAGTACTTTTTGATCTGTGAATCTGTGACCTTCTCCGCCTCCAGTTCTCGCTCATCTTTCCCAGTCGGTCGTGGCACCCTTCTCGTCTTCGGTTTCGATTTCTGCACTTGGGCTCTTGCTGGGAACTCTCGAGTTGCGACTTCATTCAGCTCCGGCTCGGGCGCCAGCTCCACGTCCACAGGTTGGGCCTCTTCCTGTTCGATTTCTGGAGTATGAATTGTCGTTACTTCATCTTCGATTTGCGCCTGCACAGGGTCTGCGAGTAGTTTTGCCGCTGCTTTCTTTGCTGCTTCATCTTGTTTGGTGCTCGGTTTTGTGACTCGCGCCGATTTACTGTTGAACGAGAGGGTAGATTGGGCATGCGAGGCGGAGGCTCCGCTGCTTGCTTTGGATTTGCGGCCGCGAGGCATGTTTGCTGAAATATTGGTGTTGACTCCAGATATGTTGTTTTCGGAATTTGTAGTAGCTCTTCTATTGCATCAGAAGTTATATAAAGAGTTAGATACTTGGTTTATCGGTGTCTGGTGAGATCGTAATATGAATGGTGGTGTGAAGTCTAGATCGCGCCAAAGGGGCTCGAAGTCACTGCAGTGCATGACGTTCTTATTAATCTCCGCGTCGCTGCCTCAGCAACCGCGCCAAGAATGATGGCCTTGCCACTTTAAGATAATTCTAGCGCCGCTATACACAGTATACTTTTGTTGATAATGACCTGCCATGGCCATGCCTTTGAGACAACACATGTACTGCGTAGGTGTTAACAAGCCTGACTTTACGCTTGACAAACATCATCCCATAGGCTATCCAGCTACTGACAGGTGCACTGCTGTGCAATATTGCCATCCAAGCCTACGCTCTCTGCGACCTTTCGACACTGATGAACAAAGTTGAATCTGCCGGGCTGACATAACAGATAAGGTAGATCAAGTAGGTCTATTGATCAATACAGATTCGCCTAATTAGGTGGTAGAGAGTCGCGAAGGATGTACTGTATCTCTCAGCCTGGGTGAAGGACAATGTTGGAACCTGGAAAAGAAAGTCCTATACCTAAATTGCCCCAAGCCTTGCCGCGAAAAGTCGGGATCCGATAACGATAAGAGCTCGGCAAAGTTGCTCCTTAAACGCAGCTCTCAGGGCCCCTCTGAGCCGTCATTGGCAGCCCCGCGAACAACAGAACCATGCAGAAGTGTTACCGTTGAAGTATTGATCCTTTCTTCCTCTCTGTCTCTCCATTACTCCATATTTGTTGTGCTGCCTCCGACAAGAGCTAGCTATCATTCTTTGGATTGCCTGTGAGCTCACAGTATCTATCTTTCCCAGCAAAACCCCTCTGAAACCGCAAAAATGGGCCGCCAATTCTTCGTTGGAGGAAACTTCAAAATGTATGCTTTCCCAATTGGCAGACACCTCTATTGTTGGAAGACTACAGTTTCTTACACAACATGCTTTGTAGGAACGGGACGATCAAAACCATCACGGAAATCGCCCACAACCTGTCCTCGGCCAAGCTCGGTACGTCCTGCTGCCCTCTATGCTCTTCCGGTTGCTTTTCGTGTCCTTCGGCCTCTCCGCCGAGCGCCCGCAGACTGGCCTGCACGAGGGGATGTGGTCATCAGGCATGGACGGAACTATAGAAAAACATAACTAACGCGATCATCGCTGGTTCAGACCCCAACACCGAAGTAGTCATCGCACCCCCCGAGCTTGTATCTGCTCCTTGCCCGAGAACATCTTTCTCCCAACATTGAGGTCGCCGCTCAGAACGTGTACGACAAGCCCAGCGGGGCTTTTTACCGGTGAGATCTCCGCGCAACAACTGAAAGACAGCAACATCACTTGGGTTGTTCTCGGCCATTCGGAGCGACGCACCCTCCTTCGCGAGGACGACGACTTCGTGGCTGCCAAGACCAAGGCTGCTATCGATGCCGGCATCAACGTCATCTTATGCTGTGGAGAGTCTCTTGAGGAAAGAGAGAAGGGCGTCACCGTCGACGTGGTCACCAGACAGTTGGAGGCAGTGAACAAAGCCATTGGCAAGGACGGCTGGAAGAATGTGGTGATTGCATATGAACCGATCTGGGCCATTGGAACAGGCAAGGTCGCTACAAAGGGTACGTGAACTCAACATTTTGGTTCTGAGGGAAGCAAAACTAACAGGACATTTAATCATACAGAACAAGCACAAGAAGTCCACGCAGCTATCAGAAAGTGGCTTGCTGACTCGGTTTCATCCGAGGTCGCGGAGAGCACCAGAATCATTTACGGCGGAAGTGTGACTGAAAAGAACTGCAAAGAGTTGGCCAAAGAACCTGATGTCGACGGTTTCTTGGTTGGAGGAGCCAGTCTCAAGCCAGCATGTGAGTACAACCACTCCGTTGATGGAGCACGTCTGAAGAAGCTAATAAAACGTCCCACAGTTGTCGACATTATCAACAGCAACCTGGAGGCTTAAAGCCTGATTGGCAAAAGAAGCGCGTGGATATCACTAGGGGTATGAGGTACAGTGCTTGTGCTAGTACCAGTCACAATAGATCACCCGGCTTGAAACAAGGATGACCCTATGGATTCCTGATGAAAGATAGATGGTGTGAGAGGGTGCGTTATTGCCAGCTCTACTCCAGCCAGCCCATCTGCGTGAGCTGCTTTATTAAGACGGTGTTGAGGCGACACATACCCGTCTCGATCAATGGACACGATACCCAGTGCAACCCTGCAGCCCCCATTGAAAACATTGTTTTCCTTGAGCGTTCTTCGGCACATGTCCTGCTCCCTCTTTGCAGGCCTACTAGACGAAAAGACTGGCATACCCATACAATCATGGCTTCATCATCTTCATTATCATTACACAATCCAGTGATAGTAGTCCAGATTGACGCCACCATAGGTACACACACGTCTCATCTGAGCACGTCCTTGACCATGAACGCCCACACGATTCCGCCCGCATCCATCAAACGCCTGCATACCTCTTATTGGACATTCGGTTGCTGTAGTTTCACTCAGTCTGGAGTCTGGATCTTATGGTCACCCTTCACCACTTCTGAATAACTTGGAGGCGCACCAGCCTCGTGACCCCCTGCACCTACACTCGGTCCTTCAGCGTGACTTTGGGGCGGCGGCACCGGTCGACTGCTATTCCCATCAGCCGAACCAGTATTGCCACTTTGCTGTGATGGATGACTCTGCTTCTGCTTCTGATTCTGATTCTGCGGTTTCGGCGGCGGCGGCGGCGGCGGTCCATGTTGGCCTTGAGCTTGTATGCTGCCATACGTGACATTCGGCCGCGGCGCGGGCGCAGTGTGGATGTAATAGTACGTGACGCGCTGGGACTCGGCATCCGGGATGGCCTCGTAGTCCAAGTTGTGTTCAGGATGAATGGCGATGATATACCATGCATGCAGAAGGCCGGGGAGATATCCAAGCATGCAGAGGAGGATGTTGATCAGGGAGTCGCAGGAGCAGATGCCTGATTTGATCCAGACTGGGACAAAACATTAGTCACATATGGCGCGGCATGGTAGATGGGAGCGAAACATACCTGCGATAGGAGGGAACAGGATGGCGATAAGCCCGAGAAAGATGTCGCCGCACGACATGGCGAGGATAATGTGTCGTTCTTCGATGGTAGTAGCCGTGGCGGCGAATATTGCTAGACGACAAAACGATGACTAGGAGTGAGCGAGCCTTTATCGGTGAAAGTAATGGAAATGTTTGCACCGTGCAGGAGTGCGGTGTGCGATATATAGTCCTGAGGAGTATGGACAAAGAAAAATTATGATGCCTAGGTAGTTACCTTAATAGAGAAGTGTAGTTGGAGGAGGAGTGATAGAGGGACGCGGCGCAGGTTAGATGCTTGGAGGCCGGCGAGGCTGAGCGAGCGATTTACATGACGTTGCGGTGCTCGCCGGGTGCCTGTTGTACTGTGTGCATGTACGACAGTGAGCGGGTGCAGTCGTACAATTCTAGTCTGCATCTGTTTAATGTGGGATTGACCGTATGGCATGTACGGGGTCTCTACGGCAGCACACGGCTACGTCGAAATGTAGTGTTCTTCCTTGGTTTCAATGCCTCGGCTATACGGCTTGCGCCCGTCAGCCGAGATCAACTCTCCGCAGTCTGCTCGCTGCCCGTTTCCTGTTCACGACCATTGCTGTGATATTGTTGTCGAGTAAGGTTGGACAGTAATCAGAGCTCGCCAGCAGACGACAAGCACGCCTTCTTTTCTGCACCCCGGTGCTGAACCGAGCGACGGACAACTTATCTCACTCCCTTCCCCACGTTTCTACTTATTTACCCGGACACTCTCCCTTCGCTCGCGTCTATCGTCTAGCCTTCTGATACACCGGACAAGCTCATCATCATGTCGAGCAGCGAAGCCACACACCCTGACCCCGGCGTCGTGCCCCAGGATGCTCCCAAACCCGACACCTTAGCCGGCGGAGTTGAGCCCATCAAACCCGAGGAGACACCAGCGTTGGCTAAATTGCCCAAAGATGTGACGACGGCTCTATCCAAAACCGACGAGATCATTATCCGCATCAGCAAGTATGTATTTCCCAGGATTCCGCCTTATGCTCCCCGAGTGACAAAAGAACCGTGGACATACCAGTACTAACGAATCTCAACCGGATTAGATTGATCAAAACCACTGCCGGCCTAGGCGCAGCTCTCTCAACACTCAACTACTCGATCTATCTTGCGGCATATCTTCACTTGAAAGCACCCACCCGCGCCGCCGTCATCACCTACATCTCGCGCCTGATCGGACGCACACCTTCGAAATTGCCGGCCGGCGCGCTCAGGCCCTCGGCACCCACATCGTTCCTGACTCCCCTAGGCTCCATGATCAGCGACACACGCACGACCCTGCGCCTGACTGGCCTGATCCCACTATATATATGGCTGAAAACCCTTCTTTCCAAGAAATCGGCCACTGAAATGGATCCGGCGCTACGTCGGGTCGCATTAGTCCAGTGTACAGCATACATCGGATTCCAGGCGATTGAGAACATTTACCATCTGGTCGGCAAGGGCGTGTTGCCTGCCGAAATCGTGGCCAAACGCGGCGGTATTAATAAATGGGTTGCGTGGAGTTGCCAGGCGTGGTTGGTAGGTGTGGCGTCTGATTTTGTGCGTCTGTGGCGCGAGGCTCAGCTTGACAAAACCAAGCGTGCTACCAAGACGGCAAGGGAAAAGGAGGAGTTTGATCGGAAGTGGTGGAATGAGTTTATGGTGGCGGCATATTGGATGCCCGTGGCTGTTCACTATAGTTTATACCCGGAAGGTATCAAGGGCATGAATACCGGCCTGGTGGGCTTCTTTGGACTGATGGCTGGTTTGAATAACTTCAGGGCTCAGTGGGCTGCTACCGCTTGAGTTGGTCGGAGTAGTATGATGGAGGCATGGAGGGTGAGGCATGATGCGTTGACTTGTCCAGGCCGATGGATGATTTGAGTTGAGGGTGCGAATGAATTGGAACCAATATATTCATATATTGCCATGACAGTGGGGTATAAGATTATACCCAAGGGACAATGTCAGACTGGCCGTATATAACGCGAGACTCGTCTCACATCCGTGGAAACAGAATATATGTCGTTTGCCGTCGCAAATTGATATCGAACCCGACCGACCTTGAGATGTGTTATGGAATTCAGAAAGTCCAGGCTTCGCTACATGGTCGACATCCTCCCGTTGGTCCACCTCAGGTCACCTCACCCGTAACGTACCCGTACTGGTACTGGCACTGGGACTCGTACTCCTTACGCTGGGACGCACCGCCTCCTGAACGCTCCCCGCCGTGAGTTTCATATCGGGGACCAAAAGGCGGGTTCACGTGTTGATCAGTAAACGGCGGTACATGTCCCTTGAACATCAGGAGCATACAGGGGCAGATTGGACGAAGACATGAATATCGATCCTTATATCTACTTATCGTCTACCTTATCGTCTATCGTCTATCGTCTTATATCATCTATCGTGATGTCTATAGCGCATAATGCAAGCAGACCAAGGCCTTAATTCAGCCTGTTAACCACCTATGATATCCACTTCCAGCCTTCCGTACCAATCATAATGACCAGAACAGACCATAGATCAGCTTCTGGAAGCTTGATACCTCGCCTAGTGCCATGTTAGCGGTTGATTAGACCCAAAGGCAAATCCCAAATTCCACTCCGAGTCCCTCTCTCTCTCACTCCCTGATTCCCTTCCTCCTGCTCATAGCTATCAAGTATGTACTTAAGCTGATTTCTTCCACCATCACTTGGAGTCCCCTTGGTTACTCATCCACGAAAGGCTTTCGCTCTAGTAAGCATTAAGCATTCTACCATCTGCTCCGTGTTGGTGAACCAAGAGCTTGACTGAAGGGGTCTACGGTACTATACATACCTAGGTACCTGACCAATACAATCGTGTTCCTCATCTGCAAGGAAAGGACACAATCCAGAGATCCCCTGACGGTCAATCGTGGCACTTAAGGTACTGTGAGGGTGAGGGTGATGGGTGATAGGTTATGTCTGGCTGTTAAGTCTTTGAGAAAAAAACTGAAAAGAAAGTTATATGTCTGAACCCAGGGAGACAAGGAGATACTACATCAGGCAGGTAAGATATTACTCAATTTGTGTGGGTATGATACCTAGGTAATAGAACACCCTTTGATTCCCGGTTCTACGTCCATCTAAACTATGGAGTTCTCGACGAAGTGGGACAAACTGATGTTATATACATGCTTCTCAAACCCCAAAGTTGATCACTCGAGGCGTGGTAGATTCTGCGCTCCTGGATATCTATATCTATATCCATATCCATATGCTTTTGTCGCGGCGGAGCAACATTGTGCAGTGGGTGTGCTGTATGAGCTCACTCTTGTCATCTTCCGTGCCGTCAATCCAGGACCTCTCATCAATGAGATGACTGACCCGGCAAATCAAAAATCAAATATCAGAAATCAATATCAACACTCAACCAACGACACAACCCTCAACTCGACAGGACTGCACTGTGCAGCCCAGTTCTCCGTATACAAATTATAAAACGCACCGCTCAAACACTGCCAGAACGTGGTGTTGCCTCGCAACGCGAGCGTGGCGGACTGCCCATCCGATCCGGCACAGATACTCCAGCCAGACGTGATCAGTGCGCCGGACTGTGGAGGCCCGTCGAATTGGAACTGGTCGTTCGAAGCGATATAGCCTGTGCGGTTGCGTGCGTCGAGGAGGGTGCCGTTTGTCAGAGAAAGGCGGAGAGTAGAGTTTGTCTGACACGATACGAACGATAGTCGTGTGGTTGGGGGGTCGGGTGTGCTGGTATTTGCAGGGTCGGGTGTCGCTGACGAGACACCTGGAGCTGAGGCTGATGGCGGTGAGATTGAGGTTGAGATTGAGGTTGAGGTTGAGGTTGGTGCCGTTGTTGGCAGTGTCGTACTGATTCGCGTTTCGTAGCCGCATGCCTGCTCGAGCACGGTTGGCGGTTTACTTGGGGCGATTGGTGGTCTTGGGGGGGAAGAAGCAGGTAGGTCTGTGTTGGGTGTGGGAGGTGTGGGCTCTACCTCTACCTGTGTCGCTGGGACTGATGTTGGTGCTGGTGTTGGTGTTGGTGTTGTTGTGCTGACGGGGTTTTGAATCTGTCCGTCTCCAATCTGCGATAGGGGCGTCATGGTCATGGTCATGGTGTGCATTCCGCCTTGGATTTGTCCATCTCCAATTTGCGATATTTCCGCCATGGTGAAGAGTGATGGTGATGGCGATGGTGAAGACGAGAACGTGGGACTAATTTCAACAGTCAGCATCAGCATCAGCATTTGCAATCTCACAATCGTTGACTTGCACGTCTATTGGGGTCGATGTGTCGGCTTACCTTAACGATGATTCTGTGCTATCCTGTCTTCTTTGCATGTTTCTGGACCCAGACACTGAAATTGAAATTGAAGTTGAAGTTGAAGTTGAGGTTGAGGATGGACCTGGAGATGGAGATGAAGATGAAGATGGAGAGGGCAATGAGATATTCATCGCCGCGATACCAAAAAACCCAACATATGTCCCCGTACATCCTGGTCGTGGTGGACTTGATGGTAAAAGAGGCGCTGTGTCTGCCTGAGGCTGAGGCTGAGGTTGAGGCTGGGCCAACGCAATAGCAATAGGAGATGCATAGACGCAGGAGACAAAGATGACGAGCAAAGCGAAGGCGGGATTCATGGTGTCTGGAGAACCGAACCTTTCTGCCACTGTTGAGGTTCTGTTGAGGGGTTTAAGACGAAAGATGTTTTTCCCAAGGCAATGTCTGAAATGAATCAGGAAGAAACACAAGACGCAAGTATCTTGCCTCCTGAGCAGGTTCTTTCGAGAAGGCCAGGAGATGGATCTGATAAGTAGGAGCTGGAGTAGAACAGACCCAGAGGCCGAACAGAGAGAGTGTGGAGTATATGATACGATGAAGTCGTATCACCCGTAGAAGCTCTCACTCTGTGACGGTAGAAGATCTTGGAGACGTAGTGCAATGTAGTGCAATGTAGTGCAATGTAGTGTAGTGTAGTGTAGTATGGCGTAGCGTAACTTGTCGTGGTGTGATCTAATATGATATGACTTGAGTACGATACTCCAGAAACGGAAACAATCAGTCTGTCGTAGAAAAGACACCAAGGAGCCAATCTGTCGTATGCTGGGCTGGGCTTCGTATAGAGAGGGTAGGCTATAATAGTTGCTGGATCGATCGACTTGATGACAAGCTGAATGAAGATACTGTATGGTTGATGTGGTCTGTCCTGTATGGTTGATGTGCTCTGTCCTGGTTCGGTCTGGTCTGGTTTGGCCTGGTGCAATATATCTCTAGTATAGCACAGAGTGAATATATCTTCGAGGCCTGTGATGTGATAATGTGATCTGAGATGATTTACAAAACAGAAATACCACCCTTAGGCACCTTGGAGAGAACCGCTCATATATACCTACAGTAGTATATCACAGTATATACAATACAAGTGGGTGGATAGGATGGAGAACAAGACAACCCATCCCATCCCCTTTTACATTCTCGCTAACCCCAGCCTTGTTGCATTGCTCCGTGAGGTCGTCATACCTCAGGAGGTAAGTAGGCCCTTGGTTTCTTCGCAAGTAATGTAAGTGTAAGTGCGCATCCTAACTTCATCAAAGCCAGCGACGCCTACATGATATGGACTGGCTGGCTGGCTGGCTGGTTGATGGTTAGTGGTTGGGTGCTGGTTGTCATTACTCAGGCCAGATGGGAGCGCACCCAGCCTTGTCCAGTCTTGTACGAATATCCATCCCTAGGTATCTAACATAGGTAGGTGACATATCCGTGCATCAAACGTCAACTCCATCCAGTCTTCTGCACTTATGTCTGGCTTTTAATACCAGATAATGGAATGCGGAATATGGAATGTGGGCCGTTACTCAACACCATACATAGGTAGGTAGGTACCTAGCTAGGTAGACAAGACGAGGCTGACATTCCTCAGGAGGTTCAATCCCACCCAACCAGCCAATCAACCAATCAACCAACCATTCACTTGGTCTCAGGAACGCACTAATCCAAACACGACTAAGAGCCCCACCGCTTCTTCAGCCTCGCTTCAACACCCTCTTCAGCCTTGTTACAGTACTTCTCAGACACCGATTGATACCTAGAGACGACGAAAACACGAGCAAGAGCAAGAGCAAGAGCAAGACTGCCGAACTAGCGCTCCCTTTACTTTGACCCGAGCTCCTGAAAAATGATGATACATTGCAATAAACTCCGCCTTGTTCCTTCTTCCCGACTTCATTAACCATCCTCGTGTCCCCGTCTATGGACAACGGACTTTTATTGGCCAACTCGTGAACTGAAACCCAGAACTTGACTACAGATGTATGTAGTAGACTCCATGACATGACTTGACAGAGACACATGACAATAATCCCCACAGGTTCATCGCTTTAGCCATCAAACCTGTCGCTGTCGCTGTTGCCGTCACCACCGCCATTAAGACCATCACTATTCATCGAAACTTCCCGAGTAGAACCCACATCATTCGTCAATTCTTCCTGGCCATCAGCAGCAGCCTCCTCCTTCTCGTCCTTCTCGTCCTCCTGCTCCGCCACCTCCGACTCGACCGGTAGTGACGGTCTCTTCAGCACCCCCTTCGCAGTCAACTTTCCCCATACCGCATCACGACTCCCAATCCGCTCACGGGACAGAGCCAAGCCATCCAACTGCACGAGATTCTTGCAATGATCAGCCAACAACAGCTCAATAGTCCGTCGCTTCAGCCCCGTGACTTCATCAAGGACCTTGGTCCAAGTCATGTCCTCCACTGGCGAACCTTGGGGCAGATGATATCGTGCCTCTGACAAGTTGTGTTCGGGTTCCCCTTGCATGACTTGACTTGGCACCGGACTGTAAAAGCCGACTGTCAGTGGATTGTCACGGAGGTCGACACTCTGGAGCCATTGCAGTCTCGACAAAACCAAACATGTCCGCCTTAGTTTCCTGATGCGGTTTTTGGCCAGAAGTAAAGAGTTCAGCTTGACCATTTTCCGCAGCGGACTGATCTCGCTGATGGCGTTGAAATTGGCATTCAAGATACGACAATTGGGAAAGAATGCTCCAAATGCCGGAGGGAGCTCTGATATGCCGCATGCCGCGATTTCAAGTTCACGCAGATTGTTCTGCGGCATGGTGGGTAGTTTGAATGTTCCATTCGGCGTTGGATTTGATGAGAGACGTAACTCGCGGCACTCGTTTGGCGTCGACAAAACCACATCAAGAATCTGGCAAGAATCTTGTTGCTCTCGTAGCGAAAGCATCTCGAGGTTGTAGGCCTGGGACAGTCCTCGAATATCCTTGACGCTGTTGCTGTCGAGATCTAGTCGCCTGATCGACGGCATGGCCTTCAAGTCGATCATGACCAAGTTGTTATGCGAAAGGCTGAGGTCGCGCACTGCCAGACCATGGTTTTGCTGGGACGGCGTAAAATCGTCAAGCAGATTGTGTGATAGATCCAATTCTTCCAGCCGTGGAAGACAATGCAAATTGTGGACACTGATGAGTTGGTTGTGACTCAAATCCAGTGACCTCAATCGACTAAGCTCTGAGCCCTCGAAATCAACCGTCACCAGATCATTCCCACCGATACAAAGCTCCAGGAGGCCATTGAGATCCAGAATGCCGTCGATATTGCTGATATGGTTGTTGCTGGCCTTCAGACTTCGAAGGTGCACCAGCGAGCTGAAGCCTTCCAGGTTCTCCAGCTGATTTCCGGAAACGTCCAGATACTGAAGATTGTGCAAATGGCCCCATGAGGTCAAGTCATTGAGCATGTTGTTGTGGATGTCGAGCTCACGGAGCGTGTCCGGCAGACCATTAACTTGTGTAACTTGGTTATCGGACACCGAAAGCTCCTCCAATACAGGACAATACTCTTTCAGACCGTGCACCGAACCCACACTGTCTTTCTTGAGCGTCAACCGACGGAGCTGTTCCCAGTAAAGTTCCTCGGGTACGGCATCGGTGATGGCCTTCACCAGCTCATCCACAGCCAGAGCAAGTGAGCCATGAGCTTGCCGAAGTGCATTGGGATGCTTTCTCTCCTCCACGTAGCTTTGGTCTGAGTGTTTGGCACTGTCGACCTGGTGGACCGAGAAATCAGACAGTGGAGTCAAGCAGAGAATGCTCGAGGCTTTGTTTCCGCCTTTTTGACGTTTCGAAACCGTTCTCGGGCCGGCCGGAGTCAATTCTGTGGACTGTGGGACGCGTATCATACTCATCTGCGCATCAAGATGTTCTTCGTCGCCCTCTGCTATTGGCGATATGGTCCTAGACTGGAACGTCACCGTGAATTTCTGTTCCCCAGACCGATTCTGGCTCTTCTTTTGTAGCGAATCCGTCACATCTTGTGCTGAATAGCTGTGTGATAGTCCTCCACCGACCGTGTCTTCGTTCAGGTCTATCTCGGAGTCGTCCATGGGCAGATCCTCCTCACGCGGTAATTCATCAAAGTCCCTCTCCGACATGTTTGCATAGTTGACAGCTGAAACAACAGGCGAGGAAAAAGCAATCGTCACTACTCGGGCCTGATTTCGTCCTTCCTTGAATTGAAGAGGAGGCTTTGAAGCCATACCGTCATGCAGTCTCGATTCATGTTCAGAGACTTTCGAGCGGAGAGAACTTTGGTTTGCATGGTCGTCTTCCTCTTCTGGCTCTGAATGAAGATCGTCTCCTTGATCTCTTTCCTTCACCGCTTCGGGATCGAGCTCTGCCAGAGGCCGTCGGTAAGCCTGCGGACTGCTTTCCGTAGCCTTTTCATCCACGGTGGCGTTGGTTTCCTCGGCCGCTCGTGCCTGTCGGGCTTTTAGTTCCCGCTCTTGCTGCTCATCAATGCTGAGGTCAGGTATGTCTCCAAAAGGATCATCCTCTGTCCGATCCAGCCTGCTGAACGGCCGAGGTTCGTCTTTGGATGCCATCTTCTTGACCCACATCTTCTTTTCATGATCAAATGTCATGAGTCCGACATGATCGGGGATCGAGACGGTTCCAGAGGCAATGACTCCTTTGTGGCCAGATGTGGACGAATTTGTAGGGAATGTGCGCGGCGACGAAGGCTCAGAGGGTTGACTCTCTATAGGTCGAGCCATAGTAGAGTCCTGATGTCCATCTACCGTCGAGGTGGAATATTTGCGTTTCCTCATGGTTTCCGAGTGATTCAAAATCCGGATGTTTGGGGGATCGCTCTCAAAGTCAACGGAACCGGGCAAGTTTGCTTCTTTCTGAGCCGGCTTATCATTCAGCGGAGCCAGTGTCCCAAAGACCGACGTGCTCGCCAACATATCCATATCATCTTGGTCTTGATACTGTCTGAGATAACTGGCAGTTCTGGAATCATGCCGGGCATGTCGACGATCTGGCAACGGTTTCGAATTGTGCTCTCGTGACGGTGGTCTGGAGAAATCATCCTTGGTCGAATCTGCATCAATGTCCAGGTCGAGAATGGCATCTGGGTTGAGTTCGGACGCATTACCAGGCTCGCTGATATCTGGTAAAGCAGCCTTTGGTTTACCCCTGGCTCGGATGAACTGCATGACCTTGTTTGCTTCTTCCATGTAGTCCTTGGTAGCTAGTGATGGTTTGCGAGAGTCGTTGTTGACATGAGCAGCCTCTTGCGCGAACGAGGCCAGTTCTGCAGCCAGAGCCTCCGTAAGACCTTCCGCAGGGCTTTCTGCTACACCAACTCCTGTCTGCGAATCGTTCGGCGTAACTGTCCGATTCACAGATTCTCGTCTCGGTAACTTGGGTTTGAGCAAGCTGCGGGAAGCAAGAACTCCAGGATCCGCCAATGTACCATCATCGCCGGGCCTGGCATCTTTTCGCTTCTTGCCAGCAAGGGTGGCTGTTTCGTCCAGTTGGCTGATCTTGAATTCCAGCTCATGACCTTCAACGTTGACCTTGTCCTTAACAAGCGTCTTGCGTCGTTTGGTCGTCCTATCTTTGTCCGAGATGCCAGCATCTGTCGAAGGTTCCTGTTGGGTTTGATGGCTTTGGCGAACTGTCTCAGATGTGCCGGCATCTGGCACACCTGCAGACTCATTGGCAGCGTTGGTAGAAACTGGTTTGAAGATCCTGTCGTCCGATCTGACCAAAGCCGTTCCAACAGGTGACGGTTTGGGAATCTCTTGAACGAAGCCAAACCCATCAAGCTCTCCTTTGCCGAATTCGCTCATCCGGAACGCGTGGTCGTCCTGCTCCTCCGGCAAGTCGTCATCTTCTACATTTGGTGTCTGGTCGGCAGGTTCTTCGAAGTGGCTGAGGATTCGCATCAACTTATTGTTTGTATAGGTATCGCGGTTTCCGAATAGTTTTAGTGGACTTCCGGACGAGGCTGGCTTGCTAGAACTCTCCATGTGATGTACCACGCTTGTGTCCTGCGGTGTCGCCGGAGCACTGGCACTGAGCTTGCTCTGTTCGATACTCTCATCGTATAGACGAGAAGGTTGTGGAGGTGAACTATGGAATTGGAAGATAGGTCGCGAGTTTGACTCGATTTGCGAATGCTCTTGTGATAAGCTGAGTGATTTCCGAAGAAAAGAAGATTCATGCGACCGAGCACCACGTCTTGAATTAATGAATCCGCCATGCGACATGAAGTCTTGCGTCCCCATCGACAAATCGTCTGGAAGAGATTGCGAGGTCAAGTCGGGCAGGGGTTCGTTGTTGGTGGCGTTGTGAAGTACGGATCCGTTTCCGTAGCTGATGTCCCTGTCGCTTGAGCTCGACATCGGGCGAATTGTGGTCTCTGGGGCAATGTTCTTCAACCTGTTATCCAGGGAGTTCATGTCAGCCTCAAGAGAGTTTCGCATGATTGTCGCCCGGATTGAGTTCTGCTTGGACACCGTGACCGGACTGATGAGCTCGTTCTTCAACTCCTCTTGACCACTAATCGTCCGCCAGCGCGGGTCATGCACGTTGTAGCCGGCCTTTTCACGCGCACCTGTCGAATTTGTTGGAGATGAGCGCCCAGAGCGGTTTGCACTGACACGCTCGAAAGATTGAACTCGTTGCCTCACAAAACCACTCAGCGAACCGTCCGGTGCAGCATCTGCTGATAAAACGGATACATCATCGTGTGTCCACTCCTCGTCCTCATTAACCTCTTCAAGCACTTCCAGGTTGGGAAGACTTCTGGTCTGTCGGATGCTGCTGTATTGGTCGGGGAAGGCATTGGAAACGGGCAAGGTAAATGGTTTCCTGGCACTAGAACTGACGTCGTCCTGTTGCACTTCCTTGTCGCTAGGCAGATTTGATGGAGTTGGCTTCTTAAAGATACCCTCTAATTTGGATGGCGAGAAGAGGTCAAACCCATCACTGCCTATATCTTCGCCATTAACAAGCCTCCTCTTCCACTCTGGTGTCTCATCCGCCGCCGGCTTCTCATGTACTGAATAACGTTGAACTGAATTTTGCGAATCGGAAAAGGCACTGGAAGGGCGGCGAGGAAGACTTGTGTGTTTCTGCGATCCTGACTGACGGGGCATATTGAGACTTGAAGCGCTGCGTTCCCGTAGGACGGAGCCGCCATTGGAACGTGCCTGTCCACGGCTAGACCTATGTCTCAGGAAGCTTCCTGAGGAAGAGTCTTTTCGGATGTTCTTCGCGAGGTGTGGAATGCGACTTTGGGAACGAGACAGCACACTGCTGCCATGGTTCTGCTGGCTGCTCGAGAGGGATGGCGCGGGAGAGGATGAAGGGTGTTCCGATTTCCAGTCCTCCGAAAGAGAATCTAGCCACGGCTCCATGGCGTCGGTGTGCTGGTAAAAGTGGAAATACTGGTGAGGATAGACCGAATATGAATGAGGAGGGGAAGGTGACAAGGTCACAAAACAATAAGATGATCGGACGAGTCGAGATGCGCCCACTCAGCTGAGCCAGAGTCAAGCTCAACCAGATAAAGGTATGGAATACAAGAAAGCTATGCTGTTGCTAAACATGGCCGCCGGAGAAATGTATTCGTACGTGCACGGAGGACACAGATGATGGTCGGTCGCTGTTCTGGTCACTAACGACGCGTATGTTTGTCGCTCGATGTCAATGCGAGATTCGGCGTTTGGGTGCGAAGTGCGCCGCCGTTTTGGCCCTAATATTTTGGGGCTGCCGAATGCGGAGAATTGCACCCCACACACATCGTTGCCAGGCAACAATCTTTACAGTCAGTCTAGGTACAGCCCCTCACTAGGTCTACACAGCATCAAAGGTCCCTATCCTTCAAACTGCGCCCTTGTATTTCTACCGAGCAAGAAGCGTGTTGTATATGATGCCCCGTCGATCTAGAGGCATCTCTCCTCAGCTCTGCGACTCTTCGTACAAACAAGCACTCAAATACCTTGCATCTGAGCCGAAGCGACAGGAAAGCCTTGTCGAGCAGGATCTCAGCGAGGTGGTAACTAAAGATGCGGGATACGTGGCCAGAACACATTTGAGCATCTGTCAACACCTTGCTGATGCTTTGGGATCTATCTGCTAACTAGACACCTTCCATCTCTACATCATGTCCTACCTACCGAAGGAAGCACTTACATTGACAGGCGGTTGTTATTGCAAAGCGATCAGATATCGCATCAATGTGCCGGCATGGGACCATCGTCCTGCAGTTCCTGGCGCCCTGGACACTCCGATATCGTTGACTGAAAGGGTTCGGACAAGGTTGCCGGTGGTGGACATTGATCATTGTAACACCTGTCGACAGATTTCTGGCGCAGTTGTTCAAGTCTGGTTTATATGTCCCGTGGGTTGGGTGGAATGGGACCTACTCTCAGAGGACTCGGCTGAAAGCTGCGAGAAATCCAAGGGAGATATCGGCCGGAAACTTACAAAGTCTACCCCTGAAGCGGTTGGCCCTATTCAGGAAGCTGACAACGTCTCCTCGACTTTTGTCGCACGCTTTTGCTGCACAAACAGAGCAACGCGGACGTTCTGCTCTCGCTGCGGCACCCACCTCACCTACCTGAACCACGCACGCTTGAACACGCCGGCAGCCTTTGTGGACATTACAGTCGGGAGTTTGGACCTGGAGAGTCTCCAACTGGCAAAGCCGGACAGACATGGCTGGTGGGACTACGGGGTAGACTGGATCCAATCTCTTCTGAGGCAGGGCGATGGAGGATTCATGATCAGACACCATACTGGAGATCTGACCAAGGCGGTGGAGGACTGAGTAGGTCGGTTTACAAGTAGCACGAGCTGGTTAAATACGAACACGGTGATCAAAGCTGGAAGACTATGGTTTCGACTCTCCCACAGTCGCATCTCGAACGATAAAGAAACATTGATACAATCACAACGCTAACAGCTCATGCATACACCATGTTATATTCAATATTAAACTCGGAATTCAATGGCTGTTTTGTTTGTCGCAGTAATGTACCTTATGCCTCCACAGTACGTGCTTGTATATACGGCTGTCGCCGACTTCGGAAGGCCATCGCAGCTGATGTCAGTCCGCCATATCAATTATTTACCCTCGCAGCATTTTCTCCATTGACTCAAGCGAACCACACTACCTTTAGCACAGCTAGACCGTTGAGCACACGAACTTCGAGGCCTGCAGGTGCCGATTCCCAGGCAAGGAAAAGGCCTCGCCTCACCGCAGTCCAGGCATGACCGAGCAAGATGTAGCGCTGTCCGAAGCTACACAGAGCCAACCGCTCGTGCGTTCGCTATGGACTCGATCACTGATTGTCCGTGAGCTGCATTCCACCACACCTCCACCTCCTCCTACTACTGCCATTGACACCCTCACCCTCACCGTCTCCTTGTCTATCTATGGTCCTACTGACTGAACGACTCACTGACAATCTGCACAAATCCTACAGGCGGGCGCCATTGCAGGACTAACGGTCGATTTCTCTCTATACCCTCTCGACACGATCAAGACACGTCTCCAATCGAACCTCTTGAACAGTAACCCTGCCAGCCATGGACACACCGCATCAGCGCAAGTCCTCGCGCGACATACCCTCCGCGGCACCCTGCGGAGCATGTACGCAGGACTGCCATCGGCGATGTTGGGATCGATGCCCTCCGCGGCTTTTTTCTTCCTCGTATACGATGGGGTGAAGCGGTCGCTGACGGAAGGGAGTCAGACATCACCCTCCTCCTCCTCCTCCTCCTCCTCGAGCCGAGCCCACGAACCCCAACATACGCACACATGGTTGCATCTTCACTGGGCGAAATTGCCGCGTGCGCAATCCGCGTGCCGACCGAGGTAGTCAAGCAGCGAGCCCAGGCCGGGTTGTTCGGTGGTTCGTCGCTGCTCGCGTTCCAGGATATCCTAGCCCTGCGCAAAACAGATGGTGCTGTGACCATGGTGCGCGAGCTCTATAGAGGAGGAGGTATCACCATCATGCGCGAAATCCCATTCACCATTGTCCAATTCAGTCTATGGGAATACTTCAAGGCGTCGTATTCGGCCAAGCAGCATCGAGACACGGGCCGTCAAGAAGGTCTAGTCACTGCGACCGAGAGTGCTGTTTTTGGGAGTATGGCTGGCGCTGTTGCCGCGGGGTTCACTACACCGTTGGACGTGCTGAAGACCAGAATCATGCTTGCTCGAAGAGAAACGAATCCGAATCCGAATCCGAGTCCGGGATTGGCTACCTCATCGTCAACAACAACAACAACCACAACACCAACGAGAACAAGAGCAGGTCCCGTCAAGGTATTACAGGATATCTTAAAGGTTGAAGGACCCTCGGGTCTGTTTCGCGGAATCGTGCCTCGTGTCGGATGGATCAGCACAGGCGGCGCCATTTTCCTCGGCACATACCAGTATATTTGGAACATGTTGGCTTCGGAGCAGTCTTGAGACCTGAATGTAGGCAATTGTATCAACTAAAAGTGCGACCGGGCAGATCGATTCTCGCCCTGGCGATGGAGCTGGTAGAGGGAAAAGTTGAGAGCTGTTCTTGAGAGCCTTGCTCTGATAGAGTCTACCGACTGGTGCCGTCTTCTGCAGTTCACCTTTTCTAATCTCCCGCCATGAGAGCACCCATCGGGCGGACGATTCTTCTATTATACTGTAGGTAGGTAGGGAGTAACAAAACCAAGCATTCGTCAAACTCAACATAATGTAACTTTTCCATGAGTTCGGCGCAAACCCTAGATCCAAAACTAGGTGAATAGGTACCTAGGTAGGTAGGGACTCGAATCTACAGCGACTTGGAACAACATCGCCAACAGCCTACTGTAGGTGCCTCCCATCTGTATCAAACCACGGACATCACTAACCTCCTCACGCATCACGCATCACGCATCAGCACAGTCCCTTTCATCACAACAGCACACCACACCACACCACACCACACCACACCACACCACAGATCACTCCTGAGCCATCCACCCCCCCTTCACCCCGTCTAGCCCCTTCCAGGTATTTTTATTTTTTCACCTCACAACACCCGTATGCTCCTCACTCTCCTCTTTACTAGGCACCTCAGCAGGATGGGGCAGCCTCAGCTCCTTGCGGCCATTACTCTTGTAGAACAAGACGACATCGCCGCCGGTGCGCCAGACATGGACCCGGAGCGTAGCCAGGGTGGTGTTAGGATCGACTTTCTGGCCCTGACAATATAATTCCAGGTACTCCTCTGGCTTGAGCGAGTCTGTGTCCGGGTTTGGGTCGGCAGCAGGATCGCGCGGCGCCTCGATGCGCTCGGCGATGTAGGCCATGATCTTTTTGGCGCGCAGCATGCGGTTGGCGTTGAGGCGGGAATTGCCGTCCGGCGACGCGATGGACGGCAGCAGGTTCTCGTACGGCTGCAGCACAAACGAGACTTTGACGCTGTCTTTATAGGGAATTTGGTTCTTGAGCAGCAAATCCCCCGAGCCACATTGGGGCAATCTTCTCCAGTGTGTCTGCTTCGTTGCCGAGATCGCCGATTTCGCCTCGATACTGGTCCGCGAGCCCGCCGGACTCTGGGTTGTCTTCCTGGATGATGATTGTTGTGTGTGGTGGCGGCGTCAATGCTGGCGTCTCAATGGGCAGGCTTGGTGTGATGCCGGGCGGGAGAGGCTGGTCGGGCTTCGAGTCCATGTGGTCGTCGTATTCTTGTCGGATCTTCTGGATCACGCCGAAGAGATTGTCTTCGATGATCTTCTCTTCCTTCTCGGACGATTTGAACGACGCTGTGTCGGATTTCTCTTCGGTCGTTATGGGAGGTTTGACTTCCGTCGATGTGCGCGCGGCCGCTTTCTTGGTGAAGGTCATGGGGAATTTCTTGCCAAATAGCCCCTTTTTCCGCTCTTCCGTGGGCGATGTCGGTGTTGACTCGACCGCACCGGGAGTCAGCGGCACTTTGTTGCTTTCGGATGATGCCTCGGATTGGTTCTGGTTGATGTGGTTATTGTCCCCGGCTGCACTCGTCGAGGAGAAGTAATCGGGCTGTCCTCCCTCGATGGCGGAAGGAGTAGGCTGCACAGACGACACTCCTCCTCCATTGTTCTGTTGCGTACTGTCTTCTTCCGCGGTGGGAGGTAATGTCGCAGTCAGTGGTGCAAACCCAGGTGTCGCAGCTCCAATTGCCAGGCTCGGTGTTGCAGGGACGAAAGTCTGCCCGTTCGATGCACGGGGCGTCGTCAGAGTCCCTGGAGACACCATCGGAGTACTTCCGACAGACTGCGGCATCGTAATGCTGGTGGGTGCTCCAGGTCGGTGCAAGCCACGCGTTGGAGTCGGTGAACTTCGAAGCGTGAGTCGATAGGCTTCGTCTCGGGCGATTTCTTCGTCTAGCAGCTTCGCAAAGAGGTTCCGCAGTACCCATTTGCCGAGATTGACTGTAGACCAAATCAGTATATGGTCCCTAGCATGGGTCTCCAGATGTACTCACTTCTCTGGTCCTCACGGAAAGCAAGGTCGGTGGGCAAGTCTAGCTCGTCGGCATACACCTCAGCATCAAAGCAATAGTTCTCTTCTAGCATGACGGTGATTTTGCCCGTCTTGGTGTCTACCGCGCACCAGTTTGCTACACTTTCGGTTGTGTTCACTTCTGGCACGACTTCGTCAAGGTGTCGGCGACCGAAGGATTTGATCTGAACGCACTGGTACATGTTAGCGAATGGTCTGTAGCCACCAGATGTGTATGATGTACCTTGAGCAGATCCCATAAGACAACCTCTCCAGCCGTGTCAAGGGTCAAGATTCTCTTCTTATCATTTAGCATCACATGCTTGATCAGTCCGTTTTGGCCCTCAATGGTCTCGGCAGGTTGTCCTCGAATGGGCACAACAAGGCTGAGATCGTCCGTGATCATGGCTTCCGAGGGCTTCCTGACATTCGTTGCAGAAACATTGGGAAGTCTGCCCAAGTTCTTCATCCCGGGATGTGGAGCCGTGTTGGAAATGCGTAGAACTGCATTATGAGGGATCTTCTCTTGCTTCCTCTCACCGTTGGTGGTCCGAGGCGGAGAGGCTGGAAGGTCTGGCGACAAGTGACTCCTCGTATCTAGACTTGCTGTCCGCTCATGACGCGGTGAAGCGGGTGGTGTTTCTATGGCAAGTTCTGTATCCACGTCAAGCCACCGGTTGACACTGGAGCTCGAAGTTGCGGTCCAGACAGAGTTACCAACAGGCAGGACGCGACTGATACCGTCATGCTCCTGACACACGGCAACGGACACTCCATCGTCGATCTCCATGGCATGTCGAGTATCTGTTTTGGCCACCAGCCCGGACTTGTCGCCTGAATAGAAGACGGCCAGATTCGGGTCATTCGAGTACATGGACCAAACACTGTCGTTGTGCATGGTCAAGGTATGAATGCACCGTCCGGCGGCGATGGACCAGACCTTGATGGTTTGATCCGACGAGGCAGTGAGCAGAGTATCGCCATCATCACTGATCAAGATATCTCGCACGTTGTCTGTGTGTCCGACAAGCTTGGTGATACCTTTGCCGGAATTGGCATCCCAAAGTCGAACCACGCTCTCAGGACCTCCACTTGCAAGCAGCGATCCTCGAGCGCGGAGAGCGTACACCGAACCCTTGGCGACGTCTCCGGCTTTACTGACATTGATTTCGAGCGTCTTTCCTGCGCCGCTGAGATCCCACAGGCAGATTTTGTGATCCAACCCACCGGACGCGACCCAATCGGAGGTGCGGTGTGGTACGGCTAGACATTTGATATAGTCGCTGTGAGAGCCGATGGTGTATGCTTGCGCGGTTTCGTGACCGTGAGGTCGCCATAGCTTGACCGTGACATCTGAAGACGCCGACACCAACCCCAAGTTGTTCTTGACCAAGACGATATCGTTCACCCAATGTGTATGTGCCTGCACCTGCTTGCGGAAGGTGACGGTGCTCTTTTTCTGCTTCGTCGCATCGCTGTCGAGATTTGTCTTTTGCGCCTCGAGGTCTAGGTCCCAGGCGCACACGACTCCATCGCGGCCGCCGGTGTATCTGTAACATGTCTCAGTAGCTGTTCCGCCGGCTCGTGAATGAGCGATACGCACAAGATATTGCGGTCGTCGTCAAAGGCTAGTCCATTCACTCCAAGTCTATGTCCTCCAGGAGTGCTCGCCAGAGGCAGGACTACTGTTTGTCAGCATTGCCCAAGACAACCTCAGCAGACAATAGTGTTGACTGACCGTAGCTGATCCTCTGACGCTTCTTCTTGGCCATATGCGGGTAAGTTCGAGGCCGCTCGATATCTCTCTACCAGTTGTATGCTCTCAATCAGCCATGGTCACTGGATTGGCCTGTCGAGATTCCGCCTTGACAACCAGTCTACTGCGGGGAGGTATGAGGACGACGGGGAGGTATGAGAGGAGCTCTTCGGCAGCTGGTGGTATCTTCAGGAACTAGTAGTATGTTAAGAGGGCGCATGAACCCGCAGGTAGTGAGTAGTAGTGAGTACCCTTACGTTCCTAGTATCGTTCCATTCTAGAAGCCGGGGTGGGAACCGGCATCCATTGATAAACGTACGTATCGTTAAGTCGCCCGCGCCGTCTGATCTCTCTCCACATTATTCCACTCACCCACGAACACTGAGGTGTGGTCCATGTTACAACGAGCTTAAAAGATCTCAAGGTCGGTTTCCATGCGGAGCAGAAAATGATTCAAATTCTCAAATGCTCTAAAGCGCAATCACTAGTATCTACAATATAAACCCACTGGGACATCGTCACCTTTTGCTCCAACAACATTCCGCTCGATCGCGGGCGGCCATGCAGCCCTGCTGAAGCATTCCTCAAGATCTCTGCACCGCTGTTGATCCATACTCAATAAACATCGAACATCGTTGTACCCGTAACCATTGCGCTGTGACATGAACATATCCAATCAGGCCAGCGTGTTGAGCCTACGCCGCCTCATCAATTCTCATCATCTGCACCACGACAGCCTCGGCCACTACACCTTGGCCGGGGGTGGCCCTCCAGACCCAGCTTCCAGAATATGTGTGTGATTTTGCGCACGGTGGACAATGCCATTTTCCTCTTGATAACAAACCTGCGAGCTCAGAACCCAGTCGTCTTCGAGGACCTCATCCATGGTTGCACGTTCCGCCGGGTCGACTTTGAGCATTCTGCCAATGATATGTCGACTCTCGCGAGGAAGGATGCGAAGTAATCGCCAAGGACCTTTAATCACTTCTTGTTTATCACCGCCAGATGTGGATGGTCGTGATTCGGACCCGGAAGTCGCTGATGTCTCCGAATGATGTTGATGGTGATGCCCCGAGGAGCTCTCATTAGCTTCTGATGGACGTCGAGAACTATCATCCTGATCCGTAATCATACGCGAAGACCTTCGCGGTTTGGAATCCGGTACAGGGGTACCCGGAGTAGGCGTAGCAACGAACAATCGGTACGAATTGTCAACAAGTCGCGGCTGCTTCCATGGAAACCTGCGTAACGACATACAGCAGAAGATGATTGCCAGGGACCAAATGTCGGTGGCCGTGGGATCGTACTTCTTCTCCTCGTACACCTCGGGGGCGAGATAAGGATCCGAGCCAACGATACCTGCAGAAAAGATTAGCGACTGTGCCCGCCTCGTGTCAAAAGCCAACATACCTGATGCTAGGACAATCTCGTTTTCGAACGGATACCTGAACACAGTGGCGCTTCCGAAATCGATCAATTTCATGATGCCATGTTCACTCACCACCACGTTATCCAATTTAAGATCGCGATGGGCAAGACCCATACTGTGCAGATAACTCACACCGTTGACAATCTGAAGGAAGGCGCACGCAATTTCTTCTCTTGACATTTTGCCGGTCATGACAATGGCGAACAGGTCATATGGTGCGTATTCCATCACCTCGTACCACCGGTTGTTCTCATGGATGATATCCATGGTTTCGATAATGTTGCCGTGGTGCAACGTGGAGCCGATACAGAATTCGGCCGTGACCTTTTTGTTATAATCCTTTTCACTCTCCCAAGAATGCCTTTCTCGGAACTGTTTGACCGCAAAAGTGACCCCGTCACTACTTCGTTTCAATAATCGTACGGAGCCCCCAGCGCCGGATCCGAGGACTTTGCCAAACTTTCCGTATTTGGCCTCCAGGCTGTGCTCGTCCATGAACGGAACGTTGAGTGGAGGTAGTTGATGAGGCGGTGTTCTCGTCCCAGTTTTGGTGGATTTCCTAGAAGCCGGGACCGACGAGGCGGGAGATTCGTCTCGCGGAGTACCATGGTGATGCTTATGTTTGTGGCCGTGTCCGCCGAGTCTGAAAAACCGCTTTAACTCAGACATGGAACCATGCTTCTTTTCCAAGCCACCTTTCTCACTTGCAGCGTCACTGAGGTGGGAATAGGGGTCTTTCCTGGTCCCAAATATCGACGTTCGTTTCTCTCCTCCAATATCGCTACTACTTCCTGCCCGAGGTATCCGCTCTGCTGCTGCTGCAATAGCCGGGGCGAGAGAGTTCTTGCCTGTGCTTCCGAAATGCCTGTGCTCGGATCCTCCAGGCTTAGGCTGTGGCGGTTTAACTTCCAGTGCTGGTGATGAAGGGCGAAGTTTTGGGGTCCCAACAGGGCTCTGCTCTGTCGGGCTAGCGGACTCTGACGGTCCGATCTCGAATTTGGGCACCACCTTGTGGTGTCCTATTTCAGGTTTTGCGGTCGCTTGTTCGGAGGATGAGGGTCGCGAGACAGACTGTGTCGGCGATATCGACCGGGACAGAGCTCGGCCGTGTGAATCAGGTGGGGGAGAAGTTTGTGGAGTAATGGCATTTGATGCTGGCTGGCCTCTCGACGATGCGAGAGTATCGGCTCTACTGTCTTTTGAGCCATGTGGTGTTAATGGAGGAGACTGGAAGGCTGAGGATATAGACCCATGGCCGTGTCGTATTGAGCCACGTGGAGTGTCAGGTCCATCACTCTCTCGCGAGGGGACCTACAGATAACTGTCAGCAGCGTCGTTCTTAGTCGGTAAATTGAAGCACATACTCGTGAGGGAGGCATCGAGACAGCCTCGTAGCCGAAGTTGGTCATTCTTTGTTCTCGTAACCTTGAATTCTGGAGCGACATGGCCAAATGTCTGATCTGCTCGTGCGCTTCTGGATTCCGGGCTTCATCTCCTGCGTCGTCGCCTGCTTGTGGGATCTTCCTCCTGGTCTCATCGACCGGATCTATCTCTTCATTTTGCGAGGAGAAGCGTACATTGGCATGTGAAGATTCTGCGGGGTTTTGTGTGTCGGGGCTTTCGGTCTGCCTCTCACTCGAATCTATAACTCCCAAATCAGCCGTATGCTCCAAGCTCGGTGTTCCCAAACCCTGCGTACCTTGCTCTTTCTTCGAATCATCGCCCGGGAAGAACATTGCAGACAATTTCGAGGTCATTTTCGAGGCGACGTGGGTGGTGGTGGAGGGTTGTTGCGGCAGAAAAAGCGATTGACTACATGAACGAGCGATATTCTCGAACGATGTCGTTTCCCGGGGTAGATTTGGTAAGGAAACGGGGACGAAGAATCTGAGAATGACCTGACGTTAGAGAGAACCAAAAGAGCTGGGTCTTTGAGACCTGATGAGCTAACGAAGTGACGCGGGAAGGACGAATATTGGCCGGGGCCAGTGGAGCCGTACAAGTTACATGTACAGTATGTTTAGGATGCGAGAATTTGGATACACGCGTCGGTCAAGGCGAACGAGAGAAAAGAGGAGAGCAGGCCGGTGGAGCGATGAGGACGAGGACGGAAGGATGTGAGACAGACAGCAGAAAGACCTGCTGCTTTGACATATGAAGGCGGCAATTGAGTGCGAAAAGATGCGCAGTTTGCTCTCTGTCTTTTGCTACGTACTACTGACTGACGGTGACTTAATAAGGGTCCCCGATTTCGAGGGTCAATCAACGACGACGGGATGGGATATTGGATCCGATGGTGGTAGTGCTGTTGCTACGTACTGTCAGCTAACTAGGTAGAGTGCCTAGGTAGAGTGCCTAGGTCGAGGTCCCTCTTCTCTTTCTCTCCTCTATCGAGCGACAAAGATGAGGTGGGATGTTCAGATTTTGCCCCGCCAGGATGCCAAAGGCCACTTGGAAGAGCAATATAAGCCGACATTTGATCTGGTCCCGGGCCACAATCGATGGCTGCACGAGCCAGACAAACCACCAAACTCCCAATATACCATGTGTCTAGACACTCTCGCACCAACCACCATTGAAAGAGCTCATGATGTTCGCAAGATAAGCAACAGTCTGCCATGCTTCCTGCGATCTGCATAATAGGTACCTAGGTACCTACGGTAGGTACGTGGTTTATTACCTAGGTAGTACTGACTGCGCTGCTCGCCGTCTCTCTCTTAGTATTTGGCTTCGGGCAGCCCTCCGGCTCGCCCGGACACTGGGCTGATAAAGGTTGCCCGTCTTTGGAGCTTGCCCGTCGTATCAACTGACGAGCTACATCAAGATGCGGTGTCTGCCTGCTCGTATCCAACGTATTCAGGAATCTGACCTCGGGAGGAAACCCACGTCATCTTTAACGTCTTATGATGGAGGACAAATATACATATAGTAATCACTCAATATCGCCGATGGCGCCTTATTCAGCCAGTCCGAACCACTGTGGGCGGAATGTTTCCAACTCTAATATGCCCCTACCAAGACGTCCTCGTCCTCGTCTGTCACATCAGTTCATCCCCCATGGGGTTGCGGGATGGATTCTCTTGTGATGCAAGAAAGTTTGGGGCTGAAAGTAACCAGTATTGCTTGATCATGATGTGATCTTCGTCTTTAGAGGAGCCACTCTCGGCTTTCTCTCGGCCCCGGCTACACATCGCATTCGCCAGCGAGTCGCAGCTTGCAAATTGGAAACATCCGTAATCCCGATCAGAATGACTCCTCCATGAGGGTATGCTTCAGTGCTAGCCATGCAAAGCTGTGGCAGCTGACGGAGAGGATTGGAATCGGCCAGGCCGATCATCACCGGCCTTCGATCGGGGATGGACATGTCCAAGGGCGCGGGTACTGGCATCCTAACTATCCAGTTGAAGGATGTCTTCAGATGCGAAGTGCCTCCCATTGATCGTTGTACTCCGTCACTGTTCATGCCTTGCTTTGTTTGAGGGTCTTCGACAGAAAGCTGGCCGGATGGGCGGAATTGCTCCTTCGGGTCCATAAGGCAGAGGAGAGCAAAAGCTCGTCTTGCCGTCTTTGTCCAGGGCTCAATCAATTACACCACGTCAATTGCCCAGAGGCAGAATCGGGCAAGTCTCTCTTTTCACGGCACGACCTTGACGCCAATTGACCTGCACTGCCAGATGACACTCTTGCATAGACCCTCAAGGCTGAGGCCAGAAAGCCGCAGCTCGGTGTGCTTGATTTTGGCGATTTCGTAGATATGTTTGAGCGAAACGGTACCAACCACTTCCGTACCAGGTTTCTGCGCCCCTCGGACTTTGCCCTTGATTTCTTTCACGCCGGCAGCTCGGAGGAGAAGCCAGGAGGTCATGGGTGTACGGAGTTCGAAGGTGAATGAGCGATCTGGTCGGACGGTAACTCGGGCGGGGATAGGAACTCCAGGGGTGATATGAGCGGTACGGGCATTGAATTCCTTCTTGAACATTAGCAACCCTTGTGTGTGCAACATCGCCCTGAATTCATCATACCTTGCAGAAATCCATACTCTTGACACCTTTGCTTCCAAGTGCCGGACCAACAGGCGGACTAGGGCTTGCTTGACCAGCGCCAACGATCAGTTTGACGATCTGGTCGCGAGCAGGCACTTTTCTAGACATCTTGGACGGTTGACTGTCGGTGAGGAAGAGCGCACTCGAGCACCGAGCCTTGATGATAAGACCGTGAAACAGTAGATAGCAAGTGAGCCGGGGAAAGGCAAGGTCCGGTTACTGGTGTTGATCAGCTGTTGACGACAATGGTAAAATATTGATGCTTTTTTGTACACGAACTTGAAGCTCAGGACTGCAGACCAGGGACTCCAAGGGCGAACTACGGCGTCGTAAAAATGCCCCCATTGGCTCAGTTGTAGGCTACTACTACTACAGTGCATCAGTCGACCGCATCCGCTTTTCAGGCACCCATTTGTGGGCTCTGCACCCTGCGCCGTTAGGTAAGAAACTTGAAAGTGACCCCCCCAGAAGCCTCAAACCAAGCCCTTGGCCCCTGGAATTGAATGTTTTATTCGCTTGTAGTGACGTCGAAACAATCTAACAAATTGCCCCCTGGGCGCATCCTATAAACCACCATAATACCGTATTTTCCAACAACTTAACGATACACGCACACGAAACCGCTTCACTTTCGTAACACCATCTAGATTTGTATCGCTTCTCTTCAGACAACATGAATTGGTTCAAGCAGCAATTAGCGAATGTCGTTGGCACCGAAGAACCCGAGTATGGGCCTGATGCGATCCAGCCTGTGACCAAACGCATGGGAACAAAGCCATACTCTATCCTCAACAAGAGCGACCTACAATGGAAGGCTATGGATAGCACCAATGTCGAGACCGAGACGTTTTATTTCATGTCCGATGATGGGACTGTGTCAATGGCTCAGGTCATCTACAGCAACGTTGGGTAAGATACCGCCTCGGACTCTGGTGTCTGCCTCACTTTTCTAACGAAGCACAGCGGCATTCACACCACCGCACAGTTTAACAGCAAGATCTTCGACCACGAGGGCCCGGGGAAACATCTCTGGTGTTCAGATCAGCTGAGAGACTACGGATTTGACGAGCCACAAACCTCCCTTTATGCAGAGAACCTGGCGCTGGAATTAAATGAGGCGGGTGACACCTACACAATCAAGTCTGCCGTGAATGACAACTGCATTGTCAATTTGACTGTGACAAGAACCGCCCCGGGATTCCAACTGGGGGAGGATGGTACAAGCTATTTTGGCACTGATCCCGCGAACCCGTGGGGTTCTATGCGACATGCGTTCTGGCCGAGAGGTACAGTCACTGGAACCATACAGACACCCTCCAAGGAGTACAAGATCGATGGGAAAGCTCTATACGTGTATGCGCTTCAAGGAATGAAGCCACATCACCTGGCGTGCAAATGGAACTTTGTCAATTTCCAGACACCTACATACTCCGCCGTGCTCATGGACTACACAACCCCTGCCTCTTATGGAAAAACTGTCGTCTCTGTCGGTGGCATCGCGAAGGACGGTGAATTGGTGTGCGTGGGCCCATGCACAGCCAAACATGTCATTGCGAATCAAGAGACAGAAATTGACTGGCCAGAACCAAGAACGGTATCTTTTGAGTGGAAAGGCGAGTACAACGGCAAACCCGTCACGGCAGAGATCACAGGTGATCTACCAGTGCGGTCTGATCGCATTGAAGTGCTCGCCCATTTGCCCGGGTTTGTCAAATCTTTCATCAGTGGCGCAACCGGCTTGAGGCCACATATCTTCCAGGTAAGGCTGTCCATTCCCGGAACAGGATCATCAGGCTGACATGCAATCAGTATCTTTCAAAAGATCAACTCAGCCTGAAGCTCAAGATTGGCGACGAGGAAATCAGCGAGCCAGGCCAACTCTTCTCCGAGGCGACCTTCATATCCTAATGAGACCAGTGATGTTCCAATGGATTGGATGGCTGGATGACCTACAATTGGATATACTAGCCCATTAATGTCTAATATCCTATTTCCCACAGCTCTCCTGTTCAGATGGCTTCTTGACGGACCACCAGGTCTTTATCAGCGTGAGGCGTTGAACTTTGCGATTTGGGAGGGATCCTCACTGTTACCTCACTTCTCGAGAACCACTCAGCATATCTCACCTCACCTCACCTCACCTCACCTCACTTGGTTATGGCGTTGTGTTTTCCTCGTCTTCTTCCTCTTCACTCTTGCTCCTCCAGTCTTCTACTCTTCCATCTTCCCACTGTCATCCTCTTCTTGCATCCGTCACTACGTTCTTCATCCTTCATCACCGACTCTCCGTCTCCGTGTCGACTACCATATCATATTCTTCGTGCAGTGTCCTCGCACCCGCTCTACATCCCTCACCATCCCAGCCGAGAAGATGGGTTTCACCGATCGCCGTCAGGCAGCAAACATGTCCGTCCCTCGCCCGATCTACACCCAAGGCATAGGCCTCGGTCATGGAAAAGGAGTCCCTCTTCGTCACCGCCGTGACAGACGCAAGGTCGATGCAATCATGGGAATCAGTAAGTTGGTCGGCCTTGACGACTCAGTTGTATCCTCACAACAAGGCTTCGAAATACTAACACACCATTCCGTACAGCCAAACCAGCCATTCGGTATGACTCTGATTATGACTCTACCCTCTATGCCCTGATCCACGACACATCAGGATCTAAAATATCATTACTGACCAACGGACCTCTTGGTACCTCTACAGCCGTCTCGCCCGCCGTGGAGGCATTTACCGAATCAAAACCGACATTTACGACTACGTGCGTTATGTTACGAAGGATCGTCTCAAGCAAGTGAGTTTGTCGAGTTTTCTAACCCTCAACCCCCCACAAGGCCCAGTTGTCAATCTGCAAGCCTTAGCACACCCGAGCCCCCAACAACACCTTCGAGAACCGCAGCATATAAGTATATGTGCTTGAAACTGACAATACACGGTACCCTCACAGATCATTGAGCGGCTCGTGATCGTGCTCGGCCATCCCAATGTCCGCGGACCGCAACTTGCTCCTGACAGTCGCGTGCGCAAGGTAAGACCAAGTTTGTTTCCTACCTACATGACTCCAACCAACTCGCCCACTACCTCACTTACCACGCATCACTCCGACCAAGTCACCTGCAGCGGTGGACAGGTTTTTGGCTAACCAAGAAATGCGCCTCCAGACGGTGACTACTGAAGACGTGGTGTATGTTCTGCGACGAGTGAGTCTCTCCCTTTCCCTCTCCAATATTACACGGGAGAACAAACGTGCTGTTGCTGTTGCTGTTTCTGTTTCTCCCTCGCTCTCTCCCTGGCTGTGTGTGTGGTGTGGATGCATACGGCAGAGCTAACAACTATTTTCCACCTCTGCAGATGGGAACGCCTCTCTATGGATTCGACCAGGAACAAGGCCCACGAATGATTCTCCCATAAGAGTCTTCATCTCTTAGATTAGATCAGATCAGATCAGAAACACATACAGACAGACAGACACAGAGTGGTGTTGTGGAGGCATTATGTCCACTGTTGTCAAGAAGAGAAGAGAAGACGGTACGAAGAATTGGCAGAAAAGAATCCCGAACCCGGAAACTGCTGTTATGGCCGGCTATTGCTTGTGATCGGGCATGAAACATCAACATGAACATTGACATCAGACATGAAAAGGGACACGAGTGTGCAAGATCCTCACTTGCTGGCTGGGAATGTTGCTATGGCCGTTACAATCTTGGGGCTTGTGTCTCAAGCTCACTCAGTGAGAAACAGTAGCTGGGAATGACATGATCGCTGGTGGTACGGGCAGTTTGAAGTTGAGGTTGGACGAGGCCGAGGCCGAGGACGAGATATCATGGGAGAAGAACCTGGATGTCTGTTCGCCTGTCGAAATGGACAATACATATGGCCCAACGATCGAGCAAGCCTTGACTTTGTCTAGGACGCCAGCCTTGAAACGGCTTTCAGGAGCTTTCATCCCCGCCCATACATGTAGTGGTCCAGTGCTATACAACTCTTACTTGTGTCTACAAGAAGGAGATCGTCTCCAGGACTTGACACAGTGACTACCTCAGGTCGTGAGGATATGCGACATGTTCACTCGCTTCAATTTTTATATGCGTGAGGGGTTTTATCTGTGCTAGATCTTCAACAACAATTTGCCTGTCGTCCGTCTCCCCTCGAGATCTCGGTGGGCCTCAGCAGCGTCTTTGAGCGGATAGATCTTGTGGATTCGAATATTGAGCTTCCCGGCCTTGATGAGGTCGAGGACGCCGTTGGCGTAGAATTCCAATTCCTCCCGGGTGACGATGTAGCCCATCAACGTGGAGCGCATGATTGAGACGTTCTTGCCGGAGAGTTTGGCGATGTTGAACGGCGGGACTGCTCCGCTTGCTGTGCATTGTGACATATTAGTATCAGTTGGACGAGATAATCAGAAGACTAGGAACGGAACCAAGAATGGGCTAGTTATATGGAAGGGTAGATGGATGGAAGGGTAGACATATGGAAACATAGAAGGAGGGAAGCACGGGAAAAGATTGTCTCTGCAAGGTATACATTAAACTTACCATTTCCAAAATACACGACTTTACTCTTCCGCTTGGCGACTTCTAGACTTCCCTCCCAGGTATCCTTGCCCACGCCGTCAAAGGTGCAATCGACGCCCTGGCCGTTGGTGAGTTTGAGGACCTGCTCAACCCAGCTGGGGCCACTGGTGTCCTTGTAGTCAATGATATGGGTAGCACCGTTCTCTTTGGCCAGGGCACATTTCTCCGGCCCGCCTGCTGTTCCAATGACCGTGGCGCCGATGTCCCGCAGGATCTGGCACAGCAATAAACCCATACCTCCGGCGGCGGCGTGCACAAGGATCGTATCCCCTTTCTTCACTGGGTATGCTTCTTTGACTAGACTCAGGGCCGTCATGCCCATCAGGAACCCGCCGACAGCGTGCTCATCTGAGACCTCGGCTGGGATCTTGACCACCCGGTCCGCTGGGAGGGCCGTGTACTCTGCATATCCGCCGCGGAGGATCCAAACCACTCGGTCTCCTTCTTTGAATCCCAGTGGGTTCGATCCTTCGACTTTGGCGATCGTCCCTGACGCTTCTTGACCTATGATTGTCGGCAGACCTCCGGGAGCAGGGTACAGGCCGCTGCGGAAGTATGTGTCAATGAAGTTGACGCCGGCGAATTTGTTCTTGACTAGCACCTGGCCGTCCGAGAGCTTGGGGATCGGTTGCGACTCGGTGTATTGCAGGACTTCGGGCCCGCCGTTCTGCGGGACGACGATGGCTTTCATTGTGGATGGAATAGACGACATGTTGCGCACGGAGAATAGTACTGGCTGAGGGTGGGAGGTAGAGCTGGGAGAGGTGAGAAGGTGAGAGGTCACGGCACGCAGCCGGAGGGAAGCTGTTGATATTGTGCTTGTGCTGGCCAATCTATTCAACGATGTCGGAAGGCGAGTGCGGAGTGACGCGAGAGACATGGAGGATTCGATTCGTCAGCGGTGAGGTCCAGTACTCCGTAAAGGAGCGGGCAAGAGGATCTCGAGGAAGAAGGTAGAGGAGGACAGCACTGTCGTTATCTGGTCCCTATACCTATGTCTATACCTACTAGCTGCGTCAATACCTACCTGATCTCACCCTCATCGTTTGACTAGCGGAGTTCGTCCGGGCAGTAGGGCAGTTGTAATAAGACCGGATCTGGATGTTCGGATGATGTCTCTACTCTCCAACAATTCTCAGTCGCAGGCATTACGTAAGGTATTGTTGGATTTCGTTCCGCACACTGCGGGGCAACAGTCGCGCACTTCTAAGCTCTGCTCTGCCGTTGTTTCACTTCAATCCACGAGCAACCATACAGGAGATGAATATTATTGTTTTGCAGTGAGTTCAATGTACGGCTGCTATCCTACCTGCATCCGGCACATTCGCCGCAACCAGCTCCTCTGTCCATCGATCGATTGCGAGGCATCTCCTTCTGCTTCTTTGGTCACTTGACACATCCCTCGAGGAGCTCAGGCAACCAAAAACCAAACCCCGGGCATTGACCGGTGTGAATGTCGACAGATTACATTAGTGTGTCGGATAGGTGATGAAGCATGTGCAAGCTCTCCCCATACAAAGCAAGCAGGACAACACGTCGATCCAAGGCTGAGGCTATCGTGACGAGTGGGGTCAGAGAATGAGCTGCCTTTTCTCCCTTGACGATGGTGCAGAAAGCTCACCACGGCTGGCTTAGGGGGCGTCCAGAGATGCACACTCGGCGGTAAAGTCGCGTTCCTGCTCATTACGCTACATACCAAGCCCTCAGACCGGTTGCTCTGATTAACAACTCACAATGTTGCACCAAGTCCAAACTTGCAAGGCGAAAGATATAATGGCGTGAGCAACCGAGTGTCCGACCTGTTGTACAGTACGTTCTCGATGGGGCAGGCTACCTGGACCCTAGGCGAGGCGGAATGGCTAGAAATATGACTCGGATCCCACCCATATTTGAGACCAGAGGAATAATTCGGTGCGCCCTGACGCGGCGCTCGTCTTGACAGATATCATGACTTATTGTTGTAACACTGTGCACAGTATTTCTCGGAAGGAAAGTCCGAGAAAAGCAGTCAATTCGGGATACTCCCATTTGATGTATTGTCAACAAGGCTTGGGCAGACACCGCAACGATGGCGACACGCACCAGTGGCTCCAACCCTGCCCTTACAGCAGAAGGGTCGGCCGCTTGTTCTGCGGCTAGTTGTTGCAGGCGTCCTCCCAGTCGTCCTCGTCAATCTGCCAGGGACTCTGCAGTCATGAATGGTGGCTAGCTACCTAGGTATGTTAGTCCCCGGTCAGAGATAGTCAGCTCGCCCGAGCCTGCAACATCTCACCTGCTCCAGGACTTTGTCATATGGTATTGAGCTGATCGAACGCCCTCCTGGCCTCACATCAGTATTTCTCGAACGTCCCGAAACAGCAATCCGCGGGGCCGTCGCTATGCAAGCAGGGGCATAGTATTATAAAAGATGCTGGGACTTGTAAGCACCGACCGTTGTCATCGTCGTGGAGGGGTCAGACGTCGGAAAAGCAAAGCAGAAGGATTGTCCGTAGGTGCGTAAGCATCCTTATATGGCCTGGTACGTGAATAAGTCATGCAAGTCTGCGCCTTTTCCACGTATCTTCGCCCAGGGTGCGGTGCATTCTGGCCCCTTCTGAATGACAACGATCGAGAGATCGCTCTGTGACTGGACCGGTGTGCGTGCCACTGCGTTGACTAGGAGGACATTCTTCGGGAACATTGGGAAGTCAACGTTTTTGCTGAACGGGTGCTTGCCAGGCTCAAAGCTGAGTCGGATGTCGAAGAATGGAGGCCAAAGCATCGGCAAGCATGAGGTGCATGGCGGCCGTCTCAGGCGCAGCCGGGCCGTGGGCTAGAGGTGAGAGGTATAGCTAATGGGAATCGATGGAGGCGCAGTATGGACACGCGAACCATGCAGCAAGACTGATGGGAGAATGTGTGGGGGTTCGTGAGCAGAAGGATACCTATAGGTACCTACCTGGGTAGGTAGGCAGGGTCCTCTATAGTACTGTATATGACTGTAGAGTGTAAAGAGGTTGGTGTAGCGTGTTCAGGTGCACCTAAAGTACTATGGAATGGGATCTTCCACCGAGGAATCACAACTCTCGTCTCCTCCATCCAATTGATGTTCTCTCTAACAAACCAGGCATCCACCACTGAACCTTTTCCGTTACTCGTAACATCCAGGTGCAGCACAGAACAGCCTCATCCCCATCTATTTGTCCATAACACGAGGATCGCAGGCTCTGATGCTTCCCGCCGAGGACACCGCCTTTCCATAGTTGCCTGACCTCCACTTCGCCTCAAACATCCACGGAAGACGTGCATATGCCATTGCGCACAACGACACTTCTGCCCCTCTGCCCTGGACCGTAGCCATTATTCCATCCTTCTCCGTGTCACTGAGCGTGCAAGATTGCCTGGTCTCATAGTACGCTGGTCGACTGACCCAGGACTTGCCAAACTACCACGGGCATTTCGTCTCTTGCTTGTTGCGGCTCTTTTCTTCCAACAAAATCTGTTCACAGGCACCCTGCACCTTTGAATCCTCGTCCCTCTCCTTCTGCAGTTTATCCGCAGCAGCAGTTTTCTTTGCGGGTTTCTTCTCTACTGTCGAATCGTCTTTTCCCACGAGTTCGCCCGCCCTGTCACCGATGATGTCCTGATTTCGATCTCAACTGCCTGTGCTCCTACTCTGCCCGCGCCTCCTGCGGCACCTTTCGAAGCTGACTGCCCCAACCGCCAACAACCCGGGCCTTCGCCTGCTACAAATGACAGGCCTTATCCAGCAAGCCTTCTAACGCCGAACTGCAGCCCAGAGAGACAAGCGCAAGAGCCATTCAGAGCCTCAACAAGTTAATGGTTAGCAAACCCAAACCAGTTGAAGCGAAGATACCATTTGCAGCCCCTGGTAATGACTACGTGCTCAATTACACTACTGTCAAGTTGGCGAAAGTGAAATGATCCAGCAGTGGCCGCCGTCCCCGTGTGTGGAGGATGAAGAGGCAGCATTGGCAAAGGAACATGTGCCAGGCTTACCTCTACATGAATTGAAGAGCGAGGATCAGCCTGCCAGCAGTCGGGGGTCGGTTGACCAATATCCCATCATTATCGACACCCAAACTCCGGACATCAATTCGAAGAATGGCTTAGGGCTGGACGAGGAGCATGACCAGATCCCAGAGAATGTACTCCTTGCAGGCAATGAGAAGAGTACGCCTCTTCCTCCTGTCACGAACCATGAGCAGCGGTTTGTTTATCTCCCATCGCAGGACTCGGAGGCGGAGCAGACGGACCGAGCCGCTCTCCCTCGACCAAGCTCCGCCACACAAGCGGCTGAGAACGACATCCGCAGAGGGAGACCTTCAGTTCCAAGATTACAAACGGATCTAGGGCCAGGGCTTGGGGGAAAACTCACGGACAATCGCCGTCCACCGTCGCCATACGCTCATAAGCCAGCTACGGCCACAAATACGCTGTCTGCGGAACCTCAAAACGGTTACAGGCTATCGGCACCGACCGAGGCGCATAACTATAGGAGGCCAGTCTCGGCACAACCTGGATCGTATTATGCAAGACATAATGACAGTGATTCGGACCATAGGTCAAAGTCAAAACGGAGACCTGAACGAAACAGAAGCAGAAGCAAACGGCAGAGTTTCTCACAATCAGATCGTTCAGACTCCGACATGTTCAGACCATTGACAACACCAACAAGGCATCACAATCGGGAAAGCGACGTCGGCCGCAACGTACATCGTCACCGCAGTCCTGCACCTCTACAAGGAGGCTTGGCTGGATACATCTACACAACGCAAGATGGTATCACTCCGCCTCAAACCCCGAAGTTGGTGTCGGCAAGGTCTTCAGTAGCAGATCACTCGACATTGTCCGATTCTAGTAATGGGCGACACGGCTCCAAAAGAGTCACCACAGATTCCCCAAACACATCATCGGCTGAAGAAGCACAGTATCGGCTCCTTGGTTCTGGGGATGAAAGGCGAATGACACGCAGAGGTCGGTCGAGAAGAGGATCACGGACCCACGCTGATCACGAAGACAAGGCTGGCATTACGCGAGCTGTTTCCACTCGCCGTGAGCGAACGTCCAAACACGATTCTAACCGTGGGCTAGAAGAGCCACACCAACGGTATCCCCGGCCACCAGGGACTCCCAAAGGAATGGAAGCCTACTTCGAAAAGGCTTTTGTCGCCAACCAGAATAGGCGTTCCAATTATGCCGAGGGCCAATCTCGTGCAGTGTCCCCTAGGACATCGCCACCTCAAAGTCCCCCTAGGACTCCACGGACTGAGCGTTCGTCCAAAGACTACTTCGAGCCGCCTTCCACCGCTACGAAACCCTCACAGCAGCGCTCCCGTCCACCTTCTTGGGATGACAGCCACTTCAAAGACATTAAACCTCTGACATCACTCCTTGGTGCAGCGACTTTAGGCGCTTCGCTCGCAGGGAAGGCCATTCCAAACTTGCCCCGAGCACCCACTTCTCATTCGGGCGCGACGCCCAGTAGTGGCTCTCAGAGCGGTCCCGGCAGTGCTCAACGATCGAGAAAACCGTCCCCAGTCTCTGAAGGGCCGCCAACTGTGTCTCACAGCATGTCTAGGACAGAGTCGACTGCAAGTCGAGATGAGGCCTCGTCGACCCGTACTACGACCTATACTGTCCATGAGAGCCGAACACTACCATTGAGCGCATCATATGCACCGGTGGCAACAACACTCGAGCCACCACGTCCTGCTATACGTGCAGCATCGTACTCACACTCCCATGCGCCTGACCAGTCAAGACCGCCCGTGTTGTATAGAGCACACTCGAGCACGTCAAGCCCTTCAAGCCAAGGGTTCCATCCAATTGGTCAATTTCCTGTTCACCAAGTCGCGGCGTCTGCTCCGATGACTCCTGAGCCAGCTGCCTTCGTCAATGCACAGCCAAGGCATCCTTCACTTCCTGCGTGCCCTCGTTCAAAACCTGTCGCTGGACTTCAAGATTGGTACACGATCCGTGACATGCCATATCTCGACTTCTGTCCAACGTGCATGGGGTTCCTCGGTGCTACCCGTTTCAGGGACTACTTCATCCCGAGTCTGCCTAGAGACTCCAGGCGGCCCGTCGTCTGTGCGATGAGTCATCCTTGGCTCCGAGTCGCATGGATCCAAGCAATCAAACAAGAAAAGAAAGATCTCACTCTTGTCTGGCAGATCAGCACTCCGCCTCCGCAGGAGACGCGGCCTTGTCCTGGTCCTAAAGCCGACTTAAGAAGATGGTATCATCTGACTGACCCTAGGACTGGGAGGCCGGTCGAGAACTTCGACATATGCTCGGCGTGTGTGAGGAACCTGGACTTGATCTTCCCCAAGCTTCAGTTCCATTTATTTGATCGACCGGCCCACAAGCCCAGCCAGGAGAAAGTGTGTAACATGAACACCAAGAGTCGGCACTTTTTTCCCCATCATGATCGAGCTGGAACGACTCGCAGGCCGGCGGGAGAAGGAACAGCTCAGGCAAAAAGGATATCCAGGACTTTGTCGATTTCATTTGCCGAATCTCCCGCCATCGGGAATGCGCCAAGGACACAATGCTGGCAACATCTTCGTGGCATTACATCCCCGAACTTCCAGAACTAACCATCTGTGAAGAATGCTTCGAAGAAGTTGTGTGGCCTCTGAGGGACCGACCAATAGCGAGAGACGTTTCCAAGACGTTGAAGCTCGTGCCCAATCTACGACGAAGCCATCTCGTGCCTGGCATTAGTTGCCAGCTCTATAGCGACCGCATGAGGAGAATCTTCTACGAAGCAGTGAATAAGAATGACTTTGAGGGTCTGAAGACCGCGGCCAAATACCGATATAGCATGGAGCATCGGTTGCAGGAAATGCACAAATTGTACGAACTGGACCAGAGGGCTGGGATTGACAGGCGGGCGGAAATGGAAAAGAATGTTGCGATTTGGAAAGCCATTGAATGAGTTATGACATGAATCATGATTTTATGGATAATGACTGCCTGAACATGATTTCCCGGGTGGTACGACCTTGATGGTGACCGGCAAGGGTCGAGCGTGCTTAATGAAGTAGAGATTAATGACCTTTGAACCAAGAACTTATATTCCCATCTCGAGGCGTAGAGATAACTGATTGAATGATTGTAGGCATACCGGTGTGATAATGGTTCGCCCCTGAATCACCGTCGATGGGCAGCCTCTCACGTGATACGATTGTCGGTCTACCTTCCTTGTGCAGGCTCCGGGGAAACGTTCTTGTGAGCTGTGCCTGCGACTGCGCAGCTTCAATCCATGAGATACGATAGGAAATCAATCTCGGCAGCACCATTTCCCGCACGATCTCAAGTCTCAGAAGGCTGCGAGGGTGCAAGATGAGTCTCATCTACCCTGCCGGCGGCGCGGTGGCTGCCCTAGGCGTGGTTGGACTTTGTAAGTTACCACCTATGATGCGGTGATGATCTCCCAACTAACAGGAGTTTCAGACATGCTCTTTAACGGCGAAGGCGAACAGTTCAATGTACGCAATGACGGAGCCATATACACCCATGCTTATGGACACTGACCTCTCGCACGCAGGTTGGCCAGTTTCTGGAGACAGTATCACCTTATGCTTGGGCCGACTTGGGCATTGCCTTATGTATAGGATTGTCTGTCGTGGGTGCGGCCTGGTAAGCAACAAGATCTTGGTTTCCACCACAGAAATTGGCGCCTTCATAGACGGTCGATGAGTGGTGGATGGCTGGTGGCTGCATACTGACCTCTTCCGCTTAGGGGCATCTTTATTACCGGTACTTCCATCCTCGGCGGCGGTGTTAAAGCTCCACGGATACGGACCAAAAACTTGATCTCCATCATCTTCTGCGAAGTCGTGGCCATCTACGGTGTCATCATGGCAATCGTCTTTTCCTCAAAACTCAGCATGGTGCCGGAAGAGACGTTGTATACCGGCTCAAACTACTACACGGGTTATGCGCTATTCTGGGCGGGTCTTACAGTGGGCATGTGCAACCTCATCTGCGGCGTCAGTGTTGGAATCAACGGAAGCAGTGCTGCGCTAGCAGATGCCGCCGACGCCAGCCTTTTCGTCAAAGTGCTGGTCATTGAGATCTTTTCCAGTGTATTGGGATTGTTCGGGTTGATCATTGGGCTATTGGTCAGCGGAAAGGCTCTCGAGTTTTCTTGATTGAAAAAAGGCTGAGCAAGAGAAACGATACGACAGGGCTGCTATCGGCTCGAGAAGCATCCCAGCGTACGGAATGTAGAAAGAGTTAGCAACACTGCTACAAGGAGAGGCCTTTCACAGAGCAATGGATGGCTCATGGAAGTCTCTTTACAATATCCAGAGGCCTATTGAAGGCTCTGGGTAGCCGTTGGTGTGCGGAGCCAAAGACACTTGTCGAGGATGACTTTCCTCGGAATCATCTGTAAATTCACGAATTGCCGCAAGAAAGGCGCGGAAAACGCTTCTCATGGCAAGGCTGAGAGGCGTTTGGGAGAGGGAGATACGCATTCAATGTACACCACATGGTGCTTGAAGTCACCGCACGAAACACGACACATTGATGCATTCTGTCCGCTGAGAGTGACCATCACTGTATCGCGGATAGCATGATGATAATATTACCGCAGGACAGAACATATCGAACAATGTACACGAAGTAGGTCGACATCAGCCAACCAACACAGTCCAAATAATACTACGTCACCGTATTTTTCCCGCTCTTTCGAACTTCCTCCATGAAATTGTATCCGCCACGATCCAGGCTTCCACCATGTGAGTTTTGTTTCGTAAAGGACAGGTAAGAGGTTCTTGGGAAACCTCGGACCTGTTCCTTTCATCTCTGTTCCTCAACAAATACGACTGGGACCAGCACTGCTCTCGCGGTGTCAATCGAGACGAAACCCGCACCCTCTTGCCGACCATCGACGATGGTCTCTAGTCATACATGATACGTCCGGAGTTTGACTGGTTGCGATCACAACCACTTCTTTTGTGACATTCTTCTGTCATGGCTCCCCATGTCCATTCTCTCGGACCGACGTGCGCATTCTACGAAGACGATGCTGAAGATTTCCTGACCGATGGCTCGCATCCACCAAGGGTCAAGGCTCAATTCTTCTACATCTCGTCACTTCCCATAGACGACCCTCTCTCCCCGTTGCCACCCGCATCGACCGACAGAGCGTCACACCTCCCCCCTCAACCGTTTTCCGCTCGGGACAATGCGGCACTAGAAGAAGCGTGGCAGGCCTGTCAGAATCCACAGGGTGGTACCAGAGTAAACAAAAACTCAAAGACGAGATGGAACTTCGCTCGAGGTGTCTTTTCGTTCCCTGAGTTTGGGGACACAGGCGGCTCTCCTCGAGTCAGATCTCCGGCTACGGAAACGGCGAATAGAGGGGGTGGAAGTGATGCCAGGGGGTCCTCGAAACGTCCTCCCGCCGAGGCTGAGGTCATGCTGGATCCTGACTCACGGCTGGGGTCGGACACCAAAACGATCGACGCAGAAGAGTTGGGGGAGACTCGGGAAGGTCGGGATGTGCCAGCCAAGCACAAGAGACATTTTTCTCCATTCCGACACAGGCATAAAGACGACGAGAAAGACCATGGTACCTCACCGCAATCAGTGACAGCCGATGGCACCCGGCAAACCCCTCCTCAGCCGGCTGTAGGAGTCAAGTCTGACATTAGCGGCCGACCTTTCGCCCGACAGCCTAGCGGGCGCGATATCAGTTCTGCTTCGTACAATCGAAGGGCATTTGCTCATTTCGACGATTCAGACCATGACTCGGGCAAAGAACGAAGTCGGTCTCGTAGCGGGAGCCGGAAGGAAGGAGATCGTGAAAAGGTTTTCGTGCCTGTGGGAGTGTCTCGTTTGCATTTGGTTGAGATACCTGACCTTGTCATGAAGCCCATATACTGGTCCCCGATCAACGATACATCCGATGTCATTCGGGCCACTTGGTTTTACAAGGACACCATGTTGCCGGTACCGGCGGACGTGGCCAATCGTCTGGAAGTCGGCTACGAGTATATGAAACCTTATGCGGAGTCATACCAAGAAGAACTACAAGCTTGCATCGAGAATGGCGCATCTGCCGAGATGAAAGTGGTTTATAAGCTCTGGCCGGACGAGCCAAAGGCGAGCCGACCTGGAACTGCCGTGGACACGAAAGAGATGGATCAAGGTACATCACAGGACGCTGCGAGCGTACACTTGCCAGAGACGTTTTTGAATGCCGCTGCAGATCCACGAAAGCCTAAGGAGCGACGGCTCTTTCTAACCCACGGTGTTATCTACACCGATGCTAGAAATGCTCAGATCCTGAGACCCAGCTTGTTACCATCCATCAGCAAGAGTCGACGACCGTTAAGCTCGCTTAGGAAAGGGAGGCAGATTGGTGTGGCGGTTGTTCGGGGATTCGATCGCAAAGCCTGGTTGAAGATTCATCCCGACCCAAAGCTGGATGCAAAGGCTGCCTTTGCCAAAGTGGGAGCATACATGTCCCAGTCTGGAGATGCGACAACTCGAGGTCGACGCATGTCTTGCGCCGCATGTGAGGAGGAAACCGAGGCTCCCAAGGTTTCGGATCTTGTACTGGTCATACACGGGATCGGGCAGAAACTGTCGGAAAGAGTGGACAGCTTCCACTTTACGCATGCTGTCAATGGTCTTAGGCGAGAATTCAACGTGGAATTGTCGACAGAGGCAGTCAAGGGCAACCTGAGAAGCGGGACAGGAATTATGGTGTTGCCGGTGAATTGGCGCCTGACGGTGTCTTTTGATGAGGACAACAAAGGTTCACAAGAGGACACCGAGAACAAATACGGACTCAAAGACATCACGCCTGATACATTGCCCGGCGTGCGGTCTTTGATCAGTGATGTGATGCTCGATATCCCATACTACATGTCTCACCATAAAGACAAGATGACTTCGGCGGTCATTCGGGAAGCAAATCGGGTCTATCGGCTATGGTGTCGCAACAACCCTGGGTTTGAAGATTATGGTCGGGTTCACCTCATTGCTCATTCGCTGGGGTCGGTGATGGCCATGGAAATCCTCGGTCAACAACCGACACGTATCGGCAAAGACATCAAATTCGACAGTAGAAGGCCGAGCGAGAAGATGTTCGAGTTCGACACGACCAATCTGTTCTGCTGTGGGAGTCCATCGGGGTTCTTTCTGCTTCTGCATAATGCCAGTCTGATTCCACGCAAAGGTAGGAACAAGCCTGGTATGGAGGGTGAAGACCGACAACCCGGGATTGCCAGTGAAGCCCAATACGGCTGTCTTGCGGTCGACAACCTCTACAATATCTGCCATCGCAATGACCCGATCTCATACCTGCAAAACGCGGCAGTCGACCAACTGTACGCGGCCACTCTTCAACCTGCTTCCATCCCCAGTGCCAGTATCGGCTTTATGAGACGGATAGGAAACACTCTACGCTGGGCATCTGCTTCTACATCCGATGCGTATGTGGCCACTGCACCGACCTCAAGACCTGAGCTGCAGCATATGCCTAGCACGGTGGAGCTGGAGACTCATAACTTTACTCGGGAGGGAGATTGCGGAAAAGCGCATGTTTCTTCTGAATGATAATGGGCAGATTGACTGGTTTTTGAACTCGGGAGGAGGGCCACTGGAGATCCAGTACTTGAATATGCTGAGCGCGCACAGCAGTTATTGGATACTCCAGGATTTCGTGCGGTTTCTGGTGGTCGAGATCGGGCGCGAGCCTGGCAGGGATCATACGCTGCCTGTTCTAAGAGCGGTGAAAAAGAGGGGAGTATAAGAAGGGGAATATACAGTAAGGATGATCGATGGTTTGGAGGTGGGTGCATGATAGGAATTGCATGGTACAGCTGTCTTTGGGCATGACAACATTTGGAACTCTGCCATGGTGACGGTGGTGGCGGTGGTGATGCCAGCGGTGATGATGCTTTTATTATGACATTGATACCCTTTTGCATTGGTTTGGAATTGGCATTGGAAGCCACTGCAGCTTTGACAATACCCGGAACGACGGTACAGGTAGACAGATACAGTATACCTAGGTACCACAGTGATAGTGGATATGAATACATGGTGCCTATGTATGTACCTGAGGCGCATTCTATGGTATATTATATGACTGCCTCCACAGTACGTTGCCAGATGGTCTAGAGTAACTTATGGCAATAGAGAGGATCAAGGTAAGTACTTACTATATACTTGATATAGTCAGGGGAAGTCAGCCTTGCGTCCTACTGATAGGCTATCAGCTCGCCAACAAGACCCGGCCGGCATGGGGTAATGGTCTCGTAATGATCACTCGAGAAATCCAGGTCAGTTCAAGCCCATCTTTGTCTGTCTGAACCGAACCGTATTCCTCTTCCCCTATATAGTATTATATAGTAGTATATTAGTAGTATAGGTTTGGCAATCGGCAATCAGACTATAAGGAAGGGTAAACGAGATGATACAGACCATTGTACTCTGTAGTCGAAGTGATTGTGTACTTGGATATGCACTTGTGTGTATATTGGTACTCTTATATATATATACACTTGTATGCACTTGTATACACTTGGATGCTCTTGTATATATATACTCGACTTATATCACCTATTCAATCAAATACTCATATCTCTCCCTCTCTCCCTCTCCCCTCTCTCTCTCTCCTTTTTTCCCTCTTTAATACCCCCAAACCATGCCCATCATCAACGCCTCACACTCGCCTCCAGCCTCAATCCACCCGTCCCGCACCGGCAACTCCAGCAGCGCATTGGCACTAGCAAGGCTGCCTACCCGACTACTTCGCTGGAACCCCCGTGCTTTCAGCAACGAGTCTCCCGTCGGCGGGGTCGGCGCGGACCACGACACGGTGATACTCAGTGCGTGTCTTGTCGCAGCGGAGGCGGGTGGCTAGTTTGACTTTGACGCGTTGGAGACCGGCACCGGCAGCGGCACCGCGACCAGCAACAGTAACAGTACCACTAGCACCTTGAGCACCAGCACCTCCAGGACCAGTACCAGTACCACCAGCACCAGCACTGGCACCGGCACCACGACTACCCTCTCCAGCATCCACCAAACCAGCCAGTTTCTGCAGCGCAGGCAAAACAAACAAATTCGCCGTGACGAGCGCACTGGCCGGGTTCCCAGGCAACCCAAACACCAATTTCGCAGCACCATCATCCCTTCGGCCCGAAACAGTATCTTTAAACGGAACAGTAGCAAACGTAGTAGGTTTCCCCGGCTTCATACTGACGCGGCCAAAGTGCACCGTGCCGCCCAAGGAGCGTTCGAGCGTGGGTTTCAAAAGGTCGAGTTCGCCCATACTGACGCCGCCCGTGGTGATGACCACATCGAGGCTATGATCGCGGAACCCCGAGCGGAGCTTCTCTTCGAGTTCGGTGGCGGGAGTGTCGCGCGCCACGCCGAGATCAATGACTTCCTCGCACAGTTTCCAGCCGCGCAGGAGTGTTAGTAGTGAAGGCCGGTTCGAGTCGCGGATCATCCCGCCGGAAAGGGGGCCCGGGTGCGTGATGTCGCACACTTCGTCGCCGGTCGACATTACCCCTACGCGCGGTTGGCGGTATACGGGGACTTCTTGGATTCCGGAGGCTGCCAGAACCCCGATCTCCCCGCCCAAGGGGGTGAGTTGGGTGCCGCGCCGGAGGAGGAGTGAGTGCAGTGCTATGTCGCTGCCTGGGAGGCGGATGTTTTCCCCAATGCTCACGTCGTCGGTTAGGATCTCGACGCTGGCTTCTTCGGTTCCGTCTGGCGTTAGGGAGGCGATCCGAGTGTCTTCTACCATTACTACTGCGTTTGCGTTGGCTGGGAGGGGTGCGCCTGTGGTGATGCGCGCGATCGTGCCTGGTTCCAAGGGCGGTGGGAGGGATGATGCTTGGGCGTGCGACACTGATGATACGGGATAGATGCCTTTAAGTTTGGTGGGTGTTGGTGCTGCTGTTGCTGCTGTTGTGTTGGAAGAGGGGGAGGTGGTGTCGGTGTTGGTGTTGGTGCTGGTACTGTCGGGGATGATGACGGCGTATCCGTCCACGATACTAGCGCGGTATGCTGGGACTTCTTCGGCGGCCCGGATATCCTGCGATACGACGTAGCCTGTCAGATCGGGGCTCAGGGCGCGAAGTTCGGTGGTCGGGGCGGGCGATTTCTCTAGGATTGTGTGCACTGCTTCGTCGACCGTGAGCATGGGGTAGGGCGACGATCGGGCGCGTGCTGTGGCTCCGAGACGGGGATCGTTGGATTGAGGCCGTTCCGAGGGTGTGGTGTGTGGTTTTGGCACTTTGTGGCCGTGGTGTGCGTGGTCATGACTGTGGTCATGGGAGTGGCTGTGGTCATGGGAATGCGAGTGGGAGTGGGAATGGTCATGACTATCTCCTGCCCGAGATGTCACCGGGCCTGAGGTAGAAGTTGAGGTAGAAGTCGAAGTCGAAGTCGAAGAATTAGTCGACGTGGCAACGCCAGCATCTCGCTCCAGTTTCTTCACTCCACCCGAATGTGCGCTTCTCGAATCCTCCCCCGCAGCCTGCAGACACGCATGAGGCAACAGCTTCAACACCGCCTGCAAGTTCTCCCTCGCACCCTTAGGAGACCCCGGCAACGTGATAATCACCGACTTGTTCCGCACGCCCGCGACAGGTCTAGACATCATAGCGAAAGGCGTGACTTGAAACGACGCCGCCAACATCCCATGCACGATCCCCCGGTGCATAGCGGTGGATTAAGGGCGAGATCGCTTCCGGCGTATAATCCCTTTGCGCGAAGCCTGTGCCGCCCGTCGTGACGACCAGGTTGATGATTCCCTGGGGCTGGGATTGGGATTGGTCTGTCCAGGAGCGTACCACGCGCTGGATGTCGAGAATGTCGTCGCGCACGATCTCGACGATAGGCTCGGCCCATCTGCCGTTGCCGTCTTGGGCGAATGTCTCTTTGAGAGTCGCGGCTGCTTTGTCTGTGGATGGGTCTGCGGCTGCTGTGTCGGAGATGATGAGAATGGCTGGGCGGAGGAGAGATGGTGGGGAGCGGGAGCTCATCCTGACGGGTCAGCAAGACAAGACAAGAGAACGGGGATGAGTGTTTCTGTGCAGAGAAGATATGGGAATTCACCGAGAGGACATATACATGTTTTGACACGGAGAACAGGGGAGTGAAGATATGGTGTATATGTGCTGTGTTTGACGACGTTGATGGACGTTATACGTTGTACGTTATATTCGGTTAATATACGTATTAATATTGATGCCGCTTCAGCCTTGCTCGCCTGGCCGGAGTGGAATATGGTTTATCCGGACAGGCTCAGCCTTGTCCGCAATGACACTACAGTATCACCCAATGTTGAAACGGCAATAGACATCCAATGTAGTAGGAGACGAGAAGGAAAGAAAAAAACAGAAAGGAAAGAACAGAAATCCAAAATAGATGGTTCTCCAGCAAGTGAATTCCATATAGCCATAATAGGAGAGCGGGTATCGTTGTTCGATTTGTACGCTTATATATGCAGATATGGGTATAAGTATAATGCAACGTGCAGACCAATATACTCCAGTTCACCTAATGCTCGTCAAATCCCCAACCGAAAAGCCAAACGTAGATATATATCGCCCAAAACAATATAGAATGAAACGCGAGGTAATACCCTCTCACGACCTGTGATTCTTTTCCTGGCCAGCAGGAGAAGACATCGGACTATCACGATATTGAAAGGCGTCGACCTCGCGATCGTGATGGTGATCGTCCTTGTACTCAGACTCGGGTTCAGAATGCTGCTGGTGCTGAGGTAGGACACCAAGCCCACCAATGCGGCATTCCTCATCTGCATCTTCATGTTCGTTCTCCCGCATCCTCCAGAATCGAGTCCGAGTCTGACTCCTCAGAGGTGAAACCAAAGGCCTCGTTGACTCAAACGTGACCAACAAATCATCCAGAGGCGATCGACTGGCGAAGAAATCCCAAATACCCACCAGCGGTCTCGGGCCCGACATGCTCTCCCCGTCGTCTTCGTCGCCTCCATAGGCCGACCTGTCTCCTTCATTTCCCTTCTCTTTTCTGTCGCACGACCAATTTTGATCTTGGGATACCCTGGGTGCAAGATACCCCACCACACCTCTCGTCAGCCAGAAGGTCTTCACGAACCTCCCATACGGCGGGCACCCTTTCGCCTTCCAGCAGGCGAGCACCACGCAGGCAGCGACCGCACTACCACATACCAAGACATACACCACGCCCAGAATGACGGCGCTTGCCAAAGACGCGTATGCCAGGATATATTCATTAGCAAACAATCCCACAGGCACGATGACTGTGCTGATGGCCCGGCGGAGGAAGAAGGTCCGCGAAGGCGAGGAATTGGGTTCGCTGGCAGAGTTGGGGAATCGAATACGGAAAGGGACAAAGGTGTTGATGGTGGTGATGGTGGTTTTGCGATCAGCCCACGGTTTCGTTCGGGTAGTGTTAAACTTGATGGAAAGTAGTGGTGGGAAAGTGGTTGGTGTGTCGGATGGCTTGCGGAGGCCTTTGGCTCGGTCGGCGTCCTTGGAATAGGAAATATGTTAGTTCCAGTAGAGTAGAGGAGGTGAGCTCGTAACGGGAGAGGTGTTATGTTGAAACATCAATCAAAGCTGATGGAGATCTTGCTTGTTGAGTGGCTCAGGATAGAAATGAGCCAGACCCGCACCATCCCCATATAGGCGGTTGCAGCGGCATCATAGCATATCTTGTAAAGGCATAAATCCGAACGGATAAAGCAACAGAATAGACGACGCGGGACGTGGGGATAAGGGATATATCTGGAAACTCACCCAATACTTGGAATCCGGCCAGATCTGCACCGTACTTTCATCCACAACCCGAACCCTCAACGGAACCTCCGCGACATCTCTATGGATCTCCCAGAACAACAGCGTCGCATCCGCCACAGGGAACGAAGGCAAATTGATTCCATCCTGATCACCCGCTTTAGCACGCAGAATGAACGGAGCCGAAGTATAAGGCAGGGTGGAGGAGTGGAGGAGGGCGGAGATGTTGTAGGTGTTTGTATATTTCGTGTGGGTTGCATAGGATGCGTGGGAAGAATGAGAGTGCGACGGTCGTGGTATATGCGATGCTGTTTGCGTCTCGCTTTCATCCTCGCTAGTATCCTCCCCAGTTTGCAATTCCATTCCCTTTTCTGTTTCTGCTTCGGCTTCGTCGTGGCTGGTGGTGTCTTGCACCAAGGTCTGCGATGGAGTCAGAGTATGTCGTTCTGATCCCGTCACGCCACTGATGGTCAACTCGCCCGTGCGCGGGCAGTAGGTGTAGTCGACAGCAAAGGCGGAACGGCCGGTACTCAAGGCGTCTTGGACGGATGGGAGAGGATCATTCCCGGGGAAGAAATCGGCGAACCTGTATGACCCGCAAGGGACATCGTTAGCAAATTTCTCGTTGTTGGATGCAATGCAATGACTCTGAATCCCGTCACGCCACTGATGGTCAACTCGCCCGTGCGCGGGCAGTAGGTGTAGTCGACAGCAAAGGCGGAACGGCCGGTACTCAAGGCGTCTTGGACGGATGGGAGAGGATCATTCCCGGGGAAGAAATCGGCGAACCTGTATGACCCGCAAGGGACATCGTTAGCAAATTTCTCGTTGTTGGATGCAATGCAATGACTCTGAATCCCGTCATGCGAAAAGACACAATCAATAGAAAACAAGAAAACCCCCTCTCTTCCATCGAGCAGCCTCAGTAACCAAAGACAACTCCTTCGGAAAGTGGTGGCCATTCGAAAGTGACCTTTTCCAGTGCAACATGACAGAGATCTTTCTCCTGATCCGCCAACCAGCAAGACACATAACCATTCTCCTAGGTTGATCCATGCGCATGTGCATGTTCTCCCCTTCCCTTCCCTTCCCTTTCCTTCTTCTTATGTTGGCAACCCTATTACATCCATATTTCTCTTATTTCCCAATCCTCCTATCTTCCCACCAAACCCAACAAAGACCATATCATCCACAACTCACCTATAAACGCGCGTAACCCTCCCTCCCCTCCAAAGCATATCCGACGGATCATCATTCCACGACTCAGGAGGAGACGGAAGCAGGATCCACAGTAGAACCAGACCGACGAAACAACTCGGTAGAACGAGAAGGGCGCGAAGAAGAAGCGGCGTTATTCGAGGCATCATGTAGTGCGTAGTATAGGTGTAGGTGTAGGTATAGTCATCTGAGAAGCCGAAAAGGGCGCGGTCTGGTCTGCAAAGAAGGGCCTCGAGGACCGATGAGTCGCTGACGTTGACGTGGTGGTCTGCTGACTACCGCGGTGACTTGCTGGCCCTTTGGCAAGTTGGTGAGCTGGAAGCGCAACAAAGATCGCAGTCGGCGCCTGTACTATACTTGGACAGATTCCAAGAGAGGAAGAAAGATAGGAGGAAAGTGATCTTTCGTAGGAGGAGACCAAGTAGACCAACGAACGAATTTAGGCGCAGTCTAGATCGAGCGCCGTATGTTTCCTGTCTCTTTCTCTCTCTCTCTCTCTTTCTCTCTCTTTCTCTCTCTCTGTGTGTGTGTTGGGCAGCACGACTAGAGTACCAGTCAAAAGTAACAGTAACAGTAACAGTAACAGTCACCTAAGCAGCCAGACAGTCGCGATAGAAGCAATACAAGTGTAGGAGAGTGTTTAGCGGCCCCTTGCGCTGCGCTGCGCCTGGGGCTGGGGTTGGGTTGAGGTTGGATTGGATTGGGTTGCCCCTGAATCGCGCATAGAGTGTCGAATGTGAGACGCGTTTCTAGTTCTAGTTTAAGGTACCATTGATTATTTTAGGACGCGTTGGCGCGAGACCTTCCGGGGGCCCCGGCTGTCACATACTATAGGTGGGCACAGCCTCGTCGCGAAAATCCCTCATGCAGCCTCGCCTCGTCCTACTACATACTTTCTTCGAATCGACTTCGCTCTCAGTCTGGTCTCCGCGTTTTTTAAAGAGTCAAAACGTGTTGTTGAGGTCGGTGGAACGCAGCATTGCACAAGTCGACAACCAGCGGAAGCTGATATTGGTTTTGCACAGTGGATATGAACATGTCTCTCTTGTTGTGCAGCATGAAGCCGTGGCTAGAGACCATCCGGCAATCGAATACAATAGCATCGATTCTTTCCCATCTGTCAATCCAGTCCATCTCATTCTTTACAGCGCAATGATGAGAAGATATCCATTTGTCCTCCATGAAGATTCTCATGACAATATACTTGGTACACCGTATGTATGCCCTTTTTATACCCGTGGTATAGACACATAGACACACCTCACCAGTAAACACACGGGGAAACTGAAGATACCACCAATCTTACGCCTGTCGCTATGCACCTTTGGAGGACTCTGCAGTGAACGCCCCTTCGTGCCCTCTTTCGTACCTAATAATGTTCCATACACCAAGGAGAAAATCATCGACAAATCGTTTCCCCTGTCCACGGCCAACAAGGCCCAAATAAATGTACAATGGTGAAAGAAGTAAATTGCCGTGTCGGTGTCCAATCATGAGAAAAAGTAGGTGCTCTCTTTCAGCCGTCGAACGTCGAAATCCCCCTTTTCCGGGACCGGTCGGAACTTGAGCGGCAGCCACAGCCAGGTCTGATTGTTAAGATTCTTTTTGGCCTTCTTCTTCAGCCCAATTTTCTGCCCAAAAGCGTTCACTTCTTGAACCGTTTCTGTAGTGGCAGGCAATTCCATCTCGCCGTCGCTGTGTTCCGACTCAAAGTCGATGTCGTCCTCATTAGCAACCGACTCTCGGAGCGGATCCAGCGTGCTGACCAGATCAACATCATCAGATACCCCGGCGGCATTGATGGCCTCGATGACCGTCTCCTCTTTGGCATGCTCCGGGACCGCCCCAATGGCCGTCTCCCCCAACGAGTCGCGATGAGCTAGATATTTCTCTCCGTCGAACTTTTCAAACAAGGTCGCCGCAGTCTCCATCTTCTCCCCTTCCTCTCTCTCCCGCGGATCCTGACTCTCCATCAATTTCCTCTTCCGGATCTCTCGGAGCAACTCTGCATGTCTGCGTTGTTGAATGCCTTTCGAGCCGGTGCCGGCCTGGAAAACCCCTTCTTCGACCATTCTCTTGCGATATGCTATGATAGCCTTGCCCAGAGCGTTGGACTTGTTGATTTGAGCTAGATAGATATGCCCATCGTATCGCATTTTGAACTCTGCCGCAAGTCGTCCAATGATGTCTTCGCTGTGCATGCGGATGAATGCATCACGCAAGAGCTCGCTGAGCGAATTCACATCCGCGGCATGTGTCCAGAAACTGTCATGGACCGCCGAAAATGTCAGACCAAGTTCATTGGCCTTCAATGCCGACAGAATCATATGGGTGGCGTCGAGAGAGTGGATAAAGTTTGGTGGGAAAGCCTGCAACTGTTTCCGCTTGTTGACGGAATCAGAGACACTGGGCTGAGCCAAAGTGATATTCTGCAGATTGGTCTGAATCTTCATGCCCTTGTTCACACGGTAGGGCTGAACGACAGGGAGCTTGAGAGGAGTGGTCCAGATCACGGTCGACAAGAATCTACCTGACTCCAGAATCTCCTTGCTCTTGGCCTTCTTCCTTCGGGATAGGGTACGGTCGGGCTGCACAGGTTGGGCACCGTACTCTTTTCGATACATCTTCTCCTGTTGTGCTGGGGAGATCGAAGAGCTGATGCGGTTCGCACAATCCCCCAGCCAATATTGAATCTCATGCGCCCCGGTGAACAGAGCACCAAGTCCTTTGAAGATCTTTCGCGCGATGTAGGCGGATGCTTTGCCAGAAAGGCGTGCATCAGCAACCTCCGGAATCAAGGCCTCCACTTGTTTTCGAACTTGCCGAACAGCACCCAGGAAAGTAACTCCATAAACATTCGTCATGACCGTCTGCTTGACAACCTTCCGGGTGATTCTTCCATCAAGCATCTTGGCCAAAGAGTCACCCTTGGCGGCATCCTCCCTGATGTCGGCCTTGACCAACTCACAAACACCAGTGTACACGTCGGCCGGTTTGTCACCGGGTTCCAAATTGACTTGTCGTGCTCCTGCAATGTCTCCACCAAGAGCAGCATAGTGTTGTAGTCCATTACATGATCCGTCCTGGTGGATAGGAAGACGAGAGACGTACTTTGTCGGGTCGGGTGAATCCAGTGCATTGGTAAGTTCGTAGCATGTCGCCAGACACTGCCAAGGGTCTTCAGCGGTCAGCCACCACCGTTTGCCGGTCAACGGATATTGGACTGAATCGTAAATTTCGTCAATGTGATCCATGGGGAACTGGGCACGATCAGACAAGCTAGCCTTGTCGTACCCATAAACATTGGCTAGGTGAATTTTGAGCCAGCGGAGACCATCAACTCCCAGCTCGCGGCCTTTGTCGAACAGCAACAGACCACGAGCGTTATCCGCGCCCATCTGGTTCAGATATGGCGGAATAGGATATGCTCGTCCACGGAAGTCGACATTGTGGGGAAGATAAAACGTCTCGTCCAGATACGCGCGGGCAATTTCCATCTGGAAGTTCTGAAAACAGCGATTGGAATGAATTCCGCTTCTTTCGTTGTCAATCATCCGCATCTTCAGGAACCAGTTCCAGCGCTCTTTTGGAGGCGCATTTTCCGCAGGTCTCTCGACCTCTGGGTATACCTTGTTGAGGGGTGGCAGATTAGCAATCTCCTCTCCACTATTCCACGCTTCGAGCATCACCGAGAAGACCTGTTTGTTGATTCTCCACCCTGTTTGTCCAAGAATGTCGACACCGGCGAAAAGTTGGTCGAGGTCGCCGCGTTCGGCCGCCGCTACACCGTAATCCTTTTGGGAAGTCTCATTGTACTTGACGCGCAAGAATGGCTGCGTAGATTCGAGGAAACCGCCATCATAGAATCCCTTCCATGGTCTTGGAGGGCACACCATAGGTAATTGTTTGGCAATGAGATGTTCAGCCGGCTCAGAAACAAGGATCTTAACGAAGTCCTCGTGGAGCGACACGGTTCCAACCCTTCTGCCATTCTGGTAACTCGTCGAGTGAATGAAAACAGGCTGGGCGATGGAAACCTTCTTGCCTGTGGTTTTGTCCTCTCTTGTGATCATGATCTTGGCTGTGTCGAACATGAGTTCACAGAGAACAGAACCCAACTTTGCATGTATCGTTTTGGACCAGTTCTTTTTGTATGCATATGGTGTAGCGGCGTGGTGGGAAGAGCGTCTGTGCAAGGTGGTGTCCAAGGTCTCATCCCAGTGGAATGAAGCCCCTGGTGCCTTCTCGGCTAACTTCTCCTTTGCTTTGAGCATGGCGTCCCTCTTTTTGGCTACTTGAGTGGCATCGTACTCGGTTTCGATTGCTTGTCCGAGTTCGGTCACTAGTCGGACCAGCTTGGCTTGCTTTGAGGCTCCAACCTTGCTCATGATTTGCATCAAGGCAACTGAAGTTACAGCGGCCACTCTCTCCGGAGGTAGGAGCTCAAGGAATGGCGAACATTCTGCTCGTAGCTTCTGCTGTGCCGACTTCTTGCCTGTTGTTACATCATCTTCCCTGGCCAACTTGATCTCATTGGTAATCTTCTCGGCAAGGATTTCGTGCCATTGCCAGAGAAGAGCACCTATTCTCCCATGGGCCAGATCGCCCGTGATTCCAGACCGGGTTCTTTTGAGGTATTCGGTCTTCCAGCGTTGCAGTGCGGATTGTATGGCATCTCTTTCCAATTTGCGTTGTCTTGCCGTAGCGGGGTCTTCCTGTAAGTCGACATCCACCTGCGTTTCCACCTGGTCGGTGAATATCGACAATGATTTCCTGAGTGAAGTTAGACCTAAGCCTTTCTGCTCTGTTTCCCGAACATGAAACTGTTCCTTTGTCGTCGGAGAAACCGACGAAGGCTCTGCGACTGAGCTGCGGGCGGATTCCTCGGCCTGTATCGCCTTCACTTCCAAAGGACATATCCGAGAGAGCCTTCCCAAATCTCTATCATCGAGAATCTCTCTTAAACTAAGTACTCTGCTCTCCAATCCGTATTTCTGTGTCATCTCCCAGTACCGGCGGACCGTTCGATCGCGTTTGGACCCAACCAATGAGTCCAAGGCCACTTTTATCTTCAACGCAAAAGTATGCGCATCCGGTTCCACTCCGGCTTTTCTCATATGTACTTCGATCCAATTGTTTATTCGTGCTTCATGCTCGTGGTTCCGGTTCCGGAGGAGGTCATCAATCATTGCGGCGAGTACCCGATTGAACGAGTTCAGCAATCTTGCAGGATTGTTCTGACAGCACAGTGCCAATTGTGACAGGAGGGTAAAAGCTCGATCCCACCGATGAACTTGTAAACACGCATCTAATGTCGCCTCAACTTCATCCGTGTTTTTCCGTAAGCCCGGTCCCGTGCTACGACTCGTGTCATTGTAGTCTTGCCCGACGTCTGCGGCACTATCGAGCATAAGAATCTGCGAGAGGTCGAAGGGCGACAAGTCACCAGCAGGGCGTCGTATGGGAGGCTCAGGGGTTGGATAGTCTGAATGGCCGTAGACAAACGGAATGTAGTCATCGTTATGATCGAAGGCTTCAGGAGCGGCTGCAGGGGATGCGAGATGTCGAGCCTGAGTAATGCGCGCAGGCAGAGTTTTTGAGCGGGAAATCGATGGCCGAGATGCTATCGACCTATGTTGATGAGGAGTATTACATGACTGGGCGAGGGCAGGGCACAGCCAGGGTAATTGGATCCGTTCTGCTGCTTGCTGGAAATAAAGAAGTGCATGCCTTCGACGGGCAGCTCGCGTGAGCATTGCGCCAGGCAAATAAACCGAATAGGATGGCAGAACAAATAACAAACTGCAATGATAGAAGGGAGAGGTCTATCTATCAAAACAGCTGTCCTCAGAACGGAAGAATCAAATAGTAAAAAGGAATGGACAAGTAGGTAGTAGTGATACAAGATCAGTCGATGTACGGAATGGAAAGATTTCTGAAGGCAAATTCGGTGGATTTTCAGGAGCAGCGCGAATCATACCCAAAGGCAAAGTCCGGTGGAGCTGGCCAATCGGGAGTCGGAGTGTCACGTGGACGAGGCTGTATTATAGCCAATGGGGTCCGTCGCTACACGACTTCCAGACCGCAGTCTATAGACTCTGTCTCACTCAGGGACCTCACAATGTCGATGCGGAACCAGCTCAACTGGAACCGTCGCCATTTTCAGTCAACTGATAAGGCTAGCAGAGCGAATGCAGCCTCCCAGTGTCCTCCTGACTACAAGGGCTAGTCTGAGGGTGGCTCTGTATTGTCTCCTTCACACGACGTTGGTCATTGGATGAACATCGGGTAGTACTCAAGAGGAAAAGCAGGTTCACGCAGCAGTTAGTTTTCGTCCGAAGCAACACTCGGCGCTTTACCAGACATGGCAGGCAATATAGGTAGGATTGTCAAAGTTGGTATCATCGGCTGCGGGGGAGATCACCCAGGTGGCACATATTTCCACGCTCTGTTTTCTCTCTGAACTTTTCACTATCACCTATCTCTACGATGTGTCGGCCGCATGTTCGGCACGCAACGCGCAGAAGATCAACATTCATATCCCGCAGACGGCGTTGGATCCCTCAGAGTTGTGCGCATCACAAGACTTCGAATGGGTCTTCATAGCCAGCTCGGACGAGTATCATGCGGTTCATGCCATTGAGGGCCTGAAACATGACAAGCACGTCTCCATTGAGAAGCCAATGGCAAGAGATTGGCGGTATGGACAAGATCCCCTGGGCTCGCATTCGAGGTCAGGCCAATCAGAGTCATGGAAAAAAAAGAGCTGGCGCCCATGTTGGACTGGACATTCTTCCGGCAGACATAATCGGCCCGTAGTCATTTTGTGGTCCATCAGGGTATTCAACGATTTGAGTCCCGGAGTCGTCCAAGACAGACAGCATAGAGCGGACGATATTGTATGACAAGCCCTGGCAGTCGAGTGTGGTGTGCCGGTGACGGCGACCTCGGGCAACATGTGGCGGTGCTTGATGGTTGGGGTTCTCGTGACTTGTCGGCGATGCGCGAAGCACCTGAAATGCCACAGGCCGTGGCCGGTGCTGCATTCAACCTGCCCTTCTGGAGGTCTGTGACTTCAACACTCAACACACACGTACTGCTTACCGAAGATCTTCCAAGTGGCATTCTCCAGTATCTTTCTTTCTCCGTGACCTATGAGAGTTGAATCGACAATATCCCACACTTTGACGCACATAACGAGGTGTATAGCAAGAAAAAATCAGTATGAGTTGTTCATGACACTCCGTATGTCAAGGTTTTGCCAGTGACCATGCTCCTTCGCGAGAACGACGACGGAGCGTAGGGGGAAACGTCTGTCCGGAAGACATATGAAGACCCTTACATGCTGGGAATGAAGGAACTGCATTGAATGCTTGCCAATGGCCACTGCAAAAGATGCAAAGCAGGACTTGAAGATCTTTCAGATGATCATTAACGCCGGATTGAGCTCAGTAGAGCCATGATCCTTCATGCGGAATCCGAGTCCGATTGCCAGGTAACAAGAGAGATTCCAGAAGAGATGCTCCTTTGGAAGACAGCCGGTGTCATCTTAATGCAAACTCCCGGAGCTTGAGTTGTACATGAAACGACCTCAATCAGTCATCAGCAGGTTCTTGGTTCTTCTTCGGACGACCTCTCTTCTTTGGTGCACTGGTTGCTGCTGACGCGGTACTCCCAACCGTAGCTATGGAGGAAGTGACAGCGGGTTCCTCTTTGACCAAGATATTTTCGGCATTTTCAGTCCCGGTCATCGTGACATCCTCATCGGCCTCGCTTTCGGAAGCCTCTGGCGTGCTCAAGTCACTGTCTGAACTCATGTCAAGTAGTGTTCCATGCGTGGTCGCACCACCACCTGTAGCCTCCTTCAGACGTTGCCGCTTTTCTTCCTCGGCCTTCTTTCTTCTCGCCCGTTCTCTTTCTCTACCGCGCAATTTCGCCAAGAGTCCTTTCTTGCCGTCCTCTCTTGGAGCGCTCATCTTGTCGAGCCAGTCACCGTTGCTGATGACACTGCGTAGCTTGACGTTTGCTTCAGCTGCATTGTCGGGAAGCTGCAAATGTGTTGTGAAAGCGGTCTTAGACTCGGGTTCATCTTCGTCAACCCACTCGTGGTGCAGCCAATCTTCCGTCTGAATATCACGCAGCAGTCTTGCATTCTCATTGAGTCCACGATCTTTGCCGTCATCCTTGTTATCCTTAATCTTAATCTCAATGGCTTTGGACTCCACCTTTGGAGCGGGCGCCTCCAACCCCTGCTTTTGTTTGGCTGTCCCTATCCCGTTGGCTGACTGCACTTTTTTCTGGTTGAGTTCGTCCTCCGCGTCAATATGGTGGAATTGAGGGCGCATTTGCACGACCGCGTCCACATGGGAGAGATGGACCTGATTTTGCTTGAAGCAGCCGACAAGGTAGATAGGATCGCGTGTACTTGGAGCGACTATCTTCCCACCCAAGGTTTGAGTGGTCAGATATGTTGGAGGACCGTTGACTTGGTCATGTGCAGGAACATCTCTCAATCTTGTCTGGGTCGAGCCAGCAGAGAAGCCTCCAGCCAGACCGTGTGAACCCCCAGCTTGCAGCGTCCGGCTCTCAGCCACGGCTTTCCCGAATCTTTCGCCACTAAACTCATTATAATGTTCGTGGGTCAAGATAGGCACGTCCACTTCCAAAAACCCAGAGTCCGGCTTGAGCCGAAGAGAGGTGGGAGCCTGCGCTCTTGCGGCATTGTATGGTTTCGAATAGGGCCGGTGTGAAGGGTATTGGAGAACGTAAAGTTTCGAATTTTGGTCTTTAGCGTTGTGGAAGGACGGACTCGTCAGGTAGACATCGTAGGAAGCAATGACTGGATCGTCCTCATCGGCCATGGTAGTCCTGCCGGACATTCAAGATCTGTAGAATAATTTTGGTTCACGAAATTTGGCCGCGGAATGTCTGATGTGTGGGAGCGCCTGACTCAGGTATATGTCTGCCTATGCTGCTGCTGATCAGAGAACAAGATAGGGACGAGAAGATCGTTTCCGACCGAAGGTCAAGAGAAAAAGTCAGCGATACACGTCCGTCCTCAATGCCGGGCGTTCACAGCGAAGAGAGCGAAAGAGTTGCACTGCGGAGAATTGTATTGCGCTCCGCATGACGCTGCTCTAAAGTTCTAGCGTGACATGCCCAAGATTTTAGCAGCACCGAAGTCGCTATCGATAAAGGACAACCACCATCAACTTTGCTACCTACCTACATACCTTTGGATCACCCATCCAATCTCGCACTGGACACCAATGTCGGATTCGCAGGACATCCAGTATACAGAATCGATCTAGTCCCTTCCCCGGGACCTCCCTCCTCTGCCTGACAGATCCTGCCACGAAAGGGCTACGAGCACAACCAGTGGTACATTTAGCCAGGCCCATCCATGGGTGATTCTTGGATCATCAACATCAGCTGCAATCAGTTGGCTGCGTTGAAATGTCAGACCGCTAGACTCACCCCTGTGTTGCGCAATTGCCCTCGTGCCGACCTCGCACAGCGCTCAGATACCTCAGTCATACCGGGTTCGAAAACAGCCACACTCATTTCACGTGGTGCTCTCTGGGCGGATGCATCCACCCATACTTCTCTAGAAGCTCACTCGATTCCATTCAGAGCACAGTTGCAGACTCGTTTCTCGCCCTTGATGCGACGTGTATAATCTCCTACCGGATAAGTGCTGGTGGCAAAACATACCAAGCCGCTGGATTGTAACAACAACTGAACGTCAGTAATGGTTGTCCAGTAAAAGAAGAGCAGTTTGGTCGGGACTTGAAGCAATTACTGTTTGCTTCAACCAAGGGACACCAATCACGGTTCAGTGGTGCGGTATCCCGTACAGGAGACGCGGAGGGTCTTAGCATTGACGATGATGTTGAGGTTTGGTGAGTATCTTGCCATTGAGACTTTTCCATGCTACATTGTCAGCTAGTATGGCCTCAGTCCTCGACTTCGAACTGTGGAAAGACCTTTTCTTCGACCATCATATCATGTATGCCAAGTCTGGTCATCAAGCGTTTACGTCCTAGACCGCTTCTGGTTGCGGCACATGAATTTATCGATGATTATGGTAGGACATTGTCTTGTGCGTGTCACAAGAATGGATCGACCTCTCACAGCTTCAACCACGGCATCATGCTTCCACACCAGCTCACAACAACTCAGATACCATTGCAATCAGCTGTGTATCTATGCAGGCTCCCTGCTTTTGCTCAACCTCCTCAGCCGTATATCTACACGTTCCATGTTGTACAGCACCCGTGGCACCCCGTCATCCATGACATCCTTTGGCTGCGGGCTCTACAGAATTGTCAAGCCGGTGTGCTTGGCCTTCCTTCGTCGTGTGCGAAGCCCTCAGTGACTTGCCCATCTCACCCGCTTGCTTCTCTGCTTTCTTTATGTTTGCTGCCTGAAAATCATGTCTTGTTGCTCTCTATGATTCATAATCTTCCTCCGCTTCAATCTTACTGCTTCTGCCATAGGAAGGAGCTCCATTCTTTTGCCAGACAACCCAGTACTTACATTCTCAATCCACAAAGCATATCCTCTCTTCCAAGGTGATTCGGAGCCTTGCTATCGGCGACCAGTTCTCCACACAGTGAGGTCAGCATCAATTTACAGCGCAAGGGTGAGCGAGCACACTGTGACCGTCACGACGCTGGGCCGCATAGTATTCATGTCCTGCGAACTCGGGGCCATGCTCCGGATGGAACGACAAGTGCCGGAAGAAAAAGCACAAGATGAGTCCGCGGAGCTTCCTAGCAATGTAGGTCAAGGGTTCAGTTACCGAGATCTGCCTGCGGAGGTGGCCCCTCTTGAATCTGGCGGCGCAATATCATCTACCGAGAACATACCCGCCGGTGCAAACGAGCCATCGACGGCTGCAGTCGACAGCGATCGTGGTGAACCGAACTTTGAGGCAACGAACGACGTACATGTTGACATTCCCGCAGCCTATAGTGGAACGGCCATTCCTGAGACAAGTACTCAGATTGCCCCTATGATTCTACCGGACCTGGACATCACCGACGAAGCGTATGCGGAAAGCACCAGTACCAGCTATGTCACCTCAATTGCTTCGGAAATCTCACGTGGTATCCTGGAGAACGAGCGCTTGTACCCGCAATACGGCAAACACAGCTATGGAATGCCCATTGATGAAGCCGAAATGGACCGAATGGACCTGCAACATCGCAAATATGAGATGGTCATTGGTGACAGGCATTTCCTGGCCCCTATAGGCAACCAGCCTCAACGCATTCTCGACCTTGCCACTGGAACCGGCATCTGGGCGCTCGACGTTGCCGACATGTACCCCAGCGCACAGGTCCTGGGAGTCGACATTGCACCGATCCAGCCAAAATGGGTGGCCCCCAATTGTCAATTCGAGATTGATGACATTGAAGACACATGGACCTACAGGAAGGAAAGCTTCGACTTTATCCATTTGCGAGATCCACTGTACGTGGTGCGAGACTGGCCGAAGCTCATGCGACAGGCCTACGAACATACCAAACCTGGTGGTTGGTGTGAGTTGGCGTCGGTCTATCCATGCGCCATGTGCGATGACGGGTCAATGCCCGAGGACTCGATGTTCAAGTTCATTTGTGACCGCTTTATTGAGGCGTCATACGGATTGGGAGCTCCCTTGGACTGCTGTCTTCGGTTTGCCGAGTACCTACGGGATGCTGGGTATGTCGATGTAATGCAGCATATTTTCAAGGTGCCTTCTTCTCCCTGGCCCAAGGATCGACGGTTGAAGAGAATCGGGGCGTTGGAAATGACCAATTTGGTGGCGGGGGCATCAGCGTTTGGACTAAGAGTCTTTTCTCACACCTATGGCTGGACTCGAGAGGAGACGGAGCTGGCCATGGTTGGGTTTCGACAGGACGTCAAGAATCGGAACTACCACCAATATGTGCAGTAGTAGGTACTTCTACCGTGGCTACGGCCAGCGCTGAACGTGTGTCGCTAACCAGTAGCAGTTATGTGGTCTATGGACGCAAGCCAGGACGAGACGAGGTGTACTAGGGAGAGACTGCGCTGGGTACCCATGTGGATGAGTAGGTCAAACCGGGTCTCTTCCTATGGCTCTGCTCTATGGGTCTTTGGTCGCTGTGAGGCCGGGTGAGACCTCTCCTACGTGTCTCTTGCCACTGACTACCTTATAGAAAATATATAGTTTCTAAAAACCGTTAATAGACGGTAAATCTACGATTTTACGGTAAAACCGCGAACTATAGTAAGATATAGATTTTACGGTAAAATAAAAAGCTTACTATTATAGCACGCCAAGCCCTTTTACGGGTTTCCGTTACTAAGTATACCTAGCGGCACCGTACTTATTCTCTACGACTCGACTATAAGGAGTTTTCCTTCTCCTTAATAGTTTAAGTAATCTCTATTATAACGAACCGCCTTACTACTATCTATCTTTAAGCTATATAGCTAGAGAATAGACTACTAAATTACTATACTTAACCGGCTAATCCTAGGCGCTCTAATAATATTACTTAAACTATTTTACTACCCTAACGGTATAGTAATTTAATTACGATTAATACGCGAATACTATAAGTAGTGCCGTACGTTATAGAGGCTAGGAGATACGACTTTAGTCGGCTACTCGGGCTCTAGAGAAGAACGGAAGCCTATACGGTTCGGCGGAGCTATCTATAGCTCTCTTCCTCGATATAATACTAGAGGACGAATCTCCGGTAAGGGGTCTAGAATCCCGAGCGGCCTCTACGTAACTCGTAGGCGCCGCGTAGGAGGTAAGTAGACCTCTAGTTAGACCGCCCGAAAGGCCGGCTAATATAAATAGAATCTCTAGCTCGCGGGCTAATACTCCGGCGCTATTAGTAGCGGATTTCTATACCTCTTTTCTCCTCTTCTTCGCGAACGAACGATATATATAGCTAAAGTATATAATAGCCGTAAAGCGGTAGTAGAAAGAGATTAAGGCTATAGAAGCTAAGTTACGGGGCGAAATATCTCTTAATTCGATAAAGATTAAAGGTATAATATTATCGTTACGTAAGCGCCTAGTAAGTCTTAAGTAATTAAATAATCTAACTAAGCTAATTAAGCTTAGCCTCTTTAAGAAATTTAAAGGAGACTCTCTTAGAGAGCTCTAAGAATATAAGAATAGCTAGAAGATCTAGTTTAATATAATACGTCTCGCGTCGGATACGGATTATATCGTAATCGTAGTTATAACGCTAGAAGGCGTTACTATATCGGCCTAGACTAGATAGCCTAATAATTTAAGGCTAAAGACTTAGGAAGATTTTCTTACTTTCTTAAGAAATATCGTTTAAGACTCTATAAACCGTATATTAATAGTACTATAGGAGCTATAGCGGTATAAGTAGAAGGTCGGATAATCTATCCGGAATATATAAGAGGATCTTACTCGTCTTAGATAGAATATTCTGCTATTAATAGAAAAGAAGAGGTATACTTAGGAGCTACTTCTCGTATTAAAAAAGGATACTCGTCTCGAAGTAATAAGATAATTACCTAAGATTCTTAGTAAAGAGTAAGTCCTCTATATTATATAGCGATACGAGAAACTTAGGAAAGTCGAGAGTAAACTCCGTAAGGGCTTCGCTAGCGGGTAGTATATTAGCGGTAAGTCGACGACCGGCTCGTTATAGACGAAGCTAAGTAGTTATAGTTAGACTAATAAGCTTAATAAAGAGAATAAGAAAACTTCGAAGACTTTAGCTAGGCCGAACGAGTATTATTTCTATTATAATAAGGAGTACTTCGTAAAGGACTATCCTAAAAAGTAGACTAGTACGAATATCGGCTCCGTTATATAGAGTAAAAGTAAGGAGTATAGGAAGGGAATAAAAAAATAGATTCTAGCGTATTAAGCGCCGCTAGTACGCTAGATCTATTCTCTTCTAGCGCGCCGAATATCTCTCGTAATATACTAACTTAAATAATAGAGTTTAAGTTAGTAGATAAGAAATATATATTATATATACTAATCGACTTAGGCGTCGAGCTAAACTTTATCTCGTAAAAGATAATAATAGAAGTAGATTTACCCTAGATAGAGTTATCTATACGTATATATACTATAGATAGTTATTCGATCTATATTTATAGAGATTATTATCTCGTCGTATATACGAATAATATACGAGATACTAGCTATTTATAGAAGTATAAGTTCTTAGCGATAAATATTAAGGACTTTAATATTATTTTAGGTTATTCCTAGTTCTAAGCGGTTAATCTAGAGATATACTAAAAGGAGGGTATATAGTTCTATCGGCTCCTTAGCGGTATATAGATACGTATAGTATCGCTTAAGAAGATCTTACGTCTCGAAAAGATATATAGCCTTAGAATAATTAGGCTTATCTCTATTAGGGCCTACGAGTCGATATCGGCTAGTAAGAAGTATACGGAAAGTAGTCTCTTAGGTACGGAATAGCTACTAGTATAAGTAAAGAGTTACGAAGACGTCTTCTTAGAAAAGGAGACTAAACTCTTATCTATAGGGACGAAGATATACTATACTATTCCTATTAAGAAAGGTAAGGAAGTACTATATAGACTAATCTACCCTTTAAGTACTAAGAAACTACGCGTCCTACGCGAGTACCTTAATAAGTACTTAGCCCGAGGATAGATTAGGGAGAGCGAATCTCTAGCTAGCGCTTCTATTCTATTCGTATCGAAGAAAGACGGTACGTTACGACTCTACGTCGACTATTATACTTTAAATAAGATAACGATTAAAAACCGTTATTTACTTCTACTAATTAGTAAAACGTTAGACCGTTTAGATAGGGCCGCGATATACTCTAAGTTAGATTTACGTAACGTCTACTATCGGATCTCTATCGCCGAGAAAGATATCTAGAAGACTACTTTTCGTACGCGGTATAGGTACTTTAAGTATACGGTAATACTATTTAGGCTTACTAATACTTCGGCTACGTTTTAGGCCTATATTAATAGGGTACTAGATAGCTTACTTAATACTATTTACGTAGTATATTTAGATAATATTCTTATCTTTAGTAAGACTCGAGAAGAATATACGGACTATATACGTTTAGTACTCGATCGGCTTCGAAAGTATAAGCTTTATACTAAACTTTCGAAGTATAAATTCGTAGTAACTAAAGTAGAGTTTCTAGGATTTATCGTAGATATTAACGGCGTAAAGATAGACTCTCGTAGAGTATAAGCTATCTAGGAGTAGCTAAGATCTACTTTCTACTATAATATCTAAGTCTTCCTAGACTTTACTAACTTCTATAGAGGCTTTATTCCGCTTTACTTGAAGATAATAGCGTCGATAAGTAATCTCCTAAAAGGAATAGTAAAGAGTAAGAAGACGGGGCCTTTTAAGTAGACCGAAAGCGCTAAGTATACGTTTTAAGAGCTAAAGAACTACTTCTTAGCTAGTAGGATTCTAGTCTACTATAATCCCTAACGATAGTATAAGATCGAGTCTAATATCTCGAGTAAGGCTTTAGATAGTATTCTATCGTAAGCGTATAAGTTATATACTAATAGCGGCTAAACGATCTAGAAACCTATTACTTTCTTCTTAAGAAAGATATAAGGCCCTAAGCTAAATTATAGAGTTCTAGATTAGGAGATACTAGCTATAGTAGAGTACTTTCGAGAGTAGCGGTACTATCTTAAGATATCTACTATAAGTACGCTAGTCCTTACGGACTACTAGAATCTTAGGTATTTTATAATATCGAAGAAGCTTAGTAGAAGATAAGTACGCTAGACTAAGACTCTAAGTATCTTTAACTTTATAATCGAATACCGAAAGGGAAAGAATAATTCCGCTAACGGTCTATTCTATCGTCTAGATTTTATAATATAAGGCGAGAAGATAGAGAATCTACTACGAAATCTTCTTCGTATACGTATACTAGGAGTATAGGGATTGCCGAGCGACCCTATACTAGGTAGAAGCTTTATAGTACTTAGAGTTCTTACGAGAGAAATATAGAAGCGATCTACTAACTCCTCGAAGAGTATATTCTAGATTCTATTCTAAGAGAATACGTATAAGAATAGAGCTTATCGATAGTAGAATACTCTTAAGGAAGGCCTAAGACTCCGGCGTAGTTAGAAGTCTTCGGCCCGTAGGAGTAGGTACCTAGCGCCCTTTAAGTATATAAATCGCGAGTAAGAATCCGACGAGTCTATTATCGTAGACGTCTTAAATTCGGATAGTAATAGTAGCGAAAGCCCTACGAATACCTCGTATATACCTAGCGTTATCCTAAACGTAGTAGTAGTAGAAATACTCGCTCTCTAAAGTATAGACGAGTAGTATAAGTCGTAAGGCTAGAAAGCCTACCTAGTAGGCTAGGTTCCTAAAGGCCGTTAGAAGAGGATATAGAGTATTAACTATACTAGTCTCGTACGAAGAGCTAGCGCTATATATATATCGTATAATCTAGTACTAAGGTTAGAGATTCTTAGAGTTAATTATAATAATCTATAGTAAGGAGGCTATTTTAGATAGAAGAGGACTCGAAAGGTTATCTAGCGGTTCTACTAGTAGTCTAAGCTTATAAGAGACGTACGATAATACGTCGACTTATATAATATCTACTAGCGTATAAAAGCGCTATAGTATAAACCGTATAGTATATTAGCGCTACTATCTCGGCCTATAGGATTATAGATAGATATCTTGTTAGACTTTATAATAGGCCTATCGTCGTCTACTCGTAGGAGAAAAGTATATAACTCTATTCTAGTAGTAGTTTATCGTTTCTCTAAAATAGTTCGTTATATTCTCTATAATATAGATATTATAGCGGAAGAACTTAGGAATATCCTTATAGAGAAGATCTTCGCTAGATTTAGCGTACCTAAGTTAATAATTAGCGATAGAGGTTTTATTCTAACGTCTTAGTACTAGAGAACTCTATATTACTATCTTATTATAAAGCGGCGATTTTCGATAGCCTTTTATTCTTAAATCGACGAGTAGACGGAGCGTACTAACTAGATATTAGAATACTACCTCCGCTACTACGTTAACTACTTTTAGGACGACTAGGCGATACTACTACTTAGCGCTAAGTATATTTATAACTAGGCGGAGAACGTAATAATTAAATATTCTCTATTCTCTCTAGTATATATATATATAAGCTAACGATACGTAGAAATATAATAAAGAAGTCTTAAGCTAGCGAGAATTAAGTAGCCGCTAAGAACGCGAAAGCGTTAGAGAAGACCCGAGAAGAGTCTCTAGTACTCTAGGAGTAAGTTTAGCGTAATACCGCTAGATACTATAATAAGAAAAGAAAGGGAATTTCCTTTACTCTAGAAGACTTAGTCCTACTCTTCTTATAATATATTCGTACGAAGAAAGTAAGTAAGAAGCTTACGAATCGCTTCTTAGAACTCTTTAAAGTTCTTAAGATAGTCGATTAAAATATATATACTCTAGCGTTACTAAAGAAGTATAGAAGACTCTACGATATCTTCTACGTCTCGCTACTAGAATCTTATATCTAGCGAGAAGGGTATAAACCGCCTAAACTAGTCGAGATTAATAACGAGAAAGAGTAGAAAATCGAGTAAATTTTAGATCTTCGAGAGACTAAAACTAGACGCTAATTCTTAGTACGATAGAAGGGGTTTTTAGAAGCCGAAGACTCCTAGGAGCCTATAGAATACTTACTATATATAGGCGAGAAGCTAAATAAGTTCCTCTAAAAACGAGGAACTCGGAAGAGTAAAGAATAGACTATTAGTATGGATAGAAATACTAAGAGGCTAGGTTAGCTAAATATATTTTATTATTATTATCTAAAGCTATAGTATATCTATAGTATAATAATTATATATTTACGCTATTTTACTTAACGGGCGCTTTCTACGACGGAGAGTCTTTAGTACCTAACGGGCCTCGCAGTTCTCGGGGCTATTAAAAACTAGACTTAAATCGCTATTATTCTAAAACTTAGTAGATTACGAGCCGTCTACGAGTAGCTTACGTACTCTCTTAGCGTTAGGATTATATACTATATCGGCTAGTTATTCCCGAAAACTAAATTTCTACTACTCGTTTTCCGACTAGATAGAGAGTATAATATCGGCCTATATTAGTTAGTAAGAATATCGTATACTAGAAGTAGATATTTACTACTTACGTAGTAACTTCTATCTATATTCTTAATATATAGAGCTAGAGCGTAGAGATAATAGAATCCGATAAAGTATTCTTAAAGGATTACTAGATATTTAGGCCGCTAAATAGTCCGATTATCTTCTTTATCGATCTCGAGAATATCTTATCTAGCCGAGTAGTAAGAGTACGGATACGGAGTACTAAAGCTATTAGTAAGTTTCTAGTAGATAAGGGCTCTCTTACCTAAATAGCTAATCTCGAAAGTTTTAAGTATTAATATAATCTTAAGGATACGATTAACTACGGCGATATAATTTAGTAAGATCTAAATAGTTAGTAGGTAAATAGTAACTCGGAAGTAAGGGAGTACTTATCTACTTATATTTATATTCTTACTTAGTATAGTAGGTATACTTTCTAGTAGATTAGTTATAGATAATTATATTCGAGTCGACTAGGATCTATTTTAGTCGAGTAAGTAACCGTATATAGCGATAATATATAGAATAATTAAGTTCCGTACGTACTCGAATTAGAGGGATACGGGCTATATAAGTAGTTAGTAATCGAAAAGTATAGTATTAAAGAATACTTATAATCTTCTCGGACGATCCGCTAGCTTAATCGCTAGTATAGTCTTCGTACTCGAATCGTAAGTAGTCTTAGGGTTACGGCTTAATTATTTAGGCTTAGAGTTTATAATAAATCGAGTAGGCGTCTCGATAGGTTTAGAGTTTATAATAGATCGAGTAGGCGTCTCGATAGGCTTAGAATTCGTAATAGATCGAGTAGGCGTCTCGATAGGCTAAGAGTCTATAATAGATCGAGTAGGAATATTAGACGGGGAGAAGCGAGAGTTTATAGTCGGACTATATACTATTAGCGGTCTTTAAGTAAGCTAGTATTAACTTACGTCTTTAGCGTCGAGAGCTTCGAATCTATAGCTTTAGGCGGTATAGCGGTTACGCGTCGTCTATAACGTCTATCTATATATTCTACTAGTAAGTCTACTTCGAAATCTATATCGAACTTATCGCCTAAACTTATAAGGCGATTACTAAACTCGATTTATTAAATATAAAGAAAGAGTACGAGGGAGTAATAGAAAGAGAGATCCTTATATATTAGATTACGCTAAGGCGCGCGTACTGTATTTACTACGCGGTAATACGACTTAATTAGGAAATATTAAAGTCTAAAAAGAAGTAGATTACTTTAAGTATACTAGTAGTATATTAGACCCGTACGACGGGTCGAATATATAATTTAATCTTACCCTAAGCTATTCTAAACGGCGGTAAATCGTATTATATAATTCCTAGGAAACTAGAATAAGAAAGGGAATTATATTACTAAAAGCGTATTATCTAACGGCGACTTTACGAGTCGTACTCTTTAATAAAGAGGTAGTAATAGTTACTTTCGGAATAGAAGGCGGCTATAAGGCTATAGTCTCGTACCCTATAAGGACTTAGGGACGAGTCCTCTAGGGGGGGGAGATAATTATTATAGTACGCTAAGCTCTTTTACGGGTTTCCGTTACTAAGTATATCTAGCGGTATCGTACTTATTCCCTACGACTCGACTATAAGGAGTTTTTCTTCTCCTTAATAGTTTAAGTAATCTCTATTATAACGGACCGCCTTACTACTATCTATCTTTAAGCTATATAGCTAGAGAATAGACTACTAAATTACTATACTTAACCGGCTAATCCTAGGCGCTCTAACACTTACGGTAAAGCTTACGATAAAATATTATTTTATCGTAAACTCCGAATTTTATCGTAAACTCCGCGATATTATTATACTAGTCCGAAGATAGCTATTAGTTTAGATTTCCGGAATTTTCTTCCGAATTCGCGCGTAGTCCTCGCTCTCGTAGTTTACCTAGTATTTCGTCGTCGCCTTTTATTAGTAAATACCTAATCGCCTATTCGATTCCCGTACATATCTCTTTCTTAAAAAAAAAGAAAAAAAGTAAAGATCGAGAAAATAGCCGAGAGAAATTCTCGAGATTATAATTTTTTAGCCTAAAAAGACTTCGGAGTTTACCGTAAACTCGGAGTTTACCGTAAACGAGATTTACTATAAACGAGTAGAGACCGTCCTAAGACCCTAAGTTAGATTTTACCGTAAATCTAGAATTTACCGTCTATTAACGGTTTTTAGAAACCATATACCTATTTTCTGTAAGGTAGGTGCCTGACTGTACGTGCCTTACATAATCACGGCGTTGTCCACCTCTGTGATCCACCATAATTCTCGGATTATTCTTATATTTTTCTCCACCGCAGCCTCGAACACTGGCAGCCGATGTCGCCATCGACCACCAACCAATGAGTGAATCTGCAGTACAAATGACGAGCTCGTCGTCGCCGACTGCCGTGCGATTGCCGTAAAAATTTCACGCAAAAGGCCCCGGCAATAAGTAATGAGGCAACGAGGGCCGTAGCAAAGGGCTTGATAGTATTACCAGTTAGATGAAGGGTGGAGGAGCCATGCAGTAAGATTCGGGGTATTACCACTACTCCTTCAGTCCTTCGCTCATTTCTTTGTCCTGCCCTTTTACATCTCGTCTGTCTCTCTATTCTCTGCTTTTCGTGTTTCTGTTGCAGCCTCAGAAATACCAGAGCAGGAACATGGGGTCGGTAGCGAGCCCCGCAGAGGCTGGTATGTGACACATTCTGTTCAATTGCTCTCCGCAAATTCCTGGACCCGGTATACTGACAGTGTATCTACAGTTGCGAGAATTGCCTACCTCGCCAGCGATGTCGTTCTGTCTGTTCAACCGTCGTTGAGCTCCGATTCCGAGTTCTCCTACCATCTCTCTCGGTTTACAGCCAACAATGCAAAGAGCTTTATATCCAAGACCCCAACCGAAGTTATCCCAGTTCGCCAAAATGCAGACCCCCTGCTTTCTGCATATACGCCTTTAGAGGCCGGAAAACTGGTCTCCGTCACAACCCCGTCCTCTATCCTCCTGAACTCGATTCCTCACCTTTATAAACTCGCCCAATACCCTGTGGTGCTGCATGTGGCATTGGCTTCGACGAACTCGGACTTTTCCGAAATCAGTGCCATTCGACAGTGTGGATTCACCTTTTTGCAGTCCGAGACTCTTCAGGAGGCGCAGGACATTGCATTGACTGCCCATGCTTTGGCAATCAAGAGCGGCAAAGGTGTCATACATTTCTGGGACCCTAAGAACTCGCTACAAGACACTCCTATCCCAGCCGAGAGCAAGGATCTAGTTCAGGCTCTGCTTGAAGATGGTGTAGTTCAGCGGGCGTCGCATAGCAGTTCTGGTGAACAGACGTTGTATGCCAACAATGGCAGGACTGCAACGGTGACTGAGCTGGGTTTGCCCGAGGTGGTCTCTCAACGCGCATCTTCAGGCGTGACCAGGGAGCTTTTGTCGCCTGTTGCACCCGCATCTTCCACAAATGGCACCACCGACGTATCTTCCGTACCATCATCGAGAAGGGACAGTTCTTCTGAGAGCAACGCTCCCTCGTCCGTAGCGACCACAGTGGAAACCCCTGTTACTCGTCCCCTGACAGCAACAGATATTTTCACCTATGTCAGTGATATTTGGGCAACAATTTCGAGAGCCACTGGCCGCAGTTATTCAGCCATTGAATATTCCGGTCCACCAGACGCTGACTCTGCCATCTTTATTTTCGGTTCAACGGGCGTCTTTGTGGACGTTCTCGATTCCGATGACTGTCCCGCCGATTTGACCAGTGTTGGCTTGATTACGGCTCGGCTGTATCGTCCATGGCTCGGCAGTGCAGTTTTGCTCGATTCCATCCCAAGATCGATCAAGAAGATTGCGGTTTTGGAACAAATCCGAAGGAAGACGACCAAATGGGGCCCTTCATTCCTTGATTTGCTGTCTAGTCTAAGTCCCGGTGCTGGTGGCCAAACCTCCATTTCCTTGGTTCAATACAGACTGGGACAGATTGACCAAGCAACAGCTTTACAAGCGTTGCGAGGGATCTTTCAGAACCTAGCCCCGCCAACCACTCCGCGAAAACACTCGCGTCGTCGCGGCCACTCGCAGGTCACTCCCAGTTCTATCCAGAATCTCAGCATTGGCAAGGAGCTGGAGCCAGCCATTGACAGCTTTGTCCCTGAGCAGCCGGAGCTGGAAACTGCATACCTCAAGATCCTCGATCAGCTGTTCAGCGACAGATTATATATTGCCAACCAACTGAAAGAGAAGAACGCAGGCGTCTCCGCCACACTTGCTGCTTCGCCCGAGTACGGGTTTGGGTCACTTCTTGCTCGAATTGAAAAGCGTCAACAGTTCGTCAAAGAAGCCGAGACAGCTGCACGTAGCAATGAATTCATCACAGAATCACCCAAGCAGTGGCTGTCAAGATGGGCGTTGAACGCTGATGATTCCATCAAAGCGAATGAATACGCTCCGGAGGTGATTGCTCGTTTATCTACCGACGGCTCAAGGATATCCAACAGACTCCTTGACGACAAAGCTTTCTTCTTCAAAGAGTCCCAGTGGCTTATTGGGTCCGATGCCTGGGCTTATGATTTGGGCAACTCTGGAGTTCATCATGTCTTGGCTTCAGGAGCCAACGTTAACATGCTCATCATCGACTCGGAACCGTATTCGGAACGAGTTGCTGCCGATTCTATGAGACGCAAGAAGGATATTGGTCTTTATGCCATGAACTTTGGCAATGCTTATGTGGCCTCGGTTGCGGTCTACAGTTCTTACACCCAGGTACTACAGGCAATGATCGAAGCCGAAAAGTTCAATGGACCTTCGGTGGTGCTAGCTTATCTACCTTACCACAAGGAGACTGACTCCCCGTTGACCGTGTTGCAAGAAACCAAGAAAGCTGTGGACATGGGTTATTGGCCACTTTACCGATGGGATCCTTCCAACGAAGACAAGGGCGAGCCAACTTTCTCCCTGGATTCGGAACGGATCAAGCGAGAGCTGGAAGAATTTCTGCGACGAGACAACCAACTTACTCAATTAATGAATCGACATCCTCGATTCGCCGCCAGCTTGTCAGAGTCTTATGGCTCCGAAGTCCGCAAGCTGCAGAAGCGCAAAGCAAAGGACGCCTATGAGCAAATGTTGGAGGGATTGTACGGAGCCCCGTTGACTATTCTGTTTGCGTCCGACAATGGGAACGGCGAGAGTCTGGCAAAGAGATTAGGAAACCGAGGCAAGGCTCGTGGACTGAAGACATTGGTCATGGCGATGGATGACTATCCTCTTGAGGATCTTCCAAACGAGGAGAATGTCGTCCTGATCACCAGCACGGCTGGTCAAGGAGAGTTCCCACAAAATGGTCGGGCGTTCTGGGAGGCGATCAAGGACGCGGCTGATCTCGACCTTTCCAACGTTCATTACTCGGTCTTTGGATTGGGTGACAGCCACTACTGGCCTCGCAAGGAGGACAAGATCTTCTACAACAAACCAGGCAAGGATCTCGATGCCCGCCTGCAATTCCTGGGAGGCAAACAGTTGACTGCCATTGGCCTCGGGGACGACCAAGACCCGGATGGTTACCAAACGGGCTATCAAGAATGGGAACCCCGACTTTGGCAAGCATTGAACGTTGACAAAGTTGAAGGTTTGCCAGAAGAACCGGCCCCATTGACCAATGAAGATATCAAGCTCGCCTCGAACTATCTCCGCGGCACCATTGCCGAAGGTCTGGCCGACACCTCGACCGGTGCCATCTCTGCATCAGATCAACAACTCACCAAGTTCCACGGTACTTACATGCAGGACGACCGCGATCTGCGGGACGAACGCAAGGCTCAAGGTCTTGAGCCAGCTTATTCGTTCATGATTCGATGTCGATTGCCAGGAGGTGTCTCTACGCCTTCTCAATGGTTGCAAATGGACGCAATCGCCTCCGCTCATGGAAACGAGACAATGAAGTTGACAACCAGACAAACCTTCCAATTCCATGGTGTCATTAAATCGAAACTGCGACCTGCCATGCGAGCAATCAACAAGGCCCTCATGACCACCATTGCAGCTTGTGGCGACGTCAACCGAAATGTTATGTGTTCCAGCTTACCGACCATGTCTGAATACCACCGAGAAGTACATGCGGTCTCCCAGAAGATCTCCGATCATCTGCTCCCATCCACGACGGCCTACCATGAGATTTGGCTCAAGGATGACACGACGGGTGAGAAGACCCAGGTTGCTGGGGACGCCGTCCAAGACTTTGAGCCACTATACGGGCCAACGTATCTTCCGCGAAAGTTCAAAATCACCATTGCCATTCCTCCCCACAACGACACGGACGTTTATGCTCACGACGTTGGTTTGATCGCTATTCGATCCAAGGACAACGCTCATCTGGAGGGTTTCAATATTCTTGCTGGAGGCGGCATGGGCGTCACACACAACAATAAGAAAACCTATCCTCGAACTGGATACATGTTGGGTTATGTTCCGGCTGACCAGGCTCATCTGGTCTGTGAAAAGATCATGCTTGTCCAGCGTGATCACGGTGACCGCAAAAACAGGAAGCATGCTCGTTTGAAGTACACTATGGACGACATGGGCAATGAGGTCTTCAAGGCGAAGGTGCAAGAACTTTTGGATCCTCTTGGCATCAAGTTCGACACACCTCGACCTTTCAAGTTCCACTCCAACATCGACACTTTCGGGTGGCAGAAGGACGAGAAGGGATTGAGCCACTTTACATTCTTTATTGAGAACGGTCGTATCGAAGATACGGCGGATTTCCCAATGAGAACTGGACTCCGAGAGATTGCCAAAATCCACAAAGGCGAGTTCCGCCTGACTGGCAACCAGCATCTGATCCTGTCCAATGTGGCGGATGAAGACAAGCCGGCTCTGGTCGAGTTGATGAAGAAGTATAAGCTTGACAACACGCACTTCTCCGGTCTGCGTCTATCCAGTTCTGCCTGCGTCGCCTTCCCTACTTGCGGTCTCGCCATGGCCGAGTCGGAGCGCTACCTTCCCGAACTGATCACCAAGCTTGAGAAGTGCTTGGAGCAGAATGGTCTGGCTCAGGACAGCATCGTGATGCGCATGACGGGTTGTCCCAACGGTTGTGCTCGCCCTTGGCTTGCCGAAGTGGCGTTTGTTGGCAAGGCCTATGGTGCCTACAACATGTACCTGGGAGGTGGATATCATGGACAGCGCCTGAATAAGCTATACCGAAGCAGTATCAAGGAAGATGAGATCTTGGAGATCATGACGGGTCTGTTGTCCCGATATGCCAAGGAGAGAAACGCCGGTGAGCATTTTGGCGATTGGACCATCCGAGCTGGCGTCATCAACGAGACGACCGAAGGCAAGAATTTCCATGAGGGAACGGCCGAGGATGAGAGTGATGGTGAATAGGGGAAAGAAGTGAGTACAAATGTGCTTGAGCGTGTTGGCATCATATCCTGGCGTCGACTCTGCTAGTTTAGTTTTGCAAAATGGTGTCTAGCAAAATGGTGTACAGTAAGTAGTATATAGCATTGCATGGTCCCGGGACGTATAGCGGATGCAGTGGCCTGGACTGGAAAATCGATCTGACTCCAGCATGGTTAACTCTTATATTACTGACCGTTGAGCATTTATATCTCTATCTCCATCTATATCTATATCTGTATTGGTTATCAAGTCGCCGGTATAGTTCTCTATACTTTTCTCGCCTAGACTTCTATGGCATATGCTCCCGCTTCCGTTTCAACCTCGACCAAGGTAGGTACAGGTAGATCAGAAAAGTCAACAGGTCAAGGTATGTAGGTATGGTATGTAGTCTGTATTGATATTGTGGAGTAAATTCACACTATCACACCCGGACCGGAGCCTCTATCAGTGTTTCACACATGGTGTCTCTATCAGTGTTTCGCACTCGGAGCATCTATCTGTGTGTGGAGTGTGGTGTGTAGATTGTGAACCACTAATAGAGGCACCATGTTTCACACCACCATGTTTGAAGTCTCTACGTATATTGAATTCATCCCCTCAGACTTGAACCCTCCAGACTTGAACCCTCCAGACTTGAACTCTCCACACTTGCACCCTCCAGACTTGAACCCTCCACCCTTGATCTTCGTAAGTATGCCTCTCCACACTTGACCTTCGTAAGTATGCGGGCCTTAAGCCCTTTCAAACGCCATAACAGCATATCGAAACGACCCATTCGCATACCCTCTCCGCATGGCGCGGAAGGATTGCAGAAAAGCGAGACCGTCGCGGCCTTGCGAGATGGCAAATGCCCATAATGAGGGGGAGGAGACTAGGGACCAGGAAATATCCCTTTTAGATGTCGAAGGTGGAATATGTTAGCTTTTGAACTGGGTTTTTGGGGGTGTGGTGATGCTAGGGATTTGAGATTTGAGATGCGAGATATGAGATGTTAGATGTGAGATGTGAGATGTGAGATATGAGATGCGAGGGACGTAAGATATGAGATGTGAGATATAAGATGTGAGATATGAGATGTGAGATGGGGTAGGGGTGGAAGGGGTAGGGGTAGGGCGATAGATGGATAGTTGGTTTGGGAGGGTTGAGGTTGATGGAGATGCAGCTGGTGATGGTGGTGGTGGTGGACCTGGTGGTTCAGATGGGGAATGAATAGAGGGTATAGGGGTGGAAATTGGGAGGACGGAGGATAGGATAGGGAGTAGGCGGAGAGAGGGAGGGAGAATGGCGTAAATATGGAGATTGAAATGGGGATAGAGACGCGTGATGCTGGGGATAGAGGCTAGGGCTAGGGAGTAGGCAGAAAGGGGGAAGGGGTATGTCGTAAGGATATCACAAGGTATGGTGCTATCATATTGTGTATACCCTGGTGTGATTCAATAGGAAGAGGTAGGCCAACAGCCAGGCAGGATATTTGAGTAGGTAGAAAGGAAGGGCATGGAAAGCAATGTACAAGGCATGTCGGTCGAGAGAGGTGTATTGTGTGCTTGTAAGACCTATCATGGCGACCATGGATCAACTGGTAAAGATGCCCGACCGACCGAGCCCTGAAAAAAGGACGCTCAAGAATTCAGACGGGATGGTCTTTGGTGTCTTGTGCGTGTGTTCAGGGCAAAAGTGGGATCGGTATATCAAAAGACAAGAACAAACGGTTATGGTTGTGTTTGGGCAAATGGCAGTATTCAAATCCCCAAGGCAAGTAGGCTTTCTCGCTCTGGATAATGAATGTCATCGACTTACCATGTCTTGGCCACTTCTTTACTGATATCCTTGGGTGCATGCAACACCTTGAGTCCAGCGGCTTCGGCCAAAGCCACATACTCGGCCTGCGTGCACAATGGGGGCAACAGCATCCCATCTTCGATCGGCTTGATATCAGCTTCGAATTGCTGTTCCGTTAGATTCTCGGCTCGGAACCAGTCGGCGATAACTAGTTTTCCTTTTGTAGCATTGGTGTTGTTGCTACTGTCGGCCCCAGCAGGTGTATTTGTATTTCTATTTGCGTCCGAGTTCGAGTCTTTGTTTGTGTCTGTCCGCAACACTCGCGCCGCATTGCGAAAAAAGAGCGCTTTGTCAGGAAAATGGCTCAACGCCTCGGAAATCCAAACACAGTCGAAGCTGGCCGGTGGAAAGACAGATTCCATCTTCTCGGCGTCAAGTTCCATGTATTTCACTTTACCACCGCGGTGGCCAATAGAGGTGAAACCATCGGCGTCAACGTTGAGATTGGCGGTGGGCTGCTGCCCGAGTTTGGCGACTTCTTCTCCTGTCAGTCGTTGCGCGATCTGCACTTGTCGCCCGCTGATGGTGATTCCTGTCACGGTGCAGCCGTGTTCGATGGCCAAGTGGCGCGTTGTGCCGCCGATGCCGCATCCCACATCGAGGACCGTGGAGCCGGGTGCGAGACCGGAAATGTCGAGTAGGAGGTTGATCAGGTTGACTTGGCCGGTCTCCTTGGTGTCGTTGGGAGAGAGGAAGTAGGCATGGTGGATGTGTTGGCCCCTGTAGAAGAAGAGAATGGCGCGGGACGTTAGATATGCATGAACAAGGTCAGGGGAGTAGAAAGGGACCTGGGGTTATTCTAGAGTCAAGTAGATAGGTAGGGAGGGGGCATGTTTCCGATAGGTAGATAAGTAGGGACTTGCGTACGTGGATTGCAATGCTGAAAGTATGTGTCCTTGTAGTACTGGGTATATTCACAGGTAGGTGGTAGTGGAGAGGTAGGCGGTTTTATGAAGGGCATATGGGAATCAGCGTTACCAGAGTGAATAGTAATAGTCCGAGGCGAGCTCATAGTGATGTCGTATCCGTTCCTTCAAGGTCGTAAAGGAGGAATGCGGTTCATATTTCGGCACCTCATATTTGTCTCCAATATGTTCCCCAGATTCAGGTCCAACATTGTCTGAGCCAATTGGTGGATCGTTGGACGTGGAAGTACCTTCGACAGATGGAGTTGGGTCGCCCATCTTGAGAGACGGTTAAACGGCCGAGGTGTGTGATAGGTAGAGCAGGAGAGACTCAGGATTAGGTTTGAACAAGACAATAGACGTGGGAATTCGAACACAGGCAGTATTGGTATCGTTTTGGAGATCTGTAGGAGGAAGTATCAAGTACCTAGATTGAGGTATTCTGGGAAGAGGTGTTGTGGGTATCTGAGGTCATTACTGGAGCGGTGTCACAGATGTCGTTTGGTCGGTGGATACCAATCAGGTTCCGGTTTAACCCCTGATATAGCCGAGCCTAACACGTGACTGCGTCCTAGGAATGAGAGTCATGTGACTCCACGTGACTGACACTGTCTTGGCAGGAGTCTTATGATTGGTCACATTCAACCTCAACATCAGGTACAGGGACGTACCTAGGTAGGTATCTACAGACATTCTCAGTCCTCAACGCCTTCACCGAGGATATCATTCATTGCTTTTGGTGCAGACCGCCAGGGCTTCTATCCTGCCTCCTAGTCCGCGTCGTTCAAAAAAGGCCTGCCTTCATTGGGGTGGTAGCATCACCACTAGGTGGAGCTTTAGAAGACAGCGAAACATCATCATTCCCAGCCACGATCGTCCTCGTCATGACTAATTGACATGTGCTCTTTATCTGTCCTACGGTACACGCTCAGATACGACCCTGATATGATATGATATGATATACAGACATCTGAAAAGTCTTGGACGGACACACTCTCTTGTCTATCTCGTGTTGATCTAGCTGCCCGTCTGGGACATGTCCTAGCCGCATCCCATCGGCAGTCACTGTGCTCGGCTTCCACCTCCACAGTTCACGAACGATCCTCTCATAGTGTCAACTTAAGCAACAGTCTGTCAAGCATATATTCTACACGAGATGTCTTCGACGTGGAAACAACAACAAACCACCTACAAACTCTCCGACGGCGTTCCACCACCACCCTATCCACCGACCACCGACTCCCAGACACGACAAGCACAACTAACAGCTCTACAACAACACGTGCTTTTCTGGGACCGGGACAACGACGGCATCATCTACCCCTGGGACGTGTACCACGGCTTTCGAGAACTAGGATTCAATGTTCCGTTTTCGCTCGGCTCTCTGCTCATCCCCCTGTTCTTCTCTTACCCCACCACTCTCGGCCACAGCTGGTTGCCTGACCCGTTTTTCCGGATTTTCTTGGGCAGTCTGCAAAAGGCCAAGCATGGCTCTGACACAAGCGTGTTCGATGTAGACGGACATTTCAATGCCGAAAGGTTTGACGCCATGTTTGATCGTTATGATACTTCCCGAACTGGTGGATTGAGTGCGGATGAAATGTGGGCGATGTGGAAGAAAAATCGCTGTGCTGCGGATCCGGCTGGTTGGAGTTTTGCCTTTATGGAATTATGGACGACGTGGCTATTACTGCAAGAAGACGGGCGGGTATGGAAGGATGATCTCCGAGGCTGTTACGACGGGACACTCTTCTGGAAGATTAGTAAGAAGAACAGGAGAGGGAAAGACGCCTGGAGCAAGGGGTATGGTATAGGTGATTTCGTCGAGGGGATATGGAAAGGACGGACATGGAGGAATTGGGAGCTGAAGCAGCAGTAGACCGTGGTGGCCGCCTGTTCCCATCCTTGGCGGTCTGGAGTGTTTGGAAGAATCAGAGAACGACAACGACCGAGGTTATCAAATAAAGTGATTGCAAGACGCAAAGAGATGGTCACTTTAGCATGGATGTTTAGCTGTCACATGGCATCATCCCAGGTACGGCGATTTGCGGCATCAATCGACAAATCTATACATGCAGCCATGGTTGCAGCATCGGTCACTGTTGCTTGCCCAGCGAGCCGAACACTGAGTCACCTAGACCTGGAAACACGCTCCCAAACACGCTCTCATCGACTGTTGACTGTTGGAAACAGCACATCATTCCACTTAATGGCAAGATGGTTGGGACCCTGACTGAGGATAGACCTCGACACACCATGTCTGGTACTTGACTTACTGGCACCTCTATCTAGCAGCAAACACGGCAGCCCCCTATTCCAGCTCAATGAGACGAGCAATCATGCTTGAGGGTTGATTCTGCAATGCAAGTTAGTCAATCAGGAACCTTTTCACAATCTCTCTATGCCGTCCATTGAACTCCTCAGCAATCAACAACGACACCCCAGTCCTCCCAACGGCCCCGTAAAGAGTCTCTTTTCTTGAACGGCAGGGTGACTTACTTGATAGTGATGGCTTTTGGCTGAGAGTATTCCCTCAAGACATACTTCCCATTCTCACTCCCGATCCCACTCGCTGCATTGCACACCACATGATTAGCCCCAACACGACTTGTCAAACAAGCCCCCATTGAAGGGGAGGGGAAGTACACAAGAGTTGATGAACTTGAACCTGAACTTAAACTTACCCTTCCACCCCCCAAAAGGCAGAGTACTATGCACGCCCCTCGCGGTATTGACAGCGACAGCACCAGCCTCTAGAGCCCGAGCAGCACGAAACGCCCTATCGATATCCCTGGTATAGACATACGCGCCGAGCCCGTACTCGGTATCATTTGCCTTTTTCAACACTTCGTCTTCCGTCTTGAAAGTGTCGATGACAACGACCGGGCCGAAGATTTCCTTCTTGACGATATCGGCATCTTGTTTCGGCCGCGCAAACACCGTAGGTTGAACGAACAGACCCTTGCCCTTGGCCTTGGCCTTTCCCTCTCCCTCTCCATTAGCATCTCCCTTAGCATTTCCCGTCCCATTCACGTTACCATTCCAAGCATCACCACCAGTAAGCACCTCCGCCTCTTTCCTACCTTGTTCCAAAAACCCCAAAACAGAATCATACTGACGGCGATGAAAAACGGGCGCGGAAACAGTCGCCCCATCAAACGGATCGGCACCCAACGTCGCCGCAAACCCAGCCACACTCTGCGTGAACATGTCGATGAACTTATCGGCGATCCCCTCCTGGACGTAGATGCGCGTGCCCAAAATGCAGCCCTGGCCATTATACATGACGAAACTCATACTATTGGTGACGGCGGCGACGAGGTCTGCGTCGTCGAAGACCAGCACGGGCGATTTGCCGCCTAGTTCGAGCGTGACGCGTTTCAAGTTCGACGAGGCCGCCGCGATGGATACTTTGCGCCCGACCGCTGCGCTGCCGGTGAAGCTGATCTTGCGGATCTTCATGTGCGAGGCTAGGGCGGCGCCGGCGCGGGCTTCGCCGACGATCACGTTCAATGTGCCTGGGGGGATGCCGGCCGTGGTGGCGAGTTCGGCTAGGACGAGCGTGCTGAAGGGGTTGAATTCGCTGGCTTTGGTGATCAGGGCGTTGCCGGTTGCTAGGCAGGGGGCGGCTTTCATGCCGAAGGTTATGAGTGGGCTGTTGAATGGGCAGATTGCGGCGCAGACGCCTAGGGGTTCGAGGTGCACTGCCTTTTGGACATTTGTTTGTTAGTTCGTTGTAAGGATGTGGTTTGTTAGTTAGTTGTAAGGGAGTGGTAGGTAGGTAGGTGGTCAGTAGGTATGTGCGAGTAGACGAGGCTGAGAGGTCAGGGGGGATGCAGGGAAGGCCGAAGAAAGGGATGGGATGGAGGGAAGTAGAGGTATCAATCAGCTCAGCTCAGCTCTCACTCACTCGTATATATCCGTCGTGCATCGGGTGCAAGTCTCCCTCGAACTTGTCAATGAAGCCGGCATAATCTACGGTTTCTCTTTTAGCCACGGTACCCTGTTGTAGGGTGGAGTTCAACAATGGAAAGCAAGCAGACACGCCCGTCTGATGAGTGAGAGTGAGTGTGTCTTACATCTGAAAGATTCCGCACAGCCTCGAGCATCGTATTCCATCCCAACCCCTAACGGCTTGCCCACCACGATCGTCTCGAGGTAAGCCAGGCGCTCGGCATTCTCTTCAATGAGGTCTGCGAATTTCCAAAGAATCGCGCGGCGGCCTTCCTGTTGACCCAAGCATCATCCCCTACCTGTTAGTTTTTTTTCTGGTGGCTACTGGGAGGTCGGGCGTGGTGCAAGTTGCAACCCAGGGGAGAGCCAGGAATCAGGAAGCAGATTCACGCCCTTACTTACGGGTGGAATGGCCATCCAGGCCTTGAAGCCTTCTTCGGCGGATGCTACGGCGGCATCTACATCGTCGGGAGTGGCAGAATGTAGATCTGTAGTGAGAGACACAAGACAGATCAGCATCAGCATAGCATCAGTATCAGCAACAGCGGCAACGGCAACAACTCATCTCTAGCTGCCCGTTGGTTCTTAAAGCAGCTCGGGACGGTATAGTACATGTAGAATGTCGTGCTTACCTTCAGTGACTACTGTGTCATCCAGGGCTGAGCGCAAAGTTAACCGCTCTGTGCCTTTGGAATCGACAAATTGGCCATGTATGAATGGTTGGAGAGGGAGTTTGTATTTCAGAGTCATTGTGAAGAATGCGACAATCGTAGTTTGTGGTCATCGGTGGCACGCAGAGGAAGCCTGACGGCTCTGAGGGGAGGACAGGTCTTTGTTTTGTGTCGAGGCGTATCGGCCGGCTTGCGGCGAGTCTTGACGGCCATCATGCAATACAATGCAGGAGGTGCATTACTTTCAGGATAAAAGGGTAAGGGTCGGAAGAGACTGATTCCGGGGTCAAGCATTCCGAGATACGGAACGGAAGAAGAAGTGAAGTCGACCTCTACCACTAGTAGAGTTAGACTTGGCCCTACTACTACTAATAGAGTTAGACTGGACCCTCTCACTCCATACTGGTATTCCCCCAATCAATCGCTCTCCGCACCAGGCCCCGCAGCTCCACAGTCCCCGGATTGTTCCCCACATTTCAATCTCAACGTTGTGCTGTGCTGTGCTGGCACCTCAACCTTGACTTCTTCCCGAGCCATTCGAGCCGCAGGATGAACAACTAAATAAGAAGTATATCAGCACTAGCAGGCGCAGTACCTAGCAGGAAGTGGTGGGAACATCACATGCACCACATCATATCCACGGCCCGGATAGGATGGACTCCCGACGCTCTTGCACACTTCTACACTTCTCTCCTCGGAACACAATCTTCTCCTTATTCCGCCATCACTGGGTCACTGCTCTTGCGGTCATATATACAAGTGCCATGTCGTTACATACATTAGGGAGACGAATACCATTCCGCTTGATCCAATTCCAGTACATCTCCCAAGCCATCCATCCCCAGTAGACAATCTACACCTTTCTCCCTCCCCTTCCCCCTACCACCACCACAACTACAACTACAACTACAACTACAACTACAACTACAACTACAACTACAACTACAACTACAACTACAACTACAACTACAACTACAACTACAACTACAACTACAACTACAACTACAACTACAACTACAACTACAACTACAACTACAACTACAACTACAACTACAACTACAACTACAACTACAACTACAACTACAACTACAACTACAACTACAACTACAACTACAACTACAACTACAACTACAACTACAACTACAACTACAACTACAACTACCCCTACCACTAAAGCTACAACTACAACTAAAACTGCAACTACAACTACACCTCTCAAACCATGGCATCGTCTCTCGCGTCCAAAGTCTTCGCCATCACCGGCGGCGCCTCAGGAATGGGCCTAGCAACAGCACTCCGCCTAGCCTCCGCCGGCGCCCGCGCCATCTGCATAGGCGACTACAACGACCGCGGCTTCGACTCGGCCAAGCGCCAAATAAAATCCATCAACGCCGACGTCGACGTCGAAGTCGTCACGACCAAACTGGATGTATCGTCCGCATCGCAAGTCGACGCATGGATCGAGGATATTGTCCAGCGGTTCGGGGCCTTAGACGGCGCCGTCAACGCCGCGGGTGTCGCTCAGCCCGTCGGGGCACGCAAGTCGCCTACGCTGCTGGCCGAGTCGAATGAGGAGTGGGCGCGCGTCATCGGCGTCAATCTCGCTGGTGTGTTCTACTGTAATCGGGCAGAGGTCAAGGCGATGACGGATCTGGCGGCCAAATCGAAAACAAAAGCAAAGGCTGACAGAAGTATTGTCAACATTGCGAGTATGGCGTCCTTGCTGCATGGGGGCGATTGCTACAGTTATGGCGTGTCGAAGGCCGGAGTCGCCTATTTGACTACTTGTGTCGCCAAGGATGTGAAGCAGTTTGGGATTCGTGTTAATACGATTTCTCCATGTGAGTTTGATTTTGATTCTGATTCTGATTCTGATTCTGATTCTTCTGCTTTTGCTTTTTGTGTTTGGGATTAAGATTGATTGCATGTGGGCTTGGTCTGGCGTTTTTGCTCTTCTCTCAGAGTCTCAGTATCTCTTTCATGTCCTGCCCTGTTGTGGTGTGGTGTTTCCCTTTTACTCTCCCTCGCCCTCGGTTCTTCTCTTTCCGGTCGCTGCTGTTTCGACCTTGACAATGCATCGACATGTTTTACCCCTTGAATCAATGAAATGGATGGATAAATGGATGGATGGATGGACAAATGCCCAAACAATTGAACGATTCAGGAATACAAGCTCACTCCTTTTCTTTCCCTTTCCGGGGACACAGCCGCAACAAGAACTCCAATGCTAGCACAGTTCTTCGCCGGTGCTGCTACAGCCGAAGCCGAGTCTCAAACGGCGGCACCACCCATGGATACAGGAGGATTCAACCTCGTCGAAGCCGACGACATTGCCAGATCTGTCGTGTGGCTTCTCAGCGAGGAGGCGTCGCAGGTCTTTGGGGTCAATTTGCCTGTTGGCGATACTGTTCCTTAGGATAGAGAACTCGGATCTTGACTTTATCGTTGTCTACATCTTCCAGTCGGGATGCAAGTTGCAAGGTGCAATTGGAGGTCAGATTTGAGGACGAAGACACCGAGGATATGTGGCGGTAGGTAGGTCGGGGAGTCACAGGTATGAGGGTTGAGGTATGACAGCCTTGCTCTACTCGGGGCCTTACTTACCTGGGGATAAGTATAGACTGCAGTGGGTAGCTGTTGGCCAGCCTGAGCTAACGGGCGGATTGGATTGGATTAAATTGTGAGCGTCTGTACTCAGCGTCGAGATCCAGAACAGCTGAGCCTACGATCGGGATTGACAGAGGAGCTAGGAAGTGTATATGTATATACTGTCTATACACATCATACAAAACCGCAACCTGTTCCCGCAGGATCGGGTGTATTGATACATCATCTACAGTAGTGTTTCTACTGATCGGCCTACCAAGGTTACAGCAATGCTGTGTATCTTCTCGCCCTGACGAGGACGGCGATCATGAGAGGACTATAGTCTGTCAGTGTCTGACTTGTTAGCTTAGCTGTACATCTCGAATGATATGATGGCATCAACGCATCCTAATCTGGTAGATATATATATGTCGACCAACTTGAAACAAATGTTTTGGTTGACGTATTCCTTCTATATGGTACTAAGTATATATAATGGTTGACCGGAACGAAGGTCTCGAGGTTCTGGCAATATGTAATAAATATCATATCCGTATAGGATCCTACCTAGATCTTTGTCAGGAATGACTTGATTGTACTTACACTTACACTAACACTTATACTATATCCAAGGAAATAACCAGACTAATCAATCTCTTGCCCCTAGCCCCGCTCCCTTTCTTTCCTTCCTTTTTTGGTTTTCTCTCTCCTTTTTGGTGGGAGCACGACCATACGGCATTCAATAAGCCAAACCTGTGCAGACCTCTTCGTCCAGCTCACCATCCAGTGCCATAGGTATTAGGAGGGTGCTGACATCAACCAGGTGACACCGCAAACCGCGACTCAGTGACACAGCACCAGCACAGCACCAGCACACCACCCACTTCCAATAAACATCCATTATGCCCGATCATCGATATTCAGCCTAGAACGCTCTGTGCAAATCTGCCTGTTTGTCCTGAGGCGTCGGCTCGACATGGCGGGCAAACAGTCTTCTCAAGCCGTGGTTGACGACAAGATCCGCGATCCGAGCAGGACCTTTCGCCAGTCCGGCCAAACTGACACGCCGGACTCGGAAGAGGTAGTAGAGCAGGATACATGCGAAGATCTGGAGTAGGGTTTCAGGGTCAGCGAGATGGACTGTATATAATTACGCAACTTCAACCCAAAAGCTACCTCCTAGAAACATCTTTTGGGGCCAAAACTCACATTAAACGCAATATACGCGAATCCAATCCCAAAGTTCCTCCACCTCTGGCTGTAATAGATATTGTTCGCGGCTAAAAACTGATCGGCCGACGTCAATGGACAATACTCACACGCACTGGTAGCTGACGGATTGTATAATCTGCCTGGAGCCCCTGCGTTGAGATAGGCCGAGAGATAATCCTGACAAGTCTGGCCTGACGGTGGGTCGAATACTGCCAGTTCGTTACGTGCGCAGTCGACGAGACGGCCGTGGAGACCTGTGCCGGCCCACCCGGATACCATGTATGTCATGGGTGAGACTCGGTCTGTTTTTTCCACAAAAGGAGAGATATGTCAGTCGGACAATTCATCAACCAATCAGTCAATTACACCAGAGGTAGAAGATATCAGGCGTCAATCAACCGCAAGAAGCAAAGACATATCAGTTGTCCATCAACCGCAAAGGCTATCATCAGGCAGTGTGTTCAGGGAGAGCGGTTGTACATACACATGAAGATCCAAAACCCAGGTAAAGCAGTAGGCGACTGAAGGACGCCGTTAAACGTGAGCATCATGCTGAACAGTAGCGTGGCGATATTACCCGCCGTTTCTGCATCAGGCATGGCAGCGATGATCATATGTGCGAATGTGCTGGTAAACAACAAAAACTGAACCACAAAAAGGAGCATCAGCCCTCGAGTCTGGCCGCTTTGGTTTTTGCCGAAAATCGCAAAATACCAGGAGATCCACATCAAGATGGCCAGCACGATTTGATAGGGGATCTCGACGAAAATGTTGCCGATCAGAAACGCTATCCAGGAATAGGCTTTGGAGGGCCGTTCTCGCACTTCGTAGAGGGATCGTTGGATCACGAAGCGAGGCATGATCTGTTGGACTAGTGTTGAGAAGATCCTAGAAACAAAAGACATCAGGTTTTATATCAAGATCGAGGTATTTCGACTTACGTGACGAGCATGAATATGCCAAAGATGGTGTTCTGCAGACCTGCCGATGTCGTGTTTTGTTTGTAGAATGAAAAGCCGATGAAGAGGGCTGCCATGATACCTAATAAGAACCTGTTCATTTCATGTCAGTCATAGTCAAGAGGCCAACCCCAGACGTGGTCTGTTCTTACTTTCCGCTGATGTAGGATGGGGTCCGCCAGTATTGTTGAAACACTCGCACGGTAACGTAGTATATCTGAGATGTCAGTGGCATGGCGAACTGCGACGTTGACCCTTGAGCTGCCAATGGTTCGGATCTTTTGGCTTCATGGATCCGATCCAGTTCTGCTTGCACCTCGCGAGCTTCTGCTGTCGTCTTCCAAACCTCGCTCCAGTCTCGATCGGAGCTTTTGCCGCAAATATCGAGCATATATTCGGCCGGGTTGGCATCGTCGTCACATCTGTGAGCTCCATTCCGCTCGAAATAGTCAAGCATCGTCCTCGAATTCGGGCCAATGTCGCCAAAGTAGATTGTTTTGCCGCCTCTCATCAAGAACAAAAGTCGGTCGAATTCTTGGAATAAAATAGCCGAAGGTTGGTGAATAGTGCATAGCACGGCTTGTCCAGCATCGGCCAGTTTGCGTAAGAATGTCACAATCGACCATGAACTTTGAGAGTCCAACCCAGACGTGGGTTCATCCAGAAAAATGAGGAGGGCCGGTTTGGCCGCCAGTTCCACGCCGATCGTAAGGAGCTTGCGTTGTTCGACATTCAGGCCTTCGCCGGGATTTCCCACGATGGCTTCACTGAAGTCTTCCATGTTGAGCATTTTGATGACCTCTTCAACAAATGCATCTTTCTCCCGTCGAGAAACTGTCTTCGGTTGTCGAAGGTAGGCGGAAAATCGAAGTGCTTCTCGTACAGTAGTGGTTTCGAGGTGGAGATCTTGTTGTTGCACATAGCCGGTCTTGCGTTGAAACGAAGGGTCCAGGGGTTTGCCGTTTACCAGCTAGACATGTCAGAAGAACAGCCAATTTGTACACCAGCTTCGTGGTAATCTCAACTTACCATGTCACCCGTCAAAACCCCAATGTTGGTCCTCTGAGCAAGAGCATCCAACAAGGTAGTCTTGCCAGCCCCGGAGGTTCCCATGAGAGCTGTCAATGTTCCTGGTTTGACCCACCCAGATATGCCGTCGAGTAGCCGTCGGGGCTCTCCTTTGATTTTGATGTCGAGTGTGACATTCCGCCACGTGAATATATCCTTCTGGGCCGGTAAAGCCTTGACCTGCTCCTCTTGCTTCTCTTCAGGGGCATTCCTAGCCACCGCGCCCTTTTCGTCGACGGCAGTTGTTTCCTCGTCTTTGCGGCCTCCATGTTGCAGGTATGACGGAACATGGCCTCGTCGAAACACCAGAAACTCCGCAGTTGAAGTTGATTCGGAGTTGAGTTCCGTCGCAATAAAGTAAACAGAGAAAAAGAAAATCATAAAGGCAAAAAGAAAGCCGAGGTTGCGCCAGATATGACTGTACGAGTATCCGTATGACGACTCCACCCAAGCATCGCCAGAAACGTTGATCTCACCAGGTATAGCTCCAGCAACAGCACATTGAAAATGCCGACCCTGGCCGTATGGTGGGACAAGGCTGGCTGATGCACAAGGAAATTCACGACCGTGGACCTCGTTCACCAGCAGACTTTCAAACGCATATGAGACCGGGTTCAACCATCGAGACCATTTAAACCAAGGATGCATGTAGGAATATTGTATGGTGAACCCGGTATAGATGACAATCCAAAGAACCATAATGCCGGCAATGGCTAACGCCGCCGAGATGGTCTTGGTGACGGCGGCAGTGGACCGGAAAATGGCGGACATGGTCAACATAGCCACGAAGTTGAACAGGAAGAAGATGAAGAATTGTGAAGGTTCCGCCCTGAGGCCGGCCAGAAAGTAAAGAACGACGTTGAATGCTGTCGTGACACAGAATTTGATGGGTAGATCGGCTACGATGCCTGCCACAGCCTCGGTGAACGGATGGTAAAAGGCGTAAGACTTGTGTTTGGCGACTATTGGCCGTTGAGCGTACAAAGTATTGATTTCCACAATCGACTGGAGCGCACTGAGTAGCACGGCAAAGAAGAGGACCGAGCCTTTTGCGAAGAAGCTGCCGGTCGACAGAGGAGTGCCATAGAAGACCGAACCGATGATCAAGGCTTGCGCAATCTGACTGAATACAACGGCGCTGTAGAAAGAGGTCATTAGCCAGTGTCGACACCGCAGAACAAAATACTCCTCACATGGTCGACGCTTTATCGTTCCAGAGCCGTTGGTAAGCCCGAGTCGTACATAAGCGTACCTGCATTGGGATGCTGATAACATAGGGAGAACTGGGGCGGGTGTGTTCGGCCTGCATCGCTTGATGAGATTCGCGAAAACCTGCCAGTGCCTCTTTTCCGTCTTCATCTTTATCATCCGCATGGCTCACTTCTTCTAGAGCGCTTTTGAACTGCGGGCTCCCACGCCAATACTTTTCAAAGTCTTCAGCTGTTCGAGGGATTCTGTTTTCGAAGCCTTGCCTTGATTTTCTTTCGCTAGGGTTGGTGACAGATCTGTATCCAGACTTTAGTAGGTGTTTTCAACCAGCTTCGCAAGAAGACAAGCCATGGGAAAAGGAGGTCGGAAGAACATACGTCAGGAAATCACCGGTTGTCTGTCTGGGAGGACAGTACCAGCCCATCTCTTCAAAATATGCTCTTGCGTCTCCGGTGGGGCCAAAGTAGATCTGCCTTCCTTCATACAGCACGATCGCTTTGTCGCATAATTCATAAATGGCTTGTGACGCCTGGTAGATGGCAATGAGCGAGGTAAGACCACCAATATCGGCGGCAATTCTTAGAGAGCGGATGAACTCGAGTGCGGTTTGCGAGTCCAGACCACGCGTAGAATTATCCCATGCCGCTATGGGCGAACCTGATAAAGCTGAGTAACAGTTGTTGAAGAACTGACGAAACATACCTGCGAGCGCCATTTCAGCCAGACTGACACGTTTTCGCTCACCACCACTCACGCCACGAACGAAGTCGTCTCCAACTTTGGTGTTGCGGGTGTGAGCTATGGATTGGAGTCAGCCAAGAGTGTTGTCGGTTGACGATTTCACAACCTACATAGGCCGAAAATGTTCATCGAGACAGAGGCCATATACTCTGCCCAAACCTTTCGAGGCACGTCAACAACCCGGTTCGATGGTGTCCGACAAGCTGCAGCAAAATTAAGAGTCTCCCCAACCGTCAAATGTGGGAAATGCTTCTCGTTTTCTTGATTGTAAATGGCCTCCCCCTTGAACTCTTTGAGAAATGTATCCTGAGATATACCGCTGTAGGTGATACTGGAATCTTTTGAGAGTTGCAGACCTCGGAGTTCGCCACAAACACTCTTGAGAAAGGTAGAGCAACCACTCCCGGGTCTCCCCAGGACGATCAAAAGTTCGCCACTATTGACGTGGCCATTGAAATTCCGCAATATCTGTTTTTCTGGAGGATGACTGAAGATCTCACGCAGACGGAATGGTTGCATAAAGATAGAACCAACAGTCTTCTGCAGAACTAAAGCCGATCCCTGGCCAGACACATTGAGATTTCTGAAAGTAAATCCGCTTCTGCGTCGCTTGATGTTCTGCTGCTCAAGAAGCTGGACGAACTTGCGTATCCAAAGGAAGAAATTGAAAGATGGGTGATTGGGATCGAATTCCGGAGACTCAATGCCCATACCGGCGACAGTATCATGTCTTTGGAGGCCACCGTTGGTGTTTGTTCGAGTTGGTTGGACACCAGACAAGACAGAAGCGATCCGGGCAAGCTCACTGCGCGTGTCATCATTGGCATTATCAAATTGATAATCCACCGAATCCCTCGTCCTTTTGGTACGGATTGGTTCGAAACGTGGCCCTTCAGAACTGCTTGTGGAAATCTCGCGATGGAGACGCTCATGCTGGTCCTCGTGTTCTGAGGCCATTGTGGAGTAACTGGAGTTTTATAGTAAGAAGAATCAAAGATATTTGCAAGGAAATATGAAACAATGGCAGCTGGCATAGAATAGGACGGAAGTAAGTATAATGGAAAAAGAACAATGTAGTGACTCTGATATCAAAGCGGGAGAGAATGGCTTGCGGAGTCTCACCAAGTCAGTCAGTACCTTAGTCATTGGCAGCTGAAAGCAAGAAATATCGAGACCGGGATAGGGCTGAATTACCTTTTGGGCTTCATGTTTGGATGCATGGAGGATTCCATTCGCAATGACCCGTGCGTCTCGTATTTGCAGTTGCAGTCATGCTACCTCAAACTCAAAATTGCATAGAGCCTGGCCCAGGACCTTGGCATAGGAAACGCGTCCATCCAAATGCCTTGACGACGATGCCAAGAGCCAGTTAAAGCCAGACATTGAGACAAGCTACCAAGCGAGCCAGGTCAGCCAAAGAGTACCTATTCAATAGACTGCATCGCTGACTGATGAATGGTGCTGGGGTACGCCCCATGGATGCCGTGACACTCTAGTTGGGCGAAGTCTTCCGTCAATGGCATCTTCCGAATGATCCGATACGTAAGTGATTTCAATGGACTTGGTCCGGCAGGCCTGACAGATCATTCGAGCGCTTCAATCAGTCCAACTGGACGTGGTACTCTCTCGATTGGGTTGAACCCCGACTGAACGTGCTCAGCGTGTCGACACGACGACAGGGGCAGTCAAGGAGTCGGCCGCGTGTGTCGTGTCTTGCGGCCAAGTCGGCGTGATTGCTCAGGCTCCATACGAGAAGACAGGGGCCGGGTCTATTGATGTCAGGCAGGCCATAGTCAAAATCATGACTGTGGAGGAGAGAAAGAAGCTGACTAAGAGCCGAGCAGTCAATATAAGAAGTACACTAATCCAATTCCTATCTAGCTCAACTCGTCTAAGTTTCCTTTCTGGGTATGCAGAAATGACCTCACTCGCTGCGCTGCCGCAAAAAGTGACCGCGTGCTTTGTTGGTCGACTCCCGTCTCAAGATGAGATGTCTTTGCCAGGCCTGGGACTAGACGAGCCGGAGGAGGTACAGACGGTTGAAACAGCACATCATGACCTGGCCAAAGAACACGAATGGCGGTTCGAGGTCGCAGTGGGCAAATACATACAACTTAAGGTATGTTCGCTTTCCTACTTTTCAGATCCAGTTCTATTCTAACGGGACCAATTCTAGTTATTAAGAGGCAATGCTGAGTTGTTTGGAACCGAACTCGTCCCGGGAAATACCTACACCTTTACAGGCACCAAGGCCGCGATCTACACTTGGAATGGCTGCTCCTTCGAGGTCAGCGGGGATGCTCTGCAGAGCGAATACACTGCCGAAGAGACGCCCATGCATGAATACATCAACGTACATTTTGCGCTTGAGGCACTCCGAGCCCAAGCCAAGGCTGGTGGCCGTGACGGACCTCGAGTGCTGATCTTAGGCCCTGACAATGCAGGCAAGACTTCTCTCGCAAAGATCCTGACTGGATACTCCAACCGATCAGGACGCTCACCAGTGGTGATCAATCTCGACGTCAAAGAAGGAGTGATGAGCATCCCTGGCACCTTGACGGCAACCGTGTTCAAGACGATGATGGACGTAGAAGAAGGCTGGGGAACAGCGCCCATGAGCGGTCCCAACGGAGCCATACCGGTCAAACTGCCTCTGGTGTATTTCTTCGGCAGTTCGCGACCTGAAGAAAAAGGCGGACAGGTCTACAAGGCCCAAATACGACGACTAGCACTAGCAGTTACGGGACGTTTATCTCAAGATCCTGAAGCCAGAGAGAGTGGACTTATCATTGACACCCCTGGGATTCTCACGTCGTCCAAGACAGGAAATGTGGGCTACGAGATTATTCAAGACATCGTGTCCGAACTTGCCGTGTCGGCCATCATCTGTCTGGGCTCGGAAAGACTGTACAGCGACATGGTCAGACGGTTTGACGGACAGACCACCTCGTCCCGACCAGCTACTGGCGGAGAGTCCGAGACGATATCTGTGATCAAACTCGCCAAGTCCGGCGGCTGCGTCGACCGTGACGAGGCATATATGCAAGCATTCCGTGCAGCGCAGATCAAAACGTATTTCTACGGCAATCCGCGCCTAAGCAATGGCATCTCGCTACAACCACGCCAGCAGCAAGTGGACTTTGCGACACTGACTGTGTGGCGGCGTGTCAGCAGTACACCTGACCCATCGGCATCAGGGCCCACGGGAGCCTCATTCAACGAGGAAGACGACGAGACTTTCCTACCTGGAGGGATGAATGATGAGACATCTACCACACATCATGGTGGGATTGGGATTGGGATTTCGTCAAAAGTGCCTTTGCCGGCATCCCAGATCTACGAACGAGTGACTGCGCCATTTGCGGCGATGCGCAACGCCATTCTTGCCGTCATGAACTGCGATCCCGAAGCGGACCAGGAAGTCATCCGCGACAGCAGTGTCATGGGGTTTTTGTATGTCACCGACACAGACGAGGAGCGTGGGCGGTTAAGTGTGCTGAGTCCAGTGGCTGGTCGAGTTCCTAGTCGCGCCATAGTTTGGGCGGGTTGGCCGGAGCCAGTTCTTGGAATGGATAGATCTTGAAGTGTGCATCAAGTAAGATGAAAAGGGGTGGACTAGATCCTGATACCTCGAATAGAAACGATAAACATGCCACAAAACTCGATTTCGGGGTCAATGCGATTGTGCTTTTCGTTTCGAAAAGTAAAAGTGCTGAATGTGCGTCAAAGTGTTGGAGATGCCTAGGTGGAAGGACGCCCCATCTACTCGATCAACCCCCTGAAGATGCGAATGAGACTGCGAATTCCCATGAGAGCATTTTCATCCGGCCCCTGACCCGGCGTCCACGAAGCATGGGCAAAGTCAATGAGTCTAAGCTCATGTACTTTCTGGGGTATATTGTCGTCGTCTTCATCGTCTTCATCATCTTCATCATCTTCATCCTCTGCACCATCTTCTTCGACTTCTTCATCTTCCCCAGAATCGTCCAATTGCCGGCTCTTCTCCTTCTCCTCCTCTTGCAGACCTAGCTCCAGCGCCTCGTCATCACCCTCATGCACCATCAGGACACTAGCGCTGTACATTCTGCTCTCCTCGTTTTCTAGGGCGTACTGCAAACTTTCCAGCTCGCGGAGAAGACGTTTGCAAATCAGCGCCGCCCGGTTCCGCCGGAAGACCATCTTCCCTGTATTCTCGTCGTGTCGTAACCCACCGAGATACGTAGCGAAAGCGTCAACGACGTTGTCTTTCGAGAAAGATTGGCCGTACAGCTTGGTGTAGGATTTATACCCGTGTTGGTATTCGACATGGGATTCATGGGATTCTGTTCCATGTTCTTCCTCTGTATTCTCTTCCGGGGTGGAGGTGCAGGGCTTGTCGCCATCTTCCTCTTTTCCAGTCCAGTTCCATACTTTCATCCCCGCGATGCGGAACCCCAGACTGCCGCTCGTAGTACGGCGCGAGACGTCGTCTAACTTCTGCCGTTTCGCGACGGGTGCTTCGTCGTCCCAGAGCCGTGCGCCGAGCTTGACGTCGAGGACGTTCGGGCGTTTGAATCCCGCTGCTGCGTTTTCTAACACTATAGCTAGCCCCGTGGACAGTTTCTTGCCGCCTGAGGGTTTCCAGCTTGTGCGCTTGAGTAGTTCGGGCGTGAGGTTGGGGTCTGTGACTACCGCTGTATCTTGGGGGTTCTGTGGTTGTGGTTGTGGTTGTGATTGTGATTGTGATTGAGCAGCTTCGAGAAGCGGTTTGATTGTTTCCTGGTCTTCATTCTGGGCCAGCGAGCCAATAAAAGTCGGCATATGCGCCTGGAACAGAGGGTGGTCTTTGGCGGATTCGTAGAAGTCGATCTCAGCCTGCGTGCATGGTTTGATGATTAGGGATCCTGAGGCGTTGGAACTGATTCCTTCGCTATACAACGCCAGAGAAGGAAGTCAGTCGAAAGTATTCCAGGAAAGGGATGGTAGGAAAAGAGAATACTCACTGGCCTGCTGCGCTGTGGTCGAAGGGTACCAGCTCGGTGTTTGGGGGCATTGCTGCCACTGCTATTTTCTTGGGGACGGCCATTGCGACGTTGAGGAACAGGTGTAGCCGGGTCAAGGCTGGTCAGGACAGTGAATGGTCGCTGTTAAGGTTGGGATTGTTCCATCAATAGCCATTTGAGTCCAGGAAGCAACCTGCAACCTGCAACCTGCGACGGAGTTCTCTAAGATGTGCTTCATGTTTCTGCCCCCCACCAGAGACAATGATGAATTGACGCCGTTGGTCGTTGGTGGAGAGCGCGGGCCGCAAGTCGCAGTCTTCAGTCTTCACTCTACCGCAGTCTAGTCAGGAACAAGCACTTTAGCCCTGACACCATGTCACCGCGAACTGAACCTTGTGGCTTGTGACTTGATTCAGCCTGGTGTCAGCCAGTTCACACTTCGCATGTCTACTCTTCAGCGTTATTGTGAAGCTGGTAAAAACGGCGGATATAAAGACGGGAGACAAACATTATCGCGATGTGGTAGGGACATGCCATATCATATCACTTTAAGCGGTTGATTCATTTCTCGCGGTCTTGGTACAGAATGATTGTTTGCTTTGCTTGCTTCACGACCAACACTCTTCTTCTATCTAACCTGTCACCTTTCTTTTCTGAGTGAAGCATGCCGGAGTTCATCCTCGCTTCAAAGCATTCTGAATTCTAGTACGCTTGCTTCAGTCACTGTTCTCAAGCCAGCCATACTTCTCACCATCTGGCGCTTTCACCGCTACACCTCCTCTGCGCCTTTCTGCTTCCTTTCCACTTGCTCCTCTCTCCTGCGTTCACAAAGACCGAAGAGATCTCTTTCCCGAGAGAAGACACAATCCAATCTAGCATCAAAAGCTGGACAAGATGGCTCAAGCGCCAGAGCATGATGCTCAACCCGCAGCCGACGCTTCAAGCCCCAACACGTTGACGCTTCCATTGAGACCCAAGAAGGACCACGAACCCAATAGTCAACCTGGTATTGCTGAAGTCGAAGTCGAAGCCGGTGACGAACATGATCAAGGACTCGCTGCGGGACCAAACGGAGCCAGCAAGCAAGATGAAGGCAGCAATGCAGAAGACCAAGACTACGGAGAAGTCGTCGATCTACCGCCACTCCAACCTAAGAAGAAGAAAAAGCGGGCGAAGAGAAAGCCTCAAAGCCAACGTGGACTGGTAAGTGACAATCTATCCCACTGAAGGATCCGTATCCATCTCTCAACAGCGACCAACCTCTTTCTGGCTGATTCTAACAAGCATACTGTGACCAGGGCAAACCGACCGGGTTCGAGGATTTCTACGCCGATCCGCCCATCACTCCCGAGCAGCATGCCGAAGAACAGCAGTTGTATCGTCCGTAAGTGAAGATATCCATCCTATCCAGACGAATCCGATCAACCCAACCCAGCCCTATTTTGGTCCTCCCACAGCCACGGTGTCAAAACTAACACTCTCCATCTCCAGAGACCTTGACTTTGTCGATCGTATTCTAGCGGCAATCGCACGATTCGAACGGACTCGCAAAATGTCCAACGAGCGCCGCGACATGCTATACAAATACCTAGTGCACGGCAGCGTGGACGTAGGCCCCAATAGCTTCCAAGGCAGCCAAGCAACCGAAGACATGGACAAGACGCAAGCAGCCGCGACATTGAGCCAAGCGTCACTCTCAGAGGACAAGCGCAACCTAGGCACCGAGACCAGCCTGTACGTCGTCGATTTCCTCGGCTGCATGAAAGGCTTCCTGAGTCGGCGCGCAAAGTACCTGTACGGCTTCGAAACGCGGGATCAAGTCCTCATGCTGACCAGCACGCTCGAACGGTTCATGGACTACCTTCTCCAACATGACGTGTGTCCTGAATACCGGGACGACGTGCTAGCGGCTCGCAATCTATGTCGCCAGGCGCCCAGGGAGTTGTGGGACGTGGCTGAAGCGACGCGCCGGTTGCCGGGAGACTTCAACATCGCTTGCTCGACTTTATTCGGAGGCAGCTATGCGCAGAACTATGATGGCGAGACCTGGTGGGGGCCGGAGACGACCAAGGAAGATCAGGTGTTTGTCGGGTTGAAACCGGAAGAGGCTTTTCAAATCGTGCATTTTGGCGTCGCTGGGGCTGCTACCGAGGAGGTCTATGCTGCTTATCTCCAGGGTGTCAATGGAGGGGTGGAGTCCAAGTCGCAGCTGGAAGTGGAGTGGGTGAGAGAGCGCGTGGGCTTTGAGGTCACCAAGATCGAACCTCCGACGAAAGAGGGCCAGGAAATGTACTATCAAAACGCACAGTACTTTCGCCCTGTCGGTCGCGTATATGCTAGACCGTGGAAGAACCCTGACGCTTTACCCGAGGACTTGACACCTGCTGAACGGGCGGCGTTGGATGAGGGAGAGGAGAGAAAGAAGCTGAAGAAGAACAACAACCACAACGGCAACAGCAACGGCAAGGAAGAGGGAGAGGAAGCTGAAGCCGAAGCCGAAGCTGAAGAATACCTCTTTCTGCTCGAATCGATTCTCCAAACCTACCTCCGCGTCGGCACGCGCGTCGAAGCCACCGTCCGCAAACTCAAATGTGGCCTCATGTTCTTTGACGACTTGATCGACGTGTATCCCATCTTTGACGAGTTCTTGGTCAATGAGATGATGGCCGGTTGGAAGAAGCCTAGACCGGTGGAAGGGGCGTTTGATTATGTCGAGGGAGGGGAGTATGAAGATGCATTTGATGGCGACCATGAGAGTGATGGTGGAGGCGGAACCAAGAATGATGGCGCCGACCATACCGATCATATCGACCAAAAGGTGAAGAGTGAAGAGTGAAGAGTGAAATGATGAATGATGAATGATGCAACCGAAGCAATCACTTAGTGGCATCCGAGAGTCGCTCTAGGAGAAAGCAAGACACCAACATCAACATCAACACCAACCTCAACCATCGACCTCGACCTCCACCATCAACGAAGGAAGGAAAGGAAGATGAACCCGTGCGTGTAAGAGAGAATGAGAGAGACAACGAGGGAATGCCTCCACACCAATATGATGTAGTTTTACTAGACTTGCTGAGCAACGGCGTGGCCATGGATGGGATGAGCATAAGTAATCTTTCCCAGCGGTCAGGTCAGAACAACGAGCCAACCAAACATATTCCGGAAAGTTGATGTTCTTTTTCTCAATTTCAATTCAAAACATTCCGAATACAAATATACAGTCATATGCGCTGATACACAAAACTAACCACCTCATCTTCTGCTCTTGTTCTTCTTCTACCAGAGCCCCAAGTTGGCCCTTACGCGTGTCAATTGTACAACCCCGATCCCAAACCATGCAGGTCAGGTTCATCAGACTGCCGCCAGGAAAAGGACACGTTAGAACAGTCATCAACTCTCCACTCAACCCAGCGCGACTCAATTCAAGTCAGCTCAACTCAACTCAACCGGTTCAACACCTTTTTGCCCAGCGACAAGACGCTTTTGCGTCGGCCACCTTCCGGATCACTCTCTGCACCAGCACCAGCACCAGCACCTCCAGCGTCATCATTGTCGTCGTAATCTTGCTGACTCTGACGCCGACTCTGATTCTGACCGGCGGGACTGTCCGCATCCTTGTCCTTGTCCTTCCCTCCTAGTCTATCGTCATCTTTGTGCGCACTAGAATCCCGACGTCCATGTTCCTGTCCATGTCCATGTCCCTCCGACTTGATGAGACCCAACCCGCCAAAATGCACCCGCCCCTTGACGGTCTCCTTAACGGTCTCCTTGACCGCATCCGGGGAAAAATGCCGACCAATCGTATCTTTCAACAAATTCCGCGAAGTCTGCGAGCCGGCGGTATGAGGCCGTTCTTCCCTCGGGGCCGTGGACGATGTAGACTGCGATCCCGTACTCGAAGGCCCACTATTGTTGTGAGGGTAACCAAAGATCACTCCTGACGTGGTCCCAGGCCGTGGAAGGGGCACGTGGAGTCCTCCACTATGAGCTGCGGCCAGGTTGATACTGCTGGAATGCCACGATCCGCTGCGTAGAAGTGGCGAAGGGCCGGTGAAGGGGCCGGTTTTATGTCCGTTGGTGGCTGTAGGAGATCGGAATGAAATCCCCGAAGATTCAATGTCGTCGTCACGCCCGTCTTGAGAGAAGCTGTATAGGCTGGTAGTATCCGAGTTTCCGGACAGCTGCAGACTGAATTCCGAATTGGCAATGGTCGCCGACTGCGCAATCTCTTTGAGTCGTTCGATCTGTCGCTTGCTGGGCCGGTGGTGCGAGAGTTTGTTGCCGATGATGGCACCCGTATGAGAAATCAAGGCACGGATGACATCCTTCTTGAGTCGCAGCGCCAGGTCCAGGTTCGACCATGTCTTGTTGCGATACTCTAGCGTAGGCATGCGGAAGACAAAGTCGTGCAGGTCTTCAAAGTTCCGTTCGCCCTTGCCCTTGTAACTGAGGCAGATGACAAAACTGTTCAGCTTGACATGCGCCAGAGTCATGTAGTTCGACGCTCGAGACATCATTTGCGACAGATCGTCCGACGGTTTGTCCTTCTTGTCCTTTCGAGTTATCAAGCTCCGCTCTTTGCTGGTCGTTCGATGCAACACGTTCCGCTTCTTTTCCTCGCCGTTGCCCAGAGTCACAAGACTGGTGGTTGAAGCATTCGTCTGTTTCGATCGTAGACTGCTAGACGATGCTTTATGCGTAGGCTCTTTCAGCACAGATCGGGCGTTCGACGTATTGAAATGCCGGAAGAACTTATGGTCGCTGGATATCCCCAGTCCCCGTCGCCCGTGGGAAGACGAAGGAGGACTGTCGCTGTTCTTGTAGTTCAAATTGTACGTCGGTTTCAGCCTTCTTGCGATGGTCCCGGGTGACGATCCACGTTGCGTCTCGGGATTGGAATGTTGGGGCTCCGAGTCCGAGTTGAGTGCATTCTGAGCCTTGTCCAGTTCTTCGTCTTGTTCCTCGTCCAGTGGTTCCATGTTCTTGACTATCAAAGGCGAGAAGCCCCCTTGTTCGAAAGCATTCGATCCAACGCCAGGGAAGATATACTCAAACAGCTTCTTGCCCAGTTCCCGCTCCAATTGTACCTTGAGAGGAAACACGGTCACGTGGAACTGCTCCAGTACCGGAATTCCGGCAATGGCCTCAAGCATGTACCAATGTACTTGAACCATTTTGACCCCTTCCGGAAGGCTGCCACGTCGATCGCCGGATTCAAAGTATGGTCCAATGATCTCGGGATATATCGCATTGGGAAGAAGGTTCCAACCTCGGATGTGTTCGATTTCCAATGCATTGTGGTTGGAGCCATCCGTGTTGTCGATCCGTTCATATGCCGCGTTGCCGAGCTGCACTTCGAGCAACGGCTCGTCCTTGTCCAGCATCAGATGCCAGACGATCTCCGAGGCGCTCAGGTACCACCTGAGCATCGCACTCGATTGTGACGAGCTTTTTCGGTCATCATTCCTCTGCTGCGAGGTGTTGATGGCTTTCATAAGGAAAAACAACTCATCTTCACAGCTGGCCAAATCCTTTTCCAGGTTGATTCGATCCTGCCATCCTTGTTTGTCAAGGTACTTGGCGTTGATTTGGAAATGCAGCTTGATCTCTTCCAGCTGCCGGATTCGTTCCTGCAAGCTCACCGCCATCTCCGGCGCACCCCTCAAGTCACTAAAGTCGGATGCAAGCATGATCTTTTCCAACCGTTCACTCCGCGTTTTTTCCAGCGGTTCACTGTACAGAAGAAGATCCAGGACAATGATATACATGGTGTAATATTGGGCAGAATCGCATCGCGCCCGAACCCGGGGAAAATCGACCCAGAGATGATCGATGCGATTCTCTCGGCCAGACGATGGATGCTTGACTTCGCCAGTCTCGTCACTCTCCACGTCTTCATTGTACTTCAACCGAAGAGGATTGTATTTTTCATATCGCAAGCTCGCCGATGTCTTCTGAATGACCCTTTGGAAGCCAAACGGCTCAAGATGAAAGTCAAACATGGCTTCCAGCGACACCCATGGCGGCCACGATGATCCCGGCGTGTTGCCATATCGGTTGCCAGAGTAGAGATGCAGATATTGGGCGAGAGTCTTTTGACTGGCCACAAAGAACTGGGCGCCATCCATGTCCAGGGCAAAGCGACGCTGGACCAGCCCGCTCACATCGTCCGAAAGTCGAGCCTTGTCCATGATCGAAAGAACCTTAAGCTGCATGCCCTTGGTGGCAATCAGCACGATAGACTTGGTATTCTTCTCACTCTGTAGCTGGATCTGCGGCGCAATGAGACGAAGATGATAGCTGTTCATCGCTTGGAAGTTTTCCGCTATGTTGTCGCCCATGTCGACCGAAGAAGGTCTGCGGTCTGGGATTTCCGTCGTCGTGTCCGCCTCATGGGTGGCTGGGGCTTCGTCTCCCTTGTCGTCGTCACCGGCATGAACAAACCGGTCGGCGTCGTTCAACAGCTGCTGGATGCGGTCCTCGACCACAAAATCATCATCTTTCTCTTCGGTGGGAGAGAAGACACCAGCCGTGGCCGTGGCCGGGACTGGCATATCTGGCCTCCCGTCCTGCCTCCGACGTAGTTCTTTTGCCTTGGCCTGCTCATCGACAATGTCCAAAATGAATTTGACCGCACGGCGAGACATGTAGTAGACAAACCCCCGGCGTTGACTGACTTGATGGCTATAACGGAGGATGATATTCCGGAGCGGATTGTTCCATTTCAACTGGGCATTGTGGATGATGAAGCGGTTGTTGAAATCGCTGGCAAACTCGTCGTGAGGAGCCGAGTACAATGCATCCATGTCGACGGGAGATGGTGCATTGACCTGTGCATCGACTTCCGCCGCAGATGGCGCCCCGCTTCCTCGTCGACGAAGACCTTCCTGTGGATGAGCCTCGCCCGGGTTCGCATGGCCTCCCAACCGTCGAAGACCATGCTGTAGGAACTTTCGTTTGCTCTCCAGTTCCTTCTGTTGCGCAAGGAGCGTGCTGTACTTGTCGCGAATGGCTGGGTCGTGGTCTCCATCCCGGACAACAAGAAGCTCGTGTTGCTCCATCAGTTTCTGATGAGCTTGTAGCTTCTCCTCCAGGTCATGGAGCCGCGTTTCAATCAGGTTCATCTGCACCTTCCGTGGGTCGTTATGACGCGACATGACACAGAAGTGAGTGTCTTCATCACCAAAAGGACTCGTACGCGATCCATCCCCTTGAATGCCAGTCCCATGGTCGGTCTGCCGGAAATAGGTGAAGCGAGGCGTGAATGCCAGAGGCAGGATCTTCGTCTCAGGATTCGACTCGGCTGGAAGAACCCAATCCAATTCCACGAAGTCGTCCATGTCGATCCAGGTGAAGTCACGGTCTGGGATGGTGAATTGTGACATGTCTACATTGGCTGGCACTTCTTGCAATGATGACAACATCTCATCCGTCGCCTTCTGGAGTTCCTCTGCCGTCGTACCAGCTATGCTCGCCGCCACAGCCCTCAGATCGGCGCGGATGAAATCAAGTTCGGCACGGTTAATCTTCATCCCGCTCGTTCTCATCTGTTGCGACTTCCCTTTGGAGAGAGTGTCGAAATATTCTCGCCGCTGATGAAGGTCAAGCATGAAGCTGTCAATCTTGAGTTTCACCCCCGTGGCATAGACCACGTCGTCCTGATAATCCTCGGCGTCCTTGTGCTTGTACACATGAGCGATAAACAGTGGGGACAGAAGCAGACCATATTTGATGGTCGCCAGATGACGCCCAAATTTCTTGCTCGACCTCTCCGGCCCTCTCCACAACGGACCTTGTCGAATGGGCAGAGACATGACTCCCGAGAACAGTGACCACCAGTTGAAGAAGTGGGAGAAGAACCGGGGGCTGAGATGAACGCTATTGTAGCTCTCCGACGGAGCAACATCCGCGCCGACCCAGTCCCGGTCAAACGGTGCTGCCAAAGCCACCGACAGATGAATGTGGTTACTTCGGAAGCCACGGAATGCATCGTACGTCTTCAGATCCAGGTTATGCATCTGGGCCGGATTCTTCAAGACCACGTCGTAGTGATGCCTGAACTCGAACGATCGGCCTCCATCCTCTAACGTCCTCTCGAAAACCAGCCCAGCGGTCCATTGGACATTGCCGGACACCTTCATAATCACCTTCTTGAACAAGGCGGCATTCTTTTGCGAGCTGCTGCTAGACAGACTGTCCGTGTCGTGATTCGTTTTCAGGTCGGGCGAATTGCGAGCTTCATGGCTGTAATCCGGAATGGCCAGGACGTACTCGCCACTGCGGACCGTCATGAACTGGCGTGGATCATCCACGGAATGGATCAGCCATTGCACATCGTTGCGCCAACACATGACGAACCCGGCACCGTAGCCGGTGACAACATAAGGATCCCTGGAGCCTTTCAACCGCAATTGAACGTCTCCGTCACCCTTCCAATTGACGGTCAGACGCGAGTGGAAGCTCAACCGGATCTTGTCCCAGAAGCCAACTCTTTCCGACGGATCTATTTCAGGTTTGGTAAAGCCTTCCACGATCATCATCATATCTTGTATGACAGGCTGGTACGACGTACCCCAAGATATAGTGGTGGATTGGCTGGTGTTGATGTCGACCACAGGATTCGAATATGTCTTGACGGGCGCCACGGTCCTTAGCACGTCAATGGCAAAGCGAGGAATCTCCTCTCCTCTCGGTCCACGCTGCCCTTTGGGGACAATCTCCACATTGATGTGCCGTATAGACTCCTCATCCCGAAATTCTTCGGCAATGACAAAGTCCATTCGAAGAGACCAACTAGGTAATCGGGGAGGCTGACCAGGGCGGATGGCGGGGATATGGAGGAGGTTGAGTGGATAGTCTCGGAGCAGGACTCTAGCTTCACCCATGTCCAGGCTGACGTTGACCGGTATGAGCAAGGCATACTCAGTGTGGTAAGGCATGCCTTTGCCGATATCGTAGAGGAACTTTGGCAAATCGGCGTACGGGAAGGAAGGCTTGTCGATCAGAAGATGCAGGTCACTGATTATCACAGTCATCAGCCCCGGACGGTTGGGAATAGCCAGGACAGTTTCCTCTTCGGCACTGTCGTGGGGCGGTTCATCGGCTCCAGCAAACATCTGCCGAATCTTTTCCACCGTGTTATTCTGTAGCTGAAGCATCCAATCGATCCGCCTCTTCCAGCTCCTCGCATTGTGCTCTTGGAGTCTGTCCCATGCCTCATTCACTTGGATTTTGGCACTGCTACTCAGGGCACAAGCTCCCTCCCTATCGTAGCGGATATACGATGACCCTTTACCACGTCTACCCCTGGAAGTGGAGCGCCTCCGTGGAGTGCTGTCAAGGCTTCTTGACCGCCGAGACTGATGATCAGGAGACCTGGTTGGAGAGCCTCGACGACTTGCTGACGCCCGGTACCGAGAAGTTGATCGCGGCCGTCTTTCATCATTCAGGCGCTTGACCTTTAGACGAAATGCGTCGGCCCGAGCCAGTCGTTGCTTTTGTTCAATGCGACCGACTCGGTAGATGACCCCCAATTTCCATTCGAAGGGATCATCCTCGAGGTCGAAACAGAGAGCTTTAGATCGAAGTGAAACTCGAGGGACCTTTTTGGGCTTCACCGGTTCCTTACGTAGGATGTATTCGTTTGTCCGGGTCTTGAATCGGTGATGTAATTGTGCAATAGCCTTGCCAGCATTGATGAAGTTGTCAAAGACTCGATACATTTGCATACCATGCGGGACGGCCAGGCGGATGAAATCTGTTGATATGTCGATGGATCTCTCATCAACGGTGCCAGACTGCGATTTTCTCCTGGCATGACGCAGATCCAGACGGGTGTTACTCGTGCTCACAACCCGCGCCCAGGCCCCTTTGAGACGAGGGGGTTCCGCATGAAGTCGGATAAGTTGCGCTCTGGCGAATGGTGCTGCCCATCGGTGCCGACCGGCGGAGACCTGGTAGACCTGAAGGAGCATCGGGGGATCTGCAGGCATCTTCGCTTTCACTTGGACATAATTGGCCTTGACATCAATGACGAACAGCTCCACGCCCGGGGCTGTAGGAACATGCGTTTCTTGTACGACTTCCTCGTAGCTAGGATGTGGCATAGAACGTCGAAGATCTGATTTGGCAGAGGCTGGACCTAGGAAAGCGTCCATGATTATTGAGCCAGCCACGCCTAGGGCATAAAACCGATACAATGAAAACTCCACAAAGACGGCACGGGTTGCAGAGTGAATATGGAAGAGCGGTCCTTGCTGATCTCGCGAGGTGCTGAAAGCGACCTCAAATCTGGGGATTGTCGTGAAGGGCTTCGGTTCCCACTGATCCAGGGCCTCTATAATAAAGCCTTCGACTCCCTTGACATGGAAAGCAAGTCGGCGGCCATCCGTTGGGTCGGTATGATGACGGCGAGAGGCTGAAGCAGGGGAGTCCTGTTTACCTCCTGAAGACGTGTCGTCGTGACGCGCTGATGTGCTGGTCTTTCTTCGGGTCGGAGGCTTATGAGCCGTGTCTGCCCTGGAGGATGTGTAGTGCGCGCTCCAAGTTTCAAGCTCCAATGCGAACCCTCGGGTTTGGCTGGAAATGACTGAGTCCACGCCAGCAGCTTCGATGCTACACTCAGTTCCTTCGAAATCGATTTCGGTGAGCCAGGAAGGAAGGCCCCTTAGGAAGGCTCTGGGGACGGGTTTGGGGCCAACCACAGCAGGGACCTGCCGCTTGAAGTGCCTTACTATGTTATAGATGGCTTTGCTCACTTCTTCCCGGACCATGATAACGGAGAAGTTGCGGAGGTGTCCAGCAACGCTGACAGCGACGTCTGTTGAAGCGGCAACCTGGATTTTCATTTCCAGGGCTTCAGTCAGGAGGATATTATGCTTCACACCAGTCGAGGCCTGATAATAGAGCTGATGTGACATGACACGGAAGTTCGAGCCCAAAGTGTACAGGACCTCGCCACCTGCCGAATGGGAGGATTCGATATCTAGTGATATTGAAGACACCGAATTGATGATCATGTCGTACTCGCCCGGGCTCGCATTGGCAGGGTCGGCAACAGGTAAGACGAACCTGACAACAGGCTCGTGTATCGAAAATTTGATGCTTGATTTCGGAAGCAAACGTGAGATCAGCCAATGCCGGTTGTTTTGAGGCGCCGCCGTGGTATTTGTGCTCGTCTTCGTGAGTGCCAGTAGTCTAATAAGGTGCTGTGGTACCAGATCGATGGAGGGAGAAGTGACCACAAAATTAGCAAATAGGATATTGGTGTTTCTCTCGGCCACGTCTCGCTCTTGAGTGAAGCTCATTGTCTTCGCGGGCAATGTAGTCCTGATTGTGGTGGTAGCCATGGGTATATACATGATTTTGTTTGGTGTGTAGTCATCCTCATCCAGACTGACTGAAATGGACACGGCGGCTACCAAGGCTTGGTGAGCCACATCTTCCTTGGAAAAGTACATTCGGTGGACGGGGGCGTTCTGATCTAGCCGGTGGAGATCGATACCGATTTCATGGGTAACCATGTTGGCCACCAAAGGGAGGTTAGCCTGCCTGAGCGACTCGATTTCTTTTGACACTCGCACAAAGCTCATACCCAGCTGGATCTCTTGTACACTGTGGAGTATCGAGCTGAAGAACTCTTTTGAGTCGGCGACGGTTTGGACAATGGACGCTTCGCGACTGCCGGGGTTATCCAACTCTTCCACCACATCTTCAAAAAGAGATCCTTTCACCCGGGCTCACGCGATGAGACTGTTGCGCCCTCTTTGCTATCTTTTTGCTTCGAGTGGAGAATTGAAGGATCTCGTCAACCGGAACATAAAGACGGCCTGCTTTGATCGCAATTGAAGTGTCGCGTAGACCCTCTCTTTCCTTGTAAAGCAGTCCATGCACGTTGATCGACATATTGTCCAGAATCTCAGTCGGGTCGCGTCCACCAGCTCCCATCAGTATGCTCTTTACTGTGAACACCCACTCAGCTGGCTGCTGCCCACCCAGAGGGTCCTTTTTTTTGTGTCGAAAGAGGCGGCCACGGTCCAGGAGTTTGCGCCTTGTGTAGACAGCAAGTGTGAAAGTTGAAACATGTACGTAGCCAACTCCTACAATCTCTGCAGTGGTGTTGAAGGCACTGATGTCGAAAATACGCAAGATGTGAATCTGACGGTGTAAGCGCTTGATGCTTTCTTTGATCTCTGTAAGCCGTTTCCACAGCTTGCTTCGTCCGCCCGTGCGACAGCTGCCATCTTTTCCCGTAGCCTCAATTCCATGTTGTTGCTCCTTAGATCCCTCCGAGCCGCGGGGCTTCGCCGACGAGCCCTCGTAGACTTCGGGGTCAAGGGTAATCTTTAAATCTTCCAATACCACACTTATCCATGTTGGCCGAGCAAAGGTAGGCCTATGTAGACTCAAGCCCAGTCCCCGCAAATCCACTCTTAGCCCTTCTCTTGGAGTGTATGATATGTGCCTTAAGCTGAAGTAGCCGACTCTTTGAATTGATATACCGGTCGCAATGCGTAGAATCGCCAGGAGGACGAAAGAAGACAGGTACAGTAAAAGGACGACGCCCGCGATAGAGGTCGCATTGACGAGCGGCATTCTGAGAGCTTCGCGCGGACAAGTCGGCAACGGCGCTTTACTAGGGGAGCCAGGGAGGTTTTCAGACTCGAGGTCATCTCAGACAGACAAAGACCTTCTCGCAATCGAGACTGCGACCACGGCGGGGCCCGATCAATGCGTCTGTTGCTGCCATTTCTCGCTGATACTTGATGAATTGAGGGTGTCACGCCCGTGACAAAGCGACAAGATCGCCAGAGACACGGTCGGAAGGGGCAGTTGTGGACGGCGAGGTCTTGATTCGATTTGGAAGGCCGTCGAGGTTCGAAACAAAGCGTACAGAAGGGACTGCGCAAGTGCAGACGCGAGAATATTGGTTCTTTCAATCGTAACTCATCTTGTGCTTTCGATCTTGACGTTCGACGATGCGACAATTGGAGAGGGACAGCTTGCCGGCGAGCCCGGTCCCTGCGCATGGGGACTCGGAGCGAAAGTCTAACGTTTGCTAGGTGCAATTTCGCACTCTGAGCGGGCCGGTGTCGAGACGAAGTTGACGGCTTTCTGGAGATCGGGTCCGTGGGATTGGAGGTTCGACGATGGATCGCAGTTGTCAGTGGAGTTCGACCTGCTAATAAGCCCCCAGCAATTATGATGGCTCGGTACAGACAGCCTGCTGGGTTCCATATCACTGTTCAACACAGCTATCGATTGGTGAGTCAGGCTGAGTAACAACGTGTTAAGAATGACAAGCTTCAATGCTTGTTATACTTTTTTTGGATCTGTACATTTGAAGTGGCCTTCGTGTATATCAGAAGGTACCGCCCCACACAGACTTGGAGTGTCTTCAACTTGTGCTCTACAACAATTTCTGAGACTTCGTGAAGCTTCCTTCCATTATTTTGTGCTCGCGCAGTTCCCATTACTTGCTCGCTCCATATGGTGCAGGCAACGCCAATCGTGCTGGGTGTTTGCACAACTTCTCCGGGGAGACTCCTGGGATGGTATGTCCAACAATGAATATAATCGCCGGGATGGTGGATTCATGGTTGGATATGCCTTCCCATCCTATCGCTACAATCTACCAGCACCCGGCGTCCTTCCCCCCATATTCTGCGCATTGAGCCCAATTGAGGCATGCACGCATGCGCCATCGTCAGTCGCCCTCGCGTTGGCTATCTTGTTGCATTCGTCAAAGACGCGTTTTGAGTCTCTGTCTGCTGTTTGCTCGCAGCTCGCAGGTTTGCAATCTGGTCATCCAGGATAGATATCTCCACTTCTAGTTTAAGTAGCTTGTCTTGGAGTAGTCTTTCATACTCATCGTCCGTCAGAGACTTCATCGGGACCAAACTAGCCAACCTCTGTTTCAGGCGCGAAGACAGATCAGGGCCTGGTGAAGAGTCGCCCATGGTATTGAGTCCTGCCTGAGAAGCGGCCGCTATGACTCCTAGCATTATGCTGCCTGGAACAATGCTGCCTCGAGGCACTGGACTTCGTCAGTACATAAGGTATCCAATGAGGGGAGTCTGCGTTTCTCACAAAAAGATGCTGCCACCGCCCCGGCACAGGAACCGGCAAGACCACTTGCAGCAACTCGGTCGATCCCCCGGTCCCGAGATAAGGGTCCCGAAAGAAGCGCATTACGGCAGTCTTGAACCATAGGTTAGCCATTATCCAAACGGCAAACTGGAGACATACAGAAAAAAGGTCGTGCCACCACAAAACCATTGCACGCCGGTCAAAGTGGTGTATATGGTGGGCCTTGGTGATTGAATGAGAATGGAGGCTATTCCTCCATAAGCAACACCGAGAGCCCCTATAATTCGAATTAGCAACACAGTGCCGAGATAGACGACCATAACCAGTACCTGTAGCAGCGCCAACACCCAAGGCAGGGTAGAATGGAGTCCCCAGGGCCCTTTCTAGCGACGGAGCCTGGTCATCTCCCATCATGACCATCGACGACGAGATGTGGCAGGAAGAGAAGGCAGGTTCATTGGACAAGAAGCTCCATTACAGGAGCTATTTCAGCAATGAATCAGAGTCACTACGACTTCGAGAGAGGCAGTGATTGCGACTACATCTGGGTGTGAACGAGGCTCTTCGGATCCGCGCCAAGACTGATAGACGCGATACCCGATTCGGAAGCGGCTCGGGAAAGAACTTGAACTTGATTGTGCAAAGTGCAGGCCCTCGACACTTTTCAGGCCTTTTGCCCACCTGTGTCTATCCTCGAGGCGCGTCAATCGTTGTTTATACACATCTAGCTTACTGACCTTTGTCTACAACCAGTGCTTCTGTGCATATACTGAGTCTCGTCGTTGCTTAGACAATCACTTCAGCCGGTCGCACACAATTCAGTGCGCCTGCTGAGATTTCGCCATCATGGGTATGAGCACCCACTACACAGCTGCGCAATCTTCGCCTGGCCCAAATGTTGTCCTGGTTCAGTCGACTAACTGTGGGCAGGTCCCAAAAAGAACACCAAGATGTCCCTAGGGACTTTCTTGCAAGATGAGAGTGAGTAACTGTCAGATCGGGTGCAGCCGATCCAGGTCGTTGACTGGTCACAGATTATGGTTCCTGGGCAGACGAAATGGAGGATATGCCATTGCCTAGTATGTACGCCCCTTTGCGCTCTACACCGCCATGTTCTTGGATGAATCTTTGCGGCTGACGATACATACGAACATCAGCCTCGGACAGCCGGCCCAGCTACGGAAGCGGAGGCGACCGACGCACCTTTGGCACCAGCAGCGGCATGGGAGGTGGATACTCCGGTGAGTGCTTTACCCCAAGATATACGCAAGTGGTGGTAGAGCTGACCAGCGGAACCACAGTCCGACAAGATACATACTCGACTCGCGAACAACTTCCTCTTCCGACCCAACCTCCGTTTACTGCTCATTTAGCAAACTTGTCCTTCGATGCCACCCAAGGCGACATCAACGACTTTTTCGCCGAATGCCAGGTCACAAATGTCCGGATTGTGGAGGACAAGCTTGATCGAAAACCCAAGGGATTTGGTTATGTTGAGTTTGCGACATTGGACGGCCTGAAGGCTGCTCTGGCTCTGAGTGGGAATAATCTGGCAGGACGCCAGGTTCGCGTCAGTGTGGCAGAACCTCGTAAGTCGAGCAGAAAGAATCCGGAGGATTGACTAACGCCTTTACAGCGAAAGATAGACAAGACACCCGAGACTTCAGTGATTGGTCGCGAAAGGGACCTCTTCCAGATCTACCACGAGAACAACGCAGGGTTTCGGATCGACAAGGCGGTTTTGGTGGTCGAAGCTTTGATAACATGTCGGATGCGGGCAGTGATCGAGGCGGACGGCGGGCTTTCGACCAGGGAGACGGGAAGGTCAGGGACTTTTCGAACTGGGAGAGAAAAGGACCATTGTCACCTGCTGCGGGTGGACCTACCTCATTGCGCGAAGGGGGCAGACAACACAGCAAAGATGGCCCTGGAGCTTTCCGTCGCAACTCTCCTGCATGGGGTGAAGGGAGGTCCCAAGATGGGTCCCGCCCACCACGCCGCGAGTACGTCGAACGACCACCACCTGACAGACAGCCCACCGCACCGGAACTGGATAACCAGTGGCGCGCAAGGATGAAACCCGATGCTCCGGTGAACGCACCAACATCCGAGGCCAGCGAGCCGTCTTCTCCGGCACCGGCGCCTGCTCCAGCAACCAGACCGAGGCTGAATCTGCAGAAGAGGACAGTTTCGGAAGCTGACCCTACGCCGTCCCCTGCACCTTCGGGTGATGCGAAGGCTAGTCCGTTTGGAGCTGCCCGTCCCGTTGACACGGCCGCCAAAGAAAAGGAGGTGGAAGAAAAACGACAGCTCGCTATTCGGCAAAAGAAAGAAGCGGAGGAGAAGGCCAAGGCCGAAAGGGCAGAAGAGAAGCGTCTGGCCAGAGAGAAAGCAGAGTCTGAGAAGCCCAAAGAGGTGCCAAGCAAGGAGGCCAAAGACCCTGCACCGACGAAGGACAAGGATGAAGGCGCAGAGGAAGCTCCTGCTCCGAAATTTGACATTTTACGCCGTGCTGACAGTGGCGTCAACGATATGATCGCAGACGAAGATAACGAAGAGGAGGGCGAGGGACAACTTCCGGTCGACGACAAAGCGGTCAAGCCCAAGGAGGTGGTGCAGGACCCGGCTTCAACTAAGGCGAATGGCTCTTGGAGAAGTGCTCAGTCCACGCCACAAGCACCTGAAGGGAGCACTACCGCGGCGCTTGAAGATGACGGCTGGAGCACCGTATCAAAGCCAAACAAGCAACGCAGCAACCGTCGAAACGTGCCGCACAGAGCTATTGCATCATGAACCACCCGAGGAGGTCCAGTCAAGTAACTATCGTTCATCTTGATCAGATAGGGCCAGGAATCCGCTCGTTGGTTCCGTGTACATCTATCTAGTTGTCTTCTCTTCTCCCCACCTGGTCTGGCCAGCCGATGGCAGATTCCGAGTACAATATGCGGGAGGTCGGATCTCAGTGTTTTCTTGGTTATTTCGCTGCTTGCCTTCTGCCTCGTTCTTCAACCAGCTTCCCGCATGGTTTGTTTGCGTTACTCGCTTCATTCAGCATTTAGGAGTTCGGGAAAAGTGCGGGCATTACAATGGGCAAGCAAGTGCGTGGACTGGGTGGGGGTTCGAAAACATTCAAGGGCCGGTCTCTCTCCTCGCAGTCTGCACACGCTCGTGGTCCCGGTGTAAGGTAGCAGAGCACAGACACTCCTTAGAAGAATAGAAATCCAGCTGACACACGAGAGAGTTGAATTTGTCGAGGGTCTATGTTTGGTACCACAGCTGTTTATATCAAGTACGGTAGGGGGAGTAACTACGTGGTGCAAGGTTGCCACTCAGCCAATTATACTGCACCGTTGAACCAAGTCCATTGCTTAGTCAACCGAGCCTGTACTGTACCGCAAAAGTGTCGATAGTGAAGGTTGCAGCCGGGCGCCCGCCCAAAAAATCATCAGTTGTCCCGTCGCCGACTCGAACCTCATCACCTCTGCTTCACCTCTGCTTCACCTTGCAACAAACACCACGTCCACGCAGCAATTTTGATATGGAGCACAAAAGATGGCGAAGAGCCTGGATGACCTGATCCAGTATTTGCTGGAGGAGATCGCTCTCAGTGGAAATCAAGGTCAGTCAGTATTTCTACGTCCCAGCATCTGCGCTGTTTCGTGGCTCAGTGGCAAGCCACGGCTGAAGCTGCGATTCTCATGCGCAGTTGAGCCACTACATCCACGTCCCCATCCACTTATTCCCTCTTATCCTAATCCATCCTTTCTCTCTACTGTCCAGCCCTACTGCGATCCCTTCTTTCCCCACCCTCAAGCATGCGCTGTGTATAGAGCGTTGGCCGTGAGGCTGCTCTTGGTACGCCGCCAGTTACTAAACAGCACGCTCATATTTAGGTGTGACCATCAATGATATCGCAACCTTTACCTCTGCTTTCTACGGTGATTCCAAGAATGGGTCTTTTCCCGACAAGACGGCCGCTGGTGTCGCCGTAGACTCACGCTTTTTGGCTAAGATCTGGACGTGGCTTGGACGCCATCCGGACGTCTCCATTGGCGAGGATAGGAAGTACAATGGGACTCCTTTGGCTGAAGTCGAACATCAGTTTCCTGGTTATCTTGACTGCAATAAAGGACATAGTCAAGCTGCAAATGAGGCAACCCCGGACTTAGACGATTCACAACGGCCCCCTTCGTCCAGCAACCCTCCTCCAGACCCTCAGAATTCCGAGGGAGAGAACGGGCCTCGAATCCGCCTCGATGATGCACGCGTCTATCAGGCAATATGCGGTCACCCTCCAGATCCAAGCAAAGTGTCTCCCTTAGAATTTGACCTTCTATCAATCATTGCTGCAGAGCGCTCCAACGGTATCCTCCAGGGAAATCTTCGACAAGCCTCAGGCCAAGACAAACGCTCTGTGCCCAAGCGAACAGATGCCCTGCAGAAGAAGGGTTACATCGTCAAGGAAATTGTCTATAGGAAAGGTGTTAAGACAAGTCGGCTCATTTTAAAGAAGTTCGCATCTAGCAGCGGCGCAGATGTGGAACCAACGCCCCGAGGGTCCACGGTACGGGACGTCGTCCGAAGAATATTCGATGTACTGTCTCAGCAGGACTTCATACCACAGAACAAACTCGCCGAGGATTTGAGCTTTGAATCTGCTGTCGAGTCTGCTGCTTTAGTGAAAATCCTTCGTCGACTGGAGCGCCTCAACTGTGTCAAGAGAGTGAGAACTGCAACCGGACCCTCTGCCACTGCAAGCGATCTCCAGCAATTCGTCCAGCTTCTGCGGCCACCGTCACCAGAAGATCTGGAGGGGTTTGACACAGAAGACTTCAGCCTGGATCAACCACTCCAGGATCTGCTTTCTGCCATTGGATCCGAGGAACACGATGACGCGATTGTCGGCTTCTCCACGATGGACGAGCCACAAGAAGCACAAGGCGAGGCAACCCGTCATGTCGCCAGATGGAACCCAGATCGTATCATGTCCAACGTTGTGGTGGATGCTGTTCAGCTTATGGGGATGACAGGGTTGACAAATTGGGTATGTTGGTGATCTTGTTGCATCCGTCTGGCCTAACTTGTGGCAGGATGCGAGACGAATGATTACGGGCCTGTTCGTCCGACGTACAATGGAATCGTTCTTAAATCGCATTTCATCGCGATCACTGGTAATCCAACCACCACATTTACGTCACTTGGCGGTTGTCCGAGTACCTATAATCGTCGATGGCGTTGCTCAGTACGTTCATTATTCGTGGGATGTTTTTCGCCAGTTGGCCGAAAAGAAGGAAGTCGACATCTCTCAAATTCCAGGGGCTGAAGAAGCGCTACGCAGCTCTGTTCAGACAACATATGACACCTCCGTCACGTCGGCCAACACCGATGCATTTGGATTTCCTCTTCAGGCTGCACCAGGCCAGCAATACAGAAATGGAGAGGCACATTTCGAGGACCTCATCCGAACGGTGGCGGCGGTTGATGTTCTCCCTCGTCCGGGCGAACCGATCATTGTCGAGAAAGATGGAGTGTCTTCCTTAGGACTTCGCGAGGGGACTCGTGCCCCGGCCAAGGTACGGAAAAAGGCTGCCCCAAAACCTGCGGTCCCGAAACCTGCGGTCCCGAAACCTGCGGTCCCAAAACGTCGTTCTCGTCCGAAGTCTGAGGACATCACGCTTGGGCGTCCTCGCAAGTACCTGAAAGGCACAGAAAGGTTCTGGAGGATGCAATTCCATCTAGCTAGGCTCGAGGCAGGAGGGCCTTTAGCTATGAGCAAGAAAGGGTTGATGCAAGACCCCGCCGGTCTCGCTCTATATGAACGTCGGCCCGCTGGGTTTGATGAGACCTTGCTCCAAGCTATTGAAGCTGGCCTGCCAATCCCTGCTCAGCCAACAGACATCAACGATACCTGGGTTGCTTCGACAAAGCACATCCTAAGCCGTCGGTCGGACGGCATATACGTTACGTCTCAGGGCGCACGGCCCTCATACCTACGGCACAGATCTCAGATCGTGATAATCAAAACGGCACGTTTGCAACAGGTTGACTTCAACGATCGGGCTAAGGTGCATCCATTCCGATTTATCTCTTCTATGGCTGCCCACAGCTTCGCATACCGGAAATACTACCCCAGTCTGCACGTTACGAAGCAGCTATCACAACGACCAATGAGAGTCGTCCTAGACAAGAATTCGAGTTCACAAGATCCAGAAAAGAGGAAGGGAAGGCCACAACATGGTGCTGTCCATGGGGATCCTGATCTCGGACTGCCTGCTATGCCTTCGCCCCAGAAGTTGGATAGTGGACCTGTCGCTGTCAATACCCCCATGGAGATCGCCGACGAAGGGCCGAAATGGAACGATCAACCTATCCCACATGCAATGAATGTTGCAAAGGACGCTATGAGCTCGGTAGGGCCAGGATTCACCACAGAAGCCAGCATGTTGTCCGATAAGGAAGACCTCCAGCCATTTAATGACAAGCCGGACAGCCCTGCTGCGGAAAGCCCGGGGTCAAAGAGTATACACACTTCGAGCCCGGCAAAAGCGATAACTGAGAGACTAATTTCGAGCTCGAGTCCAAATACCGCACAGCCGCGCCAGTCAATGCATGGTCATTTAGGGGAGGAGCTCTCTGAACCCCATCTTTCTCCTGTAGATGAAGCTGTTGAGCTGGACGAACAAGGAGTCACGGATGCTACATCTTCCATGGACAGGACTCAGCAGCAGCCTCTTACGACGTTTAGCGTGGGTGAAGTTAAGTCTCCGTCTCTGCCGGTGCTGGCAGCGGTCTCTGATGTCAACCATCCACAACCAGTTGACAAGCATGCTCTAACCATGGATGAGTCAAATATACCTCTGACAGGACACTCACAGGCTGCAAACCCCGAGGAAGATCAGACTGGCAGATATCGTACACCCCCTGGGCCAGTGGACCCAGAACAGCCTAGCGTCCCAACAGCGAAAGAACTTCCCGGGCCTGAAGAAACACCGCAGCCCGAGCAACTCGCGACTGCAAGAGGAGGCAGCGCTGCTCCATCTGCTAGCGTAGGGCCGTCGAGGCAAGCTTTCAAGAAGCGTGTCTCGCGCTCCAAAGCCCAGCTGCAAGCTGACGTCGACATTCCACAATCGAGCGACTCTGAAGCAGTGGGAACGCCGAGAAAACAACAGACGGAGGGCAGAGGCAGATATACTCCCGGTACGAATGCACTGTGTAGGAAAATTGTCCTGGAGCTCGTGTCCGAGGCTTCTGGGGTGGTGCCGAACGACCCCTCCACCCTGAAGCGCATCTCAGCAGCTCGGTGGCAGGAAGCCGGGGCAGAGGGCCGCCCTTTACTCAAAGCCGTCAAGGGCGCGATCAAAGCTCTTTGTGAATCGGGAAAATTGAAACAAGTCATGTTCTCGTTTCGTGGCAAGAGCGGGATCATGGTCAAACGAGCGGTGCTGTTCTTGCCAAAGATTAGCCCTTTTTCTGAGACCGTCGAGGAGGTCAAGCAGAAGATGATTGATGCAGAGCCCGCGGATTATATACCTCCGGAGTGGACGGCCGAGGGCTCTCGCGCTCCTCTGGTAGGGAAGAATGCTCCACGCACGTTACTCGTTTATGAGAGCACACCACCACCAACGAGACGACGAGTATCCTCGGTGGCGGCTGAGGTAGCAGCCAACACTCCGGCATCGAGGAGCACCAGAAGTGCCACCCGGAGCAGTCCGAGAGAACCCAGCCGTTCCCCTTGTCCGCCTCCACGTGTGTGTGCCGCAACCGGATTTTTAACACTCAAGGTTCCTTCTCTAGGCTCACTTCCAGCTGTGCAGATGTTCAATTGGAGGACGGCAGCTCCTGTGAAAGCTCTGAATCTTGACATTGCCGCACCAAATGCTCCCCAGGCCAGGCCAGCGGTTGCATCAACACGGGGAAGGGGTGGTCGGAAGCCAGTCAATCGCCAGGCAGGCCGTTCAATCGTCTGGGCAAAACAGCAAGGTCGAGATTTTCCGTCGTCCTTAGAAGACATCCTCCAGCTTCCCGATCTCAAAATCAAATACGAGGATGTCCAATCTGATGACTCTAATTGGCAGCGATTTGCTTGCGAGATCGAGGGTGTTCGCGCTTGGGAAGAAAAGGCAACAGAATCGGTGGAATCCAATCGGAGTCGATATGCCTTTATTAACCATGTGGTTCCACCAGCACTTTACTCCACTTCGGTTAAGCCCAGCATGGTTGAGTTTTCCACCTTGATATCCTTTGATGCGAACGGCTCGGAGGTTGAGCAACCTTTTCCCAATGAAGAGTCGTGGCCGGTATTCGTATCTGCGCTCCAACAGCCTGCCGAGTCTGCTTCGCGGATTGTTGGAAGGGAGTCGGGAGAACCTGTTCAACCGCCGCCGCCTCCTAAGGCAGCCACAGCTCGACGTTCAAGACGACCAGCGAAGCGTAAGTTACCCGGGGACAACGATGGCGGAGATGATAACGATGCTCCCGCCCCTCAACCCAAGCGACGGAGAGCGGGTGGCATAAAGGCTGGCACGATCGGCGGCGGACGCCTGATGCTTGGAGCTACGAATGGTACCTCGACTAAACAATCTCGAGGCGTACAGTACCTTCGAGCCATGCCAGAAGAGACGGTCTACCGGATTGCCGTTTCCGTGATTGTTATCCGCACTTTGGCAGGGGGCATTGATAGTTACATTGACTGGCCCCTCGTCATGACCCTGTTTCCTGATCTTGAGGAAGACTTTCTCAGGGACCGTTGGAAGACATTGTTGCGCCACTACCGGCGTGACATCAAAGGACTTACCGAAAATCTCCAGTGGAAATATCTGGAAGCGTTGGAAGCGGGAGAAGTCCCTTCTGTCAATTTTCAAGACCTCAAGGCTACAGATTGGCAAGGAATTGTCGAATGGGCGCTGAGGAACCTTGACAAATTCAATTCCAAACAAATCGATGAACTGCCCGAGACTCGCGACGAACTGTTGAAAACGCACACCCTGGAGTTCAATGAGCATAAGCATCTCTACCAGCTGCTCACTTACAACGCAAACATCACCAACCCTTTCAAGGAAGAAGTCATGCGCTCCATTGTCTTTGGCACAGACCCTTTTTTCCCAGCTCATCAGACTACAGTGTCGGCGCCGAGCCTTCATCACGTATCACGGTACGAGCTGGAAAATTCAGATCCGAAACTCCGCCGTGCGAGATCCTGGGTATTGGCCACTGCCCTCACACCAGAATCAACCTTCGACCCAACCGTGGCTCATGCCAGACTCTCGACCCTCGGGTCAACTACTATGGAACGTGATGCTCTCCTTTCCCGTGCCCTTGATATGCTCCTGGATGAGAAACTCCTTCAGCGAGCGCATCGGCCCTCGGAGGGAGATTCTAGCGTACGGGGCTGGGAAGGAAGTAGGAAACTGTATGAACGGTTCGAAGAGCGGAAGATGATTACTGTCCACATGCTCCGGCGTGCTATCAAATACAAGTTAGGCGTTATGGACGCAGCTTTTGAGACTGGTGGAAATGTGATCGTGGAGAAGGAGAGCGTGGTGGGTGATGGCGACATGGTGGCCATACTGAACCTCATGGCTGCTGGTCAGATCAAGCCCAAGCCTGGGACTGACGTTCCCCAGACGCGGTACGGTCTGGACCATGAGCGAATCGGTTACCGGACGCGAAACATGGACAAAAAGCTGCTCAATTTTAGCATTGAACTTGCACCTACGGAAGCCTACGTGTTTGGCGATCCCAAATACGAGCAACGCCAGCAGACACCAATCCCCCGTGGTCACGCCGATGACCCTGAAGGTGCGATTCCTCCGTGGATCGATATTCAAGGAAATCTCCAACATAGGCTATGGGATATGTTCCTCGTTGGCATTATTGGGCTTGTAGCGCAATTGCCCGGCGTCACCGCTGTCGAGATATCGAGGGCACTGGGGTTCGCACTGGACCACGCCGAGGTGGAACTCGTTCTCGAGTGGTGCGTCCAAGCCGGCTTTGCAAAAATGGACGTAGAGTCCAAGGGGTACGAGACTACCCAGGACTGGTGGTGGTGTATTTCCGCTGGACTTGACCAGGATGAAATATGAACGCGACGATACGAGGCATTCTCCACTTTACGACATACGCTTTTGGTTCGATACGTGAGGATGTGGCCGGTTTCACAGGGCGTCAACAGAAGCCGATTGCCTTTGGGCCCGACTGTACATTACGGTGTGTGATTTATGGGACCGGATTGGGAGATTTCGGGGTGTCTAGGGCTCCCAGGGATTTGCGGGTTTGGCGTTTCAAAGATGGAGAAATCATAGACATGAGTTGACGAGGCGTCGGAGCGTGACACGAGGCGGCAGATGCTGTGCACATGATAGAAAGATATGTGCCAGGCTGGCTGTTGAGTGTTACCACCATGGCCATGTAGCCACGGCACCGCTGTGTTAGCAAGATGTGTAACACGTTCAATCCACTGCTTGTGGAGGCTGCAATCAGGTATCGGTGGCCTTGTTCTCCTGGCCACAGTCAGCCTTGTCAGCTTCTCAGCCTTGTCCAGCCTTGCACGTGATGGTTTATGTCAGCAGAGGTTGAACTTACCACCTACTTACTACAAAGTCCCTGCCATGTCCATCTCAATCTCCTCCGCTGTTCCACACGAATACTATGCGGTGCCCTACATTAAATGTAGGTACACATGAGGTCTGTCCGCACCCAGGAGGCTCCAACCTCGTCAGTCGAGCTGTGACCAATGCAGAAAATGCCGCGGGAGACATGCTTGTGGGAGGTGACTTCCTCGTCAAGAGCTCCCCTTCTTCTTACTATCAAGTCCTTTCCTGATGTTGAGTCTCTTTTCGCATTTTCAGTGTCATCTGAAACACTGTTATCATCATCGCCATGGTCAGGAACTCTAGCCTCAATATTGTTATCCTTTGCATCGCTTCTCCTCCGATCCTCTTCCCTCTCTTCCCTCCTTCTTGCATCCTTTTGTTCCTGCTAACGGCCTCATCATTTTCTTTGCCCCTTGAGAGTTGTCCATCTTGATTGGACCATCCTCGCCTCAAACATTCCTCAAAGTTCTGGAACCCGGGCTCTGCATCCCACACCGAATGGACGAGGATGTCGTGGGTTTCCAGTTACGAGTACTCCCTCAGTACTGATGCCACAAACACTGCAGTGTCATATTCTACCAGTCATATCCTCCTCTCTTACATGACGTCCTTTCTAGGATGTATCACTACCTTGGAGTTATTGCAACGGCGAACCTCGACCAGGGGGGCCTACAACTGGTATGACTACTTCCTCCAAGTTCTGTACCGAGCTGTTGGGCTGACACTGATCCACGATAGGGCCCTCCTTGGGGCAGCCGCAGTAACCATGGGTGGAATCTCTATCTGGGGCATGCACTTTGTCGCCAATGGAGCAATCATCCTTGACCACGGAAATCCCGACCGCCAGCTTCTATACAAGCCAAGTTTCACCGCAATCTCCTTCTTTGTACCCATCTTTGTCCTCCTCGTCGCCTTCTACACGCTCGGTTTGGCGTCCAGAGCGCGCCATGTCCATGTTGCAGTTGCTGGGATTCTTACGGGTGCAGCAGTGTGTGGCATGCATCTACTTGCACAATACGGGGTGGAGAATTACACTTGTTCATACGAGGTCAAAAATCTGGTGGGCTCAGTCTTTGTTTCAGTGGTTGCCAGCGTGATTGCCCTTAGCGTGTTCTTCTGCATTCGCGATGTCTGGACAGACAGTTGGTGGAAACGAGTGCTTTGTGGCGCAATCCTCGCCATCGCTGTCTCAGGCATGCATTGGACAGCGGCTGTTGGTACCAGCTATCACTGGAAGGGCAACATTGTCCACGGCCGCATAAGATCCCAAGCCACTATTGTTGCTTCTTCTTTGGTAGGTCAACTATCAAGCTTGCAGGTGATGCCACTGACAGGTTGAAAGTCAATGAGTGCATGTATTGTGCTTGTTGCTGCAGCTGTCATCCGAGGTCGCCGCATGCGAACAGCCCGAATCAAAGCGCAACGTCTTGTCCTGGCCTGCGCATATTTCGATGAAGATGGCAAGTTGATGGTCACTGAAGAAGGCATCTTGCCCAGCGTGGAAATCACCAACCGGTACCTTGAAAAGGTCGAGCTATGTGCAGTCCCAAACCGCGGTCGAAGCTGACACTGGTTCGCAGACATTTGGCGAAGATGAACTCAGTAGGTCTCATACGACCTTTCTGTGGGTCTTTAGGGCCTCTCGAAACTGGACACTTCTGCGGAAGCTTATACCTGCCATGACAAAATACATCAAGACCGATCCGGCAGCAAGGAGATACCGTCCCAGTTGCGACGCTTGGCATCAGCCCCACGATGCAAGCGATATGTCTCTGGATTTTGCCACGGTCTTTAAACAACTGTTCTGCATGGCAGCCCAACGTCTAGCAGATCATATCCGCATACCACTCGAGCAGCTCGGCGGGTTATTTGAAGAACCCCTGGATACCGGAGCCTTATTCCTTTTTACACATAGCGGAACCTCTTTATCGGACCTCTCAGCACGGCGCAACAACACGGTAGACCGTGAGCGTGAGCCGTACATTGCACGGGGAAAATATCTTTTCGTTACTCGCCAGCTGGGCAATGATCAAACGTCCAAGTTCGCGGCTCTTGGGTACCGATTCGCTCCGGTAGCTCGGATCGCCGAGCCAATGTCCAAAAGGATGCAGATCAACCGAGACACCTTGGTGGCTCAGATGCAGCGGATGCAGATAAGTGCCTCGCCCGAGCATCTTCCACAGCCTGGAGTCCATCTGGCTTGCTTCTGGGTCAGGCCAAGCATATGCAAGAGTTTCGACGTCCTAGTCCCGGAGTCGACGCAGAATCAATTACCGTACGTCACCATCCAACAAGATGAACTGACTGCAGAACAATCAAGACTGTTTCGGTGTGTCTTCGATGAATTGACAATCAGCGAGATCCTTGACATCCTCCACAACCCCTTTGGAGGCAAAGAAATTGAGGACAGCATCCGTTCACGCTTACACCTGGCCATCGTGAAGCTGGGGGACATGATTGGAGATCCTGATACCTTGATGCAAGCCAGGTTCTCCGCCAAACCAATCCAGGTGCCCTGTCAGGCCGACGGGATCATGCGCACCCCGATATGTACTTTGTTGACCGTGCGATTGATGACAGATGTCCACATGCCATCCGCCAAGAAGGAGTTGATTTACGTACCGCTTTCATCCTTCCGTCTGCAGCAGCAGTACCAGACTGTTGGGTGGCACGACGAGCAATTCGCGCGAGAGGTCAAGGCCGAGTTTGGCCACCTTCTGCCAGGCAGTACGAAACGAGGGCGATTTAACAGTATCCGGTTTGATAGGATATCTACTTCGGCAGGTTCAGGTACCAATTGGCCAGCATTATCCAAGCCGCGGACTCTGTGTGACAGCATCGGAAAAGGGCTCCATCCCAACCGCAGCCGTGGTCCAAGACCCAGTCATGTATATACGGGGGGCCGACCTGACAGACTGGACGGGAACACGACGGCCGCTGCAACACCGGAGGACGGAAGTCCTAATGACGAACGAGATGGGTCTATGCGGTCGGATGACCGAGGGTCGGATACCACGTCGGTTCGTACAGGCAGCTGGGTCAATGAGCTCCTGGCCCTCTTTCAAGTAAATATGGGGAGTGGGAGGTCAGTACGATCTGGAATACAGGGCCGACAATCCAATATTGAAGACATGTCCGCGACTGGCCCTGAGGATTCGCGTAGACCAGAATGATATATTTAGTCGTTGGTACACGTCGGTTTGGCGCGGCTTGGCGTGTTATCTGTGTGTCGTGGCCTGGCGGGAGGTTGGGCGTGCATATTACGGTGCTCTATCTTTGTATCCAGGCCGTATGAGATGCCTTAAGGTAGACAGATGAAGGATGGGGGAATTCATTCCAGAGGAGCAGAAAAGGGGCGCTCGAGGGTGGCCATCATATCTAATCTTATCTAGATATCTAATCCGATTGGCATCTGGCGGATCGTTGGAGAAATTCTGCCGCTCATCGCCGCCTGCAGCGCATGTTTCTGTTCTATATTCATTCATTTACTCAGTTGCCTCTCTGTACTTCGTTGTAACTGGCGGTCGTAGAAGAAGAGACATACATCATTTCTCAGCACTGTCATTACTACATCCGTTGGCTCGTAGGCTCGCGACGTCCGTGTCCTCCGGTTCTGGTTCTGGTTCAGCGGTCCTGTCGAAACATTTCCGGGGTCTCGGTGACGATTGCGGCCGTCGAGAGAGAGAGAGGGAAAGAATCAAGAATACGCGTACCACGCACGGAGAGAAAGACAACACAGAGCGAGGAGCCAGACAGAAGTGAGAAGTGAGCGCGCGGGTTTGGTTCACGTTGGCCAGCATAACATCCGAGCCGGGCTGTAGAGGTGGAAAGGTGGAACAGAAAGCTGTGGTTCGCCCAGGTATTACAGCAACGAACCTGCAACCTGCGACATTGGAACACTTGAGGGTCGAGACTCACGATTGCGTCGGGAGAGCTGGAGCTGGAGCTGGGCTGTGCATGCGCAACCTTGATCTCGTCTGCTTTCCTGTTAAGGACAACGATGACGACGACGACGACGACGACGACGACGACTTGAACAAGACGTACACAGAGACGGAACGCACACACGGATACGCATACGGCGCATAGGCAATACTCTCTCACATTCAGTCACTCACAGACAGTCAACAACTCGCTTTCTTGCGCGGCGGCGATATCTACGTACCTCTCACACTCACACTCACACTCACACTCACACTCACACTCACACTCACACTCACACTCACACTCACACTCACACTCACACTCACACTCACACTCACACTCACACTCACACTCACACTCACACTCACACTCACACTCACACTCACACTCACTCACACTCACACTCACTCATTCACTCTCATCTCTCGCGCCGGGAATACCTACCTATCCTCTATCCTCTCTGCATGCCTGCAGTCTTGAGACCACACACTTTCCTCTGACACATCTTTCCTCCGGGCTCATATCTTCCAGTCTCATACTCATATCTTCTCTTCAGAATACATACCTTCCCTTCTTTTCATTCTCATTTTCGCCATAATGCCATTCGCTCAACTTGTCATCGGGCCCCCCGGCGCCGGCAAATCAACCTACTGCAACGGCATGCAGCAGTTCATGGGCGCAATCGGGCGGAAATGCAGCGTGGTGAACCTCGACCCAGCCAACGACGCGACATCCTATACCGCGGCTGTGGATGTGCGGGAACTAGTCACTTTGGAAAGTATTATGTCTTTGGAAGGTGAAGCGCAAGCTGAAGCCAAAGATGGAGATGGAGATGGCAATGCAAAAGACGGGGACGAAGGAAACGCAGGACCAGGTCTCGGTCCCAACGGCGCAGTCCTCTATGCGCTGGAAGAAGTCGAGGAGAATTTCGACTGGTTGCTTGAGCGGCTGGGGCAGTTGGGAGAAGATTATGTCCTGTTCGATTGTCCGGGGCAGGTCGAGCTGTTTACGCATCACGATAGTTTGAGGAAGATCTTTCTGAGGTTGGCGAAAGTCGGGTATCGGGTATGTATTGGTCTTGTTTCCCCTGCTATACCTTATCTCGTCCCTTGCGATTCTGTTCTTGCGCTGTCCCTCTTCAGACTCCTTCGCGTGCACACGCTGTTCCACTTCACATTTTACAGTGCTGGAAAAGACAAAAGGACATTGACATGGCTAACCACTTTGTTTGTATTAGCTCGTCGTGGTCAATCTCGTCGATTCGTACGTCTTGACTTTACCATCCCTCTACATCTCGACCTTACTTCTTTGTCTGCGCAGCATGCTGCAACTCGACATGACACATATCAACGTGCTCACCAAAATCGACAATCTGGCAAAATACCCTCCTCTACCGTTCAACCTAGACTTCTACACCGAAGTACAAGACCTGGAGTATCTGCTGCCTAGTCTGGAAGCGGAGTCGCCCATGTTCGGCCAAGGCAAATTCGCCGCACTGAACGAAGCCATCGTCAAGCTCGTCGAGGAGTTTGGGCTGGTCGGGTTCGAAACTCTCGCCGTCGAGGACAAGAAGAGTATGATGGCTCTATTGCACACTATCGATCGGGCTGGTGGGTATGCCTTTGGAGGGGCCGAGGGCGCCAACGATACGGTCTGGCAGGTCGCTGTTAGAGAGGGCTTGGGCAAGATGGATGTTAGGGATGTTCAGGAACGGTGGATCGACAGTCGTGAAGAGTATGATGAGTTGGAACGGAAAGAGTGGGAAGAGGAGCAGAAGAGGAGGGAGAAGGAGTGGGATGCGAATAAAGACCAGGAGTTTGCTGGAGGTGACGATCTGGATATGGATATGGGTGACTTACGGGTCCCGATGGCGGATAGTGGTGTCAAAGTTGTGAGGAGAGGTCAGGACAAGAATACCAAGACGGAAGAGGGACCGCCCCGTTCGCAATCGTCGCAACAGCCTTCTTCTAAACCTTCATAGCATTGAACGTTGCACACGGTCTTCCACTTCGTTTTCGAAGGTTATTCCTCGGCGCTCGCTGGAGCTTCGCTGAATGGTGCAAGCAAGAACAGGGATGGGGTGTAGCAATACTGCTGAGATGGGTTGAGGACTGTCGCAGTGAATCTGCGTTGATATCATCCTCGAGCTGGTCCGTTTTGGCCGTTGCTGCCCGGTTTCACTTTGACGATGTGTCGGAATATATACCCCTTTCTCTTGTCCGCTTGTCCTCATCTTTGGGTTCTTGCTTTTTTGACGTAATGGTCTGCCACCTCGCTTCGCTTTTAGAGTCTTGCTCGAAAGGCTGGAATGGTCCGCAACAACAACGTTAACCGTATCCTGGTGAAAGCGTCGTCCAGTATCATTGGGATCGATTCAATCCGAAAAATCATCCATATCGTAATCTTCATCATCGTCTTCGACTCCACCCTCCTCTTCCCCTAGCATCAATCCCGCGGTCGAAGGCCCAGACTGACTCGCCCTAGCTACCAACCCATCCAGCAATATCCGATCCCTCTCACTCTCCGACTCGACAGTCCTTCCATCCCGTTTCGCACGCACAATCTCCCCCCCTCGCCCTCCTCAACACTTCTTCCTCACTCTTTCGAATCGTCCCACTCACCCGAACCACGCGCACTACACAGCGCACGCTCTCACTTCCAGTTTCGGCGGTGTTGGTGTAGTTCTCGCGACTGGTGCCTTTGTACCCTCCCTTTCGCCAACTCCCGGACCCAGACCCAGAGCCAGGTCCAGACCCAGGAATACTATCCATAAACGTCAGACTAGCCCATACTAGTCGGAAATACGCGCGCGGAACCCGTAGGATGCACGTCGACGTGGTCGGAGAGAAATATATGATTTTCAGGCCTGCTTGGGTTGCGCCGAGGCCGTGGTCGCCGAAGATCTGGGAGATTGTGGTTCGGACGGTTTGGACGAGGAGCTGAGGTGTTAGGTGGGCTGGACTTGGGCGGGAGAAGAGGATGTAGGGCGGTGGTGGGTTTGGTGGTGGTGGTGCTGGTGCTGTTGCTGTTGCTGTTGCTGGTGGTGCTGTTGCTGGTGGTGCTGTTGTTGGTGGTGCTGTTGTTGTTGTTGCTGTTGAGGTATCGGGAGTAGGTTGGGAAGATGAAGAATTGTTGGTGTTGATGGGTGGTTGTGGTTTGGAGGCCGTGGTGTCAGGTGAATTGGGCGTTGGTGCCGGGTAGAGAATGTTGAAGAGGAGATAGCGGTGTTTGATGCGCACCATTTTGGGGTCTGGATTCTATGGCGGACAGGACAGCCGACGGTTTGTTTATACAGACTGGGTTCTGTTATTGGGTTTGCATGATGGTATGTTGGTTGTTGGGGAATTGGGAAGGATAAAGGTCTATGCTTGTTGTTTCACATTGGATACCTAGGAGTTTGCAGTGTGTACAAAACAACTGCGGACTGTGAGTGCGGAGTTGAGATACCAAAGTTGACGAGGTCAGGCTTTCGCAGCCTTGCGGATTAGTCTAGTCTGCACTTGGCAAGGCTGCACTCCGTTGTGGTGGAGCCAATCAAGAACACTACAGAACCCCTGTAAGCAGGATTGATATTTCAGAGCCATTGAACTTCTTTATTGTTATTATTGCTGCATTCCTGGGCTGTACAGTGCACGCCGGAGATGGTCGATGGCGGCTCCAGGCCTGGCCTGCGCACCTGGTAGATAAGTTGGCTCTTCAAAGTGCGGTGCGTGACACCCGAAACATGAAACAAGGAATCCACAGACACGCTCCCTCTTTGGGACTTTTAGGAGTCAAAGTCGCTGCTTGAAACGACCGGCATACCATCTCGGCTCAGCTAGGGTGAAGTCAGCCTACTCTTGCCTGTGATGAATGCACACCACGTCCCATAAAGGAGCTGGACGGCGGGTTGCTGACGCTCAAACACTCGCTTCGCAGATCGTCCACGATTCGACCCAGCAAAGGAAACCAGTGAGGCGTGTGCTATCTTTCAAGGCATGCTCCGATCGATTATGGCCACGAGATCGACCAAGAATGCATCCAGCCAGCCGTGTGCTGAGACTCGGTTTTGAAAGAGTACATCTGCAACTCTGGCCCGCGTCTTGGTCAGGATCAGGTCCATTCCTTTATGAAGCATTCCTCAACGATCAGGGCGTCTCTCTTCTATCCACCTCTGCCCGCACTCATTTGACTAGTGGTCTGTGTACGTGGTCTGTGGCCTTCTGCGAGGTCTGTAGTCCGACTTTTGAAAACTGCCTGACGTGCACATTGCTTAGGTGATGCATGTCACCATTGACTCGCTCTTTCGGTGTTTCAGCTTTCATTGCTGATTTCTGAACGGCTATGATACCACACGGCAGCTCAATCTTTATAAGCTGCTTTGTGTTCCCCCTGAGAAGACGCGGCAGACCCACACACGTGGCATGAGAAGATCGTGAGAAGGTAAAGATTCAGCACCACTCCTGGATGCCTGCAGATCCTAGAGAGGAAAGGAGAGCACGGCCCTTGTTGGTGGCGTCGACCTCAGGCAGGGGAACGATGGAGGAGCTTGACGCCGTTGAGTCAAGGAGACAAAAGAGAGATTTGAGTGGCTAAGCGAGGACTTGCGAATGGAGTCTGGCGTTTGTGGACATGGCATTCCACCAAGAGGGAGGAGAAGAATTCTGCAGGGGCCGGCGACGAGCAGAAACTAAAGAGATGCTAGAGTCCAGTAGTTCGAATTGTATGCATTAGCTGTGTGGTGGTAGAAAATACACAGGCAGGCGAAAGCAAAGGGACTCAACGCCATTTGCCTGCGCTTCTCAGGAACCCGCCTCAGTTCCCGCTCAACCAGACTCGACACGCGCCCACAACCACAACCAGAACCACAACCACAACCACAGGATCCGCCTGCACATCAACCCTGCATCTACACAACCTCCATCTCCATCTGTATCTCCATCCTCTCTCCCTTTTGCCTCCCCCAACGCCAAATCGATTCCACCGAATCTTTTCCCGACACAGGGAAAAAGTCTTTCATTTTCATACCTCTCTCAACTGAGTCCTTCCTTTGACCCTTCTTCTCATCCATCACACTCTTTGCTCGACGGTAGATCCGTCGCAAACATCTCTCGTACATTCCTTGAACCGACGTGTTTTGCGCTGGCTTGTCATCTCTCTTTCACGACAACCAACGCAGACCTCAATTCATCTTCGATCCTTCCTTCTCGCGGACTGAGTCCTGCGCCCACCGATCCTACACCACCATTCCTTAACCACAATTACTTCAGTTCGAAAATATTGGCAATCTCCGAACCCTCTCACACGCCATCTAACTTGCCATCAAGAACGTACACAAACGATACAAACACGATTCACAAGCAGACAACCGCACTTGTGATTGCTTAACTGTATCCATTGTGGCCTTAAATCACTTCTAAAAGCCGCTCATAGCACCACCACATCTTTCGCTATGTCTTCCACCACCATGTCCCTCGCCCGAGCATTCACAAAGCGCACAAAGCGCAACGTTGACCCTCAGACTCCTCAACGTGGGACCAGTGTCCGATACCCACAAGGAACAATCAATCGCACTCTCATCTCCCTTCCTACAGAATTGATTTCAACCACCAATGTCCAGGCCTTGACGGCTCCAGATATTCGAAGTCTTTCGTCGTCTACGGCTGGCTCAATGACCGGGAATGACTCCGATTTTTCCACCATCGACCGTAGCTTCCTCAATCGCTCAAGCAACGATGGTTCGTCCCTCGACAGCAGTGGCCCTGCTACTCCGGTCACACCTGCAACGGATGATGTCAAATCATTCTTCGATGTGAAGCAATCTGTTCCAAGTCTACCTGCCGTCGCGTTACCATCCATTTTCGATGCTCCAGCCATCCCACAACGTGCTCCGTCTCACTCCAAAAAGGCTCATGTAGACTTATCACGAAAGAGATCTATCCAACGCATGTCACCGCCACCTTCGACGCTCACCAAAGCCGCGGTTCGAGACAGTGTCGACATCTTCAGCTCGGCTGATTATAACCACCCATTTGGCAGGGAGTTGGCGCAAGTCAATGAGATTGCGGAAGAGTTTGGGGCTACTGCTAGGTTGTTGGATGAAGAGGAGCAAGAAATCATGAGCAAAGGGTTTTGCAAGTTTGGTGTGGAAGAGTATCTCGACGAGATTGCGGGTCTGTACGGTGGTATCTTTGAGGACCAACTCGGGACAATGGCAAAGCCGTGGATTTGAACAAGATCCTTGGATGACTGGATGACTGGACGACCATCTCATCCACTCGTTCACAAACTTCACGACTTTTACGATTCCCACATGGTATGGACATGGCGCTGATCTGGCAGGCTGGTTGGCGAGCCATGTCGTTTCCGTACTACGACACAGATGGCAAGGCTTCTTCCCTCTTTCAACCTGGTCTCTGGCGGAGGGATATCTCAGAATCTCTATTTCGCGAGACTTCTCGACGTGGTAGGATTTCTCTCTCTACGAGTGTCGGCATAGCGCAATACTAGCAACAGTCATTCACAAGACCGATCGACTTGTTGAGTCTTTCTGCGAGTCTGCGACTTTCTGGAAAGAAACAACATCGGTCGACTCAACCAAGCAACCCCAAATGATAATACTGATCATATCAACATATCGAGGAGGATTTGAGCTGGGTTTTGGCCATGGCGATGTGGATGTGGATTGAGAATAAAGAGACAACATGGAGACGGGTTCTCGAGATTTGAACAATGATAGAGCTGGAACGGAGGAGCTATTCGCTGAAAACAGAAATAAAATCATTTTGCGTGCTTGCACTTTGTGTCTCGAGGTCACCTCTATCAGAAACTCACGAAACTCACATGCTCTCGGCATTTCTTTTGCTGTTGAAATCTCCACTTGGAACTTTCTCCGTGCGCATGTGACAGTAGCAATAATCCGGCAGTTAGCTGTGTTCTCATTCTACACAGCTGTTGGTGGATGCGGCCTTTGTCATATGTAGGTTGCTTGAGCAAACGCCGCTGTCGGACCCTCCGGTTCAGCAGCAGTAATAGCAGTGTACATTTCAGCTGAGATGGTACACTGGCATACCTTGTGGGCTTTGAAGCGTGGGCCCTACTCCTCCCCGTGCACGGGTTTGTAGCCTCGACCAGCGACAGGATCAACCATCTCCTATGGGGCGCCGGCAAACAAAAGGCTGCTCCGGTTGGCCGGCCGGCCCTACTCTGGAACTTCATCTTGAATCCATCTCGGTTCGCCTATGTGGCCTTTTTCCGCCTTGTGGTGATGCATATCTGTCGAGGGACTAGGAGGATAGAAGAATAAAAAATGCGAGAGCTGCTGGAGGGTTGAGCTCCTATTGGTCAGGGAGGATCCTATCTCAACGCAATCCGATTCTCTACGAGACCTTTGGTCGTCGAATCGTGGTGGGTGGTGGTCGGCGATGGTCGGTTAATCAGACGAGTGGATCTGTCAGTCTGTGCGCTCGAGTCTCTACAGAGTTCTCGGAGTCGACGATGTGCGTAGGGCACAGTACAGGAAATTGAGTCCCGGGGAGGCTGTTGAGAAACGGTAGTCGTTGCTACTCTTGTGGTTCGACAGCTCTGTGTGTGGCGGTTGTGTCTTGTCCTATGCGGGTGCAGTCAGGGTCGAACGCAGTTTGAGCGCAGTTTGGTTTTCTGTAGACGAAATGGTCGGTAGGTAGAAGGTAGGAGGACACTGTCGCAGTCAGCAATCCCCGGATACTTCCAGGTACAAGTGAGGGGTTTGGCAATCTTGACAGCAGTGCTATGAAGTAGTCGATGGAGTAGGACGTTGTCAAGTCAGCTGGGCATGGGTGTGGTTGGAGCCGACGACGAGCTGAAAGTTGTTTCTGCGCCGCAAACTTCGCTAGGAAATAAAATATCGCAGCTAAAGAGACCCATCCCGATGGACTCTCCTTCGGCTAGCTGACGAGGCCACTCGATCGATTAAAATTGATTGAGATACAACTGCACGGGTCATGATTGATCGTATGCGCAGGGGAATACCTTGCAACGACACGCCAACCACTTTGCGAGTTTTTCCAGCGAGGTGTTCGTATACACGCACACGGTACCACACCACCAGCACTGGGTATCTTGCTACATACCTGCTCGTTATTTGCTTCCTTCGCATCATATCTCTGCCAATAGGCTTTTACTCGGTCCTCTTGCCATTCCTCTTGTTCCAAGCATATGATCTCGATCGCCTTCGCTCCTCTGGCGACAGCCTGCTCTCGCTTCTCTCGACCCCTGCTTCGATCGCGACGGTAAACAACAACCCAAAGTAGACGTCCACGCCCTTCCCTGACGCACCCCTGGTGCTTTCTCAGTCATGGACACACTCCATACGGTCCTCACCCTTCGCCAGGCTCCTAGTACTGATTCCAGCAATGACAAGAACATTGGATCGAGCAGGGGCACAGATCCTTCACTGTCTGGTCTAGTAAGCACCCTGGTGCCGACGTTGATCATCTCTGTCGCATACTTTGCCATATTCCTGGTTCTGCGGACAAAGTTTCCACGACAATACGCTCCCAGGACGTACTTGGGCACATTGCGGCCACAAGAACGAACGCCGTCTCCACCGAGTTCCTTGCTAGGTTGGATTCCGTTCATGAGAAAGGTGAGGAGAGGAGGCTGTCCGATGTATAAAATTGCCTATCTGACTGATTTACCTCTAGTTGCCGGACGAATACGTTCTCCAGCACAACTCCCTGGACGGGTACTTTCTGCTACGATATCTCAAAATCTCCGTCGTCATCTGTTTTGTGGGATGTTGTGTGACCTGGCCGATTCTGTTTCCCGTCAATGCGACCGGCCATGGTGGACAGACCCAACTCAACATTCTCAGTTTCAGTAACATCGAAGACAAAAACAGATACTATGCGCACACATTCGTTGCGTGGGTCTTTATCGGCTTCATCTTCTTCCTGGTCACGAGAGAACTGATATACTACATTAACCTACGGCAAGCCTACCTTTCATCCCCGCTGTATGCTTCACGGCTTTCGTCACGCACGGTGCTATTTCAGGCCGTTCCGATCGAGTACGCCAATGAGGCCAAAATCCGACGCATGTTTGGAGACGAGCTTAAGAACGTGTGGATCGCCTCGGATGCAAAGGAATTGTCTGAAATGGTCGACAAACGGTACAAGCTCTGCATCAAACTGGAGGCTGCCGAAACAAAACTCATCAAGCTTGCTAATGATGCCCGTCTGAAATCCATCAAGGAAAGGGAGGCGGAAACGGACACTGATGGCGGCCAAATCCTCGACCATGATGAGGAATATGGCAGCGAACCTGGGGCGGCTGCCGCGCGATGGGTCAAACCTAAGGATCGCCCGACTCATCGGTTGAAACCTCTTGTGGGCAAGAAGGTCGACACTATCAATTGGTGCCGGCAGGAGATTGAAAAGCTAAACCCGCTCATTGAAGCCGAGCAGAATCAGTACCGATCAGGAGAATCCAAACCCAAAAATGCCGTTTTTGTGGAATTCTGGAATCAGACCCAAGCACAGAGCGCGTTCCAAATGGTTGCACACCATCAGCCACTGCATATGTCTCCTCGTGTGGTCGGCCTGAGTCCGGAGGAAGTGGTCTGGTCCAACTTGGGCATTACGTGGAAGACGCGCTCCGTGCGCAACATCGGGTCTTTGGCCTTTGTGGTCGCACTGATCATATTCTGGTAGGTCGCCCTGTGCTGTCCGGTGGCTGCTTTGTTGCTGACTTTGAATCTCAGGTCGATTCCTGTTGCTGTTGTCGGATCCATTTCCCAGATCTCGTACCTGACCAAAGTCGCGCCCTTCTTACGCTTCATCAACGACTGCCCAAAGGTCATTTTGGGCGTTATCACCAACCTGCTGCCTGTGGTTCTTCTTTCGATCCTGATGTCTCTTGTTCCCACCATCATGAAGTTCATGGCCAAAATTGCCGGGAAGCCTACCTTGTCCCTCATTGAACTCCGCTGTCATGAAACCTTCTTCTGGTTCCAAATCATCCAAGTGTTTCTGGTCACCACCTTGACATCGGCTGCTAGTGCAGCTGTACCACAAGTCATCAAAGACCCTGGATCTGTGACCAGTCTGCTGGCCAAGAATCTGCCCCTTTCCTCAAACTTCTACATTTCATACTTCATCCTGCAAGGCTTGGTGTTCTCCTCGGGGCAACTCTTGAGGATTACCGGGTTGATCGTGTCCAATGCCTTGTCACGGTTACTCGACAAAACTCCGCGGAAGATGTATACCCGATGGTCCAGTTTATCGTCTGTCGGCTGGGGGACAACATTTCCAGTCATTGAGTAAGTATCTATACTCATTTCTGATACTCGATCGCTGACTTCTGGGAAGGATGATGACTGTCATTTCCATCACATACGCAGCAATCGCGCCTCTCATGCTCGGCTTTGCCACCATCGGACTCGGTCTCTTCTATTTCGCCTACCGGTACAACCTACTGTTCGTCGACAGTTCGGCCATTGACACCAAAGGCCTAGTCTACGCCAAAGCTCTCCAACACACCCTTGTCGGCTGCTACCTAGCCGTTCTGTGTCTTATAGGACTCTTCGGCATCCGCGCTGCGCCAGGCCCACTAGTTCTCATGATTATATTCCTGGTAGTCATGATCCTCTACCACATCTCGCTCACGTCAGCGACACAACCACTTCTGCATTACCTTCCGCGCTCTCTTGAAGTAGAGGAGGCCGCGCTTCTAGATCAAGGCTCGGGCTCGCCACCCATGATTTCAGGGGACCTCGAAAGCCCAGGCCACGCCTACGAAAAGAACGCGCTGAGAGAACTCAAAGAGACCAAACAACAGCCCGCGGACCCCAACGATAGCAGGCCCATGTCGAGATTGAAACGATTCTTCCGCCCCGACCTCTACGCCAGCTACGCCGTCATGCGGAAATTGGTACCGCAGGACTTTGCGGAGATTCGATATTCTCCTGAAGTCGAGAGAGATGCGTATCAGGATCCCGCTGTCAACGCTGCTGCTCCGTTACTCTGGGTGCCTCGTGACCAGATGGGCGTGTCGAGACAGGAGTGTCTACATACTAATAAAGTCACGCCGATGACTGATGAGGGCGCATATTTTGATGACAAGGGGAAGATTGTTTGGGATGAGGAGGAGACCGGGGGGACGTCCTCCGATTTTCGAGGAGAAGATCTACTATTGACGGCGGCGAGCCAGCAATCATCGGTTTTCCCTGAGGAAAAGATTTACTATTGACGACAGCGAGCGAGCAATCATCGGTTTTCCTGAGGAAGGGGATTTACTATTGACGACCGCGAGCAAGCAGGCCTTTGATGAACGAGAAGAGTGAAGCAGTGAGACACCTGAAGCTTTCAGGCCCGGGAAGAGTCTTGGGTAAAGTTGGAATACCCGCCTGGCTACCGATGACTTTGAATGTCAATAGGTATGAAATGTGAGGGCTAGGGGGACGGTAAATACAGCAGAGACACTGTTTCTGCCCGTCTTTCTGGCCTCTCTGTATCGCTTGGGCAACTGGGGTGAGCACCAGCACACCAGACTGGAAGGAAGGTCAAGGTCAAGGTTTGGTGCGGTCTTTGTGATTATTGTCTGTGGAGCACAAGGTACTGGTAGGCTCAGGCGCGAAAGATACCCTCTTGTTATTTATATATATCAAGTAACTAGTATTTGATGTCCCTTCTACGATGCCTGGATAGAGTAGTGGATACTGTGTATTCTGGATGAATTGAATGATCCTTCGGATCATGATCTCCCATCAAGTCGAGGCATTTCCGCTGCAGCGAGCTAGTCTCCAGTGAATCCCCAATTGACGAGACCGGAGCGACTGACCTGGACCCTCACTGCTCGTAGTAGACGGACAACAAGATTCTCGTGGTGTCGACTAATTGATGGTAGCCTTTGAGCATTTACCTTTGGGCATTCACTAGTCAGGATGTCGACTTCATTGGGGCTCTTGGAGACGAGACCTCGCCGATAGCTTCTTGCGAGTTCTGCGTCGGCCACGCAGCAATTACTGTGGTTAATGCCTTGCTCTGTAGAAACATTGTGGGCCTGACGTTGCGAGTCTCAATGTGTGCCACGATCGATCGATTCTCGAGAAGAGGTAGTGGAAGGGAAAGTCGGCAAGTTGGCCAGTACTGAAGTTGGAAGCAGGTAGCAGCAGAATAGACTGGCGACAAAGGACAGTTTGAACCCGGCATTGGTTGAAGTCCACGACTTACTGATCATGTGGTATTCTGTTCGTTTCGACGGGGTGTCCGTATCTAGAGGAGCATGAAGGAGTAAGGTGTAGCAGGCTATTCTGAACTGAACGCAAAAGAGTTGAAGGCTAGTCGGATACTCCAGAAATCGCTCCTCTGTCGAACGAAATCATCTGTGGTCATGACTTGGTCGTAGTAGCAGTTTGCTTGAGCCATCACTGGCTCTGCTCCACGGCCGGCTACCTTCTCGACATAGATTTGATGATATCAATATCTTGGTTATGAGTTACCCTTGTGCTAGTTGACGACTTTTCTACAGCAAGGAACCATAAGGTTAGCTTCGGAGAATCGAACGGTAAGGTACCCAACGCAGGGTTGTATCATTCCGACCAGCAGGGCGTTGGCATAAAACATAACGCATGCCACTCGGTTGCCCTTTTCGACTTTCGGGGCAAGGGCTCTCGTTGCCGGATGCGGGTAAACCAGAGGGTAGACGTAAGTGAGGGCGGTAATATAAGTATTCTTGCAGCATCCTGCTACTTTGACACGCAATCTGCCAGGGTATGTGACATTGTTGGTGTCACTTTAACCGATCAATATCGGTACAAGGGTTTTCCGACGGGCATGTTGCGTCTTAGAGCAAGTCGGTGATTGTTGTCCATATGCTATTGGTTAAATGGGGTTAATTTCCAGGCTGGCCATTTCCGGACATGACGAGCCCGCAACTGACCGCCTGCGAACAAGGTTGAAGTCTCGCCGGTGGGAACTATGTAGTGATCGGCGGGACCCCTGGATCTCAACTGTTCAATAATGACCATGGATTGTATAGCGGATGAAAAGCAATATGTCGACAGACTCTCCGGATATCTGACGTGTTGGCGTTCTAGACTCAAGGTTCAGTCGACCCGGCGATCCACCATTTGAGGGCTCCTCTCTGCTTGACAGCAACGGTCCTCGAATAGCGGCTGGAACCATCGGATGCCGCCGTCGTGATCTGGAGGCGTGCCGCACACTATAGTTCTTTTTGACAAGGCGGATGGAGGACGGTCAGCTGTGTATATTCTTCATTGGTTGCCCTGGGTCCAGAGTGTTGAAACTGAAGGGAGTGCGTCGTCGATCGTCTTTGAAAGCAATAATGGCTGTAACAAATGTCGGCTATGATATTACCATTGAGGACCTAGCTGGGTAGCCAGACCAGCATCTCAATCATCTTCTCGCTTGGCTTGTTTCCGGTTGGACTAGTCGAAAGAAGACATTGACAAGAGAATACATACGGATAGCCGGCGGCACAGGTTGTCGGTTGTTCATCATTCGCTCAAGACTTTGAATCTTAGACCAACCATGTGAAGCGAGACCGGCAAACTTGAAGCCTGTTTGCCTGAGAATATGTGTGGTTCAACTCTTTATTTGCTCATCGCTGTTGCTTGCGTGTATTCTTCGACTTCGTTGGCTGCGCTTTCGGCCGCCTGATTAGCACCTCTATCCGCTACAGGTGCTTTCGGTCTGACGAAGGTGGTCACCCTTCATCAGTCGTAGCCGGGCACGTCAATTCGTGGGTGGCAGGACAGATAACCGGATGGGGAAGCCTTTGTATTGATAAAGGATCCGAACTTGCTAGGGACAATGCACGAACTTGCATGAGCGTGATGCAGGACGTCCTCGAGTTGGACAGTCATGATGGTCACTCGTGAGACAATCGTTTTGAGAGGGGTCTTTCGTATCACCAAACTCCACGCATGTGATATAAGCTGGTGTTTGTGGTTTGCCATCTTATTCACAGGATTCGGATCCGCATCTCCAGACTCCATCGAAATCTCTCCTCATACAGCCTCCTCAATTGATCGAGAGAACCATTTTAGGTCAGGGTGCGTAACGGACCGACCGGGGATAACTGGGGAGGTACGTATTATTCTGTGGCCCTTACGGCCGTTGTGGGCTAGAGGACCGGCTGGGGAGTCACACTGGACATGTTGCAACCAGGGCAGGCCTGTAGAGAGTTGACTTTACATCTTGCCGGGGGCGGAAATCTCATAGAACGGGGAGGGGAGTTTGATCCCATGGTGGGAGCACGGGAGGAGGGTGGTGTTTGATAAAGCGACTACCTAATAGAGAAAGGTCAAAAGAGGCTGCAGGTTGGAGGCCGGAAGGATGATCGAATCCAGGTTTAGGCGCAGTGTCTAGACGAGACGCAGTTTAGCTGGTGTCGTAGTGCTGCAGGCAGGGCTGCTGGAAGTGCCACAGGATGAATGGCGGGTGGAGAGCAATCATGAACGATCGAGGAGGGCGCTGTGAGGGCGCTGTGACTGGGAGGGCAGCTGTTAGAGAGGCGGCTTTTGCACGCATCCTGGTCCACATCAGGCAGCCAGCCGTTGGACACACTGGCAGCGCTTCTCACACACTGTCCGGTAGAAGTCGATTAGAGCCAGCTTTGAATGTGGGTAGACGGCGGTTGACCATAAACTACTCCCTCACTCATCATCCTCAAGTCGACGACGACGTAGCTGGGATTGAGGCTTCGATGTAATAAGGGTACATAATCAATAATGAGTCAATTCGTCGGTACGGGAAAATCTGGATGCACCAAGTGACCGCCCGCACTGCACCTGGCACTGGCATGCCCGCCCCATCGGCCGGCCGTAGACTGGCACATCCTGCTTACAGTGTCACCGCAAGATGCAGCCCAAGGTCCCTAGTCCATGCCTAAGACACCTAATCATTAGCTGCCGAACGCTCCCTTCCATCTCCCTTCCTGGGCTAGCCGCCTAGTCCTATAACTATTCCCACTGGCTTCGACAATCTCTACCTTGCTACTACTTGATACCTGCGCACATATTGTTGTCACATCGCACCGTCTGCTAATGCTACCACGGGAATCACAATACTACCTACCGGCCGATTCTATAATCACTCGATTGCTGGATTGACTGATCGCTTGCGTCCTTGCTTGCATCTGCATGACACCGCATCACGGTCGTTCTCCTCCTCCACCGCCACAGCCACGTCAACTACGACTTCTCCCAATCCTCGTCCATTACCATCAAACAGATCCTTAACCATCCCAGTTGCACATCAGCATCCCTATCCTTCCTCCATTCAGTCATCAGACTTCCGCGGCCTTGCATTCCGGCAGAGTGTCGCCGATTAGCTGAGCTGCTCAACACTCAAGCAGCTTGTTCGCTCTGCTTTTTCTTCTCCTCCCGACCACTTCGATCCCGCCTGCTCTCACACCGCATCGCTCCTCCACCTCAGCTCCAGCATACTCCTCGTATCAAACAACACCACACTCGCACGACACGACGAGAGCGAGCCAGACAATGCCCCCTTAACCTGTTCAGCCTTTCTGTACACTCATATTTACCATTCCGCCGTAGTGCTGCGCATCATGGCTGAGCCCATGGACGCTCACTCGAGCTTCGTCTTCCTCCTAGAAAACCTTCCCATTTGGAAAGCCACCATTGACTCATTGTCTGCTCACGCGGGCCAAAAGCATAGCGAGTTCGTTGCCGAGTATGCTCGACTGGTCAACCAGATCAAACCCAAGCGTCGGAGATCACCCTCAATTGCTTCAATTCATACCTCGGATGACGCCTCGCAAGCTGCTCGTGAGGATGACGACCCTACCCCGAGCATTGACAGTGTGCCAGCCCCTCTTAGCCGGGTCGAAATCAATCCTCTTGATGCCGGAAACCGATACTTATACGCACAGGCAAGAAGGAGGAGGAGACCGGGCACTTCCATCCGCTCGGGTGCCTCGGGGCCGCAAAAATTCAGAAACAAAAATCAAGTGGTAGTCTACTATGATGCTTATCTACAAGAACAATTGGTCGCCATGGTGAAGACCATTGGAGTCGGCCGAAACAACCTGCGCAAGGGAAAAAATGCCTTGGTTGCTGCTAAAGGATTTTCCCTTTCCACTTTATCCAACCGGAGTGGTCGAGGCTATCCATCACTCGACAGTATTCGAGGTACGCCCTCGGCGTCCCGCAGCTCGTCACCCTTGGTCTCGGGCAAGAAGTCCGCTGAGCCGGTCTCCCAACCAGCCGCTGATGATGAAGCCTCCTTCTTTCTGGTCGACAAGGAATTGGAGTCAATCCAATCGCTCTGTGAGACCGCCGCTCATCAGTTCCTTCGGGATGGAGATTGCACGACCGAATTGGATTCCATTCGTAGGAAGTTTGATGCTGTCATTGCTCAAGCAAAAACCGTGGCAGAGTCGCTCCAGAAGTTACAGGAAACTCAACAGCGATTAGAAGCGGACCAAGATGGCCTGGACAATACTCATAGCTGCCGAGACTCGGTTGCCACCTTGTCTACTCAGCCTTCTATGGATGTCCTTCATACCCCCAAGATGGGCGCCGCTATGGATCGCGGTCATCTCATGATCAGCCACACATTGGACGATATGAAGTCTCGAGGGGCGTTCTTCAGTACCCCGATGGCGTCCGGTGGTAACGCCGGGATGATGACTGACAGCATTGAAGTGGATGATGCTAGTGATCAAAGCTCCATTGTCGTGGACATTACACAGTTTCGAATGGCAAACCCCAGGAGGTCGAGAGTCTGATCCTCGGTTTCCGAGGGCGTTGCCATATTCTTGTGTGTCCATAATTTGGCCTTGTTTTAGATTGCGTTTCAGCGTATTTCATTTGTTACCGGCATGTTTGCAGCTTTTTAGCGGGATTTGATTTTCGGGAAGTTACTCAACAGTCGTACGGGAGGGAGGCTAGCCATTCAGGATGACCCCATGCTGGGAAGGGGGACGTTCGTTGATCTGGTCGGACACTTCGGCATTGCATCTAATGATGGCTTCTGTCGTCTGCCTTCTGGGAGGGTGGTCGATTACAGGAAGTCTGGTCGACAAGTCGGTCTGACATGGAGAGAGAGGCGAAACCCAGCCAAACCCGATCCCTTACTCTTTCGGCTGAAGGAAGGCCAGGAAGGAGACAGACAGACAAGCTCAGCGACTGCAAACCACGGGGCATCATGCTACCGGATGGTTCACGGTTCACGGTTGCTGAGTGATTGGAGACGAAGAGAGATGATGGATTTCTCAGAATGTAACGGCCGATGGGAATGGAAGATTGTGCATATTTGATGGTTGGCCAAGCGGCTCGGGATGGCATCAGGATAGGATCAGGATCAGGATCAGGATGACGACCTCGGTCTATGCTTTTTTGTAAATGGGATATCATATCAATCCATCAATTGAGCAATACTTGCCCACTGTTACTGCTGTACCTAGTAGCATGAAAAGATGGAAACGGTAGGATACCTTAGGATTATGGTTATGATAATCGTGCCATACATTCCCAGAGATAGTAGAACACAAGATATCTACCAGGTGCTGTAGGTCAGCTCAGGTCAGCTCAGGTCAGCTCAGGTCAGCTCAGGTTTGGTTTGATATGGTATTTAGTCCACGTGTCTAAGGTACCTAGGTAGATACAGAACAGATTTGAAGCCTACAGCCGGGTGAGGTAGGTAAGGTAGATGACCTAAGACAGCCAGCCAGCCAGCCTTGAGGCCATCCCAGCCTTGTCCTTGTACCCTTGACCCGAGATCCATGACCACGTCCGTCCATATCACTTCACTGCAGCGAGGCTGCTCGCTACCTTACCCCCTCTATGTTAGGTTAGGTCAACCAGTTGCATCTGCTCGAGCTGTTTTCCCATCCAGCTCCATCGCTCACCAGAAGAGAGAGGCTAGAAGCTCAGCCCGCTCGCTCCCATTTCGCGTGGGTAGGTTTCGCTTGCATACACGACCAGCCTCATGAATGTCTCCGCTGGCCGCGCCGTATAGAAAACAGAGTGGGGTGTTGGGTTTCGTCAATCATGATTCATTCGCCGAGTGCGGTTTGCAGCAAGCGATGTTTATTTTTGTTTCCTTTCTTTCTTTTGTTTTGTTTTGTTTCGCTTTGCTGCGCCAGGGTTGACTTTCGAGGGCTCATTTTATCCTTGTCTTCAGATCCGCTAGGAGAAGGAGAGCCGGCACTTTTGTCGAGGGCAAAAAGGGAGGTCGGTGATCGTGGTGCCAGTTCATCTTGGTCGAGTAATATAATACAAGCGATGACACTCGGCTCGCGTATGATGGGTATGGTTTGGCGCGTTGTTGCAGGTCGGTGAATTAGACCGATGAGCTGATGAGACTGATCGGATGCACCGCATATCTCTCCGCGGTAATGATGATGGATATAAAGCTTTTCACCTCTCCCTCGGTTCTGTTCCATTTTACTGGTAAAATAACCAGACTGTTCAACCTCCATTACTGGCTACAGCCACACCAGCAGCGGCATTGGTGGCCTGCTCGCGGGCAGCCTTGAGCCTCGCCTCCTGCACAACACCCCAAAACAACTTCTTCTTGACATCGCTGGCTAGCAGGCCAGCCACCTCCTCTGATGAGATCTTATTGCCGCCTCTGACGATCTGCTCCAAGGATCCGTCTCTGACGACCTTGAAGTTCGAGTCTCCATTGCCTGCCAGCTCGTGTGTACGGCGGCCCATATTTGCATTTGTTCGTTGTTTCTTGGCCACCTCGCCGATCTTGATGGCATGGTCAGCAATCTGTTTATTGACGTAGTCTCGATTGGTGAACAGAGGGGACTGTGACAGTGTCGACGTCCAGTATTTGTTCCACAGCAGGCCAAGCAGATGGGTGTCGAGGGTGGACTTGTAATGCGACACTTCAAGTGCATAGTATGAATTGGCATGGGCGCCGAAATCCTCGATCTTGCCAGTCGGAATGGCTTGGAACTCGTCACTGTCGTCGGCGAACTGTCGGTCCTTGGGCCGCTGGTTCTCGGGATATGTTCTGAAAGCGCCAATCTCGACCTTACCCGCGCTGACCGTACGGTCCGGGTCGATGACTACCGCGACGAATGGGTCATTAACCATCTGATGCGTCATTTGTGTGTTCACATCGATTCCCGATAACCAGCATCCATAGCCCGGATGAGAATGATACCATCCCACTGCGTTCTCTAGTTGTCCTCCTCCTTCGCGGGACGCAATCCCAAAGTTCACCATGTATTCGTCCGCATCGCTGTGTGCGTTGACTCTTGTCTCCGTGCCTTCCACGGGCAGGCGGAATGCGTCGGTGATGACCAGTGAGCGCCCGGACACGTAGCCTATCATGAGTCCCATGATCTCGATGCTGCCGCCGGAGCGGGCGTGTGTGGTCATTTTGAGGAGTGCTAGGGCTGAGATGCGCACGGAGGTGAAGTAGTTGGGATCTTTCTTCCATGGTGCTGAGTCTTGTAGTGCTTTGTATGCTGCTGGATCGGGGAGGTTATATAGTGCGTTCTGGGACGGGTCGATGGTGATGATGTCGTTTTCGGCTTCCCAGGTGCGCAGGGCAGAGAGGGTGGACATTTTGAGAGGAGAGCAACTTGCCCTGCAATATTCGGTTGAAGCCTTCACAGAGTTGAAACAGGCGGAAAAAAGGAAAAGAATGTACTGAGTACTGTTCACTTTTGTCCAGCTCGTAAGGATGGCGATGTCGTCTGGTAACTTGAAGCAGATGCTGTGCCTGAGGTTAGTGACGAATTGGATGAAACGGGGCCCGATTCTGCCGATTGATATCAAGGCGGTGAAGACGACGAGGCTGGGTTTCTGGGTTGTTGCTCTGCCAACAACATCAACATCAGTGTCCGGACTTCGCCCTCATCCTCCAAACCCACAACTTGGACCTGATTCGACCGACGCCGCGACCACTTGGTGCCCATATTCTCCATGACCTCTGGCTGTATCCTTTGAAGCTGTCAATGTTCCTGTGATCGAACTTTCTCAGATATAGAGAGACACATCATCACTGTACAGCTCGGCCGCGAGCCGCAGTTCCCCTTCAATGCCTGCGCCAATGGATACCAGCTACTTGACTACCCAGGTCACTACGATCATCGGCCAATTGCATTCGATATTCGACGAGATTGGTGTGCCGCGCAATGAACGGGAATCTAGAGAGACAGAGCTGTTCTCAGCATTGTCTGAGACCCTACACAACCAGCTGCGTCTGGTCAACAAGTACGCAGAAGAGAGTAAACACTGGCGTTGCCGACCGTCGACTAACTGTACATTGCTAGTGAGAAGAACGAAATGACCGAGGAAGCCCAGAATATCATCAAGACCATTAAACAAATGGAAGCATCGCTGGACGATGAAAAGGACAAAGGTTACGACCTAGATACCGACGGGCTGCACGTCACCTATCCACTGATCGATTGTTTACGCGACCTCAAAGAGAAATACAACGTCGTGAGCAGACTACACCGCGAACGCTTCGAGCAGGTCAAGAAGCTGGTTCAAGCTCTTGAGTCCTACTCGTCACATCTCGAGTCGTCCTTTGTCAAGATCCGCCTGCCGCCCACTTCCTCCAACTCGTGTCCGCCCAACTTTGATCTCTCTCCCTCCTACGTGACCACCCTCGACGAAGAATTCTCCAGAGTCTACGACGAATACAATAGGAGAGCGGTCCTAGTTCAACAAATCGCAGAAGAAATCGTTAGGCTATGGTCGGAACTGGGTATCCCTCAAGCACAGACAGATTCTCTGATTGTACAACATTACCGCGACTCTCCTGAACAGTTAGGCCTACACCAGGCAGATCTGGATCGCCTTCGAGGCCGCCGAGATAAGCTGTTGGATGAAAAGAAAGGCCGTGAGAAGAGACTAGGCGATCTGAAAAAGAACATCGAAAATCTATGGGACCGACTGGGAATCGAAGAACCAGACAGAAAGGCATTCCTGGCTGCTAATCGCGGCTGCGGCTTACGGACCATCAACGAATTTGAAGATGAATTGGCCAGATTGAACGAATTGAAGAGACAGAACCTTCATTTGTTTGTTGAGGATGCTCGTGTCAGGCTACAAGAGTTGTGGGATGCGCTGTACTTTTCAGAGGAGGAGATGCTCGATTTCACCCCCGCATTTTCCGATGTGTACAGTGATGCTCTACTGTCGGCTCACGAGGCGGAGATCGAAAGGCTGACCATGCTCAAAGAACAGCGAGCCCCGACACTGGCCGCGGTCGAGAAATACAGGTCTCTGATTGCCGACCGTGAAGCATTGGCGGCATCTGCTAGTGACGCATCGAGACTGCTGTTGAAGCCACAGAAGGGAGAGAAGCGTGATCCAGGCAAATTACTCAGAGAAGAGAAGATGCGGAAGCGGATTGCAAAAGATTTACCCAAGGTCACGGCCGAATTGAAGAAGGTCCTGCAAAAGTATGAGGACGAGTATGGCCGACCTTTCTTGGTCCATGGTGAGAGATTCCTCGATGAGATCGAAGAGACGGAAGTCAAGGCACCACCGGCACGGTCCAAGACACCAAATGGTCTGCAACCAAGATCGAAGACGCCTGCGCTTGCGCAAGCAACCTCAAAACCAGCCGCCAGCGCATCAAAGACGGCATCAGCAGCTCGACCTCAAAGCGTGATGAGGGGGCCTCCGCCTCGTTCGACCACCAAGACACCCACTGCTGGAACAACAAGACACCAACACACAGCTTCTGCTTCTGCTTCAACATCAGCAGCATCTCATCCGCAAACCAAATCACCTTCCAAGATCCCGTCACGCGTCCCATTGGGAAACCTCAAGCATGGCAGTAACTCTCCTGAACGTCGGCCTGCGCAACACCAGCCTTCATCGTCGCGAAACATTCAACAGCAACAGCCACCGCAACCGCAACCGCGCCAGGAGTCTGTGCACAACTTCTCGCAGAGTGTCCGGACAATGGGACCTCCTCGAGCTCCACCCCCGAAAATAAGAGACCTTTTCGTGCCTCCAGAACCAAGTCCAGCTGCAGCCATGACCTCTTCTCAACCTCCACCTCCGCCCTCTACTCGACCGACAAGCACCCTATCCTCTGGCTCGAACGAGAGTAGTCGATTTGTCCGACCAGTAAGTCCCGAAGATGTCTATGACGATGGCGAGAGAATGTCATACATGTCAACGTCGCTGTTGGGCCGTGACCGACAGCAATATCAACAACCAGCACCACCCGAGTCGTACTTTTCTCAACATCACCAACCGTCTCACTCCATGTCAACCTCCACCTCAATACACAGTCACAGTCACAGCCAGGCCACGCGTGCTCATCCATCAGCTCCACCGTCCACCATGTCCGCCGCATCTCGCCAGACATCCAATACTTCATCAAACATGACCACAGGGACGACAGCCAGCGGCAGCGAAAACTGGGAAACTTACTCGGACGGATCGGAAATGGAGCCGGAACGAGACGCCCGCGGAACGTATTATTCCAAGGTTCACGCCGCCACGGCCACGACGAATGCTTTAGGGATGGGCCACAACTTGAACGGCAAGAGACCCATGACCGCGGGCAAAGCAGCTGTTGACGGTTATGGTGCTGGAGTTGCACTCGGAAGTGATGCGGCAGTATTGAGCGGACAGATGGGCCCTCCACCTGCTAAGATCAGAGTGCATGGAAAGGGTCCTCATCATCCCAATCACCATCATCTACACCAGGATGGTCGTCATCCTGCATATCACCATGGCCAACAGTATGAACGATTCCGAGAAATGTCGGATGAAAATGTGAATACTGCTACGACTGCTACCGGCGTCAGAGTCGAGGGCAGTGATGCCGCATGGAGTACCGAGTTGGATGAGACTTATTGAGCGATTGACTATCGACGGACTGCAACTGTTTGGTTTGTTTGGAGGACATGATTGTTTTCCCCTTCCCGTTCGAACCGGAGCAGGAGTACGAGTTGGAACTGGAACTGGAACTGGAACTGGAACAAGGGTAAGAGCAACGGCAACGGCAAGGAGGATGCATGCGTGTGCTATTATCGGAGGTGGCGTAATTGGCAAACGGCAAAGGGCAAGCGACTTGTGAATACTCGAATATTTCTTCGCTTGTTGGAGGTGGCTTCTTCGCAACGACGATCAATGTCTGTCTCAAAATTCCATGGTCAGAATTGGCCCTTTTTTTCTTCCTTTCGCCATTTTCTCCCGCTCTACGAGATAAGACATTCCTTGCGAATGGATTGTGCCTGATGGATTTGCAAGCTGGGACTTTTGCTTCATTCGTAGCCATGATTCCCCGAGCATTTCTGTGCGATGTTGTGCTTGATGACATCGAAGGACCCAAGAAAGGCGAATAGCTGGGAGTAGCTTTCCTCTCCGAAACCGCCAACCATGCCATGAAGTGGCAAATACATTTTATGCGCATCTGACTACGACCAGCATTCTCGTCTTCCCCACGCTTGAATCGTGCTGAAACCAAGGTAACATCACCGGACCAAAAGTGTTAATCCCGCGGCCAGATTGTCCGTACTTCATGTTTCATCTTCACTCCTGCAGCTCGATGTGTGCTTTGAGATTACTCAATGAACGATGGGGAATAGCCTAGATAGTGGGGGGTGAATACCAGTTCGAATTCTGCAGAACGTTGCCACTCGGGAATAGCTTCACAAGCGCGAGGCCGCAGGATCGAGCACCAAAGTTCACAGATGGACATTCTTCTCACTGCAATACAGACTGTTAACTCTATGGCTGAAGCACTTTATCTCAGTTCCAAAAGGATGATTAGCTGAATACTGACAAGTCTGTCAGAACGCCTGCAGAGCTATTCGGTGCTGGTTTATCACGTTTACGACTGTCCGAACAGTTTCAAAATCCATATTCAGTCCAGTACTTTATTGTTTTGACCTTTCTTGTATCTCCAAAGCCTTCAAATTCATCAGTACCTGGTCAGCAGAGATATAATGCCCCCCCGCCAACACCGAAGGACAATCGGAGCGCAGAGATAAGAGATACCAGGGTATTCTTGTTCCGTAAAACGACGAGAGATCTCTTTCTCAATTTCTTCGTCATCTCGATACACTGAAGATACAAGATCTGGGAAAACCTCTTGACCAGTCATGATAAAATGCATTGTTGACCCAAAAGCAAAAAGATCGGTTTTTGCGTTCAAGCAGTCTCTCTCGCGTGGCATGTGATACATCGAGCTCTCTCGGGCCAAACCATCCAAGATGACTCTACCATCAGCGGTGCCGAGCACACCTTGAAGGTCTGACAATTTGATATCAAAATTCTCGTCAAGTAGAATATTGCTCGGCCGGAGATCCCCATGATAGACGCATCTACTATGTAGATGCACAAGACCTTCTGCAATTTGGACACAAAGCCGAAGGCGCTGCATGGTGCCGAGAGCGTCCTGTCGAAGAATGTAGTCGTCCAAAGTACCATTTTCGGCGTATCGAAGTAAGAGCCCCCTCCTCGGTTAAGCCTGCTGACTGGATGATTCGTGGATGTGGACCAAGATGTTCTAATAACTTCTGCTCGACCTCGATTCTGGACCTCTCATCTGGCCTATCTGGAAACAAGGGAAACTTCAAAACAGTTTGGTGGTCAACAAGGCCCACAAAGCAGGACGTGCCTTGTCCAATGATGCTTATCACGCCTGGAGGAAATCGTTGCTCGATGTCGATGATCTCGCAATTGATAAGTTCCATGTCGATTATAACATCTTATTTGGGAAGATAAACTCTATTGAATTTTATATTGATGAGGCTTCGACGTTTCACATTATATTTTCCCTGAACGCCAAGCATGGATATATTACAACAGCCTTGTTGTATATTCTTCCGTCTTTGCCTGGAAGCGTTTCAAAAGTCCTTCATCTCCGAAATCTCGTGCAATTCTTGATCCTTTTCTGCCCACTATGTGCGTGCTATAGTACCGAGATGAAGCGTCACTTTGAGAGGATTTATGACGTTGTTGAGCCTGTTGAAGAGTACCGATACGGTGGTTATCATCCAGTGCACCTCAACGATGTATTCAATCATAGGTACAAAATCGTCGGAAAATTATCCTATGGTCAATATTCCACTGTGTGGCTAGCTCTTGACCAGAGGTACAGTCAACTTCGGAGCTTTCCTAAAAAATTCCATGGCTAAGTTAAAGGAAGCAGTTCTCAACGGCATGTCGCACTGAAAATTGTCAAAGCGGACCAGTCAAAGACGAACAATGAACTTGGAATTCTCCAACATCTGTCCAGTTCATCACCTTCACATCCCGGAAGAGAATATATAATGGAGCTACTCGACCATTTTCAACATAATGGCCCTAACGGTACCCATGTCTGCCTTGTACTGCCAGTTATGTTGTCTGACGGTAGGGAAATGACTGTCCGGGGCCAACAACGCGATGCAGCCTATATAAAGAAACTGTCTGCAGAGATAATTCTGGGTTTGGATTTTCTCCACGAGTCCAACGTCATCCACTGTGGTAAGCTTTACATTCTGTCACTCCTACACTTTCCACGCACAAGCGAGCCCTCTGACTCTTCTCAGACCTGCAACCAGCAAACATTTTGTTCTCTTTGGCTGCCTCATCCAACCTTAACATCCCGCTCCGACATCCAGAATTCTGTCCTGTGAAGTGGCTTGAGGGAATCGCTGTTGACGAATCCGCTCCAAAGTACTTACTACCTTCGCAGAGATTTCGTGGAGCGTTGGATAAGGTGGAGATTTCTTCTCTTGTCGTCAAAATCGGTGATCTGGGTGGAGGGAAGTCTATCTCGACCCCTGGTATTGAAGGTCGTTATAGCTAACAATTGAAACAGCTACATTGCAAGGTGTTCGAGTTCGCGGACAACCAATAACCCCGAGGGCACTTCGTGCTCCCGAATTGATTCGCAGAGACAATTGGGATGCTAGCATCGACATCTGGTGCTTGGGATGCTTGGTGAGTCTCAATTGCTTTTCTGTCGTATCCGCGCCACCTAACTATGTGGAGATCTTCGAGTTTGCTACAAATGAGCCACTCTTTACATTAAACACCTTTGGCGTTACTGCAGAGCACGTCAATGAGGAACATGAGTCTCTCATCCGCGACAGAATCGGCAATGATGGTCAGGATTGTGGAGTGTTTTCAGACTACCTGAAGCAACGGCTGCCCTCAACCTTCGGAGAAAAAGATATCCAACCATTTGCAGCATTTCTACGCAGCATGTTGCAAACGAATCCGCGTCAACGTATTTCTTCGGCACAGCTACTTCGTCATTCATGGCTCGTGGAAGGACTTGGATGTGATACCTTGTCGTCCGAGATCGGGAGAACTGTCAACAAGAATGACGGGCCCCGCGAGCACTCTACTTCATTTCTGTCCCCGGATGCGCGAGCTTGTTCCTTAATCCAAAGGTAGGGTAAGGTAGGCAGGCTCCAAGACCAAGAGGTCCTTTGATTGTATAATTACCTTAAGGTAGATCAATCTCAGTTGCAGCTGTTCACTGTCTATCTATCTACCCTACCGTAATCTCCTACACGAATAGAATATGACTAGCCGAAGAAAGGTGGCCGACCACTCAGCATTGAAGATTGAAGACAAAAAGAAAAACAATCGAATTGCCACCATAGTGCATCGGCTGTTATGCCCATTGATTGCTGACCATTCCAATTCCATGTACCGAATAATATAAGACGCCCCAAAACCCTACCACTCGTGTATCCGGTCCGGTCCAGCTTAGATTGTGTAGGTATGTAGGTATGTAACATGTACGCTCACTTTTCGCCCCAGCCCTCCCAATAGATAGGTAGATTAGGTAGATAGGTACCTACTAGTAAGGTAGGTAGGGAAGGGGTGGTTGGGTCATTCGTTCATTTCGTAGGATTCATCTCAAGTTTCATAGCCTTGCCAGACTCGTTACTAGTAATCAGTGGCATGTCCGGCCCTCGCCAAAGCAGATCAAGTTCCCGAAACAAAAAATGCCAGACTCGGCAGGTACAATCGCTTCCCTGTGCGCGCTGTTCAGAACCAAGGTACAAGGAGCCAAAGTATGAGTTTGCTGGTGATGGTCAAAGTCAAGGTGCTGGCGGAGGAGGATCGGTCGACGGCTGAGTCTCGCCCGGTCCGGGTTCACCGGTTGGCACTGGATCGAAGACTTCGTGCCAGTAATTCTTGACACGATCACAGATGCCCTTTTTGCCCCTCCAACATCCGAATAGATCTTCATATTCGCAGGCGGTGCCTTTGATTTCCTCCCAGAACCTTCTTTCAACATCAAACCCGAAGAGCTCAACCGCACGGCCCGGGCCCATCCAACATCGCACCCAAGTTCCATTGCTATCCCGGGTCGGGCCGCCCGAACCTATGACTTTTGCCGAGAAGTCATGAGTTTGTTGTTCGAATATGGTGGAAGGGTCGAATTTGGGGAAGTTGGCATGGATGAAGAACGGCTTGACTTCATTAGCTGCCATATCAAACACCTCGTCTCCCGTGATATCTTTTCCGCCCTGCCTGACTCTTTCATACGGAGCGCCGTGGGCTTTTGTAAAGGCAAAGTCGGCGACCGGATCTTGTTGAGCCATTGCGCTTCCAAGATAGTTCCCATTAGAGTCAAATCGACCGACAGCCATGACGCGTTGGTTGACGGCGTAAAAGGGTTCTTTTAGAGCGGCTGCTGCCCAAGCAAAGGTCTCTTTGTCGCCTTCGCCCGGGGCTCCCTGGGAGAGTAAGGGATAGTAGTACTGGGGACCGTAATAGTTGTAGTAAGCAGCCAGCATAAGAGATAGGTGATGTTTCGACTTGGAAAACATGAGCTCGCCAGATTCGGCCGCCTGTCGCATATTGAGAGGTGGAATGGTGTCGATTTTGGCAATCTGAAAATAGTACGGCGATTCCGAGGCATACCAAAAATCCGGCCAGACGATCATCCCGGTACTTTTGAATGGCTCTTCTTGGAACAGAGCCAGCGGATCATGGATAGGAAAGGCATCCGAGTCCAAGAAAAGCACGTCTTCAAACGAGGAGAAAAGCACGGCCATGATTTTGTACTGAAACCGCTCGATCGACACGCCCGTGGTTCGGAATACATCCGACAAGACAAGACATTTGGCGTTCAACGTGGGCAACACGGTATTGCAGATTTCTTCGTCGTATTCGGACGAATCGGCTAGAAACACCTCGACTGGCAACAATGACCAAGTCCTCCGTAACATGCGGATGGAAATCACCAGGACAGGAAGCTGATGGAATCCCGCCGTCATGACGATACCTTGGGTGCCCACGTCGTACGGCATCCTCGGAGGAGCCTTCTTGAGGTCATTCACAAAATTCGAGTGTGCCTCGCGCATGCGCTTGACGTCGGCAGATTCCATGAACAGTATGTCCGGCCGTTGATGGTTGTGGGTAGGATCAAACCCGATATCCAACTTCTGCGGCACCACCACCTCCGGTGGTTGGTTGCATTTGGGGTCATTGTTGAGGATGATCAAGTATAGGTCTCGCCAGAACGAGGTCTGGTCTTTGAGCAGATGACTCGCCGGGTGGGCAGGAGGCCGATGAGGTTTCGTGGTAGGTATGACCTTAGGAGCGACTCGATCTACACGGCTGTGAAGGAACAGGAGAAATAGGAACAAGGCGAGTAACGGGGCGACAATGGCGGCCTTTCGACGATTCCATGGTCGGGAGAGGGTTCGGGAAGATCGAGAAAGGATCATGGTCTCATTGTCAGAGCCGAGTACGCAGTCATCAGGGCGTCATATTGATCGACATGGGACAACAGGGAACGCAAGTGCTGAAAAGACGCAAACCAAACAGACTAGGGGAAGTGAAGAAAGTGATATATGCGTCAAGGTCCAAATTGAAGTGAAGTCAAGTAAGATAAGCCATGAGTCCAGCCCACTGCGCCGCGTACGTGTGACCCGTAGCGGGGGAGCGCAACAATGAAGAAAAAGAAGGCGGCGGTAGATGTGGATATCAGATCAGTGGAGATGCAGAGAACACGAGAAGCAGGGTGTTGATTCCAAGAGCTGAATAGTAACTGCGCTGAACCCTGGACATGAAGCGAGGAAGAGGAACAGAAGGTTGGCGAGGTCGCTGACAAGGATCGCAGTCTGATATGGGCATGTGAAGACGCCACTCTACACAATTCGTTATCTCAAGTCCGTAGTTAACTAGCCTAGCTAGGTACCTGTAGGTGTGTTAGGTACCTATGGCATGTATGTGTTTCAGGCTTGAACCAGGGAATAAAGTGACTGATTGGCACTCCGGAAGAGAATCTCCAGAAGAAGAACAGAACAAGTGAAACCAGCGGACAGTGTCAACTAAAGATAGACACACAGCCGGACAGTAACATGACTGGTGCTAGCCACCTGAAACTCACTCCAGTTGTAGCCCTGTGGCGCCTAGACTGGCCTAGTGCTTGGTGCCTACAACGGCCTTTCGCAGCCTGTAGGACCCGAGCCATGGTCCCCTTATCCCAAGCCACTGCAGTGGGCTCCAGCTGCGAAGCTTAAGGTAGCCGAAAGTCGTTAAAAGCCACCAAAAGACCCATAATGTTACTGGCAGCTTGAAGACTCTCGATTCACTCAGCTGCAGCCACTGGCGTTGCACAATACACTTTCCGACTGCAGTGCATTGGATTCCATACCTACCTAGGTAGACGTACCCTATACATAGTCGTACCTTGACAGTCTTCTTTACGTCCGTTGGGCGTTGTTGAGGACAAGTTTGGAGGCCTCGCCCAGATCATCAGAAAAATATTGCTGCCAATCTCTTCTCCGACATTCACCCCTTTTGGCGTCGTCATCGCATACGCAACTCCCGCTGGTACGCGATGACACCTGACGAAGTACGTACCACGGGTGTCCACCGACCTCCCTTTCAACCCGCTCCTCGACAGACGTCGGCGATAGGGTCCAAGCTCACTCGGAGTAATTGCGGTTGAGCTGGAACGGTGGGAGTTCCTCTCAATTGGGCACAGTCCAGGAGGCAGCGAAGCAAGGAAGCACGGTGTTGGATACTCCAGCCTCGAGCATTCAGGTCGTCGTCTATACTCATTAACTACCTAGTTGCCTGGTCCTTTTGTGCTGTTTCCATTACACATGCCCTAATCCCTTGCGTTTTGTTCCAGCGTGAGGTACGATATCCTCCTCGTCGCTATCGCTAGCCAAGTCATAAGGCTCGGCGTCCATATTCGTGTGCCGACGGCTGGCTTCAAGCTCGTCCAGTTCGTTGTCATCATAGCCTCCCGCTTCGACATCCTGCCCCTTTGACATGGACCCATTGGCAAGCGGCACGCTGTGATATCCCTGACTCCGAGACTTTCTTCGTCCTCTCCATACCCACCAACCGAACAGCCCGGCGGCGATCAACACCACCACCAACGCAGCCTCACCACTGCGGTAGTATGCCTTGAGCTCGGCCTCTTTAACCTTGTGCTTTTCATCCTCGAGAGCCACGGTGCTGTTGGGATGGCCTCCCACGCTTGTCTCACTGCCCGCCTTCTCCCCGTCAATTCGGCTATCAGCGGGGGTGCCTCCAATACTCGCAATATCGACGCCCATGAATCGGTCAAGCATGTCTCGGCTTCGGCGTGGCCAATCGAACGGTACCATATGACTGGCATTGTAGAACAAGACGTATGTGAGGTTCCTGGCTTCTTGGTAGAGCCCAGCCGGCTCGCCTTCGAACTCCCAATCCCGCTTGGGCGCCCACACTCCAGGAGAGAGCTCAAATCCGGTGCCTCCGAGCCATTTCATGTTGTGAATGAAGTCTTCGGTCCCGAGATGGTTGCAGATCATATCTTTAGCACCGCTGAACAGCAGCACAGGGACTCCAGCTTCCAGGATTCCAGGGAGCAATTGAACGCTAGGCTTGGAGTTCCTAGCCCGGAATGCCGCCGACACCGCCCCCGAGCATTCGGTCCAGCCAGTCCGCTTGTCTGGGTTGATGTGTAACGCTTCAGTGACGTCTTGTCGGCGTAGATAAGGTGTCACAGTGTCTAGATCCGGAGGCCATGCCATGCCACAGGACGGCCAGTTATCTTGAAGTCGGACGTCGTACATGTTGTAGCACTTGCCATTCTGCTTCGAGACATCTAGAATCATGGTCAAGACGGTCTCGCAGTCGTTCACATCGACTTTCTCGTTTCCGCCTGGCTTGCCTAACTCGGCTACACAGCGGGTGTGGGAAGCCTCAACTCTTTGCGCCTGGGGGGTGCCACCTTGAATGATGTTTTCCTGGTACGCGAATGGCAGGTATGACTGGTATTGCTCCGCTGGTGAGATCCATCCATTTCCGATCAGTAAGCCCTTGACGTCCCATGTATGTTTTCCTGCGGCGCTGGCGTTCTTGTTGCGTTCGATGATGGCGTTCGCGATATACGGAATGTGCTGTCCTGCGTAGGATTCGCCAGCGAAGTAAAGGTCGTCACCTTCGTACTGCGGGAACAGGGCGAACCATTTTTCCAAGAAGATGAGGAACTGGTCGGCCATATCTTGCAATTCATGCAGATAACTGTCTGTGTTGACGTAGCTGAACCCTGTGCCCACAGGATTGTCCACGAACAACAGATTGGCAAATTCATCCCATGATCCTTCATTGTATTCCAGTTTCCCGCCCTTCGCAACACGGTAAGGGCCCATCTCCATCAATGCTCCGTCCATGGAGCTGCAACCCGGGCCTCCATTTAACCAAATGACTGTTCGTGGCCTGTCTGCAATGTGTCGATTGGCGTAGTGCCAGAAGAAAAGGTGCCCGTTGTGCTCTGGGGTGACTTCAAGGTGACTGCAGCTCATCAGTAACTATACCTGACAGATGTCCAGTGTTGCCTACCCTGCATGCATCTTCAATAACGGCCCATCGGGCTGCCCTGGAAGCGAATGGACAAAGTAATCTGCAGCGGTCTTTTCCCCCGTGGCCAAAGACAGTCCCAATGCCAGGGTGCTCAAAGCCCATAACGGCGACCTTGACAGCCTCATCGTGGCAGGTTATGGAGCCGAGAAGACTGGGCGCGAGAGAGAGGAAGTAGGTTGTTGGAAGGTAGAGGCACGTCGACTATTGCCAAACTAACATTTCCGTTGGGCTGTAAGGGCGAAGCTGGACAAGACCTCCTGAGGATGGTCGAGCAGACTAATGCCAAAAAGAATACAAGCAGCGAAGCTGAGAAGGAAGGAAACAGACAGATAGGACAATTGAGGAGAAGGGTAGAAAAGGGTGTCAGCGCATGGACTGCTTTTGAGAGCGTGAGGACAGTCACTCAGTCAGATACCGAGATGCCCCTGGGCTTTTGGCAGACGCCACCTTTATATTATGCTAGTAGTCACTTAGTCCCTGTCAGAATTCATTGCGCACCCCCTACCAGGAACCCACCAGAATTAGGTAGGATTTATATAACTTTCCACTCCTACTTAGGCTAGCACCTCTAAATTAATAAGTAAATATATAGAGTAAGTACTACTTTTAGTATAGATTTTATCTATAAGATAAAATACTATAGCTATAATATAAATTTATAGAGTAATATGGATAAGAAGAGTTCTAAGGCACGTCATTCTAGCTAAAAGACGTACATAAGTAGTGGATATTGTCGTCATTTGAATTAAAATGACTGCGTTTGCTGCCCGGGGTGCGCAATGAATTCTGACAGGGACTAAGTGGTAGTCACCTGTAGTATAAGCGGAGAGGTAGGCGGCAGGGACTCGGAACGCTGTAGACTCCGCCGTACCTGCATTACTACCGTTACTACTGCGGAACACAATCTGGCAAGCCACATTTGTCCCCGCTTTGCCTGCGCCTGCGCCTCGTCTTTGGGATCGACGCGTGGCGCGCGCTTCAGATCTGACTTTCATTCAACGTCCACCGACTGTTTTGAAACGGCGTCTGCCAGAAGTCTATCCTAACAACCTCCTCAAACACAGGACCCTTACCAGTCGACGTCGGCTTCTTGGACATCCGGACTTGCTTAGCATTGCAAGCACCTTACTGACGCTTTCTTCGGACGACGTCGTGTGTCGAGGTCTTCGTAGTGACCTCAACGCAAGGGTCTCTGTGACTGCGATACTCTGACAAGGTCGGGCTTGTATAAGGCTGTTGGTACAAGTCGATTTCAACTGAACCTCAGAAACAAGATGTCAAGGATTCTCGGCAGTCAACATGGAGGCGTACACGAGGCTGTTACCTTTGGTATCAACCGAACCAGACGCCAAAGATGTAAGTTGCTTGGACTGGAGGTGGCTTGGTCCCCTGACAACTACAACTACGGCCGGAGGAGATATGTCGAGGAGTACTCCATGAACAAATCGACCTCAATTGACCTGCGCTCGTTGCGATCTCTGGAGCCTCCCCATGAATCTCGCATTCTGCGCACCCCAGCCCCCACGCAGTGAATGGAAAGTGAGGTGAATTGAGGCCCTATTGTTCTATTCTGCTGCACCGCAGAATTTTTCAATGGCAGGCTATTGAGCCACCCAATTGAACGCCGGTTTGAATGGACAATACACCACGGAAGTTGGTGAGGTGAGGTTGGCTACACACCAAATCATCTATGGATTTTCTTCCACCAGTTCTCTCTCTTCGTTCCATCTACAACCCAAACTCTGAAGACTTCGTTCTCAAGATCCCAATCTACCATTCTCAAACCCTTGTGTCATCACTTCTCTGCTTCTTGCGTCATGTCCAGTGCGCCTCGTAAGTTACCCAACATGTCACCGGAAAGGATCGATCCCCCAGGAGCAAAAGCGAACCCAAGCGTGATGTCTCTCATTCGGCAGACTGAGAACGACCTTGAGAGCTGGTTTGCCTCCAGGCGTGGAAGAGGTCCTCGTAATTGGTCTTCGGAGGGGATGAGAAGCATGATAGACCAGGTCATTGCTCCAGAGAACCGTGAGTGGTACTACAAGACAATGGCCAAATTCGAAAGGCAAAATCAGCAAGGTAAATCCGTCATTATCCATGTCCCTGCCGCCTATTTGACCTGTCTAGGTCACAAGAGTGTCAGTTCCACGGCTAAGACTCCTCGCATGAGTGGTCGTTCTTTCAATTCCGGAAGCAGCCATTCCAGAGCACCGAGTCTTGAAGAATACCTGAACAAACCGCTTCCTCCTCTCCCGGAATCTGCCTCCTTTGAGTACCTGTTTGCAGATGCTGATGCCGAAGACAACGAGCTTGAGGACATAGAGAAGGGACAAGACCAAGCTGAAGAGGTCAAACAGAGCAATCAGACCGCAGGTGCTTCGATTTCATCAGGTTCCAGCATTGGTCTCGACAGGGCTGAGCTTGCACGGTTCGCCTATGCTCAGGCTGGCGTGGATATCTGTACCAATGGCGGTAGGTACTCTCCTCGCTATGTCAGCCTTCACTAACATCGAGACAGCGACCCGTGACAGCAGCCCAGCTCATTTCCCCTCGGATGATTCTACAGTCGTGGAGGCATCGCACCCCTCGGGAACTTCAGACAGAGAGCAGATGCAGTATGAGTTCAGCCAAAGTCAAAGCCAGCAAAAAGACAAAGTCATACTTCAACCCAAGTCTCAGAAGTCAAAGTCTCACTTACGGGGTGGTCAAGCTCTCAGCATTGCCCCCGAGAGAATCATAACTGCACCGGCTGTCCAACCTCTTACTCCAACGGCTCATAAGGGTAAGTCATGGCTCTGATTGACACTTGTTCCTCGTCCTGACAACCATCATAGCCAGCAAGCGCAGTGCAAGAGACTCTTTCTTGACCAAATCAACCGTCAAGGGCAACAACGATGGTAAGTATTCTCTTCTGCCTATCTTGCATCATCTAATATCCGGTCACAGACATCAGCATCAAGCTCCTTTCTACCAAGAAAGTCCGAGTTGAAGAACAACAACACAGCCAAAATGTCAAAAGCATGCGAGCTTCTTCCGTCTACAGCAAAGTTAGCGCTGCAAGCTCGTCATACAGCGTTGCAAGCACTGTCGACGAACCCATTCCTCTGCGCAAACGGCTCACCAACGCCCCGACCGGCTATCCAGGTCAATTCAAGAGTTACGAAAGTGATTTCCTTCATTGCCGTGGTACGTCTTTGGTCTTACTACAACCAAGCTCCTCCCTAAGCTTCCGGGATAACTAACATCCCATCTATCTAGTCACCGGCATTCCATCCCCACGTATCAACTTCACCTGTGGAGACCCATTACATCCCAACAATCAATTCACCCACACCAATTTCATCGCCGACCGGACATGGCCGTCCAAGATCTATACCAAAAAAGACCTCGAGCGCTTTCCGATGCGTGAGGCAGCTCTGGCTCATGCCGACCGCCACATGGTCCGCGCAGCTCGAATCCTCACTCGCACCGAGTCCGAGGAAAACCTGCGTCGTGAGGTTCAGCGTGAATGTGCCGCTGCTCGTCTGGAAGGCGTCGCTGTCGGCCAGTACCGCTACTACCAGGGTCACATGAGCATGGAGGAGTACAAGGCCGCTAATGTCTGTATTTGCTGGGACTCCTGCTGGTGTTCTAAGCTCTGCACGATCTATGGTGATGTCTTGTGCCCTTGCAACGAGTGGCTTGTGTTGCACAACCACTGAACATGGCATGCCATCTCTACTGGTCATGTGATGCCAGTTGAACCAAAACTCAAGTGAATGAGGGTAACCCAACCCAGCTACGGCTAACGTCTGGCCAGACCAGTGATGATCGTGATGATCACAGTCGAACCCAGCGACAGATGGCTGGTGAAGGCCAAAGTATGCATGACCTAGTCATGGTGGAATGGCTGCTGACATGCAGTGAAAAGGTGATAGATGATCAGCGCTCGGTGACATGAACTGAAACGAATGAATCCAAAACTGGAAAACTGGAAAAAAAAGAAGGCATACTGGGAGCTGCAACGCGTTTGCGCGCAAGGCTCTATCGCAGGTCCACACAGACGGATCAAATGGGTGAATTCATCACAAAAGCAGCTGCCACTGGCAGCAAACAGGCATGAATGGCTGCTGGACGAACTGGAGCTGGAGCTGAAGCTGAAGCTGAACCTCGAGTGAAAAATCAAGTCGAAGCTGAAGAGAAGAATGACTTGAAAAATGGAATTCGATATTTTCATATCCACGATCTGTAGTCCCGGTTTGCTTTTTACTTCTTTCGGCCTCTCTAACCACCCTCTTATATGAGTTCTGGAGCGTAAACCTTGATTGGATCTACCCCCGGCCAGTCTAGGGTGGCTTTCTCACGCAGCTAATCCTGTACAAACGAGGACCAAAAGCCATACTACTAGAATTACGATCCAAGGCCAAAAGCAAATGGGACGAGGCAGTCAGTGGTCACTGTCGACAGCGCAAATCAGCTCACTACCAACCCTTATGCTAGAGGACTTGTCCTAGAACCTGTGATCTGGAAACAAGCACTGTATCTGTACGCCCTACTAGGAGGAGAAGTTGAAGTCATGCTATGATGTGGCTCGATTGTGTTCTGCTCTGCTCTGCTCAGCTCTATGGGGCATTGCTATGGTTGCGATCCTGGTGACGTAGGGTCCCGTATCCTGACTCTCGCACTGATATCTTGATCAGGCAATAGCCCAAGCAGTGTCCCAACGGCGGGCTTGACAGAGTCGAGATACTGCGAGTCGACATGAGTGGATCACAGCCTCTCTTTCCAGTGGTAGTCTTGACCCCCGATAAGTGGTTGTGACGGCCGAGCAGCTCTTCGATGATGTTTGCATCCGAGCTCGGTTATCAATCAATCTTCTTCTGATCTGGTTTTGTAACAATCCATGTTATGCGTTAGCCTTTGCTTCAATGCTGTCTAAGCTAGTCTCCATCAGCAACATCGTAACCACCATTCCACGTATGTGTGTGTCAGCCATGATAGGTGCCTGAGGATCAGGTATTCTTCCACGGCGTCAACAAGACTCGGAAGCGCTGGAACTTGGATTGACCTGCGAAGAAATAGGGTTAGCATACAACTTTAATCCACTGATAGGCACATCGGTGAGAGGGAAAGCGACTTACCAGGACTGGTAGGAGTGGCTTCGCGTCCAACCATCGAGATACTGTCTTCAGGACGAATCATGTCGACGTCATTGAGCTCACGCTGTAGGACTCTGCCCACCGAATCTTGCGACGATGTACCAGACGAGGGGACGGACATAGAACCGGGTCCAGGACCAGCCGTGACAAAAGATTCCTGCGCGGCGGAAGGACCACTGGACATGAGTGGAGAGACCGGTTGTTGGCGTTTCGCAGGTAGTGCAATGAAGGTTCCCGGTTGGAAGATCTTCAAGTTGATATCAGCGTCAGTCCGTGCATAGTTCTTGGCAGGCTGGGCTCCGATCGCCGGGGAGGACGGTGGGGATCTCTCAATGCTTGGGATGGGCATGTCGGACGGGTGCATGCTGCATTGAGCTGTCGCCTTGACCACGGTTGTAGGTCTAAGATGTGCAGTTGCGGTCTTGTTGCGGTCCATTCGTGGCTTTGGTGTTGGCCTCTCGGGACCCTTGGCAGAGGTCGGCATGGTCTTCTTGACGCGTTTTGCTGATGGTCTAGCCTGGTCCAGATCCTCGACCTCCATAGCGTCCTCTTCTTCGTCTTGTTTGACTTCCGAAGCATCCAACAAGTATTCATCCTCACTGTCTTCGGCAGAACCTGGAGTAGACGAGTAGTTATCAAACATCTTGTTGAAGTCGATCTTTCGGCCCCGTGTCTGGCGTTTAGGCAACTCTTCCTTTACAGCTGCTTCTTCCTTAACCGCCATATCAGTGTGATCTTGTGTTTTCACAGCAGCCGCCTTTGGATTGGTGGGACTGTCGACAGGTTCGAATTTCCGCTTCGATGCCGCACTGCCTTTGCCGGTGCTGGGTTGCTTCGTAGTTTGACCGCCGATTGCGCCGTATGCTACCGAGTTCTCAATCTTTTCCTTGAGCCTGGAGAAGCGCTTACGCGCGGCTCCGATGTTCATCCCTGTCTCAGCGGCCAAGGCATGGTAGTCGATCTATGCATTGTTAATCAGCATATCTTGGTCATGCATGACATTTGTGTTACCTTTCCAGTAGAAGTCTTTAGACACTTGTACATGAAGACGAGATTCTCGTCGACAGCCGCTGGGGTGGAAGGCATGGCGTGCTTGCCGGTATTCCTTGGATGGGGCGTTGAGAGCGGCGTCGAGATCGAGATACCGAGTCTCGAACAAGTTTCAAATGGGTGGAACAAATTTAGGACAGAACTCCGGTCTGTACCGTTGTACCTCTTTCGTCTTGAGAGGAAGAGGTTCAAGTGACAGATAAGTGGTGTCGAGCCCACCTCATATTGTTCGGCACAAGTGTTTGATGCTTGGCGTGGAAACAAAACATCGGCGTAAACATCGGCGTCACCCTCATGGTTGCCAGCTATGAAGAGCCGTTCCGGAATAATGGAGAATCATTCATGTATTCATTTCGACATCACCCACGCGGTCCTTGTTGAGCTTCTTAGTGCCAATCTCAGCTCTGGCCAAAGACTCAATCAACACCTCTTTAATCACCGTCTGTGCACCTCGAGCAGCAGCGACAGCGCTGTCCAGAAGTTCATCAAAGCTGATATCCGCATCGCCGCTTTGAGTCGGCACAGATCCATTGGTCCAGACTTCCACGATTTCGTCTCGCGATGGTAGGTAGCCGACCAGACAACTTGCCAGAACTGCTTCGTGTTCAACGGAGGCAGGATCCAAGACCCTAAGGGGCTTCTCGGGACCATGGACAATGGCACCAACACCCGCTGCTAACAAATCGAGGCAATCGACCCTGGCATCGGCGAGGGCTGCCATAGAAACGTTGATGCAACCAGCCAGCATATTGAACAATCCAACTCCCGTTATTCTATCCCCGTCCACCTGATCGTCTTCTCCTTCCAACACCGTGACGGCGATCTCAATCGCACTTTTCGGCCATCGATCAGGTATGACGACACCCTTCAAAGCGTTTTCGAGATGCATCGATATGTCTTTTTCGGTAGAATCACGTATGTAGCCCATGCGATTACGGGTCGCGAAAGGAGCAAACTTCACAGAGGCAGACAACTGGAGATTCGGTGAGAAGGACGCAGCCCTTGGGAGAGGCTTTGGCCCATGGACTGAGCATGATAGCTTTATGGTAGAGGATGTGTCCAGAATCGCGGCTTTCACTCTGGGAGGACTTTCAAGTTCGAGGTAGGCTGAACCTGTCGCAGAGGGCACAACTCCGGTTTGCAGGACTGCGGACTGTCAGTATGGTTCAGCAGCACAACAGATATCGCCATACAGATCTTGCGTAGTTCATTGGGCTTTCTTAGCCGCGACTGGAGTGTTTTCGTAGCGTCAGTGGAGGGCGCAAACACTGGAGGGCTGGTGGTGCCAGCGGGCCCGTTGAGCCGGCGTCTATCGCTCATGACATCGCTTTAACAAAGGAAAGAGTGAACATTTAAGGTAATGCGCGTGACTGAACGGAGTTGTATGAGGAATACAAGAACAAGTAAGGTACCTGAGTTCAATGATCGCGAGACTCACTGCACTCAAATAAATTCATGCCAAGAGGTGGAGGTGGAGGCTCTGTCTTCTCTGGCCAGATGATCCACCGTAGATTTGAGCAAGGCTGCGTCACCCGTACTGCGGAGCATGAACCAGCCGACTTCATTTATTCCATTTGAGGTTTTGACTTCATCAGGCCTGACTTTCGCAGACTCATTGTTAAAGCTGGCATGATCGGTCTTCGAGAGCTGTTCTGGCCTCTGGCTTCGGAATCAATACTGAGTACTACAGGTTTTCGGCTACAAATGTAGCCGCCTTTATCCATGACGAAACTTGATGGTGTTTCTACGGACTATGCCAGTCGCTTCGATTCGTTTCAGGCAAGTAGTCTCGGGCGCACGGTAGGAATCTCTACGCTGGTTAAGAGGACGGGCCTACGCAAAGCTACGTGGACTACATGGTCTACGTGGTTATGTGGATGAAGACTCCGGCATTAGCCAGAGACACCAGTATATCTCAACGTCAACACAAAAATGCTGGAACAGACTGAAGGCGAAACAGTGTACGTTTGGAGAACTGCCACCACGAATCTGCACTATCCAGTTCAACTACCAGCACCTCCACTCCTGGTCTTGCTGAAAGCACAATAGGCACTGAGTTTGGCTTTGTGAGCTTCTTCGAGAGCTCAGTGCTTAGCAGCACTACGTCGAATGCCAGCACTACTATTAGCAATGAACAATCTTGGTGCAACCACCACTCACTCTATTGGCAATACCACAGCTGATGGCCTTAGCACTTCTACCTGCGACGCTTTCTTCATAACCCGAACAGTGGGAGAACCGCGCTCAAATTGCGGGGTCCCGCCCATTGACCAACACGACGGCTTCTTCCTGAAATGTGGACAACGTCGTGTTCCTTCAGCGGTGCCAGTGGTAGCCGAAGCAATCCTTTACTCAGCCACTCCAGCACTACCATCAGCATCTTGACAACAGTCATACAGCCCAGACAACCAAGACGGGAGGCGACGGCTTTTGACTCTTGGTCTCTTTTAGTTTGTCTCATGACCTTACTCGTCACCTTTTTTCTCCCCTCTCTGGCTGGGCGACGTGCGAATCAGGCACCGTTCGTACGACATTGAAGCATGGACATGGACGAGATTCAGCCTCGCGTCTCCCGGGCCAAGCATTGGCAGACGTAGATAGTATATTCTGTCCAATTACTTCTAGCATATACAACGTCTATACGGGTAGTAGCATCGCAGACCGGGTGGAAAAGGGGCCACGGGGGGCCAAAATCCTGGGGAAGGAGGTGCCCAGAAATCTAACCTGTCCGTTTAGCAAGACGAGTTCTGACTTGAAGCCTGATGTTTGACTTGAGAGTTGCACAGAAAGAACAAGTGAGCTTGTGGTGTGGATATCTGAGGGATTTTGATGATGGCTGCTACGAGAGTAGAAGAGCACACAGACAGCTACATAAACCTCACGAGTTTCTGGGCCTTATATAGGTAACTGGCAGTAGATGATCAATCTACCTTTCTTGTTTCTTTCTGACCATTATCAATCCCATCCCATCCAATCCAGTCCTTAAAACAATGCTCTTCGCTGTAACTCAGACTCTGTTCCTCCTCTACCTCCAGATCATCACCAGTAATGCATCCTACCTGAACCTTCTCGGCCGTTCCGAAGTGAATGGGGCGTGCACGGGCGAAGGAGGAGCCCCAGGCGTCTGCATCGCCACATCAAAATGTACCAGTGCTGGAGGGAAATTTGTCTCGAACCAATGCCCAGGGACACCAGACGACATCAAATGCTGCACCAAGATAGCCTGCGGAACTGACAACAAGGGCAATTGCCGCTTCACATCGTCTTGCGCCTCCGGCGTTACCGAGACGAACAAGTGTCCCGGGCCTGACAACTTCAAGTGTTGCATGCCAGCTACTGGAGGCGGATATCCTGCTCCCACGATCCCCAGTTCCAGCTCGGGATGTAAGCAGGTTGCGATCGATGGAGCCAAAGCTATCGTCCATGCGTTCCCAGGAAAGGTCAAGTCGATCGGATGTATCAGGAAATGCGCCGATCCTAGTTCCAGCGACCACTGTAAGGGCATGGCGACGGATTTGATGGTTGCTGATGCCGGGGTGAGTGCCCGAGAAAACCAGATCCCCTGAGTGTTGGCAATATTCGCAATTTACTGACCGTACCTCCTGTTTTGTTTGTATAGGTCAAGACCACCGCAGGAGAGCCTATCGCTGAATGGGTCATGAACCATGCCAAAGCCCATTCGGTCAGCTATGTCATGTGGGGACAGAGGATCTGGAATATTGACAGAGACTCGGTCAAGCCTTGGTCGCAATGGAGGTATCAGTCTTGCACTGTCATCAAAAATTGTGTCCATGGTGACCGGGGAGACAACACGGCTAATCATTGGTGAGCTAACATTTCGAATCGAGGCGGCGTTGTTGACTATGCTGACGACTCGGAAAAGGGATCACGTTCACGTTAGTTACAAGTAGCATCGCCCAAGGTTGCTGCTACACCAGTATTCAGGGGGAGGTACCTGCTGGTAGCATTCATTGGAGTGACGCATCTGTCTTGGATGCGGTGGACATCACGACCATGCATGTAGCATACAAGACATACCGAACCGAACGGGACAAGGATGTGAGTGAACGCAAGGACTCTGACTGTGTAATAAAAACACATGTACTGCGTGTGGTATATCAAGAAATGCGAGATGAAGCTGCGCCGCTGGAAAAGGAGGTTCAAATTGGCGATTCCGTCACGTGATCGACTGCCAAGCCTGCAGCCTCTAATCTCATCAACTTCAGCCTCAAACTTCAACTTACGTTCGAATTTTATTTATTTACCTGCCTTTAAGAGTCGTTCTCGACTTCAACTCCGCGCTTTATGGAACGCGGCATTCCGGCTCTGTTGCTGTGTAGTGATTACTGACAGTCAATCTTGATCTTCTGTAGAGCAGCTTTATGGTACGTTCTTCAACCTCCGCAGTTCCAGCTTCAACCATCTCTTTCTTCTATGATGAAAACACACCTACACAAGTTCCGGCGATGCTCCATGAGCCATTTGAACTAACATGCACTACCATCTGACAATTACCTATCAATCAGCACTCTTGCTCAGCCTTATCTGCTTGCCAGAAGAGCTCAATTTGCTGACATTGAGACAGATGTAGAAAAACAAGCGAACCGTGAACCTGCGAATGGGTGTCCACTGAACGAGGTAAGACTCTCCATTCCATCCTGCCCAGCACCAAGGGCACATCGCTGTCACATTCCTCTTCCTCTACACAACCAGACTTCCAATGATGATCAAAGGTTTTAATCAAACAGTTCTGCTTCTGAAAATTCTTGAAGAAACCGTTACCAAGCTTACCTAATATCTGATCTTGTCTATGCCCCAAACCCTTTGCTGCAACATGAATACACAGTTTTTAGGAGACTATGTATATACTGACCATGCATGCATTACACAGAAACGAACAATCACCCGTCTCTTATGAGACTCTAGCTAGACTTCGGGTCAACCAGCAGCAGCAACAGCGCCAGTGGCACACATATCCCAACACCCATAACCCTCGCAGTAAGTCCTCTCTATCCCTTTCCCTGACCTACCTACCAACTGTACCTCACCCCTTCTTTCTATGATGACACCTAGTCTATCCATTCTCCTAGATCGCCGTCTATGGCGACGCCCGTCTGACAAAACAAACCACCCCCGATTCTTGTCCTTTCAGCCCATGAGTACCGCAGTTCCCGCCCTTCATTGTCCGCCCACTCTCCCTGATACCGGACTTGCATTTCTCACCCTCCGCCGCTACGGTGGCCCAGGCAGAGATGCAGGGATGATTGGTTGTGGAGCTGTCTGGCCGGAACCCTGGGGGGCGGGAACTGCGAGAAAACGTGGAGAATGGAATCGAGACCGGGGGCGGTTGTTTTGTTCTTGGCTGCCTGGCTGGTCGTGCTTGTCGGGACTTCGTTATGGAGTCCTGATGTGGTGCGTCGGCCACGGTGGGGATGGGAATGAGGTATACGGCTTATCTGACCTTTCTTCTTCACCTTTTGCTGCTTCTCTGCTTGCTTCGGTGTCCCTTACGCCTGATACTCTGTCATTGGCTGCGTCAATGTGAACTGACGCCTTGAACAGGGTCTGTTCCAACTTGAGTGATCTCGTGCAACATTCGTTTTTGGTAGGGAGCTGGTAGACATAGCCTTTGGCATTACGTTGGTCCATTGGATCTGTGGGAACGGTAGAAATCATATCTAGTAGTAGCACTGGAAGTCTCAAATGCCCATTCAAAATTCTGCTATTCATCATCATAACCATCGGCCATTCCACTTGCAAATCCATCACTGCTCTCATCTTGGCTCCCGGCTAGGCTATCCAGTTTCATAACCAATCTGTCCACCGTCCTAGCCTGCCACGGGACAAAAGTGGTGCTGTTCAACTCGAGCCGGCTTGCCCTGTCGACAAGACCGCTTATGCCCAGACCACTGCGTTTCTCTCGCTCCATTTCGCGGAGTATATGCACAAGTTCGAAGAGCGTAGCCTCAATGACATCCCTGGTACGGTCCATCTCTGCAAGAACCTCGGCCTCATCCTGCGCGTGGTTTGCAAAAGCGTCCAGAACGCCATCATCATTTTGCAAATCCAACCCTTCCCAAACCGTCTTCAGACGAGAAAAGAGGGCGATGAAATGGTCGACTTGGTTGAGGAGCTCCTTCAGCGTTCCTGTGAACTTGGCGTTCGTGAAAAACAGCGCCTCGGTCAGCGCGCGCAAGTATACTCGGTGTGCGTCTGCCAGAGCTCGTGGATCATTCGGTCCTGGGCCATGTGTAGAAGATGTTATGTAGTGTGACTGTATCGAATAGTCTGTTCTTTTGCTCAACCCACCAGATGACGCCGTGCCTGGTCTTGATGATCTTGCCGAGACCGATATTGCTGTGTCTTCTCCATCAATCCATTTCTCCAGCCGTGTCCAGCTGCTCTGGATCACTTCGCCTTGGAGGTAAGCCTGGAGCTCGTTGATCATGTACAGCACTTTGCTAGCACATGTCCAGTGGCGTCTCATCCTGGAGCTTCGGACATTATCCCGCGATCTTCTATCTGCAACGGCTGTCTTCCTGGCCCGAGACGCGCTGCTGGGAGCAGGATAACAGCGGCGATAGTATGTCAATTTCCAAAGCTGGGCCAGATGAAGACCAGCTCGGCGTATAGAAAGCAGATAGCCATTCAATAGCGCATAAGTTTGAGCATCTTGGCTGGGAGAGGAAAATCTGCAGGGGGGATGAGGGGTGGAATCGCAATACAGAGACTCGTTGGATTCGGCAATAGCGTTGAGATCACCTCCGACCCCTGAGCGAGTTTGATAGGTTGAAGAGATAAATATCTCTTCGCGAGACCCCAAATATCTTCATCTAGGTCGTCGTCTGCTTGGAGTGCGGCGAGGTCCGCCATGGCTTTAGTTAAGATCGTGTTTAACTCAATATCCTGGATGGGTAGGTCGTCCAACGTGCCAATCTTTCTTACCGGACGGGCTGCAGTTCGCCTCAGGTGGTGGCTCCTGACACGCTCGTCTGCATGAGCCACCAGTGACACTGCAAATTCCCCATGGTCAAGAAGCATGTAACGCAATATGACCTGAAGTACCTGCATCACCATGGATCGCGGAAGAACCTGCGACAGCGCATTTTCCGAAATGGACTGGTTGATGGAAGTCAATACATTTTCCAACAAGGACGGATTTAGCGGATAGCGTAACGACTGAAGCATTCTCATATGCGCAGGCATCAAGACCATTGCTGGATCATTTGTACTCTTAAGATCCGAAGGTGCAGAGAGCTTTTGAGACCTTAACTGATTGAGCGCGCTTCCGCAAGAAAGTAGGGCATGTGCAGCGCCTGTGTTGAGGACTTTCGGTACCAGCGATGGGTCGATTGAGAAAGCGTCCACCGGTGACGAGGACGAAGGGTCGGGCTTAATGCAGAAGTCCTCTGCACCGGATGCAGGTAGCTTTCCATATAAAATCCAGAGCGAAGCTGTCCGCATCCAGGCTCTCTGCGCAACTTCCAAGAGGGTAACAGCCATGTCTTCGATATCTGAATAACCCGTATGTGTTTCCTTCTCCAGGAGATCTAATATGCTGGCCCCAGATGATTGCAGTCTTCCGGAGCCATGACCAGAAGGCCCAAGGTGCTGAACAACAGACCACAACCATTCCAATCTTCTCGTCCAAGGGGCAAATTCGGAAACGATGGTGCTCAAAGGGACAATATCATACGCGCCGACGTATCCCGCATCTTTTCTGAGAATCAGAGACTCGACCTGCATTACCTTGCCCACGAAACTGTCCAGATGCACGTTCGATATCGAGGAGCCCACAGCTCGACAGACCATAGAGGGATGTGCGGTCGACTGAGCCGCAATGTCCCGAATCTTGACATGTAAATCGTGCAGGTGAGCCAATATGTCTAGCATAGCCTGCTCCGGCGGCGAGACATACTGGTTCAAGCCCTTCTCCTCTGGTTGTTCAGATGTTCTTGATTGATTCCAGATCGGCGACTGGAGTCCGGATAATGAAAGAAGGATTTCATGTAGCATTCTGTCGGCCCAGGCACCGGGCGCATGCGTACCCGAGGTGGAGGATCGTGACTCTGGTCAAAGGAAGGTGTGAAATCGTGAGGAGGTTGGCACCAGAGGATCAGGCGCCCAAACAGTTCGAAACGACACATTGAGAGGAGGAATGAAAGCCCATGATGAATTGTCAAGCTGGGTCGCGGTCAACGCGTGCTGGAGCGTGGAACGCGATGAGGAGTCTGCTGCGACAACCTACCTTCTTGGATTTGGACAGGCAGCTTATAAAACGTTATTTACAAGCATTTTGGGTCGCATATCAGTAGGGTTCTGGACAGTGTTTCTTGCTCCAAATAAGTCCAAGACAAGATATCCTAGGTACAACACTGTCTGGTCAGTGGCCTCATTCAGACCGTAACAGCAGCAGCGCGTGCACGGCGAGCGAGTGGGCTCAACTATTGAATCCGCCCACCAACCTCTCGGGGCAAGTTTGCCGATAGCCATTTGCCTGCGCCTGCGGTTTGTTCCATTATTGCATCACTAATCCTCAGCATCCTCTTTCACTGCAGCGGCGTTGGTCCGTAATCTACTCTTTACAACACTTGTACTTCGCGAACCTTCCTGACTAATAACAAGACGCTGCCTCAGCAAACAACTGCCTGCGCCTCCAAGGAGTTCTTAACCAGCCTTCATCCCATCGTTCTTAACATTCCTTCCAAATCCTCACTCCCCCAACGACTAGGTCCGCCGTCCGAATCTCTCCCTCTGAAGTGGCCGTTTGCTCTTCGGGTTATTTCAGCCGCAGTCTGGGTCTTGCTTGAGGCAAGGCCACTGTCACGATTTCACCACACGCCGACATCGCAGATAACATCAAGGCCGGTAGCAAAAGAAAGGCTTCTTCTGCTGAGGACCTCTCCCGGCCAGAGAAGAAAATCATGACGGACTCTGTGATGGAAGTCGACAATCCTGGGGCGGCTATCCAGGAGCTCCAAAATGGCGAAATCGACGAATCCCTCTACAGCAGACAGCTGTATGTTCTTGGACACGAGGCAATGAAACGCATGGGCTCTTCGAACGTCCTCATCGTTGGCCTGAAGGGGTTGGGTGTGGAAATTGCAAAGAACATTGCCCTGGCCGGCGTGAAGTCGCTGACATTGTTTGATCCTCAACCCGTAGCCGTCGCCGACCTGTCCTCTCAATTCTTCTTGCGTTCAGAAGACGTGGGCAAGCCGCGGGGTGAAGTCACTGCTCCGAGAGTTGCCGAACTAAACTCCTACGTTCCCGTCTCGGTCCTCAAGTCCCAGTCGTTGACTGAGGATCTAAGTCAACTGAAACAATTCCAAGCAGTCGTCTTAACGAACACACCATTGAGAGACCAATTAGCGATTGCGGACTTCTGCCACGAGAATGGCATCTACCTAACCATCACGGATACTTTTGGTCTCTTCGGCTACCTCTTCAACGACTTCGGAAGCAATTTCACTGTTGGCGATGTTACAGGGGAAAATCCCATCAGTGGAATCATTGCGGATATTGATGAAACAGGTCTTGTATCTGCGCTCGACGAAACACGTCATGGGCTTGAAGACGGTGATTATGTTGAATTTGCCGAAGTTCGGGGGATGGAAGGTCTCAATGGCGCGCCGCCTCGCAAGATCACCGTCAAAGGCCCGTACACCTTCTCCATTGGAGACGTTTCAGATCTGGGCAAGTATGAAGGTGGAGGGCTCTTCTCGCAAGTCAAGATGCCGAAAGTGCTCCAGTTCCAGTCACTGTCTGAGCAGATCAAGAAACCAGAATTTTTGATCTCTGATTTTGCCAAGTTCGACCGCCCTGCTCAGCTTCACGTTGGAATTCAAGCTCTGCATGCATTTGCGGAAGGCCACAAAGGCGCCCTTCCTCGACCTCACAACGATGAAGACGCGAAAGAAGTGTTGGAACTAACCAAGAAGTTGGCCAAAGAAAGTGGAGAGGACGTCGAGATAAGCGACAAGCTGATCACTGAATTGAGCTATCAAGCGCAGGGCGATATTAGTCCAATGGCGGCTTTCTTTGGCGGCCTTGCAGCACAGGAAATCTTGAAGGCGGTGTCAGGAAAATTTACACCAGTTGTCCAATGGCTCTACTTTGATTCTCTCGAGTCGCTGCCTACATCGGTCGCCCGGAATGAGGACCTTTGCAAGTCGAGTGGATCCCGATATGACGGCCAAATCGCCGTGTTTGGCAAGGAATTCCAAGAGAAGATCTCCAACGTCAGGAACTTCTTGGTCGGTTCTGGTGCGATTGGTTGTGAGATGCTCAAAAACTACGCCATGATTGGACTTGGCTCAGGACCCAATGGTCACATCACCGTCACCGACAACGATTCGATAGAGAAGAGCAACCTCAATCGTCAATTCCTATTCAGATCCAAAGATGTTGGAAAGCAGAAGAGTGAGGTCGCTGCTGCTGCAGTCCAGGCCATGAACCCTGATCTCAGGGGCAAGATCACCACCATGACAGATCGGATTGGCCCGGACAGCGAAGACATATTCAATGAAGAGTTCTGGAATGGACTGGATGTCGTCACAAACGCCTTGGACAACGTCGAGGCCCGAACATACGTCGACCGCCGGTGTGTCTTCTTCATGAAGCCGCTGCTTGAGAGTGGAACTTTGGGCACCAAGGGCAACACTCAAGTCATTCTTCCGCGCCTGACCGAGTCATACTCTAGCTCACAGGATCCACCTGAACAGTCCTTTCCTATGTGCACACTGCGGAGCTTCCCTAACAAGATCGAACACACCATTGCCTGGGCACGTGATCTCTTCCAGTCCTATTTTGTTGGTCCTCCAGAAACCGTCAATCTGTACCTTACCCAGCCGGACTACATCAACAGCACTCTACGTCAGCAAGGTAACGAGAAGATGATCCTGGAGACACTGAAGGATTACCTGGTGACCGACAAGCCCACCGATTTCAACGACTGCATTGCTTGGGCCCGCATGCAATTCGAGAAGCAGTATCATAATGCTATCGAGCAACTTCTGTACAACTTCCCTAAGGACACCAAAACTTCGAGTGGTGCCGACTTCTGGTCAGGCCCGAAGCGCGCTCCAACCCCGCTCAAGTTCGATCCTAAAGATCCAACTCACATGGGTTTTATTGTTGCAGCTGCCCATCTCCACGCATACAACTATGGCATCGATGCGCCCAAGCTTAGTCACGATGACTATGTCAAAGTCCTCGATAGCATGATCATCCCCGAGTTCCGACCAGATGCAAATGTCAGGATCCAGGCTGACGAGAATGAGCCGGATCCAAACGGAGCAGCAAAAGCGGTCGCCGATGATGAGGAAGAGTTGAACAGGATTATCTCAGAACTGCCGTCGCCGAAATCTCTACCAACGTTCCGCCTAAACGTGGTTGAATTCGAGAAGGACGATGATACAAATCATCACATCGACTTCATTACGGCTGCAAGCAACCTTCGCGCCATGAACTACAACATTCCTCTAGCCGACCGACACAAGACGAAGTTTATTGCCGGAAAGATCATTCCTGCCATCGCTACAACAACTGCCTTGGTCACTGGGTTGGTCATTCTTGAATTGTACAAGGTTATCGACGGAAAGACCGATCTTGAACAATACAAGAACGGATTCGTCAACCTGGCTTTGCCGTTCTTTGGATTCAGTGAACCTATTGCAAGTCCCAAGGGCACATACAAGGGCAAAGATGGTGAAGTCACAATCGACAAGCTATGGGATCGCTTTGAGATTGAAGATGTTACCTTGACGGAATTCCTGAAACACTTCGAAGACCTTGGCTTGACTGTGACCATGGTCAGCTCCGGGGTGAGTTTGTTGTATGCCAGCTTCTACCCGCCCAGCAAGCTCAAGGACCGGATGCCGCTGAAGATGAGCAAGCTCCTTGAGACCATCAGCCGCAAGCCAATTCCGGAGCATCAGAAGAACATCATCTTCGAGATTACTGCCGAAGACACCACCGAAGAGGATGTGGAGATCCCTTATGTTATGGTGAAGTACAAGAAGTAGAGGCAGACGTAGCCCGAGCGTCACGCATCAAAAGAGCCGTTGTCTCCGGCGTGGTTCACACGGGCGTTTGGGTAGCGTACTACAGGGCGGAGTGGAAGGCTATGCTCGTGTGCGACATCAGAATAGATGGACACGGCGGTTCTCTTCTCTACTACTGCGCCACCGAAGATCAAAGAGTCCATAGGCGTAGACAATTGTTAAGATAGGCAAACATTTCCACAGAGATCAAACTCATGAACAAGTTGATCATGCGAATTTCAATTGACAGATCAGTACCAGGCAGGCGCCTGGTAGGAGTATGTTGCTACAGGAGCAAGAAGGCTGCATTACAGCATGTTTAGTCAGGGGCTGAGAGTTTAGTCATCCATCCACACGGTCAACTTGCGTAGAGGATCCTCTCCGTCATGATTATGCTTCGCGCGTGTTATTTGCTGCTCGCTTCTTCGGCGGCGTGGAAAACCCCCCGCCATGGGCGTCATTGCTTCTTTATCCTGTTGTGTTGAAGAGCAATACTCAAAAGGAGCGGCGTTGCCCATCTGGCGAACAAGAAGGACTGCCTTCTATCATTGCCTACTTCCATGTTGAATGCTCTCGCTCGAACACGGTTACACGCAGCCTACTTGATCAAGAACTTACCGGCGCCGATATCCTCCTCCGTACCAGTGGCCGCCTACACAACATCCTTCTCTGCCATGTCGGTACGCAGCAGCGCCCTCACCTCTGCCCTTGTCCTCTCCCTTTCCATCGTCGCCATATTGGTTCTAAACAGTTTCACGCAGGACACGAAGGCTACCATCACCGACTGGGTCAAGCCTGGAGACAAGTCTGGCGAGTTCAAGAGACAGCAGTCGAGATTTCGCAATTTCATCTCAAAGGATCCGAATGCCGAGTTTCCTGCCGAAAAGGATCGATACCATCTGTTCGTTTCATATGCATGTCCATGGGGTAGGAGTATCTCCGAGACCTTGGTATTCGACGTATACTGAAGAGCTGTCGTTCTCCAGCACACAGAACCCTCATCGTGAGGAAACTGAAGGGGTTAGAAGACATCGTTCCCTTCACTAGCGTACACTGGCATATGGGAGAGAAAGGTAGCTTTGGCGCTCCTCTGGGGGTCATGATATCCACACCGGCATGCTGACTTCAAGAGTAGGTTGGCGCTTCGCTACTCCCGATGAACATGTTCCGGGCGAGAACACGACCCCTAATCCCCTTAACCCCGACTTCACACACCTGCGCGACCTGTACTTCTCCGTGAACAAGGACTATGAAGGACGCTTCACGGTTCCGACACTGTGGGACAAGAAGAAGCAGACTATTGTCAACAATGAGTCCTCCGAAATCATTCGCATGTTCTACACCGAGTTCGACGATTTGCTACCGGACGACTATAAGAAGGTCGATCTGTTTCCCAAAGAGTTGCAAGCCAAGATTGAGGAGACGAACGGCTGGACGTACGACGACATCAACAACGGTGTCTATAAGTCAGGGTTTGCAACGACTCAGGAAGCGTACGAGCGCAATGTGGTGCAACTTTTCAAATCTCTGGATCGCGCCGAAGCCGACCTTGGGAAGTCTTCGGGACCGTACTATTTTGGCGACAAAATCACCGAAGCCGATGTTCGGCTGTACACTACCATTGTTAGGTTCGACCCCGTCTATGTCCAGCACTTCAAGTGCAACATCAGAGATATCCGTTCCGGGTATCCAAATCTGCATAGGTGGTTGAGGAATCTGTATTGGAACGTCCCCGCCTTCGGTGAGACAACCGAGTTCGAACATATCAAAAAGCACTACACCAAGAGCCACAAGCAGATCAACCAATTTGCTATCACACCGGTTGGCCCGGTACCAGATATCCTGAAGCTAGATGAGGAGGTTGCTGCTGCTGCACGGCGGTAGGGCCATGGAAGGCAGATGAAGACCATTCATTTGAGAATCAGCAAAGCAGACGATGAGCGTGAAAATGTCGAGGGGTCATGCAACAATGCCTTCTGTTTATTTCGATTCGAAGCGGCTGTGAGTCAGTAATATCGAACATAAAGCCTTGCCCACCAGACCCGGCTGTTGTGAATACAAGGTAGACCTGCCTTTGTAACAATGTCAACGATGGCAAATCCGTAAGACCTTGTAGTTCTGTGGCGTTGCCCTTGCTTCCCATAGCTCTTTGTCGGCAGTCTTTCATTAGCGTGAATACCGGTTCACTGGAGACCCGGAGGCCCTCTGCTGGAGGATCGATTGCGAGACCCTCTCGAGATAAGATAAGATGCGTGCGCCTGCGCTCCGATAATTTTTGGTTTGCTACCCCGTCATTTGGACTTGTGAGAATTGTACCAGCAACGAACGGCCAGTATGACCATGTGAATCACCAGTACTTTGGCCCAAGCTCACCATGAAGCTCGATACAAAGGCCCTCAGATACCTCAACCCTAGCGACTGGCGTACGTTGACAGCCGTCGAAACCGGCAGCCGCAACCATGAAGTGGTCCCTACCACACTGATCGCGAACCTCTCAAAGTCGAGCGTTGGAGACGTGCAGCGTAGCATTTCATTGCTAGCAAAGGCCAACCTTATCGCGAAAGTCAAGAATGCTAAATACGACGGTTACAGATTGACATACGGCGGGTTGGACTACTTGGCTCTACACTCCCTGCAGAAGAGCAATATCGTCTACAGTGTGGGCAATCAAATCGGGGTCGGCAAAGAAAGTGACATTTTCGCCGTCAGCGACGACAAAGGGGAACAGCGAGTGCTCAAGATCCATCGACTCGGCCGGGTCAGCTTCAAGAAAGGGGTGCGGAATAAGCGAGACTATGCTCGCACCAGAGCGCAGAAAGAGAGAGGTGCTGGAAGTTGGATGTACATGTCGAGGCTAGCAGCAGTCAAGGAATATGCCTACTTGCAAGCATTGCATGGTGTTGGCCTCAGCGTGCCGACACCTCTTGGCCAGAACCGGCATCACCTCGTCATGTCTCTCATCGATGGGTTCCCTCTCAGACAAATAGACAAGGTTCCTGACCCAGCCGGGCTGTACGCGGAGTTGATGGAGATGTTGTTGCGAATCTGCTCTCTAGGACTGATCCATGGAGATTTCAACGAGTTCAATATTCTGATCAGAGAACAGGAGGAAGGCGACGACATCAAGTTGATACCAGTGTTGATCGACTTCCCTCAGATGGTTAGTGTGGATCATGCCAACGCAGAGTTTTATTTCAACAGAGACGTGGAATGTGTCAAAAGATTCTTTGCCAGGCGCTTCGGATTTACAAGCAACGAAGAAGGCCCTTTTTTCAAAGACGCCAAGCAGCTGGTAGGAAAGGATGGGGCTAGAAGACTCGATGTGGAAGTCGAGGCCTCCGGTTTCTCTAGGAAAATGGCAAAAGAGCTCGAGGCATACATGAAAGAACATGGTGTGGACGGTGACGCCAAGGACGCTGAAGCAGATAATGATGCCAGCGGTTCAGAAGACGAGAGCGATGAAGAGGATGACGACGATTCGTCTGAGACTGATGATGTTGATCCCGAGCCTCCCGCTACCTGATTCGGGATTTGTCAAGCAATGGGCATTCGACATGCAACCAACGTCTATCACGTGTCTCTAACAACGGTTCTGTCGAGGGTAGTTGGCTAGGACCATCTGAGCACCATCTGACACAAGGATATGCTCGCTTGAGCGTGGCATTCTGCATCATCCCTGCTGGAGCGGTCCCAGTTCGGCATCCAGTGCCCTGGGTTTTGTGCCTTGAGCTTCTATGAATGAGACTTCATGTGAAGACTAGGTCTACCAACGCAGACCCCGGAGTTTGTCACCTTCCATCAACAAAACGTCGTTGTTGGAATATCGCACACCCAACAAAGGTAGTCAGGCCTACTCGATACTCAGCGTGAGAGCACCGGCACATATTCAGAAAGTACCCTCCCCACCCAATCAACCATGACGCAAGGTCCCCACCGTTGCAGATGCCTTACTGCCACTACTGTTACAGGACAGACACAACCTCATGTGACGACAGAACGTTGGCTCTTCAGCCTTGGAAGACGACAGATCATATTTTTCAACCAAACATCTAGTTGTCACTCAGTTTCAAGAATAGCAGACGCTTTGGAGTAGACGATGATACTATCAGCTTCAAGCACATGAGTGGAGGGCATGTCAAATGAAAGTACCATGCAGTGGCACAGCTGGGAAGACCGAAGAAAGTTCAACACCACGGATCGATGGACTATTGACTGTATTGAGTCTCCGGCTCGGTGATGCTGGCAGGGTGTCTGTATCGCGTCAGGCCACAGGAGGAAGGTCGCTGGGAAGAAGATGCATTGCACGCAGCCGTGCCAGCAAGGAGACTTTGCTCCTGCCAGGAAAGCAAGTGGGCCACGCTGATATCGAAGTGCTTCAAACGGACCCTCGCAGCGAGGTGGCTGGACGTTCAGTGCCCTTTGACGCTGTAAGGTTGATAGAAGCACTTTGAGGCAATCTGAAACACTCGTCTGCTTATGGCTGCATGAACATTCTGTGATAGTAGAGGCAAGAAAGGTATAATAAGGGGTATAGAATTGAAAGGGATGATTGAGTTAGCCTTGTTTAGCTTGACTGCCTGTACGTATTGTATCCTGCCGGGGTTTCATTCGACGGCCATCCTTCACTGCCAACAAAACCAGCCACATCTTTTCTAGAGTAATTATAGCTAATAGATGGCTAATAGCACATATCTAACCATAGGTGGTATAGCAGATCAGTTAGGCCTATCCCTACTGTAGGTACACGGCCGAGGGGTCCTTCCGTAGTTCCCTAGAACAAGCCCAACTGGCTAAAGGCCAGCTAGAGACATCCGCGAGCCCCGGGGCGCAGAGTCCTGCCAATTGGCAAAGTAATGGGCATATCACCCCTGTAGAAGGGCCGCTGTCAGGCCTATGACAGCCCCATAGAGTTAGACTCTAGTTGTCCGTGTAGCTGAACTGCAAACTGTGGCCGCTAACCAGAAATAGCATCGCCCTCCCCTAACATGCACTTTACGCGACACTTGCGCATCACTCTTGGTTCGACTCCTGACCGGCAGACAAACATCCTCGCACTTTGTATACACGCACTCATAAGCCTTTTCGCTTCTCGTCAGTTGTGAAGACGCGCGTGCAATTTTGCTTTTTGCTTTTTGCTGTGTTCTCTCGATCTCAAGCTTGTCTTCTTGGGTTGGGCGGCATCTGCACCCTCACGCACTTTGGTCACTCGCGGAGACAACAAAAAAGACCGTGCGAGCCCTGCGCAACCCTGGCCCCATATCACCTCCCCGTCACTTTTGTCCACCACCTGTATCGAACGGAAGAGCCCACGACGTACCGCACCGACGTCCACTACTCAACTCCTCTCTCCACTCACGTCTGTCGAGCTTCTCGAGTCCTTGACCGTTAAACGATCATCCTTCTCCACGATTCTCACGCCTCTACCCTGTATCTTCCGCGTCTTCACCCGCGATCCAAGCTTCTATTTTCGAAATAACCACGCGCGCTTGGACTTGATGTTGGAGGATCAGACAAATAGCATGAGGTCCTGTGCCCTTTGACACCCGTTGGGCACGGACAAACATTGTTGAGGTCGTCATTGGCCCCATACATAAAGTCAGAAGAGCCTCAACATGGTTTCCTCGCCGCCAGGCTCACCTGACGCGGCGAGTGAGGTACGCCGGCAGAGCGTGTACTCGGCCGCTTCTCCAGATTCTGTCCAAAGACAGCGTCCCCAAAGTATGTTTGGTAGACCCCCGGCACGGAGCCAGAGTCGCATGAGCCAAAGCAGCAACCATGTGGGAAGCAAGGCCTCCGATGAAGATGCAAAGATATCGGTCAAAGTTGGTAGGTCATTGCCCTAGAATTATACGCGTCTTTCCGGCGAGTGCTAATGCAGCGCAGTGGTTCGAGTGCGGCCACCCCTGGGCCCGTCAGACCCCGGGTTTGACCTCATTCCACAACGGTTTCAGCGGTCAATGGTTCAGGTCAACACGAACACCAGCCTAGCCATTGACTCACCCCAGGGCCGCAAGATCTTCATTTTCGATCGTGTGTTTGGCCAGGACGCGACACAGCTCTCGGTATGGGAGTACCTGAAGGATGGTGTCGATTCCTTCCTCCAGGGCTACAACGTGTCGGTACTCGCATATGGCCAATCTGGTTCTGGCAAGAGTTATACCATGGGCACATCTGGTCCAACTGAACAATTCGACCAATCTCTAAAAGGTAAGTACGACGCGCGATGACCGAGAAACTGCTGCTCACTCCAACAGGCGTTATTCCTAGAGCCGCGCAGCATCTATTCGAACACCTCAACGGTAGCGAACCTGCTCATGCCAGACACAACTCCGGACTCAGGTCGCCTACAAGATACTCGGTACCCAGTCTCAATCAAGTACTGCAGAACTCCAAGTCCTTCGCCGATAAAGGATGGGAAATGTCTGTCACTTATGTGGAAATTTACAACGAACAGCCCAGAGATTTGCTTCTTCCTGAAAATGCGCCCTTCACAGAGAGAGCAAACGTGCAGATCCGGGAAGACCCGCGGGGTCGCATATTTGTCGAAGGCCTCAACTCTGTGCGCGTTTCATCCTTCGATGAACTAATCCGCATTCTCAATCATGGTTCGACTATTCGTCAAACGGACGCGACTGCAATCAATGCGCGGTCATCTCGCTCGCATGCCGTCTTCACCATCAACTTGCGACAGACCAGAGCCCAAGGTTCCAGTCCTTCCAAGGATAAACGCCCGTCCGTCGCTGTCGACCAATCGGCTAGCAACGACTCCTCGATGACGGTGGAAAGCAAGCTTCACTTCGTCGATTTGGCCGGTAGCGAAAGACTGAAGAATACCGGTGCCACCGGTGATCGTGCGAAAGAGGGCATTTCTATCAACGCGGGCCTGGCTAGTCTTGGCAAAGTCATTGCTCAATTGTCATCGAGGACATCCGGTACCTACGTGTCGTACAGAGATTCCAAATTGACCCGAATGTTACAAGACTCTTTGGGTGGTAACGCGATTACATATATGATTGCTTGCGTTACGCCTGCGGAATTTCACCTCAGCGAGACCCTCAATACAGTACAATACGCTCAACGAGCTAGGAACATCCAAAGCAAGCCCAAGATCCAACAAATCGATGAAGGCGGTGATAAACAAGCCATAATCGACCGGTTACGAGCCGAAATTGCTTTCCTAAGGCAGCAGATTCGCAGTGCCGAATCAAGCGAGCAACGACCTGGCGCTATGTCAGAGAGACCAGACCGGCCCAATGGACGGGAGAATGAGCTACATAACCAGTTGTTAGACGTCCAGGAGAGCTACAATGCCCTTAGCCAAAGACATGCGAAACTGGTGTCTGAACTCACGAGAAATGCCGAGCAAGATCAAGTGAATCCCATTGCAGGTGAAACTGCCGTGGATCGTCTGAGACGGTCGCAGGCCAACCAAGAGATGATTGAACAAGTCGTCATGGAATACGAGAAGACGATTCAGAGCCTTGAGGCCAACCTGTCGAATACCCGGTCATCCCTGGCTACAACCGAGAGCAGGCTTCTCGAGCGAGAGACCAAATGCGCATATATCGAAACCATGAATCAGCAGCTGAACTCTCGTGTTCAAAAGTTGATGGATCGAGAATCAAACACAGAACAATATCTTCATGACCTGGAAGCGAGACTGGACGATCAACATTCTGGAGGGGAGAGGAATGATGCCATCATCTCGGATCTGCGCAAGGAGATTGCCCGAATTAGGGAGACTGAAACAAATGCAGAAGATTACATCTGTACCCTCGAAGAACGACTGGCGGAAGCTGATCAGGACATGGAAATCATGCAGCGCGAAATCGAGAGGCTCGAGCATCTCGTTGAGCGCCAGAGAAGTCTCGGCAAACTGGACAACCTGCTCTACGAACTTGACCATATCCAAGAGAAAGGCGGAAAGTCAAAGACGCCTAGATCGTCTATTGAAGGGAACGACAACATCGAGGATGGGCGAGAACAGGATCTTATAGCTGCAGAGAAGACTGAATTGCCTCCCCAAAAGGAAGACGAACTTGTCGAGACACCCGGACAAGTGGAAGAAAAGCGTCCTCTTGAGAGCGATGAACAAGGTCTTGAAAAGTTGGAGACTGCTATGGCTCAGCGGCAATCTCTGAACGCCCAGCGAAATGATGAGACTCTCCCTAGCCCTGCTCAGTCCAAATTTATGACGGAGAAATTTGAGTCGGTCAGCCAGGAATTGTTCGACCTTCGACTTGAGCATGAATCAACTGTTAACGAACTGGATCTGCTTTCCGCCAAATATCAAGAAGCCCTCCGCACCCTGGCCCGGATGCAGGATTCTGTTGCTGAAGAAGGTCCGGCTACGGCCGAGGCCCAGACCGAGAGAGACGCAGAACCCATTCACGGGCGGACTTTTTTAGAGGAGACCGAACTGCAAGAAGAAGAGGATGGACAAGACTTACCCTCATCGCGATCACTCTCGTCGGAATTATCCTTGGCTGGGGAATCATCGCCCTCGACCAACACCGACATCACGCCGGTATCTAAGAAACCCGCTTCGACGGAAGTGGCATCTAACGAGATCCAACGATTACAAACTCTCCTTGCAGAACACGAACGCAATATCAATGAAGTCACTGAACAATATGCTCAGTTACAGAATAATCACAAAGAGGCCTTGACCACGGTGGAGCGGCTCAAGACGCAGGTGCAACGATCTAGACCTGCGTCGCCCGGCACTCCGGGCATGCTGCGACGCATGACTTCCCAGACTGGAACTGGTGTTGATCGTGGTCAACGCTCCGTGACTTCCCTAAGGACGCTTCTCTTAGAAGAATTCGAATCAAAGCCAGACCAGATGGAAACTGCTGAGGTCCACCTGAGTGCGGCGACGACTGAACTCCAAGCAAGACTGGACCGCATACAGAGTCTCGAGGCTGAGGTTAAGAGCGTCAAGAAGGAAATGGAACTCAAATCGACCATCATCTCTGGCTTGACCAGAGAAAGAACTAGTATCAAGGCTGGATCTCCTGTTGACCTTAATATGGTTTCCCAGTTACGAGATCAGATCATCCAGAAAGAAAGAGAACTCAAGTCACTTCATGAATCCTATGCTCATCGTGAGCTGGGACTGCAGGAGGAGATTCAACGGCTGATATCCGATAAGGCCCGCACACAAGGGGTTCCCTCAACGCCGGAAAGCGAAGAAAAGGTCAAAGCTCTACAAGCAGAACTGGCAGAGCTGAATTCTAAGCTGCAGATATCTCAAGAAGCGGTTGAGAATGCAGAGAAGAAGTATGCCCAAACAAAGTCGGAACTTGAGGCAGCTTTGGCAAGCATAGCAACAATGAAAGCCCAGCGATCATCTGGAGAAGGAGATGGACTTTTCGACGACGCTGCTGCGGCCAAAGCGATGCAAACTGAGCGAGATAGTTACCAAGAGCTGGTCAGCAACCTTAAGCAAGAATTAGAGGAGCAACGTGCCGCGAACGCTGAGCAATTGGCGAAGAGCTCCGAACTCCGCCAGCTTCATGAGTCTCTCAGCAAAGAATTCGAGGCCCAGTCGAACTTGGTCAAGTCCCAGGAACAGGAGATCTCGACGCTGAGGGATGAGCTGGCCCGTCTCGAACAGAAAGTCAAGGAGGCAAAATCGGCAGTGGCATTCCACGCGCATAGCCTGAGGTCACTTCATGAAGCTCACGCAAACGAGATGGAGGAAATGAAACTCGCTCATAGTGGCAACCTGGCCAACTATGACGATGAGATTGCGGAGATGACGAAGAAGCATGAAAAGGCCATCGCCGCATATAAGACAGACCTCGAGCATGCCTTGTCAAGGCTGGAGAAATTGGTGTCTGATGCGCAAACGGCTCTTGACCATCCTACCAGCGCAGATATGCTTGCCAGCCATATCCAGGATCTTGTGGATGAGAAGCGCCACATTGCTGAGGCTAACAGCCGAATCACAGCGGCGAATGCTGAACTTGAACGACAACTCGAGGGCAGACAGACTTTTGTTGAGTTGGAGGAAGAACTGGCCAATGCGAACAACAAGATTTCCAACTATCAAGAGACGATCCGGAGCCTCGCCAATGAAGTTGGAAACCACGAAGAGACGATCCGCGACAAAGACAATGCACTCAAGAAGGTACAAGCCCAGCTCGAAGTGGTGGAAGCGGAGAAGGCCAAGAAGCTGGTCATGATTGAAGAACTGGAGCAGCAACTACAGAACAGCTTCGATCAGCACAATAACCGGGTGTCGATGATCCAAGCTCAAGGCAACCAAGCTTTGATTGAAGCCCAACACCGCATCACCCTGCTGGAGAAGGACCTGGATCACCGGCGGTCGGTTAACGAAGGAGGATCAGACGCTGGGTCGCGAAGCAACACCATGAAATCGCAACATCGCCCACAGTCTCCGGCGGTGGAGGGGAGGCGCTGGAGGACCACCACGTTCGAACTCTATGTCTTCGAACCTCCGCAAGTCAGCGTCCATCGCTTCATTACCATCACCACCCCCCTGCGATTCCATTGCCACCGTTACCCAGCATCACCGGGCTCCAAGTCGGCCATGCTACCAACCCATCGCCGCCACAGTCTCGACATACCTCGAAAGAAGTGACTCTGCCTGTCACCCCATTATCTAACAACTCGCAAAATGTACGGCGACAATCCGCGCTGCTCGAAGAACAAGAGAACCGACTCCGCACGATCGAAAAGCATCTACACGCCGAGAAGCAGTTGACTGCGACGTTGGAAGAAGCGCTGGTCGACCTTGAAACGCAGTCCAACAAGTTACGCGTCGATGCAGAGAATTGGAGGAAGAAGGCGTGGACGATGGAGGAGGAACTCGCCGGATTGAGGAAGGAAAGAAGATCAGAGAGGCTCAGTGTTCAAGCTGTTGAGGAGGAGGTGAAGAAGCGTCGCGAGGCCGAAGCGGCTCGTGCGCAGTTAGAGGAGAGAATGAGGCTGTTGACGGTGGGGAAGGATGGGAAGACGAAGAAGCGAAAGGGGAGCTCGTTGAATTGCTTCTGAGAGGGTCGTTGCAATCAGACGGCCGAACCGGAAGGCATGTAGTTACTTGTATGTATGTATGTGTATATCTGGAGACGGACACTGGGGAAAGGACAGGATTGCCATCAGGAAATGAAGGGGATCAATCGTAGTTGGAGACAGAATCACAGCCATGGAGGAAGTGGAAACATGGTCTTGTTTATCCATTGCATACAACATCCTCTACTGCGTATTTTGGTTTCTCTTGATGTTCAGAGAGTAGTGTTGGTGGCCAGTAAGGAGCTAACTGATTGAGCACGGTTATAAGAAGAGTGAGAGACAGAAATCCATATGAGTGAAGTACCGTTGTAGTCTGCGACCAAGTTGTGAATTGTGAATTGTGAATTGTGTCATCTGCAGTGAAATACAACGACACTTCACTTCGCCTTCACTTTCTGCGAGGACAACAATAAACAAAGAAACGCATTCACTGATTCTTTTCTGATTCTTCTCCTGTTGAACTCAAATCTCCTGTTTCGTGTATCCCAACGCATACGCAGACTTCACCTGGCAACCCAGACCGTATGACACTTCTATCCGCGTATGGTCACTTGTTGTCCTTCTCCATTTCCCGACCGCGGTCATCTCAATCTCAATCCACGACCCATCATCTTACGCTGATGAGAACCGCACAATCACACTGCCGTCTCTTTTCTTCTTAACTCACTTCTAAGGGCCACTGTACCCGATCACTTGTCAAGGGAACAGCGCCCATATTCTACCTACCATACCCACCCACTCACCTCTCAAAATTACGGAAAGAATAGCTACCTACCTACGATCGAGACAACAATCCTCAATCCAACCACCAACACAATGCCACCACCACCGCCGCCGTTCTCGTCTCTTCATTCCACAATCTCGCAATTCTCAACCCTCTACCAAACCTACGTCCACCCTCTCCTCCCGGAACCATTACAAGCCATCTCGAACCAACTTACACCCATCCTGACATCGACTCTCTCACTGACTTCGACGGGCCTCACTTCCGCCATAACAGCCGCTTCGAACGGCGATATTGTCTCTCTCGCCGCGTTTCTCGTGGTGACTTACTTCTCTCTCCGTATCGCGAATTATATCCGGCGCAGCGTGTTTGGCTGGGTGTTCTTCCTACTGAAGGTTCTCTTGCTGTTGGTGCTGGGCAATGTCGTCGTCTATGTCAATCGGTATGGGTGGGAGAGGGCGCTAAGGGACGCTGAGTGGCTTGTTGGTCTGGTTTGGGAGGGGGATAGGAGTGGTGGATCTGGATCTGGAGGATGGTACTCTGGACAAGGTTGGGGACAGGGTCACGCACAAGGACAAGGCGCAGGACGAGGTTGGGGGGCGCAGGTACCGCTTCCTCAAGGACGGAGAAAGAGAGGAGGTTCTGGATGGACTTGAAGGTCGAAAAAGAGAACAAAACAAAAACAAAGACATACGTTGGGTGATAATGAACATGCTTGTGCAATGGAATGGAACGAATGTTGGCGATGGCGGCGACGGTTGATGAGCTTATGATGGCTGTCTGTCTACCTGGCTGGCGGGGGGATAGGACTGCTGGTTCCCTGGAACAGGCAGGCTACCTTGTTGTCGACCTGAGAGAAGGACTGCTGGGTTTCTTGTCTGGGCTTGACTCGCCTGGTCAGGCCACGTCTGGTCGGGTTAGGTCATTTGTAGGCCACATCTGAGCTGGTCACAGGGACTGTTGCGACAGGAGAATCACCGTCAGGACTGGAGCATGAGTTGCCATACATCCTCTCTAGAAAGGCCATGTTAGACAGTGAGGTTGGTCACGAAGCCAGCCATGAGCAGGCCAGCTCTGGTCATGTCGCATCCGGAGTACCTTAGTGGACTGTTGAGATTCTAGAACGAGAAAGCTCCGGAGGATAGTCTACTGTCTCTCTTGGACTGAATGAGCCAGCGATCCATGCTAACAATAAGATTGGACATGAAGCTATGAGAATGATTCAGTCATCATCTTTCGCATAAGGATTCCGGGGTATCCTGATCATTCAATCATATTATCACCGCCAACGCCAACGCTCAAATACATAACAAACTGCACAATGGCAGATTCACAACACCACCATGACTCCCTTGTCTTCCGTTGAATAGCTCCGCAGGAGAACACTTCAGCCCTCTTCCCAGGCCGGTTCCTCCATTTCCCTCTCCCTAGGATCTTTAGGCTCTTGCGCCTCATGGTATTGGATGGCATCGTCGATATAACTTAGAATGTCACCGACGCTGTCCTCATCATTCACATCCAACTGTAAAAAAGAGACCATACTGAAATCGTCAATCAATCTAGCCACGGCACGGTTGAGCCTCTTGAACGATTCCCCACTCATGACCTGGTCGACTTCTTGTGGATTGCGCACATCAACGGTATATGCCGCCTCTGTCCCCCTACCGGTATCTTCGTCGTCGAGCAGATTCGCTTCCGGGTCCACAAACCGCTTCAGCTCTTTCTTAGGGACCTGGTCCTTGACCAGATCCATCTTGGACAAGATATTGATATGCGGCAACTCCATCATGATCATGGCGCTCATGGCCGACAGAGTCCCCGCGAAGAACTTGGCCTTGTCGACCACGAAAGTGGCTTCGAGCAGGTATGCGGCGCAGAGGTTGATGTTCAACGGACCCATGCGGGACAGATATTTCACCAGTTCGGGAAGTAGTGGAATGTGTGTGTACAGCTCGATCTGGCCAGGCAGGTCGAAGAGGATGAGGTATTCTTCCGACAGAGGTTCGATGGCCGAGGCCAGGAAATCCAGGTTTTGGAGTAGGAATTCGAAGCAGAAGATCAGTCCGCCGTTGGGGCCTAGTGACATCTCTTCCATCACGTCTTCTAGCGAGATTAGGTCTTTGATGTCCAGGTCCGGTTGGTATGCGAAGTCGTTGGCCGCGGGGTCGAGGTTGACGTAGAAACATGATCTTCGGCTGTGCTGGAGATGTTGGATCATCGCGGTGCAGAATGTCGTTTTGCCGGCGCCTGCAGGGCCCATTATTAGACATCCGAATTTCGACATGATGATCGATCAAGATCAACTGTTGGCTACGTCGCAAGTGTTTATGGCAGGTGTTTGGGGGCGAGGAGAAAGTTGCAGGATAGAATTAATGGAAGCGGAAGAGAGTATTCTGAATGTTGGATGTGTTAATTTTGCCAGTCTCTGCATGCCACTCTGCGTTGCTTCGAAAGGACGTGGATCGGCTTCTGCAACACGAATTGACGGCGGTAAGTCAGTCCTGGCTTTTAATAATGTGTTAGGTGCCGTGTGATTGCAGACAACTACATGCGCTCTATTCAAAGACTCCATCTCTATCTGTCTTTCTTCTGGACAAAATCTATCGATCTGACGATTTGAGCACCCGCACATTCTGCCACCGCCTTGCCCACCAGTGCCTTACACCATAGTAGCGGAGACTTCGCGGAGGTCAAAAAGAAGGATTTGTTATCGATTGCGCGATCACGCACTGCAAGCCAGGGTCCAGGCAACATCGGTATGCATGAAGCAGTACAGGCTGGCCGCGCCGACACCACAAGCTACAGGTATGTCACCGGCATGTCCACTACTGGACTGGGTATCGGAGAAAACAAGAAGCTCTGCCGTTGTCCAGTTCCGGTCGCGGTCTAAAAGTGCAGTGGACTGCGTCAACTGTGCGTCAAGACACAAGAGAAGGCCGAGCAAGACGCTGTGAATGAGGGTTGAGGCTGGATAAAAAGGAGCCGGCATGGGCCCACTGAGGCCGGCCATTTGCTGAACAGGAACAGACATCAGGGCAGTCTTCGGACTAAGAGGCTAGCATGCGTATAGCGACGAACGGGATACGGACTGGGATTGGGATGCAGTGGTGACGAGTGATGGTTGGTTGCACAGAAGAAAAAGAGTGCGTGCTGTGCGGGCGTTGCGTTGCTGGTGGGTGCCGGGGCATGAATTTTTTGGGGCATCTTTTGGGCCCTTGAAATCGCACTGCCGATGCCGATAACGACATCGCTCGCAGCTCTGTTGCTGTCTTTTCCGCCCTCTTTTTGATGACTGGCTCTTATCCCCGTCAATTCCAATCCCCCGAATATTTTTTCCATCTACACCTCTCTCTACTTCTGTCCACCACTCTCTTCCTTCTGTCACTGAAGCCGCTCACGCCGTTTCCATCTCCCCCCCAGTCAGTCTCCTAGCAGTCTGTTCTAGACCTGTTCAAGCGAGTCGCCGGTGGCTGGTTTTTACGTGCTCTCAACGCATTCCGAGATCCCCCCTCCGAATCACACAGTACCTACTACTTTCTCCATCGCCGCAGACCGAACGCTGCTTCAATTCTCTACCTGATCCATCCTCTTCACGAGATACTACTCCGTCAAAATGCCTGCTGCTGTCAACGGACTCGCCAAGGGCGAGACCTTCCTCTTCACATCCGAATCCGTCGGTGAGGGTCACCCGGACAAGATTGCGTGAGTTCGGACATGTTTCGCATAACCCAATACTTCGCAGCTAATCCATGAATCAGCGACCAAGTCTCGGACGCTATCCTCGATGCCTGCCTGAAAGAAGACCCCCTGTCCAAGGTTGCCTGCGAAACCGCCACCAAGACTGGTAAGGAAAAGGTCCATAGGCCGCGGAGTTGCCTGGCCCGCTAACTCGGTCGTAGGTATGATCATGGTGTTTGGTGAAATCACCACCAAAGCCCACCTTGACTACCAGCGGATCATCCGAAACACCATCAAGGACATTGGATACGATCACTCAGACAAGGGTTTCGATTACAAGACCTGCAATGTGCTCGTTGCCATCGAAGAGCAGTCGCCCGATATCGCCCAAGGTCTACACTACGAGGAGGCATTGGAAAAGCTTGGTGCTGGTGATCAGGGTATCATGTTCGGCTATGCCACCGACGAAACTCCCGAACTCTTCCCTCTCACAATCCAACTCGCACACAGACTCAACGCTGCCATGAAAGAGGCCCGTGTCTCGGGTGAGCTGCCATGGCTGAGACCAGACACCAAGACCCAAGTCACAGTCGAATACGCTCATGATGGCGGTGCCGTTGTGCCCCTCAGAGTGGACACTGTTGTGGTCTCTGCTCAACACTCGGAGAACATCACCACCGAGGAGCTACGGAAGGAAATCAAGGAGAAGATCATCAAGAAGGTCATCCCCGCCAAGTACCTCGATGACAAGACCATTTACCACATTCAACCCTCTGGTCTCTTTATCATCGGTGGCCCTCAGGGAGACGCTGGTCTTACCGGCCGTAAGATCATTGTTGACACCTACGGTGGCTGGGGCGCTCACGGTGGTGGTGCCTTCTCCGGAAAGGACTACAGCAAAGTCGATCGATCAGCAGCATACCTCGCCCGATGGATCGCGAAGTCCCTGGTGGCCGCTGGTCTGGCTCGTCGCTGCCTGGTCCAGATGTCATATGCCATTGGTATCGCTGAACCATTGTCCCTGTTCGTCGAGACGTACGGCACCAGCAACAAGAGCAGCCGTGAGCTCGTCGAGATCATCAACAAGAACTTCGATCTCCGACCTGGTGTCATTGTCAAGGAGCTCAACCTGATCAACCCCATCTACTGCCGAACTGCAAAGAACGGCCACTTTACCGACCAGACCTTCACCTGGGAGCAGCCGAAGAAGCTGGTACTGTAAGTTTCACTTCTTTGACGACTCTTGGAGATATGGCGCGAATACGACCGGGGATTTTTTTTGATTGGCTGGATGCCAAAAATGGGGACAGAGACAATGAGGATACGCATCGGTGAGAGGTGATGAGAAGTTCATGTTTCCCAGTTTCAACAGACTCGGGGCTGATTTTTCTCCCACTTTTTTTTTGCCGTGCCTTCATCGTCTTTGGTTCTGCCATATGGTTCTGGGAATGGCAGGAAAGTGCCTGCTCAAAAAGTCGTTTACGTGGCCAAGATCAAAGGAAGAGAGACAAGGGGAGACTTGTTGGGGCGTGCTGTGGTCGGTGTTTCGTTTTTCAACCCTTTTTTGTCACTCTTCCAGGAAAAAGAAACTCATTCGGAGCGCGGGTTCAGTCGTGACGATATTCAACATGTTATGATACCCCACCTGCGCGGCGCATACAAAACAAGAGAAGACTTCCTCATATGTAGGTGTCATGCTCTCTTCTTTCTCCTAGGGTGTTGCGTCGTGTTGTTGTCGTTGTGCTGTTTATGGGCTGGGTCATTGGGACTGGCGTTCAACTCGCTATATTAGATGGAGAATTGATGAGAGCTGGGTATCAATGTGCACGTATGTGCGCGAGAGAGAGCACGAAGGGAAGGAAAGGTTACCTTTATACTCGAGAGAGAGCATGCCGCGAGGGTTAAAGCTTCAGGAAGAAAGATGGGAGCTCAAACAGTCATATCGGGTTCTGTTTGCCCCTGAATCTGGCCACAATCAATGCCATGATGGAAAAAGAAGACCGGTCGAAATGTCAACATTCCGAGTCGACGTATACATATACCTAGGTATACATACTCGCGGTTTAACATACTCCTGGTTACGAGATAGAGATATATCGATATATCGCTGTGGTATGGCATATGAACATGCTTTCATCTGGCTTACTGCTCGTCTGCTCGTCTGCTCGTCTGCTCGACTGCTCACTTGCTCACTTGCTCACCTACATACTGTGGAATATAAAATATAGAATATAGGATATAGAATATGAAATATAAGCTGATGCCAGATCGACAAGACACCACCCCCACCCCCATCCACGTTCGTCTTTGTTTTTGGAGTCTCTGGCCTGTCTTATCCAATCTAGATTCCAGCCTCTATCCCTTATAGTAGGTAGATACAGTTAGGGCATATAAATATAATGGATTTCCTCAGGACAGGATAAGTTAAGATCACGTTTCTACAACTGAATATACAGCCCAAGTTTGTTTGTTATTACTCGTAGCTGACTCGGAGTTCAGTCTATCACATTTCCTTCCATAAAGAATGCAGAGACACCTCTCCTAGCCGCCACCGACAACGCCAGGTAAAGGTAGGCAAGGTACCTACCTACCTACCTACCTACCTACCTAGCTAGTAGGTGAAGTTGGTGAGATAAAAGGGCCCTAACTTCTCTATACACATCAATAATTGTCTGTCATTAATGTGCCCCTTATGTTCATAGTCTCTGATGGTGCCAGTTTTCCCGCTACTGGCTATAGTACAGTACATCATACTGCACGGTATCACCATCTTCAAATGTAGATCACAATAGTGATTGATTGTGTCTTATCCAAACTCGGGACACAGCTTGTCTTCTCCCTTTTTCGTCACACTGCACATTTCATCCGCTAATAAGGGAGGGCAATTAAAAAGAAACAATACACAGCAACCGCCAACCAACCAGCCAACCAGCTAACCAATGCAGTAATGCTGCGCTGAAGCTGAACATGCTCTTGCTTTTTCACGTCGCCTGGCCAGCTGGACACGTGTGAAAAAGGCGGTATATATTCCTCCCAAGAATGCTGATGCTGGCCGACTTCAATGACTCTGCAGACTCTGCAAAACTCGTGCGTACCTGGTTTGCATGGCACATTCACTGCCGAGTTGACCCAAACCCAAACCCAAACCCACCCAGAAACATCTCGAGACTGTAGACTGAGCCACTCCGCCCAAACCATGTCGCTGGACGCTAAATAAAAAATAAAATAAAAACTCATCCACCTCCAAACACTAGGGTATAGTAACAGAACGTGACAGATTGATGCCGTGATATTGTCTCGGCTCAATCTCAGTCCAAACAATGAACGGGATGGCGAGGCAAAGAGCGACTCTCCATGCCTCGCCTCAATTAGTAGTCTGAGGGATAGTCGGAAGTATAATCTCGATCGAGGAGGGCTTGCACCTTCTCCCGTTCGGCGGCAATGGCGGCTTCAAGTCTTCGAGTTTGGCGGAGGGCTTCGTCTCTGTAGTCACAGACAGGTTAACATCACCCACGTCAACGTCATATCAACAGACCTGGACTGCCTGGGAGCTGTGCCTTGCTTACCTTTCTGATTCCAGCTCGGCCACACCTATTTGAGCCGAATTCATTCTCCCAACCACCTCACCCATCTCTTGTTCCGCCTCAGCCAAAGCCTTTTCTAGATCTACCACCTTCTTCTCTAGATACTCGGTCTTGAGGGCGTCCTGAAGAGCCATGCCTGGTCCGGAGCTCGTTTGGTCGAGTCGAGGGCTTTTCTTGGAGTTCGCAAACATGGGCGACAGTGGAGATCGGGGAGCAGGAGTCAACAACCCAGGCGTCCTCCTACCAGATCTTGTCCGGAGAAGCTGAACGTTATGGCTAGCTCTCAAAACTCGAACCTCTTCCTCGTGCTTCATGACGGCGGTTTCGGATTGCATTTGAGCCACATTGATCACGTCTTCCAGCTTGCGTAGCTTGGTTTGAAGCTCGCTAATCTGTCCTGCTGAAGCCTGCTGATTCTTCTCCCCAACCTCGACAGCATCCTTGAGTCGGTTTCTCAAAGCAGAGTTCGATTGCATCTGTTTCCTGACTTGCGCAGCCAGTGTTTCAAACCTTTGGGCGGACAGTTCCAGCTCGGAAGAAAGTCCTTGGTCGCCTGACGACCCGGTTGATTCCTGATGTCGAGCATGATCTTGTTGTTGCTGCAACTGATTCAATGCCTGTTCAAGCGTGGACGACAGAACCTCTGGTGCCGTCTCGTCGCGAGATTGTAGAACGGCTTGTAAGCTAGCCGTTTCCTGCTTGCTCCGATCAAGATCCATTTTCAACCCTGCTAGACCTTTCTCGCATTGCCACTTTTGCTCCAAGGCATCGTCCGTCCTTTTTCGTAACACGTTAATTTCCGACCGTAGCTTTCGCACTTCTCGTTCATAGCCTTCCTTCCTTGGCCCATCCAGAGAACTAGCCCGGTCGCGTTCAGCTTCAGCGTTCCTTAGCCGCTTCTCATATTGCCGACGTTGCGCCTCTTGTCTTCTCAAAAGATATTTCACAGTTGAATGCAATGCATTCCTCTGTTCTATCACGTCTTTCAATTGATCTGCAAGCGACTGTTGGTTTTCTGGCACCGCACGATTCACCGTCGAGCTAGACCTCGACAACGAGTTCGACCTGTTGGTTTGAGCTCTAGAAGAGATTCCTCTGTTCATATGCACAGTGTTGGATCTTTGTAAGCCAGTGCTCCGACTGGGGAACGGGCTGCTAGGTGACTCGACCAGGTGGCCTTCTTCGGCAATGGACTGAATTTGTGTGTTCATCCCCCTGGCACTCTGGAGGGCGGCATTTTCATCTTTGAGAGCTTGGATCTCTTGTTGCAACCGTGCCAGGTCGTCCGGTGACCTTTGAGACTCCAATCCCACGATTTGTGACCGTAGCTGGGGTATAACCTCATCACGCAGATTGTCCCGTTCATTACGATGCTGTTCCAACTCGACACGGAGAGCTGTAAGCAAGTCCTCGAAATTCTCTTTCGTCTGCCTCTCCTCACTTAACCTCCTTCTTGCATCGTCAAGCGCCATCTCGAGTTCTTTGGCCTTTGCCGACATATCAGACGACAGGTTGTGTTCTCGACGCGAGTGAGAGAGCTTTTGTTCCAAAATCTGGATGTGAGATTCCAATGCCTGTCGACTGGATCTTTCGTTCTGCCATTTCTGCGACATCTCCACCTTCAACTGCGCTCTAGCTTGTTCTGATTCTCGCCTGATCCTCTCAATATCCTCTTTAGTGTTCCCTTCACTCGTGGATGGGCGGATCGAGCTTGTGCCAGAATCGGAGAAGTAGTCACTTGTCCGATCTGCCTCTCTGCTAAGGGTCGGTGCTTCGGCCTGTAACCTTTCGACTAGATCCTCCAAATCCATCTCGCGTCTGATGGACTTTGCCAGTTCGGTGCTGATTTCCCGGAGTTCGCCTTCCAATTGGAGGCACTTGCTATTGGAATCGTTGATGGACAGACTCCGCATGAGGGAGCCGCCATCGAAGTCGATCGAATCTTGAGAAGCCTGCGATGCTGGAGGACCGGAAAAAGAAGCTCCGAACTGGAAGCCTGAGGAGGAATGTGTGGAGGCATGTGGTGATCCTGCATATGGTGAAGGTAAAGGCGACTTGCGATCAGAGATATCCGTCACCGACGATTCGGTACTAGGAGAGGTTGCAGGCTTGCGGGTGAAGAAGGAAGTGAACTTGCTTCCAGGGGTCTGAGGTTTCTTCGTGTCAACCACCGTCAAGGACTTTGCCGAGGAGCCTGAGTCCGTCCGCACAGGCGGCGGTCTCGAGACCGCCTTCAAAGCCATTTCCTCCTCTACAATCACGTTTCCCACGGACGAAACATTTGCCTTTCTTTTCTCTCGCTGGCCGCCGGCGGGAGGACTGGCGTAGTTGTCAGTCAATGACTGAGATAAGGAGGCGTTCGTACGCGTCTCGATCGAAGGACTCTCGTGTACGTTGTCCCTAAGGGAGGACGGTGAGGTCGTCCCCCGCGTCCTGCATCTGTTAGTTGGACGTTCCGGCGGGGTAGCCACCACAATACGTACGCTTTCGTCGTCGAGCCTGGCGTAGAAAGGACTTCCGTAGCCGGGTCCTGGCTTGGACTGGTATAAGTATTCTGGAACACCCGTGGAGGCGACGGTGTTTCGGGAGGCTGAATGACCGGCACCGCGTTCAAAGGAAGGGGTTTTCGACGGACGAGGGAGGCAGATGATAGAGGCTTCAAGGCTGCAGAGAGGGACGGAAGACGCTGGACGACACGATCCTCCTTGGGAGGCGGGTTAGACTCGAACATGGCAGAAGGTTGCGCATTGCCGTCCATGATCGTAGCGGGATTGGGGCCGGCCGGTGGATGCTGACCGGCCGTGGACAGATCGAGGATTGACGCTTTGACGCCCGTCTAGAATAGGGACATGTTTGGAGCGGGTGAATGGCACGCTGATCAGCCACATGCAAATAATAGCTCAACACTGGTGGAGAGAAGAGTGTTTGAGAGTCTGGGTGGTTGCAACAATGCTTCGGGGTGAATTGAGGGAGTTTAGACGAGAGTAGGAGGTGGTCGCTAAGTTGTCGCAAATCAGATTGAGGCTAGGTTGGTATCTGCGTGGTCAAGCTCATTGGATCAGCTGGCAGATTAACTCGCCAGACTCCATTTGGCGGCTAGCATAGCTGAGTCTAGGATTCTACAAGCGGAATTTCTGCTTGACCAAGAGGTGGTGGCTAGCGAAATTGTCGGATTATAGCAGTGAGAGGAGACTGATTGAGTCTCTGTAGTCAGTGTCGCGAGTATGGCCAACTAACTACGCGAATGAAATCGACTCAATAAGAGTCGTCTGCAGCCTTCCGGTTCGCTGCATTTGGCAGCCTCAGGGGCCATTTTGAATTTGCGGCACCTTCGTCTGAAAGCAGGCTAAATTGTAATGGAGCCCTTGAAAGAGCGCGTTCAGCCAAAGAGAGACGCGAATGTTGATCTGACTTCGTCCTTGACAAAGAAACCATCTAACGTCCCAGCCTCTTTTGACAGCCTTCTCTCTGCTCCCGGGTGCATGTTGAAACCGTCACAATGTCAACACGACCGTTACCATTGTCATGTCCTATCCGCCGCCCTGGTATGCCTTGCCACTGACAGAGCTTTTTCTTCTCGTTGGACCTTGTTCCCTGGTTTTTCAGTTCTTGGTGTTCATATAGTCCGGGAGCAATTTGTCTACTCTTCCAAGGGGCTCGTGGGTTTCATTTGGCATAGTAGGGTTGAAGGTCCTCGCCGAGTTGTAGGAATTGTCGGCTTGCCCGGATGACCATGGATCCCTTTGACTGACATGACCATGGCTAGTAGCATTGCGAGATCGACTTGTTCGGAGCTGTTCATCGTAGCCAGTGAGAGAGTTGCGCAGGCAGAGTGGATAGCTCTTGGCAGGGGAAGATTCCCTTTCGATCTGCCCCTGGCCTAGTGGTATTTAGTACGACGCTATGGGGCTAGCACTATACTAGCGCATATGGATGCACTAAAGCGTTCTACTGTCTCATATAAATCGATGTTTGTCTCTATGAATAGACATTCGTTCCACCCGGCATATTCCATATTTTTTCGCGTTGCTCTTGTTTCTTAAGTATGCAAGGATCCTGCTTGAACGTCGTGGTTTGTATTACAGCACAAGGCTACATTAAAGTCAGCCTCTTACAGAGACATGTAATCAATATCACCACTCCTTCCTTCGCTACTCCCTTCAGAGCCGGCTCGCGCGTGATGGTTAACCTATTCGATGTACAATCCTGGCCATCATACCTCCCACATGGCCCAGAACAAGACCAAGCAGCCTGAGTTTATTTGTCGAATGTATATCGCATCCATTCTCCGACCGCTTTCAGACTCTCCCATCGGACGGACTCGTCAGAGTCTCCCATCAGCTCCAAAAGGCGAGCTTTCAGCCCCAGCTTTTCAAGCGTTGAGCGGTGTTCGGGAACCTCTTTGACCAGATTTCCCACATCGTTGCATCCGATTGCCAGTACTTGTTTGTCGGACTCCCAATTTTTTGACAGGATCTCGGCCAGCTTCTTGGGGAGCTCGCCTCTTTTGTCTTCGATGATTCTGCGGGCATTTTCCCTCCAAAAGGTGGAGTTACGATGCGGTGGCGACCATCGCAGATGGCCTGAATTCACCTCATCGGCGTATTCATCAAAGGTTGTCTGATTTTTGGTGTACTCATCCAACATGGTCTTGAGGGCGTCGAGATCCTCCAATAGATCAGGGTCCGTCAAATGTCGACCTGAGAGATTGCTCAGAAGCGCGGGCAGTCTTGCAGTCGTTGCTGTTGCAATCAACGTCTCTTTGTTGGTTGATAGTAGGTTTTTCAAGGTGGCTAAGAGTAGCCGAGTCGTTTTCTCTTTTGGTGACATTCGTAAGAGTTGTGTATACAGCGGCACAATCTCCTCATCCCTGGTCAAATGTTAGCCTATGATCGGTGATTGACGAGGAAAGATGTACTTTTCAAGGCCCTCACCAACTAGTTCGCCTTCGAAACTGAGCTGCCAAATCACAAGTAGCACATGGTACATGAGTTGCAGGCTGACACCGCCTCCGAACCTGGTATCGCCGCTTCTGATACTGGTAGCCCCATTCCATAACGTAGAGTCATTGTCTTTGGCCGCTCCTACAGCCTTTCTCAATATGTCAAACAATGGATCCACGGTGTCATTTCTCTGATTCCAGAACAGCTCTTTTGACCGCCTCGTTCGGAGCACTTGTGACATATGCTGGACTCCAATGTCCTGCAAACCACTGTCTTGGTTCTGAACCAGTTTTGCAAGGTAAGAGTAGAGCTGTGGAAGCGCTTCATCATCTCGCGCCGCTGGCTTTGATAAGGTCGTTAAAGAGATGGCGATGAGGTTGACCAAGAAGGTGGCGGCGAGGAGAGGGATCGGGTCTTCTGGATTCCCGGATTGGTTGAGAAGAGAGAGGAAGATTTTGTAGGGCGAAGGGTGTTCGAGGATAGCAGAGGCAAGGGCTGGTGCATCTGAGCGAAGTCAGTCACGCTCTGCACTGTCTTGACGAACAGCGCTTTGCAAACCCACCATTGATCAGGTCCGTTGCCAGGACCAAAATATATTGGATGATATCTGTTCGCTTAAAGGCCTTCTCGAGCACACTGCCGCCTTCCGGGCCACCGACTAGCAGTGTGCTGTAGCTTTTGACATCCTGTTCGATTGTCTGCCTCCGCTGCTCTTTTCTGACCTTATCCACCGATCGGATCTTCTTTAGCTGGTCTTCGGTAAGGTTTCCTGCTCGGACAGCACCGTCCCACGGAATCTGGGTATTCGTTAGAGATGTCGAGTCTTAACAGGGTGCTGTTGAACCTACTGGACGGGCTCGAATGTTGTTTTGGAGTGAACTGAGATAGGCAGGCGGACTTAGCGACATCTTGCAGACAACGTTAACACAGGGCAAACAAGAGAACGACGGTGCTAGGAGTAAAGGAATAGTGTCATCGACTGGCTGACTCCATGAATGTGCAAGATGTAGAAATTTGGAATGTCTAGTCGGCAACCGATGTCATTGCTCCAGGTTAATCGTTATCGAAGCTTGCAGCGAGCTGAGACAACTAGGCCAACCACATAACATGCCTTTCTTGACGTGTCCGCGGGAGTGACCGCAGATCGCTGCTGCTACCCACGCTTTTTGTTCCCCGACACCCTGTCCACACTGCAACAGTCCAGTCCACAGTCCACAGTCCACAAGGTGAACGCGTCAACAGTGGACGATAAATCTGCCGCGCAACAGACATTCCTTCTGTCGTGATGTCCTCAGCCTTGCATCGTCTACATTTGTCACCGGTCGCGGCTCGGACATTCTAGCAAGCCTGAGCGTACCGTTACTATCAGTGCGGACCTCTTTGGAGGCGATAATTTAGCACATGCATCTGTCAAGATGACATCGAAGCCTACATCAAGATGGACATTCATACAACAAGCGGTCGCCTCGGTCGAATCGAAGTTGGACAACATACTCGCAGAAGAAAATGACGCCTTGAGGAGGAGCAGTACACCGGCGCAATCATCCAAGGAGACAGTCCCCTCACAAAAAGGTGTGCGCCCCCTCGCTCACACAGTCTGGTTTATGCTTAACTTGTCTATAGTTTCCTCTGAACTGTCGCGGAGTAACAGCAATGTCTCCACGTCCAATGATAGACTCCAAGAACGCCTTGCGCGAGCAATGGCAAAGAAGAATGCCAGCCGATCCGAAAGTCCGGCAGTTATCACTGACCAGTCGCCATCACGAACCTCAGAAGATACTGCACTCACCACAGGATTGGCAAATGTAATAACCGACGGTGACTCTGGGATTAGAGTATCGCAGACGGAATCTGCTCCCAGGGCATCGGAGGACGCGACATCGAGATCCCACGTCGAAGGTACGACAACTGATGAAGACAGTACAAAGATACCAGATGTGACTCCTGGGACCATACCCCTTATGCAGGAAGACCGGGAGCCAACAAGTACCTCCGTCAGCGGCACAGGTGATAGCCAGACGCTCCCCCAGAGAGTGTCCGAGGACGCGCCGAGGAGAAGTTATGACGCACATGGCGGTTCCAAGATCGAGGAAACGGAGAAAGTCACAGAAGAGACCAGTGCCTATATTGAAAAGATCGATGCCCTTCAGGCAAAGCTTCAATACTTGAGCAAAGAAGCTGCTCTCTCCGCCAAGCAAGCTGCTACCTCTGCAGATGCTGGTAGTCTAGAGAAGAAACTTGCGGAGAAAGATGAGAAAATTGCGCTTCTCATCGAAGAAGGGACGAGGCTATCGAAGTCCGAAATGGCGTACCTCACCGCAGTCAAGAAGCTCAAAGCGCAAATGGCAGCAAAGAACAAAGAACAAGCAGCAATGAAACTTCGTGCAGAGAAGGCTGAGCGCTCTTTGAAGGCCTTGGAGGACCGGGCGAGCAAGGCTGAATCGGCAACTAAGAGGGTAGAACAGCAACTCGCCAACAGTCTGAAGGCTGCCAGTGATTTGGAAGCCATAAGAAAGGAAAGGGACGCACTTCATGCCACGCTGGCCGATATGAGAGCGCAACTATCGAAGGCAAATTCAAGAGCTGAAGCTGCAGAAAGCAAGGCACAGTCCGATCAACTAGAAAAGGAACGCAGACGCATCAACGAGTTGGAAGATGACCTCACCAGTGCCAAAGTTGAGAAAGAAATATCCGAAGACAAGTTGCGGCGTGAGATAAAAGAACTGCAGGAAGCACTGGAGAAGGAGAAGGCTCAAGCTCGTGCCATGGAAAGTGAGATGCTTAGCGAACAAGCCGCGCTTGAAAGCAAGCTGGAGGCATTTCGTGTACGAGCAGAAGAGGCTGCTTCGACAGACCAGGGAAATGTGCAGGCTAAACTTCTCCGACAGATCGAGACCCTTCAAAGCCAATATGCCTCAGCAAGTCAGAATTGGCAAGGCATTGAAAGCTCCTTGCTGGGCAGAATCACCAATCTGGAGAAGGAGCGGGATGAGGTCGCAGCGAGGGACGCGGACCTGCGTAAGAAACTTCGAGAAGCTACCTTGAGACTGAAGGGCACGGAGAGAGAAATGGGGAACCTGCAGACCATGTATGCCGACATGGAGAAGAGCTTGGCAGAAGCAAATGAAGAAACGGACAGGTTAGGTAGGAAAGCTCGTCAACTCGAAGCGGATCTGGCTGCTGCCCTCAATGATCTGCAGGCACAGAAAGCAGATGCATCACGCGAGTTGCAACGCAAGATTGAAGAAGAGAAGGCGAAATGGACTGCAGCTTTGCATATTCAGCGTGCCGACTCCCCCACCACCTCCTTCCGCAAGACTTCAGGCATGGCTTTCGATGCCAACCATTTGATGAGCCCCGTCCAGTACGACCGGCCTAGCAGCCGGAGATCTTCGGTAATGCCAGGGTCTGATTCGATCACCATGCCTCGACAACAGTCGACTACTTCGTTCCGCGGTCTTGCTAATGGCTCCGTCGCGGAAACCCCATCCGTGGTGACCTCGATGGACCAGGAGGAATATTTTGCCAATGTTCCGCCAACGCCTCTCTCAACGAGTCACCACTCCCATCGAGGCGTGAATGATCTCATCTCCGCGTCTACCGTTGGAGCGGGTCCTTCAGTTCAATTGGTGGAACGCATGTCAGCCAACGTTCGCAGGCTGGAGAGTGAGAAGGCTGCGTCGAAAGACGAGCTGCTCCGGATCACCACCCAACGTGACCAAGCGAGACAAGAGGTAGTAAACCTGATGCGGGAGGTTGAAGAGAAGCGGAAGATCGAGGCTCGACTGAATGCTTTGGAAAAGGAATACCAGGCCTTGAATGAGCGGCATCAAACCACTCTAGAACTTCTTGGCGAGAAGAGCGAGCAAGTGGAAGAACTCAAAGCGGACATCCTGGACGTGAAGCAGATGTACCGACAATTGGCAGATACGTTGAAATGATGACCGCGACTGCTCGGTGGCATGGTTTGGCGTTCGGCGGGCGTTGCTCGTCTGCGGAATCTAGTAATCGATAGAGGCTCACACCAGCTCAATACCCTCCCGTTCAGCAGCCTGGATAATGTATGATCGGACTTTGTTGTCAGGGGCACATTCGAGCGCGAGTCTGCCATCACTGTCCTTCTTGTCTGTTTCCGCCCCTGCTTTTAGCAGCTCAACCGCCACGTCTGCATGCCCTTCGCTAATTGCGTGATGCAGAGACGTCAATCCGTCCATGTCTGTGGCATTGATGGGGCTCTTGCTCTCGATCAACAGCTTCACTATCGGCACACTGCCCACAGCTGCGGCTCGGTGGAGAGGCAGTTGTCCGCGCTTGTCCTTGGTTCTGGCCGAGGCGCCATGTTTTAACAGAGTCTTGCAGATCTCCAAGTTTCCTTTCGACACTGCAAAGTGGAGTGCCGTAGCACCAGTGTTGGTGGTGAGTTTAGGATCTGCCTCTTTGGCGAGTAGCAGCTCGACGACAGCCTCGCCGCTGTTCTCTTTCAGACTTGAAGCGATCATGAGGGGCGTCCATCCTGAGCCGTCAGGAGCATCGGGGTCGAAGGATCGTGTAGATGCTAGAAGTTTAACAATATCTAGATGGTTGAATGCGCATGCCCAATGGATTGCTAGACGATCGTCTTGATCCACGACTTTGGCGAGTTTAGGATTCGCCTGGACAGAGGTTAGCATGAGTCGAGGCTTGCATGAATGTTGGATGCTGGTACTGACATTTAGAAGTGATTCGACCACTTGGGCTGGTCAAAGATGTTAGTATTTTTATGGTTGGAGGGATGACAGAGAGGTCCTCACTTCTTCCATCCCTCGCTGCCTCGTGCAAGGCGTATTTGTTCTCCGTCTCTGCCGCAGCCATTTTGACAGCGTTCTGATCAGTGCATGTCCGCAGGCGGAGAGGAATGTCGCGTCCAAAAGATGATTTTCCCCGCATAAGACCGGAGCCAATAATCGGCTCACTTGGCTTGTTTGTCACATTTGCCGTCAGCCTACAGTTCTGGAAAATCGACAATATCGCCTGCGCCTGCTCTTCAGCGTACATTCTGCTTCCTGGTCGTGAGTGAACAACTGGTAGCGCAATATGGCGGCTGCAGCACAGGCCCTGACGGAGCGGACGAGGGCCATATTTGGCGATGAATTCGGCGAGTCCACCGACGTCCAAGCTGTCGCCATAACCACCTCCTACAAGCGAAAAGTCGAATATGAAAGCGTCCGCGAGCTACCCAAGGCGCTTGCCGAGGCTCAGGCGAAAGCTGCTGCTTCGAGAGGACCTAAACGACCTAAATTACAGCCGGGAGGAAACCAGATGGCATTGGTGAAAAGCGAGGGAAAGGCGGACTCACAATCAGGGCAACCCAGCGGCCAGGGAACAGGAAACAGTCTAATTCGAAGACCGAACATGCAACAACCTCGACCAGACTGGCATGCGCCGTGGAAATTGATGAGGGTCATCTCGGGACATTTGGGATGGGTGCGCGCCTTAGCCGTCGAGCCGGGAAATCAATGGTTTGCGTCTGGCGCGGGAGACAGGACGATCAAGATCTGGGATTTGGCGTCAGGACAGCTTCGGCTTACACTTACTGGTCACATTTCTACGGTCCGCGGACTAGCAGTGTCGCCTCGACACCCTTATCTGTTTTCATGTGGAGAGGACAAGATGGTCAAATGCTGGGACCTTGAGACGAATAAAGTGATTCGTCACTACCATGGACATTTGTCCGGCGTGTACACGCTCTCGCTGCATCCGACGCTCGATGTGCTCGTCACTGGTGGCCGAGACGGGGTTGCTCGAGTTTGGGACATGCGGACCCGATCCAACATCCATGTGCTCAGCGGCCACAAGGGCACCGTCACCGACGTGAAGTGTCAAGAGGCTGATCCACAAGTCATCTCTTCAAGTCTTGACAGCACCGTGCGCCTGTGGGATCTTGCCGCCGGCAAGACTATGGGTGTGTTGACCCACCATAAGAAGGGTGTGAGAGCCCTCGCCATCCACCCGAAAGAGTTCACTTTCGCATCTGCTTCGGCTGGGTCAATAAAGCAGTGGAAATGTCCTGAAGGGGCGTTCATGCAGAACTTCGACGGCCACAATGCCATCATCAATACCCTTTCGGTCAACGAGGACAACGTTCTCTTCAGTGGTGGTGACAATGGTAGTATATGCTTCTGGGATTGGAAGACGGGTCACCGATTTCAATCGACGGAGTCCCTTGCGCAGCCTGGGTCGCTCGACGCCGAAGCTGGGATTATGAGCAGCACCTTTGATCAGACTGGCTTGCGTCTGATCATGGGCGAAGCAGACAAGACCATCAAGATTTGGAGGCCTGATCCGGATGCCACGCCGGAGACCCATCCCTTGGATTGGAAACCGTCGTTTGGAAGAGTGAAATACTAGGATGCGGTCTAGCCCTAGGGTACCGGGCTTTTGGGAGCAACTGAACGGACCACGGATTCTCTTGAGCGACGGCGTTTAGGCGCAATAGGCAATGGTGGCGGACGAAAAGAATAGTTGTCTGAGAAAGATTTTGCCGCCAACCAAAGGAAATATATCCTTGCAAGAAATGGACATACATTTGTGACAGAAGCCGTTTCAAGATACCCAGCACTTCCATGTGTCATCAATAGTCGTCAGACTTGGTCAATGGAAGGCCGTACCCAGTCGTCCGAGGCCAGTTACGGTGTACTGGCAGTTGGCACAATCCACCTGGACTCGAGAGGAACCTCGACAAGGGCTCACTCTTCTTCGACTCACATTCACTTCATGAGAATGGCTTGAACCCTCGATAACCAGCGTCGATGACCTCGCTCACAATCTTACGGTACCCGCCCAAGCCGCCGAAATAGAGCATCACAGCGCGCTTCTTGCCGGGGACATTGGCGCCAAAGATCCATGAGTCAGTCTTCTTGAAGAGGCTATTGTCGCTAAGTTCCTTGCACAACTGCGTCCACTCGTCCTCGGCATTTTCGAGGGTTTCGATTACGGGCCCGTTTCCGATAAATCCAGAGTCGCCATTCGGGACGGGTGCTTTCTCCCGGTGTTGCTCCTCTGCCCTGGTGATGGTATCGGCGATCAATCCGACCTGTGTCTTCAGTGTTGGCGGAATATTCGTGAAGGGATTGCGACGCGGGTATAATGCCATCCACAGCATCGAAGCCGGTCGCGAAGTTGAGGACATCAAGATCGTGCTGTGTGCCGTCTGACATGCCGACGCCAGTTTCTGCGATACGCTCAATGAGGTTTTCTTTAAGGCTGACTGTCGACGTTGGGTCTGTTGAACTCCTCATAATAACCAGCATCGCACAGCAGCCAGCGAGCATAAAAGTCATGAGGAGTCAACTTCCTAGCCTTGTCCGGGTCTTTGACAATCTGGCCGATCTTGTTACGGATGAATCTGCATGCTTCCTCATCCGCCTCTTCGTTGACAGTCAGGTCGCTGAAGGTCCAGAACATGAATCGAAACCCGTTGCCACGCTGCCACGCCTCTTCGAACTTCTTCTCTCCTTCCTCGGCGGACACGCTCATGGTAGGGGTCGTCGACTCTTTGAAACCAAAAACCACGGCGCTATTGCGGACTTGTTTCCAGATCTCATCGTACCGGCTATTGATCGAGTCGCGGTATTCTTGCGTCACAGGACCATCGCCCCTGGAGACACTGTATTGTGGAGTGCGCTGGAAAGAGACCAATTGCCGAACATCTTTGGCAATGGCCGTGATGACTTGCACACCCGTCAATCCGCAGCGGGAGGGAGGGAAATTGCAAATGGTAGCTAGCAAGGCTAGCAAGGGAAGGGGACTCTGCTCTGCTCACCCTGTATGGTACATTTCTCCCTGAAAAGTTTCGATGCCAGGAATATTGGGATAATTCGTCTTCGACAGCAGGCCCAAAGCAGTGATGAGGTATCGAGCAATGAAGATGTCGCCTGTGGAACACTCGACCACCCAGACACTGTTGGTCTCATCATAGCGAGCATGCTCCAGTTCGGTGTTGAATTGCATGTATTTGCGCAGATCGTATCGATCGACCACATGGTTCAAATAGGCCAGCACTTCAGGTTGTTTCAGGTAGTGCTCCTTTCAGTGGTAGTTGATCAGGTCTTCCTTGTCCCAGCTATAGCGGTAGACTTTGCCGCGTTTGTGTGTGAGTCTTTAGCATGACATGGCAGGCCAATCAGGCGGAAAAAGGGTGGAAGCCAAAGGAAGGGAAAGAGGAGAAGGGACAGAAGGCAATGCATAATCCACCATCCTCTGGGCTTTTATAACAACAGAGAGGTCGTAATGAGAAAATACGACCAAATCAAATATAGAGGCATCTGACCCTTGCGCTGAACAAAAGTAAATCCAACCTACTTAGGCAGGGCGGCGGGTCTACGGTGGAGCTTTCCCCATAGGCAAGGCTGAGCCCCTTTTGGTTTGCTCACCGCCTCCCGATTTTCTCACCAACCTGCTTCCAGCAAGCCACGACTTCAGAGGCTCAAGTGCGTCAGTAATGGTGTGAATGGAAGTCTATGTATAAGCAGAAACTGATGGCATTGTTTTACAAGTCAATGAGGATCATTACTACCTGCCATCAACAGGCCATATGTTAAGACACACCAAGAAAGAGCTCCTCTGAGAAGTACTGTTCCTTTCCTAGGCCCAAGGGCCATCAGACTCTGGCAGCTGCTTTATTAAGTTTGTCTTTCTCTTCTTCTGCATTCTTCTGCTTGTAGTCTCTCTCCTTTTCCTTGGCTTTCTCCTTTTCCTCTTGCTTCTGCTGTTCGCGGGCTTCCTGCCTTCTCCGGTTTTCATCTATCAATTTCTGTCAGCGGTCTCATGTAATATATCATGCAGTCATGGGGCAAACAGACCCTTCGTTCGAGTGGCTGATGAAAGGCCCATGGGCAACAGCCCCGGGCTATTGTTTCTTGGCCGGTAATCTGATATTTTCAAGACCATCATTCGGCTGCTATCTTTGACCACACAGTACACCTTTCTGCCGTACAATCCGTTGTCGTCTACCGAATGGGCATTCAAAGATACTTTGCCGACAAAACCTTCATGGTGGTGACAATCTAGATCGCCTTCGATGTCCTGGTTGAGTCGAGCGCTTTCACCAAGAGCAGCGAGGACATCCTGGGAGATGGTGCGCCATGTTGCTAAGAGACTTGGATGCCTGAGCGCTCATCTGGCAGGGAATGCTTGTGGACCAAGTGCCTGGCTTTGCTGGCCCGATAAAGGTATTGTCTCATCAATTCATTGTGTCGTCCTTACTGCTTCAAGCCCTCTCACCACCAGTGCAACAGCCGATTTTTCACCCATACTTCGTTCCGATTGTCGATCTTTCCGGCGACAGCAGTTCCCTTATCAGGAAACTCAGGGCTGTTCCCTTGACTTTCAAAATGAAATGAATACCCGGCAGGTCCAGGATTCGAAAGGCCCATATCTGATAGTTTGTTCACAATTGCTGATCTCGCCCCATCCAAAGCCGCATTAGTTGAACTTGTTGCATCGGGAATGCTAGCTTTAACTATCCATACTTTTGAAGTTTGGAAATAGGCAACCTTCTTAGCGACATATAGATCCTCGACCTTTTTCATCACTCTGTCCACATTTGTCGGCCCTACATGACCAAAAATGGCGCCGAGCCGAGAAGCAATGATAATAATAAAGCAGCCTCGAACGCCTTGCGTCCCTATCATGTAAGGATCTTCGTTGAACGCTTGGAATGACGCTTCATTTTGATCGACCTCATTCAGCGAGTTTGTCATGAAAGCTCCGCGAAACTTCCCGTGGATATTCTTCGACATGACGACAATCCGAGACTTGGGCGTTTCAACAGATGGCTACGTACGTCTAAGCGGCCCGAGGCGGCAGTGGGTCATAAGTGTGGTGCCTCAGGTGCGGGGTAGCTCGAATTCTAGACATCCGCAGTCTAACGCATCTTAACTTTCTTTCAACGACAGACATATCCACCAACAATCCCATAACAGCAACGAATTATGTCTGATAACCATTTAAGAAACGCTGCCGCCGACGCCGCCGCAGAAGGTCGAGCTGATGAACTCGCTCGCCTCCTAAAACACCGTCCGCCCTCTCGTGGGGAATTGAAGGGGCTGGCCTACATCGCGTCCCGGTCCAAATCTCTGCCAACTCTCCAGGTCCTTCTTGATAATGGCTGGGATATCAATATGCCTGAGAGCTACTGTGATCCGCCATCTCTAGGGTGAGCACATAAGAGAAAAGACAGGGCCCCATGCTGAACGATTTAGGCGCGCCATCCAGGAAGGTGCCGATGAAGACGTCGTTCGATGGTTCCTTGCCCACGGCGCGAATCCCAACGCCTTCGCTACAAAATATAAAGCGACGCCGCTCTCTCGTGCCGTCCAATACGCGCCCCTGAAAATTGTCCAGCTTCTTCTGGATTATGGTGGCTCTGCGACAACAGGCGAATTGATCTGGTTTGCTTGTCAAAGACCTGCGGGAGACCCAGACGCGTTAAAAATCCTTGAAGTATTATACGATAGAGGAGCACCAGTCGACAATGTTCTTTTCGCAGACTTCGATGAGCTTGAAGATGTTTCGATGTTCTGTGGAACACCTCTGTGGGTGTCTATTGGGAAGGGTGACGTTTCCAGAGTACAATTCCTCCTGAATCGTGGTGCGAGTCTACATGCCAAAAAGCCAGGCCTGGACATATCACCGCTGGAGAAAGCAAGGAAGTGCGGCAATCCGGAACTTGCCAAAATAGTATCGCAGGCGCCCGCAAAGGTAACACCATATGGGAAAGTCGGCTGTTGAAAAGAAACGATCTGTTAACACATGGGAAGAGTATCTCATTATCAACCCCATCCAACCACGTTTCTCGGTAGCGGCTCACGTTGAACATGGAGTTTGCATGGCCAGTTCCGATGCACAACAAAAGGTGAGGCCATTGGTGGTCCGGGCACACACAACGAAGCTCTAGCAAGGCAGAGTTAGTCGGATTGTTCCGCGTCATCGCTCCTGCTCCGTCTTGTCAAGCGCCAAAGGACCCCAGCACTTCTGGGCGAAAGTGACTATTCCATGATTGGTCGCCCCGGTTCAGCTGACGGTAAACACCTACCCAGGAGCTGCGGCGGCACATCTTGCCCTGGAACGTGTCAGTTGCGATTCAACGATGATCGGGAAGATGACGAATCGAAGGTACCTCAGGGAGAGAAGAGATGGGCAAATGAGAAGATCCAGTTTTTGACCAAGGCGAATATGGACGGAAGCCTTCGTAACCGAATGCAGGATAGCCTCGAGCACGTGTGTAAGCCACTCTTTTGAGTGTTGGGACAAGTGCCTTATCCTTTACAGGTCAAGCAATGGGAAACCTTAAGGGTAACGGGAGGTTCATAGGCGTGTGGTACCATTTCCGGACAATTGTCGTAGACAGACTGTGCCACCAATCTCCATGCTGGTGGCATGGAGCTGGATCTTGAGTAGGAAGCGGAAGTCACAAGGCTCTTGGAGAATGTAGTAATGCCGGGTAACAGTGAGGCGATCTTCTTTTCCATCGAGGTTGCTTCTGTCCTGTAGATAGCGATGTGCAGAAAACCACTGCTATGGGGTGAATGAAGTCCAGGCTATATACTTGCGCCTGGCCCCACCCATGATGATCACAATAAGTCCCTGGTCCATTTTGCTAAAACAATTCATTAGTACCATAGAGTCAGGAATGAGCAGCGAGCCGGGTGTGAAAGTGACATTGGAAGTAAGTATTGGCGTGGTTTCGTACTCTGCTTCATGGACGTCAATCGAGCGCTAGCTCCATCGGAACTTCATTTCGCAACACGCCGACTCTTGTCCCGTGAAGTTATCAGACTAGGTACGTACATGCACATGTATCATGTATCTTGTCCGTTCTCTTCTGGTAACCGAGGCTTCGTAAGTGGTTGGTTTGTTGCGCCACAAGCTTTCTGTCTCTTACCCACATCTTTAGTATTGGCCTCTTTCCATAACCCATCATGATTCGTTCTGCGCAGGGGTCGGTCTTATCACCTTGCGTCCTCTCAGATGGTGGGAGTAACTACCCCAGCCCCCTGTCTCAATGGCATGCTCTAGTGAAAAGCAATGACAGCGGGATGGTCACTGGTCAGAAGTGGCCTGGCGATACCCGGCTGCTGAATACGACTAGGCGAGGTGATAAAAAAAAGATCGTCGACAATCGTGGCCAATACTACCGTATCCATGCATGTTATTGCCGTTACTGTGGAAGGCATTTACCAACAACGCCACCAAAGAAAGATTCCCCCCCCACCCTCGGTAGTGGTTCCTTCTTGAGGCTGGTCAGGTTCATGGATGGTGACCATGATGCTGACCGTGGACGACATATGTGCAATACGAAGATCACGATCGCGGGGTGTGATGAGAACGAAGGTAATCGAGCCAAAATCCTCGGCGAGATTCCCCTGATGTTTGACAATACTTATGCGAATGGATTCCCAACTGCTACCACCTCACTACCTTCACACTATTTTGTACTGGCCTGGTCCAAGCCTGGATCCCTTGGCCCGAACATATAGACAAATATGGACAAATTGGCCGGTAGATTCGTTGTTTCTGTGATAGGGGATCGGGACCGAGAAAAGAAAGCACTTATTCGGCAGGTAAGGCACTACACTATCTTCAGAAACATCTTCGTCGGTGTTGACCTGGATGTTTCAGCTGGTTAGTGATCACATAAAGTAAGAGGCAGAATGAGAGTCTTCACGTGTCCTTCCCCTGGAACTGTTCTGACGCAAAGGTAAATCAATCGAGACTCGGGACTCAAGGCATATATCCACGATAAACCTTAACAAAGGGAAGGCAAAGCAGGCCGTCTATTTGACCGGAGCGGGACGCGAGGAATGATCAGCTTGACTAAGGATGAATTGCCAAACTGGCAAACACTAATACAAGATACGTCAGTAGTAGGTGAAAGATACCCGGTAATATTAGGCAGCCTATTGTCACTTGACATATGTTTCGCTATAGTAGATGATCCCTGGGCTGTCCTCCAAGATTTCCTGACCAGAAATAAGAGTGTCATGCATCCGACGTTCATTTCCTGCATTAATATTGCCCTCCTCCTCCTCTGTATCCTTTGTCCTACTTACTGGTCACCCTTCACCACCAAACATGCGCCATCCGAAGGTCGTGAAGATTGCCATCTTGGGAGACGAGCAAGCTAGCCAGACATTGGAAAGATGGGTGAGTATGCCCGTATCAGCATCAGGGCGGATACTGACTCTTCGGCAGATGCTGAGAAACTTCAAGCAGATCACTACAACAGACAGGACTATATGCTCATTTCAAAGTCAAACGCCAACGAATGCCACCGTCACTATTGAGATGACTCAAAGAGGGGGTCTTACATCCAAGTCACTTCTTCGCCTATATTGTTCCAACGCCGAGGCATTCATCATTACCGTCGATGTATCATCTAGAAGATCTTTTGAATCTATCCAAATCTTCAAGGACGCCATCACGCAGTATGGTCCACAGAATTGTCCGGTTGCATTGGTCGGGATACAAAAACGCGACGTGACTATGAGGGTGACGACGGGAGAGGTTTTCAGGCGAGCAGAAAAGCTGGACGCTCAAGGGGTTGTCATCAGAGCTGGCCAGACTCACATTGTTCCACAACTCAATGCAACATTGGACTATCTGCTGCGTCGTCACTTTGCAGTCTGCAATCCTTGGACTTACCGGTTTCTACGCCTCTGTTTCTACTGCTTGAGAACCAGAAGGAGGAGCTAGTACAGTACCAATGCGATCGTGAGAGAGATGGCTTTTCCATCCTTTCCCCTGCAAACATTTTGCTCCAATGCTTCTGTGGGGAATATCAGGGGGTTGTGAAGGCTGTTTGGAAGGCCGAGTATTCAGCCGCACTGCCGCAGTCATTTCTTTTTCCTCCAGTCTATCCGGGAAAGGCACTCTGGGAGCCCGGTAATGGCCACACATACAACAAAGCCCTCCGTTTTTATCTTCAGTGATCGTGCAGCAGTCGTTACATATGCAGCAGAATGGACGCTTCCTTTGACGGAATCCACTTTGACACGTATTTTTGGCCAATGGGTCTTGCCAGCCTGGCTGTTTGGACTGTTATGTGGGCCTTCGTGTAGTTCTCGTTGACAATTTGCTTCCTAGTCCAGCTTCATCATTTGCTCTCCTCTTGTGTGATTGTTTTTGTTGGCAGTATGGAGTGCCATGGGTGTAAAAGCAAAATATGAGACAACTAGAGAGACAGACGACAGGGATATTGAATGCACGTACTTGCCGGCCTGATCTAGTCCAAAGTTGAGGAACTTGAGAGGCAATCGTCTCAATGCATAGTTTGTCGGCATGGGTAACGAAGGTGTACCAAACTTCTAACGCCACCCAGCCGCGGGAAATTCAGATTAGGGATACGCTCTTGTTCCCATCAGAGCGCTTCCCACCGCCCTTGGACTCCCAAACAACGTGACTCGTCACCTTCAAATCAATGGTTTGCATCCAAGGATATGGGATTCACGTACAACGGAATGTCATCCTGTAGGTGGTCAAGTGGGGTCGGCGTTAGACTGAAATGAGACCAATCCCAGTATTTCACTTTTCGGTTCAAGCCTTTGACCCACGTCGATATCGATACCCCAGAGTCTGCTTTGTACTATTCCTGATTAAGAGAGAGTGGAGACACATCCCTGCTCCTTTTGGGGATAGTGGGACGGGCCGACACGAAGCCGATAAGTCTAGCGGTCTTGGCACTATAAGTCAATGCCAATTAGACCCCAGCCCCGTAGGCGCACTATCTTGACATGATGCCGTACCCCTGCTCGTTGACAAGAAGACGTCCTAGTGTTAACATAATGCTGTACCCCTGCCTGTTGACAAGAAGTATGCTCCTCGTTAACATAATGCCATACCCCTGCTTGTCGACAAGAAGACGTCGTAGTATGCCTCCCGTTAACATAATGCCGTACCCCTGCTTATTGACAAGAAGACGTCCTGGTATCCCTCTTCTTTAACATAATGCTGTACCCCTGCTCGTTGACAAGAAGACGTCCCAGTATCCCTCCTCGATATGATGTGGAGTCGTACCCTTGCTAATTGGATCTATGATGGCAGAGACACTGTCAAGCTGAAAGACTATATGACTATGCCCCTGGAACAGAATCAGTGATGGAGCAAGCTTGAGAGATGTCTTCACTATCCGTGGTCCTGGGACCATGGCACATGCACGATAGCCCGTTCAACGTTAGGCAAACTATAGTGAGATGTCGGAAGCATACCGGGCGGGTATTCCTTAGCATTGTATCATAGATTATCTATATTCTACTGGACTCTATACCATTGTTTCGTAATCTCTGTCTAAGTTATGAATTGCTCTTGATAGCATCATACTCCTAAGTCCTTGCGTAGTCGCGGTTTCTACCTGTTCTATGCGTATGTACTTGACTCATTCCAACTACTCACAAGTTAGCCCTCTCACAGTCGTTAGCAATCATATTCCCAGGTCACCTTATCACCATGGATTGTGATGGACATGTCTGCACAAACACGACCGTCATATTCTCTTCCGCAACTTTGCTGACCGACCCTCTCAGCCGAAGACCTCAATCTCAAGCGACCGGAGGTCTGATTGGACTTGGGCTTGTACTCTACCCTTCTGATCCCTTCCGCAATTTCACGCTACAGGACAGGCCGAGCTCCGCTTGTGTGAAGACTTGCTTTTCTACCCTTCCGGGAGCCGTTGTGGCAATTATCTTTTCTTTCATCGTGACTCTTTCTTATGACTGCCCGGCCTCTTCTCTTATAGAGCCGTGAAAGATGGGCACAAGCTCGATACATATTGCCTTCTGTCCCTACACCATCATCCTCGTACGGATCCTTGTTCTTCAGTTACAATCAAATCCCTTCAAGATATCGAGATTTATCCTAATATGGTCACCTAGAGCCATCTCCGATGATGCCTTACACGACAGGCCAAGGCTCGGTGTTGCCCTTTCTAGCTGGAACGACAGACGTCCGTATACTACCAGTATTGCTACCAGACTATCCGCAACAAGCCACTATAGAGGAACCATATCTTTTGGCATCCTTCAGTACCGGGTGCCGGCAATTTGGGTCCTTAGACCACCATTTATATACCTGGAACACTCAAAACTTTTCGATATTGCCCAACTCCTCGATATTGACGAACAATTCGATACTGCCCACTCCGCCGCAGTCTACTACTATCGAGGTACATGATCTCCAGGAGGTGATACCACAACCACACAGTTACAATACATGCTATGGTGTATTCATGGGAAGTAAGGACAATATATAAACAGACATCTCAATATATCGTTCAGCGTCCAGAAAAAGTGGAGCAATCGACATACCACCGCAGATTTCCTACGAACAAGTTCTTACCGACGACACGGCACAACACGGTAGCTTATTAGTTGGTTCAGAGTGTCCAATAATAAGCAGCAGTCTTCAATGCCTCCCTCACCACCAAAGAATACACCATGAGAAGTATAATACCCCTAACGAATGGCCAGTCTCCTGTGCAATATGTCAGGAGAAGTTCAAAGACCAAACCAGTCTTAAAGAGCACGACAAGAAACATCTTGGAACTGAGGCATTGCCGTTCTCCTGCTTAATATACCCGAAGAAGTTCTTGTAACGAGGAAGTCTAGTTCGGCACCGAAACAGATATATTGCTACTGCCGAACGGCCATTCCGCTGTTTCAATATGTCACCACAATTTCAAATGTCAACGCTACCTTGGTAGACACCGAAAGACGCATATCGAAGGGCGATTCTCTTGTTCAATGTGTTCGAAGAAGTTTCATTATCTAAAGAGCGCGCTTATAGGCCCGCAGTAGCGAGACAAAGCTGTCTTATCCAACGGCGGATTTGCTCAGGGGCGGGAGAATACAAGATTCTAATTACTCGCTCTCCGTCGCGCAGAAGCACCATATCACGTTGGGTATAATTGGGTGATTCTGGAGAAATCGAAATATTTTTTGCTCGTTGGAATGGTCGGCCTCCTCCTCCTCTCCGGAACGAGTCGACGAACGAGCTCTTTTTTCGGCAATAAATGCATTCAATTGGTATACCGTGCCGGTGGCCCCTCGGCCTAAAAGACTCATGGTCTTGGAATCAAGACCTGGTTGCTGAGATGATCTGTAAGCCTCAGGCAAATAAAGATTGTGTCCTTTGTCCTGTAGAATCAGATCGGGTCCATGTCAGAAGTTGGCGAGGAAAAGGGCAGACTGCACCTTCGCTCCCAGCGCAGTCGTATTCGTCAGGGAAAGCGCAGTTATCTCAGTACCATACCAACCAATTGATTCCACCCATCGTGTCAACGCATAAGCGAGGTAGGCAGATTATCCAAGGCACTTTCTGACTTATGACTCGGGCTTCGGTGCCTGCTGAGATCCTTTGTATACACTTCTTCATCAATGCAGGCACCGTGAGCTTCAGGCAGCGCAACTATCATTCCAATAATGGCATATTTACGATCAGTGCCACAAATCCCGACGAGATCCTACCAGGTAGGAGGCGACGGCTCCGCTGATATACTCCGCTGCTGACATCTCACATAGGATGCAGTATCCTTACTCAATTCCTTGCAAACCGATTATCGCACCCTTTCCCGACGACGCTAAGAAGGCCGGCCAACTGCCAAAAGTGCAGTGCAGCGCAGCATTGGTCTGGACAAGATTCGAACATGCCTACAGTACCTTGTAAGGAGCTCGGACTTTGGCGGTGGACAGAATTAACAGACAATAAAAGGCATGCGATATAACAAAACTAAATACCATCCACATTGCAGGAACCAAGGGAAAAGGCTCTACTTGTATATTTACGAGTAGCATCTTGAACAAGTACCGTCTTTCTACAAGGCGATTCTCCAAAGTCGGGCTATTCACTTCGCCACATCTGGTCTATGTTCGAGAACGGATCAGCATCAATGGACAGCCTCTCTCCGAGTATCTTTTCACCAAATACTTTTTCGAGGTTTGGAAAAGCCTATACGAGACGACGTGGACCCACCAGCAGCCTCCTCCCCAACTTGGGTATTTTCCTTTCCTTACCCTTCTTTCCTTCTATATCTTCATCAAAGAAGATATAGACATTGCGATATACGAGACTGGTATCGGTGGCGAGTATGACGCGACTAATATTATCCCGAAGCCTTTGGCGTGTGGCATTACTTCTCTCGGTATTGATCATGTCACGACATTGGGCGACACACTGGAAGAGATAGCCTGGCACAAAGCCGGAATCCTCAAGCCTTCCTGCCCGGCTTTTTCTGTGCCGCAGCCTGCCTCGGCGCGAAAGGTCATCGAGGAACGTGCGCTCGAGAAAGGGACCAACGTCGAATTTGTCCAAGTGGAAACTCAACTCTCAGATTTGAATATTCATCCTCGGCAAGATTTCCAGTTTCAAAATGCGTCTTTGGCGATTACACTTTGTAAAGAAGCCCTGAAACATTTCTCGATCTCCTTTCCTGAAAGCCGACTCCCAACCGAGGTTATAGAGGGCTTGGAAGAAGCTGTGCTCCCCGGCCGCGGCCAAATCATTGTGGAACCCAATGTTGTGTGGCACTTGGACGGTGCACACACTGTCGCCAGTTTACAGCATGCGACTAGATACTTCCTCGACCGAGGCTCGTACGGGTGAGTGCTCTTGCCAGAAGATGGAAAATGCTGCTAATTTCAATGCCACCTTCTCTAGATGGCCTCAGATGGTGATATTCAACCATCAATCTGTTCGACGCGATTGCCTGGAGCTGCTCGAGGCTGTTTGGGAAACATTTGCCTCCATCAGATCAGAAGGGCTACAAGATGTCGTTTTCACCACAAATACGATGAGCCCAGCCACTTCTTTACCAGGTTTGAAGGTAGCGTTCAAGAATCTCGCGCTTGCTGACTGGTCGCTAGACCTCACCGATCGAAATGTGGACGAAGAACGCGTCGCCGCTCTCGATGTCCAACGGCGTCTTGCAGAACATTGGCGGACGCTCAACGTGAGCACTGAAGTCTACGTTGCAGATACCGTCGACAATGCAGTTGACTATGCCAGAAGTCGTGCGGTCAAATACGGTGGTCTTCAGGTTTTGGTCACCGGGAGTTTCCGTGTGGTCGGCAGCATCCTCGCCCTGCTACAACCAAAATTTGCAAACTCCTCTGTTAATGAGCACCAAGACGACCAAACAAGGTACACCGCCATATCACAGTTACCACTCATCACGATTTGATCATGTGCTATGCTAAACCAAGCAAAGGAAGCCATTTACTAGTGATACACGGGAGCCAGGAGTGCGTCCCCGGCGAGTCCTGGAGCAAACGTTCTCCCTGGCGTCGTGCATATAGTTCGTCGAGCCCGGCCCCGGTCTTTCGGTATATATCAGCCAGTGATAAGAGAGCAACAGCATCAGTGATGCCTGGTTCCCATCCACAACGCTTCACACATTCTTGGACCTTCACCCATTCCCTGATTGCTTCTTCATAGCGATTTTGCAAGTGTAAGATCCGAGCAAGCCCGAGGTGGACTCGTAACAATCTGACCTTGCTTATGGTCGTCGGGGGTCCCTGCTCAAGAAATTCCAGGAGTTTCTGAAGCATTTGGTATGCTTTTTGGAATTGGCCAGTTTGGAAAAGCGCCTCCGCCAGCGCTAACTGGGGGCCGCAACCATGTGCGAGGTTCTGCCAACGCAACTCTTCCAAATTCTTCAGACGCTCCTCGGCGAGTTGAGCACCGCGGGCTGGCTGATCAAGCTCGCAGTAAACTTCTGTTGTATAGGAGATCAAGCGGCAAACAGAGAATGGGGCCAGATACTTAGTGTGCTTGACATCTTTCCGCAGAGCATCGAGCAAGGACAAGGCTTGCTGGAACAACCCAAGACATTGAAGAACGCGTCCATGTAACAACGTCACCCGGGTGAGCCAGACAATCTCAAGGTCCGAGGGCGTTTGCACATGTTTGAACCCCTGAAGTTCTCGTAATGCATTGTTGAACTTGGACATTCTCATGAGCCGTAATGCATTGCCAATGGTCATCTGTGCTGCAAGAGGAACGAAATCCGTATCCCTCGGGGTCATCGTAAGAGGGTTGACCGGCAGTGTTTCTGTATGATACATGTGAAATAGATGTTCGGAACGAAGGGTCCATTCTACTGATAGCGCATAGTCTTGCGGGGGCACCCGTTCCCGAGCCGCCATCAACGCGCGCCATTTCCAGGTATAGTCGCCGAACCGCGAAGCCGCGAGTAACGTCTCGGCCACGCGTTTGCTTTCATCGATGGAAAGTCTGCCACAGTCATCAATGGCCTTTACATTGCCGAGAAACGACTCCAAGAGGCCAAATTGACTGCGACCGAAATCACCGAACCTGACAAGGTTAGAGAAGGGTAACCACTCGACTTGTGGGCAATACTTACACAGGCTCCAATACCGGACATAATGGGAAAGTGTAGCAAAGAAGCGCCACCGCTCGATGTTGCCAGGCTACTACGTCTGTGGCCGCATAGGATAAATATACCAGTAAGGCTTTGTTGACTGACCAGACTGGGTTCCTGAATCTGATCCAGGTATTGTTGCTCCTGGCCATCAGTTGATGTTCCTCGAGGATGACGAGGCTACTGGAAACTTCCCGCAGCATCGAGCGCATTGTGTCATCAAAGTCGTTCCAACGTTCGGTTCTGCGGCCTTCTTCGTCCCAAGCAGGAACAGGATGGGTTGCCCGCATGAGGATCATCTCTGGTATATTTTGGCCTCCCAGCGCATGGAAGAGTTTGAGAAGCGCGGTAGCAGGGGGGGACAGCTGGGCATACCGGGCAACTGTTCTAATTGTTTCCTGGATCGTGTTTTGTATTTCATCCGAAACAAGACCACCAAGAAGAGAGTTCTTTTCCTTGGAGTTTGCGAAAACGCGATGTATAGGCGACTGAGCATCGGGGGAGAGATCGACAATTGACTGGTATACATACGTCCGAAAACATTCCTGGAATATGGCTGCACATTTACCGAGAAATCCGGGGATATGTGTTAGATATTGATAGACCACAGCAGAGTATTCGGGCCTGTCACACTTTCGCCAAATATTTTTGTTCACAAACGAGAGTGCAACACATATTCCCCAATGGTACTCTTTTGACCGTAGAAGCTGTAATCTGTCGCACTCCGAAACCACGGGGCCAATGTTGCGGTAGTGCTGCTCGACACGATGGACTTGGCAATATCTCGTCACGGGCAGATCGGTGTTCAAAACATCCTGCGCGAGGATCAACTTGGCGCAAAATTCCCAGATTATACCATTATCTTCACCGGGACCGGCAGTGGTGTCTAAGATGACTTTTTCTTCACTGCAGTAACCTCCCTTTCGAGGTCTTATAGATAACCAATCTCTTTTCGCCAGCAATTTCTCAATCTGCGGCCGAGCTCGGTCAATGGCGTGGACCAAAGCGTAGCCAGGATGGCCAGAGCATTCGCGGCTCGTGAGAATGGTGATTTGGCTGCGATAGCCATCAAGGCTGTGGTGGGGAATCACGAGATTGTTCGCATCTTGGGCAGTTTCATTGTCACTAAGCTCATCTGCACCCGCACTGCCACTGAGGGTGGACGTGCTGTTGGCAATTTCGACCGTCTTGCTTGCTGTACTTCGAGGGTCTTGTCTGGAGGCCTCTATGATCAAGTCGACATTGCATACTGACTGTTGTGCCATATCGGTGTCTAGGAGCCTTCGATTGCGAGATCTTTTGACACCTCCAGACCGCCGGTGTCCGCGAGTCAACTTGGGCTGATTAGACGGCTCCGGTGTGAGCCGGTAAATCCTGGTCTGATCTTGTTCTGATATACTAAGTGACGACTTGATTGAAGTACAGATGACAGGAGCGCGCCATGTCATACAACTGCCAAGGTTTGGTCGAACTTGCTCGCGCCCCACCCTCGGTCGGGAAACCGGGTGATGCCGCGCTTGCCCCACCCCCGGCTCGCGCCACTGCACTCACCGGTGGGAGGTGCCGAAATGCTGGCGGCCTACCTGCCTTGCTGATTGGGCGTGCTGAAGTGCCATGCGGGCTAAGTAATAACGTCACAAAGCAGCGTCGGTTCCTGGCATCCTCATGGGTCGTTTAACTCAAGCAGATCACGTACTAGGTAGTCACACTTACTCCCCCCCCCGGTCGTCTGGAGGAGGGGTTTGATTGTCGCTTTCTCTCCTCTCTCTCTCTCTGTATGTCCACATCAACGCTCGACGATCACAATCATCCTTGTACAATCCCGTCCCGCCTGAGACTTGACGACGTCTTTCAATCTTCGAACGGGCGTGACCTTTGAGAGAGGCCGTTGCGGGAAGGAGTCTCTCAGTGTCAACCACCCACCTCTATCCTCCATGCCTACCAAGTCGGACCAGGTTACTACATTCATGAACACCATGTCTTCGTCACGGAGAGTGTGACACTGGGATCAACTCCCAAATTCCGATGACTTGATTCGCGACGCCCCATTCACGAGCGCCGATACACTTCGAGCGGTCCTGTGTCACACTCCGCCGCAGACTGCACGATTGATGGCATGTCCAGTGTGGGCCAATGGCAGAAATGGCTCATAAGAATCGGAGTTCAACATGTCTTCAAATGAGGCTGCTGGAGGGGTCGAGACACACCACTGCGGATGCCGTGTCGTCAGGTTCACGGCACAAGCTGCTTAAACCCCTGACATGTGATGGGATCGGCCGCGAATTGATCACCGACCTGGATTCTGCCTTGCGGGAGGCTGACACGGCGGCCGAATCCGCTGGAAGAACGAAAGACGGCATTGGAGGCGGCGTGATGGCCAAGGAGGAATTCGGGCCACGACAAGCATACTTCCAAAAATGCCGGCCGTCCCTTTGGTCTGTAGATCTAGGCATCAGTAGTTTACCTGAAGGTGACGGATGCGCTGATTATGGAAGCGCGAATAAGTTCGAAATCTTCATTCTTCAGCTACCCCTGGTGGCGAAGTGAGTGCGCAACCTGCAAGAACCCATTGACTTCTGTGGTCAGCTTTCCACGCGTAGAGGTTTTCTCTCTGCTTCTTGTCAGCCTACACCCTTTGCCTCATATACCCTCCTCACCGACGTTGAATAGCGCGCCCGCCGTCCCTGATTCCCGCTCGGGGCTCTCGGACTCTCTCAGCCCCTTTCAAGGCCTTGCCTCTGCCGGGACGCCAGGTCTCGGGCGACCGCTCAAGCGAAATTGATCTCTCTCTACCTAATGACGACGAGAACACGTTTGGAGCACCGCCAAAGCTCCTCTCCGTGCTTTTTGGGACGTCCTGCGGGTCACTGCCCGCAGGTATTGTCTAGGTATTCTCTGATCAGAGGTTTCATCTCTTTTTGGGTTTCTTGAATGTCGCCTGTTCTGATATTGGAGCAGAAGTTTCTGGTGTCACTACCAGGGAATCGAGGAGGCTCATCCCCTCGTCATCCATAGCCTGGCTTTCCAGACGCTGTGAAAGTCCAGATGAGGACGGAAACTGTAGCTCCGAACTATCGGAGACGTCAAAATGTATATCAGATGGTATTGCATCGATTGCTGCGCAAAGCCTTTGGAAGTGAGTAGGTGTCCAGGTATCGTAGACACTCTTAGTAAACTTGTACGCCGTCCACTTCTCTTTACTATCCTCTTCTGTAAAGTCGAACGTACGAATACGGTGTCGATAGAACGTGGTCTTTTTGCCCTCGATTATAGGGTAGTGGCCATAAATCCTTACTGAGCCGTAATCGTGCGAGATAGAAAAGGCGAGGATCTCCCGATGGAGCTCTTGCTCGCGCTTCACGAGGCGGAACAGTTCTACGACTCCTCGGACGGCGAGGGTCATACTATGCGCGTTCTGTCGATCTGCGACGTCGAGCGCGCCCGTACCGCACTTCACCTCGCTTGAGAAGAAGGGGAAGTACATATACCACGTACCCATAAAGAAGGATGTATCGGTAAGCTCGCCAACGAATGGTTGAAGTTTCTGAAGTTGAGTCTCGGTAAATGCTTCTCGTCGAAAGCCCACGGAATAGTCTGGTTGAGGTCGTGTTTTAGTAACAGGAATAGAATTGTTCCAGCCTTCGTTGGTGCTTTCAATTAAGCAATCAAGGGCAGTAGCACCATATGTTGCAAAGGTTTCTGCTGAGGGCACGAGCAACTGAGAAATGTCTCGAATAACCCGGGTTTCATTTCTGTTCCGTATCTTACGGAAGGTTGAGTTGAACAGGTCCTCACGAAAGAGCGAGTCCTTTGGTACAGGCTGCGCTTTCTCCAGGAGCCCTCGGATAAGAGTCCGACTTTTCTCGTGGACACCAAGGTCTGATGCGTCCATGAAACTCCCTTTTGCCGCGAGTAGAGCTTCATAACGTGCGTCCTTATAAGGAGAACTCTTTTCCTCCCTGGCCTTTTGGTCAGTCGGTGTGGTTGAGCTGGGTCCAGACTCGCTGTCCAATCGCTTTCGACGGAGTGAGGCGCTCGATTTCTTTCTCGCCAATATATGACTCATTTCGAAGTATCCTCGCGGCCAGTGGGCTGTCTCTGTCCAATATGTAATAGAATCAACGTCGGGAGATGTTCGCGCTCGTTTCGGAGAGGGCGGTTTTAGTTGCTGCTCAGTTTCTCGTTTCCGCTTCGGAGGCTTCGAAGGCTTCGATGGGAGTAGGGTAGGAGGTGGTTGCGCGCTCTGTGCTCTCTTGATATCGCTGACTGGAGATGCTAGAGGCTGCCGGCTGGCTTCTGCTTGCTCAGTAACCTCTTTCGAGCGGTTCAAACGAGTGCTCCGTCGCAGAGGGGTTTGCTTTTGTCCGTCCTTGATGTTTTGGGCGCGTTTCCCTCTCTTGCAGGTCACTCGAAGACCGAGGGAGGAAGCCGATAAACGACTTCTGGTCTTCTGGGCGGTCACACTGTCTCGTCGTGCCATGGTTGCTCGAAGTGAAGGAAGAAAGAATGGGCGGTTTCATGTTCTTTTGCAGCTGCGGTCGGAACTCAAGCGCCCAAACTAGGTGACATGTGACATCGCATGAAAAGCGGACGATAGGGCCACAAAGTTTCTTGGCAACCTACCAAACCAGCTTCTCCGCCACATGCAGGCGCTCATGATGTGGCCTTAAAAGGTCCGTTGCATGAGAGCCATGTAGGTACACAAGCCCTGTGATTTTACGGAGGACTTGTCCTATTTCGACGGGGTCTGGGGACCTTGTCAGACTATACCTAATTAGGTATCGAGCGTCGTACGGTGGAGCACGACGTCTTTACAAGTCTTGGCCTCTCGAGGCCCACTCATAGTCACAGTCACGGTCCCAGCCATGTTCTTTCTGCATTACTCCTACGACGACGAGAGGACTATGTCCGTGCACTAAATGTGCTTCCTGGGCGCCAGTTTCAAACAAGGGAAACACAGTTAAGACTAATCAATTAGATGGGCCGTCTTGCAGAACTTGTGAGAATATGACCTCATTTTGGCCCAGAGTGTACGGCCTCCTTGTATGCATTGCCTAGTGGTTTTGCCGTTTTCCGACTCTCTTTTCACACCCAGACGATGATGTTGAGGCCGTCTACCCCGTCGGCAACTTTACCCAAAGACGAAAGCGAATGGCGATTCCATGACACTGGCTATCCAAGTGAATGGGTAGAGGCGTATCGACCTGGCGGGTTCCATCCCGTGAACCTCGGTGACACTTTCAAGGATGGGCAATACCGGGTCATCCGAAAACTAGGCTACGGTTCATTTTCAACAGTCTGGTTAGCTAGAGACGTAACGTTGGTGATGATCGATCTTCGAGAGGAGATAGATTCTAATATTCGTGGCAGGAACTCACGCTATGTGGCATTGAAGGTGATGGATGCGAAAGCTTCTCTTAAAGCTGAAACCGAGCTCTCGATTCTGGAGCGAATCAACGAGTGCCGCTTGAAAGAACCGCTATCTCAGTATATCCTGACCTATTTGGATACATTCCAACACCTGGGACCTAACGGAACTCATCTTTGCTTGGTTTCGGAACCCATGGGACCTACCATTGCTTCTTTAGCCGAAGAACTCACACCCTTGGAAGAGTGGAAGGTTGATATTTGCTATCCGAAGCAAGTTGCGAGGCGAATCCTCAAACAAGTATTACTTGGGCTCAAGTTTCTATATCAGAACGGCATTGTTCACGCTGATTTGCAGCCTGGGAATCTACTTTCTACCATTTCAGATATTGATCAGCTGAGTGAAGATGAGCTACGACAAGATCTATCAGGCCAAGGAAGAAACCCGGCGCCTGAGGCTGTTCGCCGACTTGACGGGCTAGAGGACAAATGGGCTCCTCATTACCTACTTCTAGGTCAGTCTCTTGTCAAATATGCCAAACCCGATCAAGAGATACATGTCAAGATATCAGATTTTGGCGCTGGTAAGCACTTTGTTCCCTTTTTTTTGCACACACCCTTCTAAAGGCTGATTTTTGTACAGCATTTTGGGCTGAAGAACCCCCCCGATTCAACCTTTACCCCTACCGCCCTCAGAGCTCCAGAGTTGATCTTAGAGGGTAAGATCAGTTCAAGCATTGATCTCTGGAGCTTTGGTTGCCTCATCTATGAATTGTTGACAGGAGTGCCGCTATTTGCAGTTATGGTGCTCTTTGAAGCGGACCGAAAGACGACTGATGACGAACACCTCCTCCAGATGAACGACATTCTAGAGCCTCTTCCAGATATCTGGCTTGAAGAAACTTGGCCGCGAGCCAGAAAATATTTCGGCCCTGGACGGCAAAGGCTAGGCCCGTGTGCCGACGACCAAGAGGAACCCTATATCGATGACCCTCTAGAGGTGCGGTTTAAGGAGCATAAGCCGAATGACATTGACGATATAGAGGCAGACGTCATTACGTCCCTCATTCGAAGTATTCTGAAGTATGATCCATTGCAAAGACCGACTGTGGAGGAACTTCTAAAGCACCCTTGGTTTCAAGATTGACACTACCGTCTTTCCGAGTCCGGGTTCAATTCATGCCTCTGTGACACAAGGACAGATGTTGCAGTGTACTGGAGGTCGTGGAAGCACTTCTCTCCGATACACATTACACGGTAGCTGCGAAAGCGCATGGTGTCTTCGCACGTTGCAATCGCTTACACGCACGAAAGCTGTCGTTGTCGCAAACAGGGCCGACATGTGGTCTCTCCATGTTCCTCAGTTAGAACGCTACCCACGTGGCTGGTTGATTGCTGCCGACAAATGCGAAACCAAGACCGCCAATATCCCTCTGGCTACGACCTGGAAGGCACTGGTCATTGTGTCAAGATCGATTTGCAGGAGTCGAGAACTCACTTGACATGGCCCAGTGGCATTGGGGACATAGGCTTTGCTCCCGTAGCTGGGGACACCAATGCATATGAAGCCTGGCCCCCGGACCCGAACTCTGATCTCGGACTCGCCCTCCATGAGGTGTTTCTCGCCGGTTGGGGCATGCCTATCGGCGAGGTCTGGGACTTGGAGCACTTGGCCAAAGAGTGTGAGAGACGGAAGAAATGGAGTTTTTTCCTTACTAGTCAGCCTCTTGACATCCCCGGCGGGATAGCGAGTCCGACCAATGCGCTGGTAATTCTCTAAGGGTGGGCTGGCAGAGCCAGAGCCCGAGCCAGACTTTCCCAATTCTATCTTCCGTCTTTCTTACCGGGCTACCAACCGAGCAGTCTTTGTCTGACTCGAGTAGGAAGCATTTCGGCCTATGAGGCTGAGATAGAGTTTTGACGTGTATCGCTCAAAAGGGCAATTCCGCACTTCATCGGTGAGTGGGATCCACTTCCTCTGTTTTGAAATCCATCGTTTGCGCCGTGATCAGGCTGGCTTGTCCGCACCATTCCAGACACGATCACCTGCCGAGCTATTCATGTGCTTATTTCGACCACTTACAAAGTTCTTTCGGCGCCAATCTCACAGTTTCATGCTCTGCTGGGTCTAGTTATCTTCGAAGCCGGCTTTTGCGCACAGAGGCTCTGCAGTCGGACGTTCCCTGTCACTTCGCTTGATCTGTGTACTTGGAATGAGGGTGCAAGTGTGACATGTTTTCGAGCCCCTCAAAATAGAGACTTGGCTGTCATGCGTGAAGCCTGATGTGCAGCGTGACCAATGACAGATCGTGTAAGTCGAGCACATAGGAAGCAAGAGGGCGATGGAGAATGTGATGGGCTTTCGTACCAGGCTCAGCCAATCCTTTCGTACATCACGAACTTCTGCAATGGTCGGGCAGGTCCTTATCAGGGGGTGACGGTTCGCGGTCTCCAGCTCCTCGGTGGGGAAAGTACAGGACGTACAGTTCATAGATAAGAGGTTACATGCCGATGATAAGGACACTTGCCACGCGGCGATAGGCACATCCAAGCCTGATATCAGATATCAGATATCAGATATCACTCCCTTCGATCATTCTGCTGATAAGAAGACAAGACCAAGACTGACACGGTCAGCAGTTGGTGTTGTCTTCATCGTCCCGATCAAGTCGGTTTCATTGCGGCCGGCCAACTTCTCTATCGCAGCACCAGACAGCTCCCTCTACAGCATCTGACCGGACAAGAAACGCCAGCAATGTCTCCTGGCATCCTGACGCCTGAAGCTTCATTTACCGTCGTACCACTAGTCAAAGGCAAACACCAAAAGTTCAATTTTGGAGCCGAAGTCCTAGGACTTGACCTCAACAACATCTCCGGTACGAACTCCTAATATTCCATCCCATCCTATCCTACATGACAGATTATCACCATTACTAACCCAACTCCAAGACAACGATGTAGAAAGACTAAAAGAGACGATATGGACACACAAAGTCATCATCGTCAGGGGCCAAAAAGACCTAACGCCACAGAACCACTGGGACCTAGTCACACGGTTCGACCCAGACGCATCGCAGGTGCACAGCCACGGCCCCCTCCAGACATTCAACCAAAAGGGCGGCATTCTCTCCAAAGCCCGCGACGTCTACGGCATTCCTGGCGCCGAAAACGTCCGCTTGATCGGCAAAGGCTACCAAGGCGCCGACCACTACGGGTTGAAGAACGTGACTGTGAAAGGGCTGACCAACGATTTCCACGCCAACCCACCAGACGACAAGGAGTTCGAGGAAGGCTTCACGCACTTTCAGAGATGGCACATCGATGCTCCGCTCTACGACAGGGATCCGGCGTGGTTCACGACCCTTAGAGCAGTCAAGCTTCCGTCCGGCCCCGACGTGACTATTAGATGGGACGACGGGTCTGGGCTCAGCATGACCGCGCCGCCGGGTTTGACGGCGTTTTTCAGTACTTCTCAGCTTTATGATATGCTCACGGGGGAAGAGCAGCAGCTGGTGGACCACAGCTGGGTCGAGTACGCGCCGCATCCGTATCTGTGGGTTGAAAATTGCAAGGCTCCGCCTACTGGGTTGGGTCTCGAGAATCAAGGCAAGGAACATACATTGGAGGAACTTGGTGATTATGATGAAAAGGCTATTAAACGGGTAAGTGTTTACTGGTTACTGGTTACTGGTTACGTGGTTACTGTTTCAGTGTCCCTTGTCCATTGTTCAACGGCCCCGCCAATCAATGATATGGGTTGTTTGTTGGTCGATTTTCAAGCGCGACTAACCAAGATGTCCTAGTATCCCTGTGTCTGGATCAATCCAGTCACAGGCGAAAAAGCCTTCCAGGTGCACGGGCTTGGAGTGCGAAAACTGTTCCTGCGCTCTTCGGAACAAGAACGGCCCGAGATGGTCGAGGATGTGGTTCGCATCCGCGCGTTCCTGAAGGCCATCCAATCCCGCATCCTGCGGCCAGAGTATATCTGGCTTCCGGAGGTCAAGGAGGGAGATGTAGTCATGTGGGATAATTACGGGGTCTTCCACTCTGCTGTCGATTATCCGCTTGAGAAATACGGTCCTAGAACCATGCATCAGGCCAATATTGGGGCAAGTCGGGGGCCGGTTGGTCCTGTTCCGATTCCGGCGTTGTATTGAGTGAGACTGGATTTCCTTGGCTTATAGATGAGTGCAAAGTGCATATCTTCTTTACTGCTAAAGTATATATCTTCTTGTGTGCTGTCAAAGATATTGTCACAGAGGCCTTGGCCGTAATTACTCGGTCGTAGCACGTGAAGGGATCCTCTTCTATTCTGTTCTCGCAGGTGACTGCGCCTCCTAATTCCTGAACGGGAGAGATGCCCACATGATTCGATCCAACCGAACTCGCAGAATAGAAATAGGATCGCTCCAGACTATCATCTGCCTTGACTTCTGCCTTTTATCCACTAGCCTCGACAGCCCTTGCTTGATAATCTTCAGCACGTTTATAAGACTGGACAAATTGGGTCTTTAGGAATTCGGCGACCGAGACAGGCCCGTAAGGCTCCTCGGGGATGACTGGCCCATATTTCTTCCTAGCAGACTGTGGTCGTCTCTCTAGACCCGGGATAGTCTCCAAGACATGGTTGGCCTTACCGCTGAAGAAGAAGGGGATGGAATAGCGATCTTGAGACGAATAATTCAAGACACGGTGGATGTTGGATGTAAAGGTGTGGTTGGTCCATCTCGCCATCAAGTTCCCCAGGTTGACGACGTACGCACCAGGCACGGGTTCGACGTCCACGTACTCGCCCGTCTCCTCGTCCTGGACCTGCAATCCGCCCACCTGGTCCTGCAGCAGGAGCGTGATACAGCCGAAATCCCGGTGCGCACCACACCCGCGCTGCATGTCCGACGTCCTGGGCGTAGGCGGGTAGTGGACCAGCCGGAGAGTAGCGGCGGGGTCGGTGTCGATGAAATCGTCGAAATAGTCTGGTGGAATGTCCAGGGCGGCTGCTAGAGCTCGCATCACATCTTTGGACAGAGCAATCATGGCGCGGTAATATTCCATGCAGGTGTCGTGCCACTGCGGTCCTAAGCACGAAGGGTACCTGTTGGGGCCGCAGCCGAACTCGCCTCGTAAAACCCGGGGATGGTCTGGTGCAAGGTCTTCGCCGAGGTACATGCCTTCCTTGGTGTCTGGCGCTGCACCCGGCTCGAGCATTTGCCCTCCCATCCTCTCGTAGCCTTGTCTGCTTTTGCTGCCGGGGATGAGGCTGGCCTTTAGTTTTTCTTCAACGGGAAGATCGAACAGTTGCTTGGCAGCTGCGAAGATCCGTGCTTGGAGATCCGCGTCGATGCCATGGTTAACGAGTTGGAAGAATCCTTTGTCTCGGCATGCGTCGCCGAGATCTTGTACGAACTTCTCTTTCGCGGCGGCATTGTCGCTTCGGAAAGCTGCCAGATTGGTTGATTTAGATGGTGCCGGTTGTTTTCAGGGCATATTATTATGCTTACCTGAAAAGTCGAGTATCGGAGGAAGCGTGGACTGCAACTGTCTTTCTTGGAGACCCATGAGGAAGCCCGTGCGGACAGATGTTCTGTGGTTATCAGAGTAGCGATACGATACCTGGACTCGAGTCTGTCTTTCCAGCGTGAGATGAGAAGATCACCGCCCAGTGATCACAGGCAAGGAAGATCACTGCAAATGACGAGTATCAAGAGTCCCGTGCTTCCAGCTACACAGAAACGGCGTTGAACACAGCTCGCAGAGGAGCACGAAAAGAGGGGATATGACCGCCTCTTGTGTCTTATCGCCCACCAGGTCAGTCAGGAACTGTATCTCTAGTGGCGGGGAAGGCGTGGTGTCAATATCAAGTACTTCTCTTATCTATCCTCTCCTTTCCTTCCTACGGTACGAATCAACCAAGCTGGCGCCACAGATAAGGTGGACAACTCCACTGGATTGAGAAGGTGACACCGACGGTAAGGCTGTGCCCCTTTTACAGCCTCGCCCGCAATTGTCCGATAAAAGATCACTACGTATAACTTCTTCGAATCCTATGTGCAGGCATATACAGTACATTAGCAGGTAATTGTGGGTATAAATACCACAGTCCTGAGCTTGGGATGGGCCTGTGGAAGCCTAATTAGCCCCGTACCCTTGGCCTTGCGAGCCCTGAAATCCCAGCTTGGAGTCTTCTATACCTGCCGAGAGTGGGCTAAGTTGAGGGTTCGCTGATAACATTATGTATAGTCAATCTGTCGGCAGTTGATACAAGCATTGGCCTATGAGTGAGATTGCTTATTGATATATTAACATACACTGGAGGCAGTTAATAGATCTAACGCAGAGGTGACGCTAGAACATCTCTCTTAGTATCCCTCCCTCGCCATCACCAGGATCGCGAAGCGTCAAGAGCCCAAAGATTGTACAATTGATATCCACGAGTTCCAGTATATCGTGCATATTCGTGAGGGAAAATGCATGAATCCAGAATCTACTCCTGAAGAAGGATAGACATGGAGCCTGATTCATATCTATGGTAACACCCATGCAGTCTGAATGAAACGGTCGAAATGAATAAGACCTGGATGCCCTTCAGTCACTGCAAATCGTTGCTTGGCATGGAAATCGGTGCTGGAGAGAAGATTTGGTATGTCCATGGAGGTGGCGACGAGTCCCCCCGACTCACGTTGGTCGATATATATAGCCCTCTTCTTTAGTCTCCCAAACCTACCATATTGATATCGACTGTCATATCACCCATCTGACCCAGGAACATGTCTTATTCCAGTGGATCAACTTCACACCGCAAAGAACAGCACAATATTGCATCCCAACTGAAGCAAAGTCGAAAAAGATGGACAAAAACTCAATGCAGCTCTCGGGCTCCTGTCCTGTCCTACGGTGTCCTGTTCCATCCTCTCCTGCCATTCATCAGCTCCCAGACATGCCTTCAAACTCCAAGCGATCAAAGGCCTCGTCCGTATCCAGCACCTCCCCAAAAGCAAATCCAAACCCCCTCAACCCAGCCTCATGTTGTCTCCGATTCGCACTCCCCGCAGCATCCCTGACCAACCAAGTCTCGTATCCGCGATTAAACGCACTCCGACCCGTCGTATCGACACAGCAATCCGTCATGACGCCACAGACGACGACGCGTTCAACACCCGCCTCATCCAAAACCGCCGAGAGATTCGTGTTGATGAATGCATCGTAGGTGTTTTTCGGCACGATCTTGGGCCATTCCGTCGTCGCGGACGCTTCGGGGAAAGAGTGGCCTAGTGGGATGGGTTTGGGTTTGGTTTTGGTTTTGGTTTTGGCTTTGCTGGTATCCAGATCCTCCAAGTACTTCTCGGGGAGAAACGGGTGGAGTTCGTCCATAAACATCCAGTCTTCAGAGCCGGCTGCGATGGAGCTGCTGGGGCCCCATTTCCGCACGAGTTGGTTGGGTGATGGCGTCGTGGTGAGTTCGGATTGTGTGTGGCCGTGCTGGGTGAAGATTATGGGCCGGGAGGTCTGGGTGAAGTGGGTGCAGAGACGGAGGATGTTGGGCAGAGCTGTTGTCGTCATGGATGAGAAGAAGGTCTGCATGTCGATTACGACGAGTGCCGTTGCCGTTGCCGTTTTAGCAGGGGCCATTTTGTCTGTTGGTCCTTTTCTTTTCTTTGCTGGAATCTGAAGTGGTCGTTGAGGTACCTATGTACTTACCTACCCGGTTTATGGGATGGCGGACGGTATTGTGTAGGGTGGGTTAGGTATTTAGGTGCTGGTTGGTAATGGGCGGAGATTTTCGGATCGATATACGGTCGGTGTTGATGTTGCTATTAGCGCTGTTGGCGATGACAGGGCTGGAAATAGTTTGTGTATTGCTTCTGTGATTCGGGAATTCCCCTTAACCTCTCTTGATTCCCTTTTAGATAGGATAACTGGTGAGTCGTGCGCATAGATATTCCTCGACGAGTGGCTGGCTGGATGGATGGTTCGTGAGGCTTCATAGCCAGCTATACATCATGGATACATCATACGATGCTGAATAGAGTCTTGGCAGGTGAAATAGGAGACTTGTGGAACTGGAACTGGAACATCAACGACCACCGCACCCGCCGCGCCTCCAGCTGACTACAGCTTCGTCAACTATATTCGGTCGCCTTGTCTTGTTGCTGTATCACAGTCCCAGCAAACCTGGGACGTCAAAGCAGAGGCAGAAGTGGATAACTAGGTAATGACCATCCTAGATTCCAGCACAGTCTCTGGTTCAGTTCAGAATACGGCTGGGCTATTTTCCAATGTTTCCACGTGGCTGTTTTGTGCCCACTGCTGAACAGTCAAAAGAACTACGGGTCTTCTCTTGTTGTGCTTGGTGTCTCCCAGGATATCATTGAACGTGGCGCCTGGCGTGAGCTGTTTGGTCGGTAGCTTCACGAAAACCTAACTCTCATACCGCGCATGAACCTGGCTGCAACCAGAAACCGACTCAGGGGGCAACTGATGTTCGGCCGACCATTGGACCAAGATTCTCGAACCACAAGACCTTATAGGTTGTGGCATTCGTCGATCAGCTTGACCGTTTGAAGCGATGTATAGCCGTGTTGCCTGAGAAGATCTCGCTTGACAGTCTAGATCTGCTCCTGGTCTTCGCCACACTTTCTTTCGGCAATGTCGGCCATCCAGTCCACAATCTCTGCGAGCAGCGCTGTCTTGGATCTGCTCGTCTCATATTCAATTGTATAAGCTTCCAGTAACTGCTCTGCCTCTTCCTGCAGCAGCTCAAGGTGTTCGTTCAAATCTTCTTTTTCATGCTGCAATGTCTTGTTGTAACCCTCAATTGCATGTATGTATGGCATCACAGATTCCGTCAACCAGTTGTACAACCCGGCTGCATGTTTGAACAGTGCAGATGTGGCGACGTCTGATGCATTTTCTGGTTCTGATGAAGTGGAAGGCTGCGATCGCCTCAGTACGTTGAGTCGGCTGCGCCATTTTGCCAGACCATCTTCGTTGAGCTGGAGAAAGGAGGAAGTGTGGAGTCGATGAGATGAAGGCGGACTGGATGTCGTGCTAAGATGATATTGCCCGGGCAGCCGGTCCGCAATTTGGTCCCGATCTGCTTCCTCGTGGTCGACGTCAATGTGGATGTCACTGAATGCGTTTTCCGGTACGTCGGCGAGTTCGTCTTCCATGGTCAGGATAGATCCGCCAAGGGTGGCGGTGGACGTGAGATCTAAATCGTGGTCGGTCTGAAGCTCAGCTTCAGAGTTTGGATGAGGACCGGAAGGGGACGACATGGTTGCGTTGAATGATATCGGCGGTGCTCCTTCTAAGAAAGCGAGGGCAAGGTGAGCTGGAAAATGGATGTAGGCTGCAGAAGAAGAGGACGAAGAAGTTGGAGCCTGGAGAGTCACCCATAGATCGGTCGTCGCGTGGTGGGAAAAGATTGCCTACAAGACATTGAAAATGATAGATTGTCCTTCACTGCCGTCGTCTAGTTTCAAGCTCAACGCCGTATTGACCATGATCCGAAACATCTTCAGTCCCATCCAAAATCTCGTGCTCATTAGTGTAGTCGTCCGTGAAATCATGCCGTCTATCTCTTCCCATCACCCTTGTCCATCCGTGAGCGGTTCGAGGACTCAGTCTCAATCTCCCTCTTGAGAGATTGTTGATCCTGTCGGCAAAGTATTCAACGATTCGGCCGAAGAGATCAACGACACGCTCATGGTGGGCATTGGGACTCCTCCTGGTTAGCACTAGCGTGGGCGTGTTCCTGGGCTTCAACCTTGAATTGGTATTTGAGACAGTCTTTGACAGTGACGAGCCCCCTCCAGTTGACCATGGTGATCCACGAGTATGACACGTGGACCCATCTTCTTGAAGAGCTCCAAGACCGTCTCTAGAGGTAGGCCAGGATGAACGGAGATTGGGGTCAAATCAACGTATGGACTGATGTCCACCGTTTGGGTTGCCATGGAATCAAACGAGACAGCTGGACTGGGCGGCGCGGCAGTTTCAGTCTCATCATCGCGCTCCGTGGCAAAGATACATTTTGCGTCTGTTGCCAGCATACCGCTTTTCTTGGCCTTGTCAAGGGCGAATCGTAGCTCGGTTCTTCCGATATATCCCACCAAGATCTTAGAATCAAGATCCTCCACGATCGGAAATCCAGAATACGTGGTGTCGTCAAGCAACTTTTGTACAGCCTTCACCTGCATCCCTCTCGAGGGCAGTGCCCTGACATGCGCGGTCATGACTTGTGACACAGATACGCCAAAGGTGTGTTCTTCCTTGTTATCCAGGAAGGGGAAGCCGTTGAACCATATCATTCGGTCTGCAATGCCAGCCTTGCTAAATCTGTCCCCTACAGCCTTCGTGACACCCACCACAATCATAGTGGGCAGAATGTAGGTCAAGGCGCCCGTCAGTTCAAACATGATGACCGTGACTGAAATGGTCAGGTGCATGATGCCGCTCAGCGCAGCCCCGGCGCCGAGGAAAGCGTAAGTGCCAGGAGTAATGCAGGGCACGTCTGGTTGACAGGCAGAGAAAAAGCGTGAATCAGGAAATGACTCGTACAGCCATTGTACAATGATGCCCAGCATGCGTCCAAAGGACGCTCCAATGGCCATAGATGGTACGAAGATACCGGCAGGTACCTTGCAACCATAAGATACAATGACCAGGAACATACGCATAAGGGTGGCGATCAACAACGACACGATCAATGTTGGTCTGTTCCTTCGTTCGCACAGTCCGTCGTAATCGTAGTCGCCTTCGCACTCCCGGAACAACAGTTCCATCATCTCCGTCATGTCAATCCGGAGGAACATGTTGGGATAACACAGAATCGCTGTCGCCCCGGCCAATATCACAGCCTCCGGAATGGCGTACTTGGACAAGTACTTCTTCCTGAACGCCTGCGCCTTCAGATTGTATTTTATGACAAAGGCGCCGTAGAGTCCGCCAAATATGCCGAGGATGATGTAGAAGACGACTTCGAAGAAATGCCAGTCCCGATCATACTTGACCGAAAACATAACAAGTTGTCCGGTACGGAAAGGATTGATCGCCGCCAACACTGCTGTGGCCACAAGAGCACAGAAATAACTTCTCCAGAGTGTCTTCAGGGGGAAATGCGTCGCCATCTCTTCCAGGGAGAACAAAACACCCCCAATAGGACTTCCAAACGCCACAGCAACTCCCGCTCCCGCTGTTGCCGTCAAGATTTCTCGTGTTTTGGAAGCACTCCGTCTATATTTGTCGAAGAATCGCGAAATGACGTTGCCGACGCACACCGCATAATGTACACTTGGTCCTTCCTTGCCGACCGACAAGCCCGAAGCGATGGCCAGGGGCAAGCATATCGACTTGATGAGAAACGTCCAGAATCCCAGAAAGCCTTTCATGACGAACCCAGCAATAATACACTTGATCTCCGAGATGCCAGAGCCGGCGGCGTAAGGGGCGTAGCTTTTGACCAGATATGCTGAGACGAACGCGAGCAGAAGGGCAAAGATCGTGTATACCAAGTAGTTGACGAAACTGAACGAGGTCCATCTCCTCCACTCATCACATCCGTTCTCGGCACCATAGCAGCAAAAGCCTTCATTGAGATACCAAGCCGTGGTGCAGTATCCCATCTTGATATCAGAGAGCCACTCTGTAATGATATTCAAGGCTGCGGCATTGACACCAATGACAACTCCAACCAAGGTGATGACAATCCAGGCTTGAGCTGCGTCGTAAGACTCCCAGAGTTTCCTCCGCCATCCAAGCACTCCATCTCTTTCGAAGAACCGCGACTCCTTGCGCCGGGCACGTCTACGCAATTGTTCTTGTGCCGCATCTTGTACCCAGTCAATTGTAGTGAAATCTTCGTAACGTTTTATCTCTGCAATCTCTTCTGTGATGGCCTGTTCGGCCGGCGCAGGCCGAGGTCTGGCCTCGCCATGTTCAAGGCTGGAGAGTGTGGACAGGCGTCGAGATAAGCGCCTTGCGGACAGAGAGGGTCGGCGAGAAGAGCTGGAAACGCGCGAGGTCATAACATCGGCTCATCTGGCATGACTATGATTGACGTGTCCGGAATGTTGGATACCGTCGGCAGGCTGAGGAACGCTGGGTGCATGGGTTGGGTATTGTGGCAGGATGAAAGCCATTGAACTCGGTGGCCTCCCCATCCATCACTTTTCCCCTTTCGGACGCGCCCAGAACGTGACATGAGAACTCCCGACGCGACATTGACTACGAACATCATTTCTGCGACCTAATTGAATAAATCTGATCACACTGCGACATGCGATAACTACTGGGAGCAATTTCTAACCATTTGAATCACGACAACAGCCCTCGACCTGTCCTGGGACTCCTTCGTGTACGGCGCGTGGGACTGAGAGAAAGTCGAACACGCAAGGGAAGGCTACGCAACCTCGTCACGGTTCCCTCGAGGTCGCTATCACGAGAACGGTCACCGAAGTTGGTTCAGAAAGACTACGGTCATTCAAGGCCTTTGACTCAATCTGGACTACCAGAACGAAAGTCCAAAGCCGCAATGCCGTACAACAATGCTCCTATCGAGCCGCCTGAGGAGATTACGGGCTCATCTTCTCTTCCGCGTAAGTCATGGGTTATATGAGGATTCTTACCGACAGCATGCTGAGCAGTCTCAGTCGCAAGAGTTAAAAAGATCATTGCTATGGACGATGAGATCGGCCAATGTTCCACCACGGCAGCTTTTGCAATCTCAGTTGCCACAGTATGTTCGGGCTTCTTCAGTTCCAGGCGAGGGTCTAACGTGCCTTCAGGAGCAATTCATTCGCTACTTGACCGAACAAGCGTATAATGTCGTCAAATCCGAAAGAAAACCCCGGCGGAATATTGCATATAAGGACGTTGGTAAGTTGGTCAATTACGGTCGAGAGAGGGCATTCTTATTGACTACGGGGCAGCCACAGCAATATCTAGAATCGATAACCTTGAGTTCCTGTCCGATACCGTGCCAAAGACGAAAACGTATCGACAGTACAAAGAAGAAAAGGCCCAGGAAGCTGCTGCTCAGGCGGCCTCTTCGACAGTAAATGGTGTCAATGGCGTCAATGGCGACAACGGATCGATATCTATACAGACTATGATGAAGAATCAACGGCAGAACGGCATCAACGGTGTCAATGGTTCTTCGCATTCTAACGGCCCAAGACCTGGCGGCTCTATTGTCCAAGAATCCGGTCATCAGCGGACGCACAGTCACCCGGACCCAGTCAGAGATATTGAGATGACTGGTTGAACCCAGGACACTACTATGAATCTAATGACGAAAGCCTCGATCTTCTGTACGGTATTCACAGACGGGTGATGGATGTTAGGGGGACTGGGAGCCCACTGGTCAATGAAAGGCATAGCAGGTATTCCATCGGGGTGTTTTGAAAGATATGAGTGATAAACCAGACATTTGCCAACAAACATCCAGTACGTCTTCTTGAGTAGAGTAATCGAATTAATGAATGGTGGCCATGAAACGATTGAAGATGAAGTTTAGTGTTGATGTCTGAAGCTATCACAGTTCGCCCCATCTCCACCAATCAGCGTCGAGGCAAAACAGCCCGGCATTGTAATGTCTTGGCTTTGGACCTCAATTCGAAGATCCAAGTTCGCAACGCTTCTCGTCACCAACATCGCCGTGAAGCACGACTGCGACCTCAGACCTTCCCAGCTCGTCAACTTCGGTTCCTCTCTACTCACAGCACTCGCCACGATGCGTCCAGTCCCTGCGTCCGCGGGCTCTGCCATGCGCAGCTGGACCCGACACACTCTTCCTACCTCCGCAACGCCGTCGTCCCGTCTGGCCGCCACAGCTACTTCAGCTTCGATTCCAGCCACCACGAGTTCGCAACAGCGACGGCTACAGTCTGGCGAGGCCGCGAGCAGTGGCTCAAGCTTCCAGAGTCCTTTCACCACCACCAAGGCGAAGAAATATGACACCACCAAGATCCCGAGCTTCAAGCACTACCAGGCCCGGACTCCTGAGGTCACGAATCGAGTTTTCCAATACTTCATGGTCGGCACTATGGGCTTGTTGACCGCTGCCGGTGCAAAGGCGACCGTCCAGGGTCAGTATATCTGAAAGAGAAGCTGCAACTGCTACAACTGTTATGCAAATACTTGTCAAAAGAAGGAAGAGCTGACAATTTTGTTGTTTTCTGTTCACAGACTTCCTCGTCAACATGTCCGCCTCCGCCGACGTGTTGGCTCAAGCCAAGGTCGAAGTTGACCTCGCGTCGATCCCCGAAGGCAAGAACGTCATTATCAAATGGCGAGGCAAGCCCGTCTTCATCCGTCACCGAACGGAAGACGAGATCAAGGAGGCCGAATCTGTTGAGTATGTGAACTCCCCTCGGACCGCCCACACTTTATGATCATGCCCAAGGAGTGCTCTCGGCAAGAATTTGAGCTTTTGCCCTTCTTACCAGTCGTCCCGCACGCAAAGATGTTCTCCATACTAATTCTGCTCCGCGCCACAGTCTCTCCGTCCTTCGTGACCCTCAACCCGACTCCGACCGTGTCAAGAAACCCGAATGGCTAGTGATGTTGGGCGTGTGCACGCACTTGGGATGCGTGCCCATCGGCGAGGCCGGCGACTACGGTGGTTGGTTCTGCCCTTGCCACGGTTCGCATTACGACATCTCCGGTCGTGTGCGGAGAGGTCCTGCCCCGTTGAACTTGGAGGTGCCGCAATACGATTTCCCAGAGGACGATAAGCTAGTCATTGGTTAAAGAGAGCCGAAGTGAGCACAAGTTGCTTTGTTAAATCAGACCTGGGGCATGAACTGGGGGAGGCCGCCTCGTGTATGTGTCGAAAGAAGCAAACCCGCCGGCGAAAGACTGTACTCTCTGCTGGTTCTTGTACATATTAGAGACAAGGGGAGATCTTGAGAATGGGGACCGCCTAGTTCCTCTTGTCGAGAGTGGTGGATTTGAGTTGAGTATGGGAGGGAGTCAGGGAGAAGCCTTAAAAGATGATACAACCGTAACATTTCCATCAGACACCTTCACCAAAGACTTTCTTTTGTATCCTTTTCGTTCTCGGCTCAGTGGGCACTTCAGGGCAAGCATGGAAAGTGTGTACGCACATGAGACAGTAAAGGTGGAGGTGTCACCAGGTCTCTTATAAGCCAGGCCATCTCACATGCCATCATGAGTTCTTTTGCTCTTTTGCTCTTTTCGTCTTTCAAAAGTCTTATGTACAATTACATGACTACCCATGTACAATTGGTCACCCTTTTCCGTTTCCCCTTTTTGGCTTACTGGTACAGCTGCTCATTTCGACCGCAGCAGAACAAACAACAGCCCCATCAAGGCCATGCCACCAGCCACACCTTCCATCGCAACAGTAGTCAACTGCCGCTGGGTGAGGGTGAGGAGGTGATCATCGCTAAACATGGCGCGCAATGAATCTTCATACCACGCGAACGGAGAGGTTGGCGCAAACCAACGCGACGTTCCCGACGGAGGAGTGACGGATTCTTGGGGAATGATCGCGTCTGGGGAACCTTGCTCGATTTCCTCGGCAGCTAGTTCCTCAGTAGCAAGCTGCTCTGCGGCTGCTTCGATGATAGGTTCTGGCGGAGGAGCAGACATTGCCGTGCTTATAGGTGGAGGAACAACAGGAGGTGTCGCATCAATAGACGGAGCCTCGTCGGTGGCCGTGGTGCCTGAGACAGCGTCGACGATTTGTTCGGCAATCTTGTCAGCCACAGCGTCCACTCTCTCTCCTGGTGACAAGGCGGCAATGGCGCCCTCCTGGTTCGGCTGGACCGGTTGCACGGCGGTGATTCCGTCGAAGGTCTCTTTCAATGCAAGTTCAACTTTCTCTTCGAAGCCCTGAACCAGCCTCTTCCGGCGCCATGGCTCGATTGCGATCTGAAAGACGACGAATAGCAGCACGTTGAGGCCCATCAAGCCCCATGTCCCCCACGTCGACATCTGACGGATCTTGTCGCTCCAAATCTGCTCTTCGTGATATCTTGCAAGAATGGCCTTTGCGAGTTTCGTCGAGGCCTCTTCATACCTTGCTTCTGCATCGGCAACTTCCTTGGCTGCCACGGCCTCGGCCTGTTCGTTCGCATGATCGGATCGATATAGGCTGGTGAAGCGCTCGAGATCGGTAGGTGACCATGTATGTTTCCTGTGCAGCAGATCGTTGACTTCGCGTTGTGTGGTGCTCCGCGTCGCAATGGCCTCGGTATACTTTTCTCGCGCTTCCTTGACTGCTTTTCGACATTCTTGCACCACGGCTTCTTGATGCTCAATCTCGTTCTTGAGTGCTTCTATCCCGGAGTAGCCTGTCAGGTCGTTCAACCTTTGAGACGCCGTAAAGATGTGGGTTTGGAAGTTGTCCATAAAGTGCGTGAATCGGTTGCGCAGATGCGAATACCGGGCGGTAAAGTCGGAGGGTAGTTTCCATTCTGACGAGGACCGAGGCGAAGGGGGGGGTGAAGATGGAGAGTGAGAATCCCTCTGTTCCTTCTGTCTGTCTGCCTTGGATGTATAAACAATGGAAGACGACTCTGGGATCGTGTGCACGATCGTTTCGTGTTCCGGATCCTTGAGCTTCTGTTCGGCCTGCGCAGCAGCGTCTGCCCGAGAATCCAAGCTCTCTTCTATCCGAGTTTTGGCATCTTCCACCTTCCTCTCAATCTCCGACTTATTCTCGCTATAAAAACGAGCTTGAAAAGCTATCCTGGACCGTTCCCTGGGCCATGGCTGCGGGGAGGACCGAACCACCGAGGAAAACTGACATGGACGTGGGAAAGCCTTTGACGTGGGCTTCGCAGCTCGAAATACGGACCACAGTGTCTGAGTGAGCCGTACAGGAGCTTGCTGCATTGCGAGCAGCAGTCATATAGGGTATCGAGCACCACGCGAGAAGGGCTGTCTGCCCCGGAACAGAAACACAATGCCCAGTGAGGTACCTTACCGACCTGCGTACTGCCAGTGCCCGTCAACTGCACCGCGGGTTAACAAGAATATGGTGGATTAGGCGTGCCGGAGAGGCAGCTTCGGTAATCAAAGCGAGGAAGGTTTCCCGAGTCCGACACGGCCCGACGTCATTTTCGCGGGTTTCCACTTCGGGCATTTTGCCGCCAAAAAATATCTGAATGTTGGGTCAATAATGAAAGACACCGGCGGTGGATCAGTAGCGTTGTCGGACGCTGGTCATGCTTCTCTGTTCTCTCAGGCCGACATCAACAACCCCACGCCTTTGATTAGAGGGCTGAGCATCTCATTACTACCAAGATTTTCTCAGACTTGTCCGTCTTCTTTGTCGTGTTCATCTTCCTTCCATCTTCAAGGCCAGGACATACATAGGGCTGCCTTCTCCCAACCATCAACTATATCTCACCATTCTGCAGAGCAAGACCGCTGAGATTACATATATATACCTAGCCCATCATGCCTTTCCCCGAGACGCTGAACAAGAAGCCGCGAGTCATCTTCTTCACCGACTTCGACGGCACCATCACTCTGCAAGACACCAACGACTTCATCACCGACAACTATGGCATGGGCTACGAGGAGCGGCGCAAGCTATTCCACGCCGTCATCGACCACAGCGACACATTCCGCAACACGTTCCAGAAAATGCTGGATTCATGGCACATGCCTTTCCCGCGCGTGCTGGAGATCCTGCGCGACAACATCACGCTCGACCCGTATTTCAGAGAATTCATGGTTTGGGCACGCAAACACGATGTTCCCGTCATCGTGTTAAGCAGCGGCATGATCCCTGTGCTCGAAACGCTACTCAAGCATCTGCTAGGCGAGGACTTGATGTCTGATATCGAGATTGTGGCCAACGAAGTCCAGCTCCGTGCGCCGGGGAACTCGCTTGACGTCGCCGACGGCTGGACCATCAAGTTCCACGACGATTCCGGCTTCGGTCACGACAAGAGTCTGACGATTCGTCCTTATGCAGATGCGATTGCCAAGATGCCTCCCGACGAGCGGCCTACCTTGTTGTACGCGGGTGATGGTGTCAGCGATCTGAGTGCTGCGAGGGAAACGGATCTCTTGTTCGCCCGTGCGGGCCAGGATCTTGTTACCTGGTGCGAGAAGGAGGGCATCCCGTTCACCACCTTCGAGAATTGGAAGACCATCTTGGATGAAACTAAGGATATCTACGAAGGCAAGAAGACTGTCAAGAAGCTCGCTGAAGAAGGGTTGAGGAGATACCGAACCAATTCTTTCGAGGAGAATTCGCATCTGCGACCGACTGTTAAATAAATGACTGGCACTCCGAATTAGACTGTGATATAGAAAGGGATGCATCATGGGGGACTAGGAATCGGTTTCGCGTTAGCATTCAGGCCTACCATGAGCTCACGGTCGATAGCAGGAAAAGATAGATCTTCAGCATGCACGTACCGAATAGACAAGGAACAAAAATCTGGAAACTACACAAGGCAAGCACAGGGCATAGGACATTAGCAACGTTTGACATTGATACTGCTCAAGAGCGAAGAAATAGCTCCACCCACGACGTGCCTATACACCAGCTGGTTCAGACAGGTCGGCTATTCGATTCAGTGCTTTTCATCAACATATTCGTCCAGAGCCTTCCTCAAACCCTCTTCATCCCTGGGGACCATCCTGACTCTATAACGTTTCGGGACGCTGACTAGCTGTGTCGGATCCTCCACGCCCTTGACAGGATGTGTATTGACTTCCCCGCCGTCTGCAGCCTCGACATCCCGAATATCAAACGCCGACAACAACCGTAGGTAAATGGTGTACATTTCGCGATTCGCCAATAAACTGCCCGCACACATCCGATATCCCAATCCATACGTGAACAGCGGTGCATCGGGGGTCTCGAGCCACCGTTCAGGCCGGAAGACTTCAGGATCACTCCACACCTCGGGATCCATATTGCATGCCCAAGCATTCAAAAACACCACGCTTCCGGACGGGATGGTGTGGCCATTGTAGACGACATCCCGGACCGTCGCCCGGGGTAAGGATAAGCGGAGGACGGTATAGTAGCGCAACAATTCGCGGACGAGCGCGACAATATAAGGGATCGATTGGTCGTCATTGGCGTCGCACAGAATTTGACCGGGAGGGTAGACGGCGCGGATCTCTTGGAGGGCCTTTTCCTGGATTTCAGGGTGCTGTGCCAACAACGCCATCGACCAAGCGACAAGTGTGGTCAGAGTGTCGAGGCCGCCAGAGAGCATGGTCAACGAGATAGAAGTGAGTTCTTCGGAGTTGAGTTTTGCCTCTTTATCTTGGATCACATTCGCTTGGATACACGGCTGGTGCGTCCCCTCTGCCATGCGTCGGTCGAGGTCTTCGTTCAGCCGTCTTAGGTAGATGTCACGGCGGCGCCGCATATCTCGGGCCTTAGCGCTTCCAGGGTTAAAAGGGTTCAGGCGCAGAAGAGGGATGTAGTCTTGCAGGTTGCCTGTCGTGGAGCGGAATTTGGACACTTCTTCTTCGACGTAGGTGATTTCGCCGAAAAGCTCGTCGTTCTGCGAAGCCATTCGTGTGCCCCAGTTCAAGGTGAGAGCGAGGGAGAGAGACAATCGTTGGATCATAGGCATTGGGTCAACTGGCTTGCCGCCACCTTCACCATACAGTAGGAATTCATTCAGGAAGTCTCGTGTCTCGACGTCAATGTGCGGGATGTATGTCGCTACACTGGGCTTGTTGAGTGCACTGGCCGCGCCTTTTCTGCGGCGCTTCAGGCTCTCGCTGAACGGCGAGGTCCCTATCGTCGTGCCGGCTGTGGAGCTGACGACCTTGTGGAAGGTGTAAAACTCAGGTCTCGAAGCGAGGGCTTGAGAGTTGGATCCGAAGATCTCTCGGGCTGACTTGGCGCTGTTTACTACGATGACGGGGACGTTGCCAAGCATGATCTGATAGACGGGGCCGAACTTCTTGGACCATATTCGGTATTGCTCGGCTGCATTGTTTCTGATCTGATGGATGTTTCCAATCACCGGGAGTCCTGACGGGCCTTTAAAGCCTGGAACACGGACCCGTGCTCTCTGTACTTCGGTGAGGAGAAGGTATAGTACAGCAGAGGCTGCAGCCAGGTATGAAAGGAATGTTATTGGTGAGGTTTGGGCATGCCCAATGACATCGGAAAGGATGTTGTCAATCATAGTGGTTGTCGCCGAGAGCAGGGAGGTAAATCACCGAGGATATCGAAGCGTGAACGGAGGATTGAGGCTGTAGATAGTTGAGAGAGGTGAAGAACATCACCGATCATTATAAGGCGTGTCAACCCCGGAATGTTTGTGAGGGGATGAATCTGTGGGGGATTGTCCGGCTCACGGACCCGTTCATCATTCCGCTCCTGAGTCGTGGAGAGCGGAATCACCACCGCCTCCTACAACACTTGTCAACAGCCGGCTGATATTGGGAGAGAAGCGATTGGATGAGTGAACCGAAGGAAAGCGACAAGTATTGGTTCTGTCCGCGTCAAACAGACTTTGCTCTGTTGGAGGTTGTTCTTGATAGCAGCTCGACCTGGGGCAAAAGTTTATCGCAGTTGAAACTCGCAGCACCATCTATTCCCACTAGCAGTCTCCAGCTGTTGTTGTTGTTTCCGCCCGATAGTACAGTCCTTTCACTAAGTAATCCCTCCAACATTAAACCTGGTGTTTGCGGGTGTCAGTTATGCCGCAAAAAGCCAGCCCCTATTGGGAGTGTATAGCGTTTGCTGAATCCGCCTCGACAGGTGACGATGGTCTTTCCAGCACTTGCCAAAGGTACTTCTCAGGGAAAGGGCCTGTCTGTCACTTTTGACTCCCAAGATTGTATTTTCCACTTCGCTGTCCTCGGGTCTACTGGGAGAGCGGAAGGCCCAATCCAGGTCGTCCATCGAACGCATGCTCTCGGCGGTGAAGTTATTCCGAGAGAACAGCCTTGAGCGAAAGAAGAATCTGCCGCTGAGCTGTGTCGAAATGTTTCGGTGATGTTAAGGCTTGGCCGAGACTTTTCCTTCGTGATCCAAGCCTTGCCAACTGACCACCTGACAGTCTCAAAACATGTGTTTCTTAAGGTTCGAGACAAGTGAGCAGTATCGAAGGCCAGTCATCCAACATATTGAAAAAGGAGCAAAAGGCCAGCGAGGTTACTCGCTCCATCTTTGTCTCCAGGTCAGCAGCGTAGAGCCGGGTTGGAAGACCTGGATATGCGGGCATCAAGAGTCATTTAGTAGATTCAGCCACACTCATTTGGCTTTTCGACTCCTTCTAGATGCTGGGGCAGGCTTCTTCTCGCCTCCAGAAGCACTAGAATTGGTGTCTGTTGTGGTATCGGTTGGTTTCTTCTTGTTAGCCTGCTCCGCTTCTTTCTTTGCTAAGGCCCTCTTGACGGCACCTTGCTTTTCCAGCTGTTCGATCTGCTTTTCACTGAATTCCCACAACTGCTTCGCCACTTCCTCACTCTCAACTTCAGGTCGTAGGGGCTGGTATTCTCTGCACTCTTTTATCATTTTGCCACCAACTCCCCGTGCATACTCAGCGTCCATTGCTGCAAAAAGATAGCTCTGGGCTCCTTGGAGCGGGGATTTCAAGATCAGCCACCAGATAGGCCATGTAATAAGGTAAAAGAGCAGCCCCCAGACCAGTCCTCCAGTTAACCAGCGCCGTGTGCCGGGAGTTCGACAGTAGCCGGGGTCAATGATGAAGGCCCGGGCATTGTTGGGCTGCTTGTCCGGACGTTGATATGCGTCCAGGTGTTTCTGGAAGGCTTGCGCAAAAATCATGACGGCCAACTTGCTCCTGGCAAATGAGGCGCTGCCTGATTTTGTGGCAACTTCGGTATTCTCAAAGTTCAGCTTTGCCCCAATGTAACTACTACAGGTGCTGAAAAGGATTCTGACGTCGCGGTCCGGTGGTTGTGCTCGAATAGCTGGAGACAGGATACTCAACAAGTGGAAATTGCTGACATAGTTGATAGCCCATTCTGGCTCCAGTCCGTCCACCGTGGTCTGACTCTTACCGAAATAAGGTGTCATCACATTTGCGCACAGGATTATCATATCCAATCTTCTCGGAGGCGCATTGTCCACCCATTTTGTTGCAAAGAGTCTTATTGAATGTAGGGAGGAGAGGTCGACCTGCTCTGCGTAGATCAATTCGTTGTTGGTGACTGTCCGGAGATCCTCGATATAGTCAACCAGAAACGGATCGGAGGGTGCATGATGGGTCAGGAGAATAATCTGCGCTCCTCTCGAGGCCAGCTCCTGCACGACTGCAGCACCGATACCTGATGTGCCCCCCCTAGACCTGGTTAGACGCATTCCTGGAAGAGACGCGTAAGAGACAAGGTACGTACCGTCACCATCACCACCTTTCCATGCATCACCCGTTCGGAACGACATTTTGCTCCCCTCAAAGTAGAGTTTCAATAACACGACAACACCGACGATTGCTGCTGCCTTTGCCGCAGACCAAAGGTAGGGACTGTTGTAGAGACCTCGATCGAAGCCTTCCGCCAACAATGATAGAGGCATCGTCGCTGGTCTGAAGGTATAGATGAGGGTTTGATAACTGCGCTGTTGGCTTCAGCACTGGCACCGACGCTGCGCACAGTGCCAAAGTCCGAGTCGGCAGTATGGAATCCGAGAGGCCGAACATGCCAAGCGACCTGGCTTTAAGCTTTCGCATATTGCCGTCGCTAACTGCTCCAAGCAGGTACTAGCAGGGAAGTGGGTCTTACCGGCCCCGCCACTGCGAATGTAAAGGCAGCGACAGGGACTATCCATTTTCGAGTATGCCTGTATTCCGCGAACCGACCAATTAGAGCCGTAGCCTTCCTGGTATCCTTTACCCCCCAAGTGACGCCACTAATCCGCTTACACTTCGATATCTTTAAAGTTATTCCAACGCTACAGGCACGTAAGGCCGGTCGCTCGCGCAAACCACCCTGCGCAGACGCCCAGTCATGGCAGATGAAGACGAGGACTACTTTCTGCCAGTGAAGGATCAGCGCGTGTTCGGCGCCGGCATCAGACGCAAGAAGATCGCTTTCGTACCTGCTTCATCCTCCGATCCTTCGTTCTCAGGGAAGACCGCGCCGCAAGGAACCTCGTCCGCCGATCGATATTTATCCATAGTGCTTCCGAAGAAGGATGATGAAAGACAAGACGAAGAAATGCTCGGGCCAGAGACCATGGAAAATGCTGTAGGGCAAGACAAATGCGCACTCGAACGACACCTACCCGAAATTCCTGCGAAGACATGTCCAATTTGCAAACAGCACATATCTTCTCCAGATGATAGGGCATCAATGGAAGCCCACGAATCTTCTATAGCACATCAACTAAGTCTCGAACACTCCCATCCTCCTTCTCATCTGGATCGAGAGAATGTCGGTCTTCGGTATCTGACAACGTACGGCTGGGATCCTGATAGCCGGAGAGGACTTGGCGCTCGAGAGGAAGGAATCCGGATACCAATCAAGCCCAAGGAGAAGAAAAACACGGCCGGACTCCGTGAGACAGTCGAAGACGATGGTAGAGTCACGAAGCGGAAAGTTACCCCACAGCAAGACGAGAAGGTCGTGCGACTCAACGCCAAACAAATGAGGATCAAGGATATGGAAGCAAAGAAGAAAGCCGAGAAACTGCGACGATTCTTTTACGGTCCAGATTTGGAGCAATACTTAGGACCAAACAGCTGAAACCAGGTTGTTCTCATTTGTCCACAAACACGACTATCTATCATGCGATGCGGCCAGAATCACACTGGCATGTCCCTCCCCTAACGCCACGCTAAATTGCGAAACAGCACAACCTAGTGCTTTTTGAACAAGCCAAGATGTTTCTTCTCTTTCTTCAACTTGCCACGGCTGTCACCTCCTGATGGGGGCTGATACGGAACCGGGGCCGGCTGAGGCGGTTTTGCAGCCACGGGGACCGGAACACTGTTCTCTGGTTTTCCACCGATGGTCATCTTCTGCATGGCCTCAGTTGGCGGCCTCATTGAGCCAGCCAGTCTAGCATTCGAGGGCGCTTGAGGTCTTGGTTGTTGGCTTTGTGGAGGAGGCTCTGACATCCAGGCAGGAAGTTTAGGCGGAGGTCTATCGGCTGGTAGATCTAACTGCTTACGACCCGCACTCAGAAGACTCAGCTGCCGCAGGAAATTCTTCGGAGTGATCATGTGGGTGGTAGCCAGAAATATGTCTTTGCCTGCCATTTTGGAGACATCATAGCAAGCTCGCGCTTCTGCATATGTGGCCCCGCCAGCAATGAACACAATGATACGCTGGCGAGGCTTGTTGGATTGAGCACGGGTCTGTGCCCAAGTGGGCTTTCCGGCATTTCGTAGGGAGGTGTGAGTGGCATTCATGTGCATGTTGGGGTCATTCAAATGCGGCTTGACGGGTGGGAACACATTCGGGTCCAGGGTCCCCTGACATTGGTCTTCGAGCATGTACCTCAAGGCTGGCTCAAACCGCGAAAGACTGAGTTCTTCGGTATTGGTAGTGTCTCTCAGTCGCGGAGGAAACAGGGGTGGCGGCGTCGGGGTGGTGTCTTTTAATGGTTTTTCGATCCTTGCGCCTAGAGTGATCAGGTTGTAGACGATTTCTCCATCCATGGGCGATAGCTGTCCATGGCATCGCAGCTTCTCGATATCACCACGCAATATGCCGTTCCTGTACAGAATATACAATATCAACAGTCTGACACGGTCCTCATGGACCACACTGTCGTCATCCAACAGCCTCACGATTTGATCGGCCGTGTTCTTGGGTCGTCTATTGTCATCATCAAGGCCAGTAGCCAGCGACTGTTCCAAAGACACGACATCCAAGAGTTTGTGATCAGCAAAGATTTTGGCACACCTTTCAGCCATGTCGATATGGAGGGAAAAGGCTTCTTTGCCTTCCTGGAATTCTGGCAGTCCAGCCAACATATCTTTGATGGTGTTGATACTGGCAGGTTGACCATCATTATCAGCAAACTGGGGGTTCTTCGCCTGGAACCTTTTGAACTCTTGGCTAAGTTGTACCAAAAGATCCTTCATGTGCATATGGCGGTGCACGACCCAGAGATTATCCTTCTCACTGATCTCGACGTCTTTCTCTTCCTGGTCTGGTTGGCCTCTCCTGATGACATTCCTATAGGTTATTTTGTCTTCGTCGTCTCGTATGGGCAGTAAGTCCATCGCCATGGCCTGGTACGTGAGTTCATGAACGAAAGGTGACATCAAATCCATAGACCGTTGGGTGATCAGGAGAACCGCGCGGGGCCGGTTGGATTGAGACTGCGGAGGGAAATTGTTTCGTTCGTCACGCGCATAGTTGTCCAAAGCGGTCTGAACAAAATTGGCCAGATGATAGCACAGCACATCCGCTGCGTGTCTCTCATGCTCCCGAGGTTTGTGATATCTAATCAGCGGGTATTCCCCCAGAGAGACACATATCGAGACGATTTTCTGAGTTAATGCATCCAAATGGCTCTTAACCAACGAGTCGCACGCCGGATGGTAGAGGACATGAAAGCTTGAAGGATCCCGGAATGTGATAAGATGCGACTCTCGAGGGAAGTACTCGATGTTCAGCGTACGAGATTCGAGAACTAGCTGCGCTCGGGACTCCGAACGAAAGATCTCTTCTGCCAAAGAACGTGGTAGTTGTGAAGTCCATATGAGATGTGCTCGACGGTACCTCCTCCGACTTAAATCGGCTTTGAGGCATTCCACGATATGCGGTAACGGAGATAGGAGGTAGATGGCATCCGTGTCGGAAAGAGTCTGTCTGCGCTGTTCGATTTGCTCGATGTTCGTGATGTTGGCATTCAATATGTCATCTTCCCTTGTAACATTGTACACAAGCCTCCTGCTCTGCTCATCCAGGACCAAAACCTTCCAGTCTCTCCCGGCAGTGGCCCGTATCGTGTCGAGGATGATATTGCGTTGGATGTCGAGGATTGAGGTGGCCATGTCGGCTGCGGGAGGCTGAGCATGCGAACAATTGCTCACATGCTAAGGATACTTCTGAGACACCAGGGTACCAAAGTGAGGATTGTACCGCAAGAAATGACGAAACGTAATTGAAGAAGGAAGCGGCTAGACTCTTGTAGAGGACTAGATAGGTATGATACACAGCAACCGTGGGTTAGGAGGTAGTAGAAGTATGGCTGCAAGAGAGTTGCACTTGACACCGACACAGCATCATGGATCGTGGTAGTCGGTAAATGCTACTCCGTGTTCTGACACCAAGCACCGAACACCGGCTGCGACTAGAAATATTATCATACAGTGCCGCCACTTCACCTACGTAGCTCTGGTGGTTGATTTCTACAACGAGCCTCTTGTTTGCTTTTCTAGCTCCCTCGGAGTCGCCCTTATTGTATTGCTTGTACGTATTGATGCCAATAGGGAAGCGGTTACCCTTTGAGATGCCCTGCACCTAGTACCTAGGTCAGGTAGGTATTCAGTATTCTGTGTATTCCTCTCGCTGCTGCCTGCGACACGCCTGCGCCACGATTTGTTTCACTTGCAGCCTTAACAACCCTTTCCTGCAGTTCATCTCCTATTTAAGAAAATATCCGTGCTGTATGGTTTTCATTTCTAGCTCGCCGGTCGGTCAAAGTCACCATGGCCTCCAGCATGATGAGCCACCAGAGATATCTGGCCCAGCTCACGGCAGGCAATCACCAACTTGCAGCCGACATCGACGACTTTGCAAAGACACAGCAGGGTTCTGGCAGCCCCAACAAGAGTGAGGACAGGGAGGTCGGAGCTAGCGTTGCAGCTTTCCTGGACCAGATCTACGCCGCGTTATGCTCGATGAAAGGAAGACGGGGCCATATGCGAACCCCGAACAAGGCTATCCTGGCGGCCTGGACAAGCTTCTTCCGCCCAATTCGCAGCCTCACAAGTCTTCCCTCTCATGGTCACTTCCTTGCGGCTCGGATGACCCTTTATATGACCAGCGCATTTCTGCAGGAGGATTCTCTTCACCGCAAATTTCCGGAGACCGAGTCGAGTATCCCCAAAGTGGCCGAACTTCATTCTTTTCTGGGAGCGCTTGACGGACAACTACTTGAGTGTCTGCGGAATATCTGGGAATCCAGCAATTTCCGTGAGGAGTTCTCTTGGGTCTTCTCGCCATATCCAGTAAATGATGAGAACGAGGACACTCTCAAGGCTGGTGTCCACCAAGCGACAAGTCCAGCTATCCTAGCCGCCCTTGGTGGCATCAACGGACGGAGGATCTGGTTTCCAGAACCTGGGGGTACCCCGATACATGAGAGAGACCCCGCAGCTACGCGCTGCGTGTACAGGAAGAATTCTCAGGGTGAACTGGTAGTTTTATGGCAGCAATACGGCGACGACGGACCGATTCGCGAAGACCTTCACTACTATGTTGTTGACGCGGACAATGGCAACGAGCAATTCCGACAACGCCAGGCTCTACGGCGGTCGAGGCAGTTCATATTCGATGCTCGTCGGTTTGCACAGCCTCTGCTCGCGAAAGATCGACAGCAATTAGCCGAGCAGATTCTTGATGCAAGTCCGCTCGCCCTCGAGACCAAACTTCAGATTCTGAGCTATATGGATGAGCCTATCAGCCATCCTTACCTATCAAACCTCGACCTTGCGCAAGTATACAGCCCCTTTCCCGGCATCAACCAGGAATGGCTCCGAGTGTGGAGGACGGAAACATAGTAAATTAGACCATGCCAAAAAGCAGACATGCCCACAAGCCAGCCTTACCATCTGGAATCTTGCGTTGCGAGCTTTCCACACATTCCATCGAGCGCCCCAGACAGGGGACTGGCTAATGTGCCGGAACATTGGATGCCAAGGACATCATGCCGAGTTCAACTGGGCTGTGAGGGAAGAAAGCGAATTGTTGAGCATGATTGATGCCATCGTGAGCGCCCGATGCGGACCAGGCGCAGATTTACAGAGCATCGGCTTAGGTCCTGCCGACCAACTCTTCCTCCCCAGCGAGGAGGCGGATAATCAGCGAAAAGAGCTCATGTTCAATGAGCGGACGCCTTTCCATGATGCAGAAGAAGATGCAAAAATGAACGGCGGTATCGCAGGCCTTACCCATGCGATGCTACATGGCAAGACGCTGCTCGGGTGTTGGCAGGGGCAGAGTTCGGGCGGACGCACAAGGACTGATCCTGCATGGTGCCTTGGGAGAACGAAAAGTGACGAGGGAAGTTGCCAGAGCGCGTTGATGGCTCTGCACATGCACTGCGAGCTGTGTTAGAAGCCTGTGGGATCTCTCAACGACTTTGCAACTTGAAGGAGACGGGGAGCGAGGATACCTGGCGATTTGAATACTAAGGTAAGGTGCCTGACATGGTAGTTAGTGAAAGTATATAGAGGTGTTAGCAAGTGAGTAAAATGTGGTCGCAGGGCTCATGGCAAACTGGATCAGATGTCGAACTGCAAATGTCGCTCCACAGTGGCTGACTAGGTACTCTACGTGAGATCATTCAAGTTGCGGACCCAGAACATTTTTGGAGTCCATCGTTTACTGCACATCTTTCTCGTGAAGTCCTCCTCGATTTGCCCCCAACGGCGCGTACCTATGCAGGCTATGTTTCTCTTTGGATGATATTCTGTTCTTTAGATGCTACATTGCCTTCACTTTCTCCGCGACCCTCCTTATCACTAGTCTATCTGCCTACTCCCAGGGCATGCTCGCCATCTCAACGCGACGAGGCCAATGCCTTTTATGTTCCTTTCCAGCCTTATGTGCGGCTTCGCCAAAAAGACCGCAGAGTTTGAGACGCAATTACTCTGATAGTGTTCCTCTATGGCGGGAACAAGCCAGACCAGCACGCCGCAAGGCCAACTCTCCGAAGAATTCAAGAACATCGTCCAGCCCAAATCGAAGACCGGGTCCGCTCTCAGCCAAACTATCCCCCGAAATCATCTCGAACCGGGTACGCACGAGTCTCGAAAGTCTCAAGAAGCGTTTATCCTCTACCACGACTGATGGCGATTCGGAATTGACGCAGCTGGCTGCACTTGACCCGCACCGGACATACTGGGACAGTTTTAAAAGGAAAATTGAAGGAATCGTGACCGGCTCAGACGAGAACAAGACTGCCGAAGATGACAGATTGCTGGCAGAGATTGGGCATACTCAGAAATCCCCAGAGTGGCGTGAAGCCCTTGAGAGAATCCTACATTTCGCCTTCATCGATCACGTCCTGCTGAAAAAGGCCGAAGAAGATCCTGGAGATAAGTCGATCACAGCAGATCTGCGTTACCCGACTGAATGGTATACCGCCGCCCGTCAAATCCAACGGGATGTCCATCTTCACATTGGGCCGACCAATTCAGGCAAGACATATAATGCGCTCAAGAGACTTGAGGAAAGTGGTTCCGGGTTTTATGCCGGGCCTCTCAGGCTATTGGCCCACGAGGTCTTTTCGAGGTTCAAAGCGAAAGGACTATCGTGCGACTTGGTGACTGGGGACGATGTCAGAATTGACGACAATCCCGGCGTCATGTTGTCTGCCTCCACAGTCGAAATGGTAGATGTCACCACGCCAGTGGAGGTGGCTGTCATCGATGAGATACAAATGATGGCTAATGAGGATCGTGGATGGGCTTGGACCAGAGCATTCCTTGGTGCGAACGCAAAAGAAGTCCATCTCTGTGGAGAGGCCCGAGTTCTTCCGTTGATTCGTGAATTGACGGCATCGACGGGCGACAGTCTACATGTGCACGAATACAAGCGCTTGAACCCGTTGAAGGTGATGTCAAAGAGCCTGGGCGGTAATCTCAAGAATCTTCGAAAGGGTGACTGTATAGTGACGTTTTCTGTCTTCAGCTTACACGCCATGAAGAAGCAAATTGAGCTGGATACGGGGCGCCGGTGTGCTATTGTCTACGGGAGCCTGCCGCCCGAGACGAGAGCGCAACAAGCCGCATTGTTCAACGACCCCGACAATGAGTACGACTTCTTGGTTGCGAGCGATGCTATTGGAATGGGGTTGAACCTGAGCGTGAAACGGATCATCTTCCACGGGGTCTTGAAATATAACGGCTCCTACACGGAGCAGTTGAGCGTTCCCCAGATCAAACAGATTGGCGGCCGAGCGGGAAGATATCGAAGCTCACACCAGGCCATGAATACATCCGACAAGTCCGAACATGCCGCGGAAGTCAATGTAGGTCTTGTCACCACCCTGAATGACGAGGACCTACCCATCGTTCGGGATGCCATGAATGCAGAGGATCCTCCCATCAAACTGGCAGGTCTTTTACCTCCGGGTGACTTCATGGAGGACCTGGCAACGCGATTGCCAGAGGGCGTACCGTTCGAATATATCTTGAGGCGCATCTGTCGATCGGCTTCTATCCATCGTCGATTCAAACTATGCAACATCCGCGACCAAAGTAAGGTCGCCCGCATCATTGAGCCTGTCCGGGGTCTGACCACTGCCCAACGAATTGTGTTGACAGCTGCTCCTGGCTACAGCTCGTCAACGGATGTAACCCTGGCGATGAAAGCCCTCGCCAAAGTCATAGCCGAGCAAAGGCAAGTCACGGTCGTTGATGTGGCGGAAATCAACCTCGAGGTACTCGAAAAGCCAATATCGGGGGACCGAGAATATCTACAAAGCTTGGAGGATCTCCACAAAACCTTAATTCTGTTCCTTTGGCTGAGCTATCGATTCATTGGAACGTTCAAAGACAGGGATATGGCCATGTACGCAAAAGAAATGGTCGAAGACAGGATCAACACATGCCTGCGCGAGTTTTCCGCAAACCCAGAACTCCGCAAGCGTGTCTTAGCGTACAAGAAGAGAATGGATATCCCAGGAACCCCGACTCGCGGTGATATCGATACGAATCTCGACTTCCCGGCAAACCAACATTCAGCCTTGCCGCTGGATTGGACTCGCGGATCTGAGGAAGTTGAATTCGATGAGACACAATCTACACAGGCATCCGTCACCGCACATGCATAGCCTTTCGACGAAAATTGCTCTCAGGGTTGTCAACAGGGGCGTCGGCAATGGACGACGCTTGCAAATGTCCAACCAAATCATTCAATACACGAGAGGCAACCAAGGCTGTTGATGTTGGCAACGACTATATTGTTGCTAGACAACGTTTTATGTACCCGACATTTTGAACCTCCATCATTTGCAGGATTGATAACTCTGGATCCGGCTGCAGACAAGAAGGCTAGTGAAGGCTCATCGTTGAGTTACCACTTTGTCAGCAGCCCCGGCCTCCGGATTTGCGGCGGCCATCTCTCGTGCAAGCTGTTCTTCGGTCTTTTTGTTGCCGTGTAGGATCAGACGGTTCAAGAAGCTCCCCGGCTTTCCAGTGTCGTGGCCCTCTCTTTCGGCGTCCTCAGCTTCTTTGCTGACATAGTCAATGGTATCTTCATCGGCGGAGTCATGTTCATCGAAGTTGGCTTGTGTCGTTAGCACGGGTTCCAGCATTTCTGCGTTCAATGGGAGGCGGGTGGAATAAAAAGGCAAGGAAGCCGATGAGGAACATGACCAGGACGTATATTAGGACCAGCGTCCTTGTACCACCAACATTTGAGTGTAGTAACATGAACATAAAAATGGATGAACATGACTGATAGACATACCACTCTGATCCTTGTGGCTGAGCCTCCGCTTGAGCTTGGCTCGAATGCTTTCCATAGTTGGTGTTTAATGATAGTTAGGGAACTTCTGTTCCGACAAGGAAAAGCGTAAATGCAGAACGGGGACTGATATGAACGCCTGAGGAAAAGAAGAAGAAACCCAGGAGAGAGCAAGCAAGGTACAACGACAGATATAACAAGTCACTACTGCTTGAAGGAGGGGTGGAGGGGTGGAGGGGGAAGGGAGCGTTCCTGCGCCAGCAAGTCAACGTAAACGAGGCAAGAACGGCACTGGTCTGGATCCTGCCAAGACATCTCGGCCGTTCAGAGCAGCGACAGCGAAAGCAACAGCGACGGCGACGGCAGAAGAGAATGAACTGGGACGCGCAGTCCGCGGCCCATCTACGGTGGCTGTGGCCAGAAGATCAAGGTCACCAAGATCCGATCGGACAAGAGCTTCGATATCACAGGTTGTTGCTGTTTAGCCACTTTCATCGTGGAGACCCGCCTATCGCCACGATAGCGGCTCATGGCGCAGTGCTTGATCCGCTAAGGTCCCCTGCTTAACAGAACAACCGCCAAAAGCCGCATCTCGACCGAGCCACTGCCGTTGCCTAAAAGTACAATACATTAAATGTCATCAACAACATCGCCAAACTCGCACCACGACCTGTCTAATATCCCGACGAGGCCGCCCGGGCCATGGACGACTTCACTTCACTCGAGCTCCTCTCCCTCGTCTCAAAAGTTACCTCTGAATTACAGAACCATCTTGGAATCAACGACAAAACCCTCGCCGAGTTTGTGATAGACCAACATGAAAAATGCGGAGGAAATTTGCCCCAGTTCAAGGAGACTCTGGCGGCCATGGGCGCAGACTTTCCGAACAGTCTGGTGGAGAGCATCGATCGCTTGATCCTGACCATGCACCCTAAATACAAAAATCAGAAGCAAGAGCTTGTGCAGAAAGAGAAGTCGGATATGGATGAGTTGGATGAAATCAGTCGCAAAGCCAGGGTCTTCAAAGGCCTGGCTGTGCCAGACCGGGAACGGCTTTGGGACGACTATGAAGATGATATGGTCGGGCAGAAAACCATTGATGAGACTCGACCACCCGACGTGGGGACTCCCGAAGATGACACTTTTGCGCTTCTGGAAGGCCTCGCAGGGACGAAGCAGAATGGCACAAATGGAAGCGGCGAAAGAAGTAGGAAAAGGAGTCGCAGTCCCGACGGTGACGAATACTCTCGAGAGAGGAAACCAAGGCAGAAGTACTGGTCTCGGAGTCCCAGTCCTGGGCAGGAGAAACGGTCGCGGCGCGAGCGTCACGAAGAATACGACAGGCGAGATGATCGCTATAGGGATCGACGTGATGATAAACGAAATGGTGACTATCGAGGAAGACGGCGCACCTACGATGACGACGACGAATTTAAAAAACCTCCGCCCCGTGAGCTCGACGAGTCTCCTGTGCTGTACAAGATTTACGATGCTGTTATAAACGGCATCAAAGATTTCGGTGCCTTTGCCAATCTCGAAGGGGTCAGAGGGAGTCCAAGCGGTCTGATTCACGTCTCGGCAATTCAAGAGGGTGCTAGAGTCAACCACCCTTCCGATCTTCTGTCCCGTGGTCAACGTGTCAAAGTGAAAGTGGTCAAGATGGAGAACAATAAAATAAGTCTCTCGATGAAGGAGGTTGACCAAGAGTCTGGCCAGGACTTGGTGCCGTCTAGAAGGATTGCGTCTGGGGCCAATATGGAACGATTGAATGGTGTTCCGTCAGATGATCGTTACGGCAACCTTGGCAGTAGCGTGCCAGTCATCGAAGATGATTATAACTCGAAACCTGGCAAGAACAAAAAGCGACTGACATCCCCTGAACGGTGGGAAATCAAGCAACTTATCGCATCAGGGGCTATCTCTGCTCAGGACTATCCGGACATTGACGAGGAGTATAACGCAACCTTGAACGGCGAGGGTCAGTTTGAAGAAGAAGAGGACATCGACATCGAAGTCAAGGAAGAAGAACCTCCTTTCCTCGCCGGTCAAACCAAACAATCTCTCGAGCTGTCCCCTATCCGAGTCGTCAAAGCTCCGGAAGGTTCGCTGAACAGGGCGGCCCAAGCAGGAACAGCTCTTGCGAAAGAGCGAAGAGAACTCAAGCAACAGGAGGCGGCGGATAAAGCAGCAGAGGAAGCTTCAAAGGTTGATCTGAATGCACAATGGCAGGATCCTATGGTCAATCCCGAGCAGCGCAAGTTTGCTGCTGACCTGCGACAAGCCCAGCAGCAAACTTCCCGAGCAATTGCCGCCGTGCCAGAATGGAAGCAGGCAGTCCAGAATAAGGATCAGTCATTCGGTAGGAGGACGAATATGACCATCAAACAGCAAAGGGAGTCGCTTCCAGTGTTCAAATTCAGGAACCAGTTACTCGAGGCTGTTGCTGCCAACCAGTTACTTATCGTGGTTGGTGATACGGGTTCCGGAAAGACGACCCAACTCACCCAATATCTCGCCGAAGCAGGATATGCGAACAACGGGATCATCGGATGTACGCAACCTCGCCGAGTCGCCGCCATGTCTGTCGCAAAGCGTGTTTCGGAAGAGGTTGGTTGTGAACTTGGGAAGGAAGTTGGCTACACCATTCGTTTCGAGGATCGAACTTCGCCGGAAACCAAAATCAAATACATGACCGATGGTATGCTTCAGAGAGAGATTCTTCTGGATCCCGATCTCAAGAGGTACAGCGTGATCATGTTAGATGAGGCTCACGAGAGAACCATCGCGACCGACGTGCTGTTCGGGCTTCTTAAGAAAACCCTTAAGCGACGACCCGATTTGAAACTCATCGTCACCTCAGCAACGCTCGATGCAGAGAAGTTCTCGGAATACTTCAACCAGTGCCCAATCTTCTCTATTCCAGGGAGAACGTTTCCCGTGGAGATCATGTACTCAAGGGAACCGGAGGAGGATTATTTGGACGCTGCACTGACCACCGTCATGCAAATCCATCTTACTGAGCCACCCGGTGATATCCTTCTGTTCTTGACCGGACAAGAGGAGATTGACACCAGTTGCGAGGTTCTCTACGAAAGGATGAAAGCGTTAGGTCCCTCGGTGCCGGAGCTGCTCATCCTGCCTGTCTATTCTGCCCTTCCGAGTGAGATGCAGAGCCGCATCTTCGATCCTGCTCCGCCCGGGAGTAGGAAGGTTGTCATTGCCACAAACATTGCCGAAACTTCCATCACCATTGATCACATCTATTACGTGATCGACCCCGGCTTTGTCAAGCAGAGTGCCTATGATCCCAAGCTTGGAATGGATTCTCTAGTTGTCACGCCCATTTCGCAGGCGCAAGCTAAGCAACGAGCTGGCCGTGCAGGCAGAACGGGACCTGGTAAATGCTTTCGGTTGTACACCGAAGCAGCGTATCAGTCAGAGATGTTACCCACGTCGATTCCAGAGATCCAACGTCAGAACCTGTCCAACACCATCCTGATGCTGAAAGCGATGGGTATCAATGACCTACTACATTTCGACTTTATGGACCCTCCGCCCACCAACACAATGTTGACCGCGCTTGAAGAGCTCTATGCTCTCTCGGCCCTTGACGATGAAGGCCTTTTGACTCGACTCGGTCGCAAAATGGCCGACTTCCCCATGGAGCCAGGCTTGTCCAAAGTTCTCATCGCCTCTGTGGAAATGGGATGTTCCGAGGAGGTGCTCACCATTGTTGCCATGCTGTCTGTGCAAAATGTGTTCTATCGTCCGAAAGAGAAACAGCAACAAGCCGACCAGAAGAAAAGCAAATTCCACGACCCTCATGGCGACCATTTAACCTTGCTGAACGTCTACAATGCATGGAAGCAATCGCGGTACAGCGATGCGTGGTGCTTCGAAAACTTCATTCAAAAACGGCAGATCTCGAGAGCCCGAGATGTCAGACAACAACTGGTGAATATTATGCAGCGGTATAAACACCCTATTGTGTCGTGCGGTCGCAACACCATCAAAGTCCGTCAGGCACTGTGTTCAGGTTTCTTCCGCAACTCTGCGCGCAAAGATCCTCAAGAAGGCTATAAGACGCTTATCGAAGGGACGCCTGTATACATGCATCCTAGCAGCTCACTATTTGGCAAACCGGCCGAGTATGTCATTTTCCATACTCTTGTGCTCACGACAAAGGAATATATGCATTGTGCAACTGTGATAGAACCAAAGGTATGTCCGGCCTTCCATCTCCGAGTTTGTGTGGTTTTTTTGGTGAAATTGTTACTGACTCTTGGTTCGAATAGTGGCTTGTGGAAGCAGCGCCGACGTTCTTCAAAGTCGCCCCTACGGATCGTCTGAGTAAGCGTAAAAAGGCCGAGCGGATCCAACCTCTGCATAACAAATTTGCTGGGGAGGATGATTGGAGGTTGAGTGCCCAGAAGAGGCAGGGTAGAGGCGGTGGTGGTGGTACTTGGGGTTAGAAGAGAGCATCTAACTGCTAAGGCAACCAATTTGCGGTCATAGGGAGGCACTGCAGGGTGTTGGATAGCAGACGAAAAGTGAGATACCCGGGTGGCATGGACGCAGTAATACAAATACAAAGTCAACAAGGCGTAAAGCACGGCACTTGTCATGTGCAGCTGAGCCTGATGTCCGACTCACTAGTATCTGGCAGAAGTAATATCCTCGCAACAAATAGTCCAACGGTCAGATCATGATCGCTCAAGACGGAGTCCTCCAATGCATGAACCACATCACCGGCCAACCCGTTGGCTAAGTGGTATCTTCCCCTACAGGCTTTGGCGAAATCCTCTCACTCTTCTCCTTAAAGATATTCTTGACACTTTTCAACACAGGCGGCGCTTGCACCACATCCTGCAAGTTCTTGGGCCTCCCCAGTTCGCCCTCCTCGCGCCTCTTCCGCTCGAGCTGTTTCCACGGATCGACATCGTCGTCGACATGGCCCTTTTTACCTTTCTTTTTCCTCTTGCTTCCGTTCTTGTCGATTCCCGCGCCTAACCACACAATCTCATCTTCTTCGCGCTCGTCTGCGAGCTCTTCACTCTCTCTTCCTCGCGTTTGGCGCGCAGCCGGGCTTCAGTTGCGCGCCACTCGCTCTGTAACCGCGCCAGGCGCTTGTTGTGCTTGGTAAGTGGTGTTTTGAGGTTTTCTAGGCCCGGGATCTTCTTGATTCGCGTCGTTTGTTTCGGTATAGATGATAATGGGAGGGATTGGTCGACGCGGGCGGCGAACTCGGACAAGCGTTCGCCTGGCAGAATCTTGAGATTGTTGGTACTTGACGCCGAGGCTGAGGGTGTTGGCGCAGATGCTGATGCTGGACCTGACGCTGACGCTGATGCTTGGGCCGTGTCTTTGGTCTCGTTGGTTGCATCTGTTGGTGGAGGGTTGTCGCTTTGGCTGGTCTTCGGTTTTGATTTCTTCTTTTTGCTCGTGTTGCCGTCGTCGAGACCTAGGTTCTTCGGTCTCTTTCCTTGTTGGAATGCCATGAGTCGCGCAAAGGCTTTGGGCGTGTCATCATCGGCGTAGCCATTGTTGTTGGATTTCTGCTTTTGCTTTTGCTTCTGCTTCTGCTTCTGTCTCGCTTTTTCCCTTTTCTCTTTGTCCGATGTGAAGATTGACTGTTGCTTCGTAAAAGACGTGAGCGGTCTGGCGCGGCTCGTGGGTGGTAGGTCAAAGCTGGACACGTGGAGGGCGGGTCAGTTCTCAATCATCTCAGTTTCTGGGGAACGTTGTTTGCAAAGTAAAATAGACAGATGGCAGCGGGGCGGCATCATGGCATGGTCGGACTTACTTTGACTCGTCGTCGTCGCGTTTCCGCTTGTGTTTGTGAGGCATCTTGAACTCGCTTTGGGTCGACTGCAGAGAGTGGTAGTGTCACAGTGTTTTATTAGTACTGACTGCGCAGATCGAGTGCCAGAAAAAATGTCGACAAGGCTGAATGAGTGCGGAGAATAAATTACAGTGGTTCTGAAATCTCCCCGCACCACATCAGCCATGACCGCCTACCTGGCCAAATATGTCTATTGGCCCCATATAAAATAGACTTGCTTGTTTTGGATAGAACTGACTCTGTTCCAGTCCACACGTCTTCTGCTGCTCTGCACTGTCTTACTTGTCTGTAACAGCACCATTATACGAAGTATTCAAGTCGTGTGGCAAAACCGACATGGTCTCTGTCGCTGTGTGGTATCGTGGACAGATCTTATTGGCAGTGGTTGATTATGCTAGGGGTTGTGCCTCACTGACCCAGACCGCGAGCGCTAGGATGTTTCCTTTCCATCCCTACAATTCGTACGACCAGAACGCGTATACTGACCTAGATGCAAGTCAACGCAACATTGGCAAGGATTGCTGATCGTGGACAGCTCAGCAGATCCGTAAAAGTATCGTTGGATCTACATGCTTGATCCAACTGCTTCCTGGCTGCACCTCTTCATGGCTGCATTCTTGTACACGTGGCAGTTCAATGGGAGGCACAGTTGCATGAATAGGCAACGGCAAAAGGCATCAAGATGATGGGTGTATTGAGATGCACGATATCGCCTATGCGCCTCTCTTGTAAGTCTGCAAGAATTTGGCTAATGGTTTCATTTTCCACACCCGCTATACGAACGACCATGTCTCTTGCTACCAACAGCGTTATCCCTCAACTCGCCTCAACTCGCAGTCATGAGAGTGAGGATCGTTGCCCACGACAGGGGTGCCGTGATGCCTGGAGCCCAAATAAGCATGAACCATTGGTCCATCTATCTCTTGGTCGCCGAAGGGGGGTCAGTGAGACTGAACATAAAGTGGGTCAGCGGCACCGTGGGGGATAAGGGGACATTCATGGTCAAGAAGCACACATCCCCCCTCACACACAGCGCATTGAGGATTTTCGACTATAACGTTGCTGCTGGCATCAAGGTCGAGCACTTTCTGCGCATTATACGCGAAAAGGGGGAGGTATAAATACCGCATGACTCCAACAGGTGTCGGCTGTCGCTTCTGGGTGTAGAAGCACTCCTTGATTAGTTTCTTATCTAACACTTACGCAGCTTGACCGTCCTCCAGGATTGGGTCCAGGCAAGACTCATCGTAACACCAAATGCAGCGAGTTCCCTTGCCTCCGCGGTGGAATACAGTTATTCCAAAACCCATGTCCCAGTGAAACTTGAGATGAAGAGGGGTGAATGGTTGTGGCTTTGCCGGGGGTACGAACACAAAGAGTTAGTACTCGCCCTCCATAAGAGAGGCCATGATGAGCTCTGTCTCCTCATCTCTTTCGTGCCTGCTTCCGATCAGTGCTGAATACTCTCGCCGACGCTCTTGTACGCTCTTTCCCTGAAACTGAAGGGAAAGGAAGGAGGGGTTCGCTTACATAGTACAATGAGAGTTCCATGTGTAAACTTGGCTCAGCTTCTCCATGCCTCGTAGCTCTTCTGCTGTAGGTTTGAGACTTTCTAATAGTGGCGGCGCGAAATAGTTCCCCATCACCTCTTGAGTAAATTGGATGGCCCACAGCTCGAAGTAGCGCGGATAGAATCCAGCCCTCTCCCAGTCAAGTAGGCATAGCCTGCCCTTCGAGTCGATCTTGAAATTGCGCGGTACGAGGTCCATGTGACAGAGGCGAAGGTCTGCCTCGTGTATCTGAATGGTCTCCTTGAAGAGTGCCAGTCTGTCGTTTAGGTAACACTGCAGATCATTGACATTGTGAAATTCTGATCCTGAACCATCTTCTGACCATAGACAGCCGTAAGACTGCCCACCAGATACGGAACCCGGAACTTTGCTAGGGATGGAGTTGACTGCGTTGACGGCTAGCTTCACCCGACGTAGTATATCAGGGTTGTCCCAGTCCATCTGTTCAAGGCCGACTCCGTCGATCTTCTCCATCATCAGATAACCTATAGAATAGAACCTCGATTCGGGTCTCTCGATGAAACGATACACCCGCGGAATTCGGACGGCTTCAGGGTCGACTCTGTCCTTAGCAAGTTGCTGGGCGCTGGCCTCCTGGTGTGTCACCCCGAGTCCGAACTTTACCACGACATCCTCGTTCAGTTTGATGACTTTGCGTCCAAGTGACTCGGTACAGACCAGTTGCTCTTCACGGATATTGTGTGGCTCACATAGCAGGACAATCTCATCGTCGGTCAACGAAAGAGGGTCCATAAGTGGGTAGCGGTGTGTTTGTGGGGATACAAGTTCATGTTCGAAGGCTGGAGTTGAAGGGACCATCTCTGGCGTGCCACTGATCGAGTGCTTAGAAGAGTGGAACACGAGAAGCGCCCTGAAGTGATGTATGAGTGTCGTTTGTATAGTTGGATATTCTGCCAACCTCAAACTTGGTAGAAACCGTTCCAACAAGTATCGTAAAAACAAGCATTATATGAGTCCCACACTAATTGGACGCTTTCGCAAGGCTGTATCTAACTACAAGTGGAATAGCGTCGGCAAAGGCGGATCAACGCCACTTAGGTCAGAGAGTACTAGGCACCCTGGGTAGATAGATACTTATCTCGTTTGAGTTCGCACATTACAGAGTTGTGTACATTCTCATGCCGTGCAGATGGGAATGACTGTTTTCATTTCTTTGATCCTACACTGACTAAACACCGATCCACCGGATGATATTTCAATGACGTTGATCATTATGTTCAGCCGGAAGCCCCGGTGAAAATGGCGCACGATCCAGCGCAAGGCTTTACATATCGACACAACGTTCATCCAAGGCTGGCTAAACAATCATCCCACTGCCTATTGGCCGATTCATCGTCCCCATACAGTAATCAATGCTTCCTTCTTTCGGAAGGCTACGCTACATCAACTGCGGCGGTCTCGGATACTGTCGCATGGCGCCTCATGCTCATGTCATCATGCAGACGAGCTTCGCATTTGTATACAAAAGGTAGGGAGTACCCTCTGGATTGAAGGACAACAACCCATCCTTAACCATATTGACCTGACCCTATCCCTTCCACCTTGCTCACTACACGCTTCTCGTCCAATCATGATCGCCAATTCCCAACCCAACGTCTACACGCTGGCAGAGGGCGTTCCTCTCCCTCGAAATGATACCAGCGTACAAGTGCGGAACAGACAAGGCGGCGGCCTAGTTCTCCTTCAAGACACGCAACTGATCGAAACTCTGGCGCATTTCTCGCGAGAAAGGATTCCCGAAAGAGTGGTACACGCCAAAGCAGCGGGAGCTCGAGGATATTTCCAAGTGACGCACGACATCTCCGACATTACAGACGCCGACTTCCTCAACGGCATTGGCAAGAAGACGGAGGTACTGACACGGATTTCGACCGTGGGGCCGGAGTCCGGGTCAGCAGACACGATGCGAGATTTCCACGGGTGGGCAATCAAGTTCAAGACCAACGAAGGCAACAATGACTGGGTATTCAACAACCATCCTGTCTTCTTCGTGCGGGACCCGATCAAATTCCCGTCGCTGAACCGGTCGCACAAACGGCATCCCGCGCACCACTCGACCGACGCCGATATGTTCTGGGACTTCCACGTGAACGCGCCCGAGTCGATCCACGCACTGATGTTCCTGTTCGGCGACCGAGGCACGCCCGCGTCGCTGCGCCATATCAACGGCTACAGCGGGCACACATACAAATTCACCAAGAAGGACGGATCGTTCCACTACGTCAAAATCCACATCCACGCCGACGGGGGCGTCAGAAACCTCACTAACGAAGAAGCCGTGCGCCGCGCCGGCACTGACCCCGACTTCCTCACGCTGGACCTGTACAATGCGATCGAAGCAGGCAATTTCCCAACTTACACTGTCTCGATCCAGACGATCGACCCCGCCGATGTGGACAAGTGCCCAGTCAACATCTTCGACATGACCAAGGTTCTGCCGCACGCACAATACCCCCTGAGACCGATCGGCAAGCTGGTCTTCGACCGCAATCCAGCCAACTACTTTGCTGAGATTGAGCAGGCGGCATTCAGTCCTAGCACGATGGTTCCGGGCATCGAACCCAGCGCCGACCCGATGCTGCAGGCCCGTATGTTCGCATACCCAGACGCAGCTCGTTACCGGCTAGGCGTCAACTATCAGATGCTGCCGACCAATGCGGCCAAGTCTCCCGTCTACATCCCGACCGAACGGGACGGGTTCATGAACTTTGGATCTAATTACGGCAGTGATCCGAATTACGTGCACAGCGCCATCCAGCCTACGGCCTTCCAATCCCAGGAGACAGAGACGACAGCATATAAACCTACACAAGACACCTTCAGCGGACCTGTCGTCTTTACCAGTGAAGTCACAGACGACGATTTCAAGCAGTCGCGTGCACTATGGAACGACGTCCTCTCTAGGCAGGATGGCGCACAGGACCGCTTCGTCGCCAACGTCTCCGAGAACATTGCAGGCGTCAAGAGGGAGTGGTTGCGTGAGAAAGTGTTTGGTAAGTTCGATCAATTACAACATACCTACCCACCTATCTACCTACCCACCTATCTGCCTCCCCACTACCCGCCTACCCCCCATCCGTATCATGTTGTTTCCTATTTTATTCGGCAGAACTCCTATCTTGTTTTCCCCCTTCCCCCCAAAATAAAAGAGTATTACCATATCCCACTCCAATCCATGTTTGCCGGTCAAACCCCCGAATGAACAGGACGAATCTAGACTCAGAATCACCACGACCCTAACATTATCTCTGCAACAGAACTGTTCCGCCGTGTCGACGAGTCTCTAGGCGACAGAATCCAGGAAGCTGTCCAGAAGATCCTGAGCGCGTGACCTCGACATTCAGCATTCAGATTCCAACTTAACGCTTCAGCTGCGTCGATTGTCATGGTATTACCGGTCATTAAGTGCGATGGGGCAGATCAGAAGTCACTAGGTATACAGCGCATTCTTCAGATTTACAAGCGTGGAAAGATACGGTCGTCGATATTAGAATATCAATATAATGAGAATTCTTGTTGGTCTTCCGTTTGAAAGTGGGTTCGGAGGGAGAGATAAAGAGGGAGCTCAAATGAACTTAAGGTAGATATCCTTATACCTGATTCATCTTATAGATATATAATGCCTCCCGTCCTCTCTTCTTTTCTCTTCCCTCTCACTTTCTCAGTCCTTATGCTGTTCCCCTACACTCCCTCTACGTCTCGTGTAAATTACGCTTCCTATCTACCTAATCTTCCAAGTGCCTAAACGCTCCTTCCTCGCGTTTTGTTGGACCCTAACCCTCTCTCTCGAGTTGATCTTCTTTTCCCCCTCTTCAGCCCAACCCCTTTTATGATTTCATGTGACCAATGGCTTTGAGCCCCCTGCAGGGCAGGACACCAACTCTGTCACTTGGTTGATCGAGGCTTCCCACTCTAGGCAGCAGTCTAGGCAATCAGGGCAGTTTGTGCCCAAGTTGTGAGTCCCTGTAGAGGGCTCACGGGTATAGCCATTCGCAAAGCCATCAAGTTTCCCGTACATAGTTATACAAACAATCGCGCACAATGGTCCCTCTTTCAAATGCGGTACCAGCCTATAAAACGTTAACGAAGGGCGAAGTTAGGTATTTAGCATCTCAATTCGACCTCAACCATGGATCGTTGAGAAGCTCTTTTGCGGAGCTCCTCCTTTCTGGGGCCCATTGCAGCATCTTCCTCACAAAGGTAATGAACAAGTCCTTTTGACTTCCGTCAAGATTTACTTCCCAGTCTTCCAGCGATATAGCTGGAATGCCAATTGCTCCCTTCCAATGACCTCGTCGATGATCAGCTACCGTTAGCCCAGTAAGATAGCATAAACATACCCTGGCTATCGAAAACCTCGTCTGCGAATTCGCTACGTGCCAAAAAGTCCTCTGGCGGCGGGCCAAGAAGGGCAATCATTTCAGCCAAGTGATGCAAGTTGGAATTTTTGCCGGTTTCGTCTCGAGCGTTGAATAGATGCTTGTTTTCAAAAAGATCCCAGATCTATTCAACTTAAGGTATTAGTGAATTTAACAATCAAATTATTAGTGATGATATATACGAACTCACCAAGACTCCAACATTCCAGATGTCGACTTTGTTATTCCATTTCATGCGTAGCAACACCTCAGGAGCTCGATATAAGTAAGGCTGGATATCTTCATGGTACACCGTTGAACCCATGCGAGCCTCACCGAAGTCGCAGAGCACAGGACGCCCGTGGGTCTTCGGAGTGCGTAGGTCTCTAGATTTGTAAATGATCCTCTCACCGTCAATCTTTCGCGGGCTGGGATTTTCCAACTCGTCCGTTTCGAAGCTTGATAAAATCGTATGGTCTTCGATTGATAGCATGATATTCTTTTCTTGAAGATCTAAATATGTAATCAACAAATTAGAAGGGAATAGAATAGAGAGGCGCACCAGTATGAATGACATTTGCGTCTGAATGCAAGAAGTCAAGAGCGTGAAAAATGTGAATCAATGTGAGTTTCAGAAGATCCTCTGGTAACTTCCGCTCACGGGCTCTTGCTCTCAGCCCCGCTAGGCTCATCCCGAGAGGTTTGTGAATGAGACACAGATACCGGCCTCGGCCGTTGGGTTCAACGATGTCAAAGCTATCGAGGACGGTGCGCACCAAAGTCGATCCGACGTTGTCGGAACTTGAAGCGAGAGAATTGAAATGGCGATATACTTGGAGCTCTCTTTGGCCTTGTGTTGAATTCCGCTCACAGACTTTCATTGCAACGTATCGCTGACCTCTGAAGCACAGCAATTAGGAACTTTGAACTTTTTAGCCTCAAGTGGCTTGCTGCTCAAACAGGCTCAACTTACCTCAAATCCCGACAGAGCCACACTGTAGAGTACGCTCCGTACCCGAGCTTCCCTAAAACTTGATACCTTGAACGAAAGACTTCCCCGATGCGAACAGGAAAGAAGGTATCAGGAGAATACCAGGGGAGGGTTTCTTCTTCAATCTTCTCGACTGGGGCGAAGGTCCGAAATCCAGACCCAGACCGGCCAAATTGCCTGACTGGGGACGCTGGACGCAGAAGCGATCTCTGCACCCGGCGAAGGACATTAGCCATGTCTTTCAAAGACAGAGAGTATGTCTTCCTGAGTCCTAGTTGAATTAGAGCCACTAAATAAGGGTTACAGCCGGGCAACTATAGCCGGGGCCTAAAGGAGACCCCTGATCAGGCTGCACTCCCTGCAGTGTGGCTCCCCCGTACTCCGCTTTGGCTCCCGCGGCGCTCTCCCGTGCTCGGCCGGAGTAAAGCGGCCCCGCTCCCTTTCCTGAACGAAAATGGTAATGGGCGAAGCACAGTTCGGGGATGATATAATATATATATATATATATATTATATATACCCCGAACCGTGCTTCGTCCCTTCCCTTTTTCGTTCAGGAAAGGGAGCGCGGCCGCTTTACTCGGGCACGTGACGGATACCCGGCCGAGCACGGGAGAGCGCCGCAGGAGCCACGGCAGAGCACGGAGGAGCGGGCGCGAGCACTGGGCGAGCCACAGGGAGCGCTGCCTATTGCCTATTGCCCATTCGCGGACGCCAGTTCGGGCTCAGGGGTTCCCTTTCGGTCCTCGGCTGAGCACGCCCCTGGGCAAATGCACTGGGGGCCGAATCTGGCCCCTTGCGATCGGCTATACTTGCCTCTCGGCTATTCATCCGATTCAGACGGGCGTCAGGATCCTTACGCTGCTGCCTAAAAATTTCCTTGCAACTTTGGGCCTACACGTGCGACAGAGTGCGCGGTTGAATCGTAGGACGCGACAGCACTTCTGCAACAACTTCAGCCTCAGCAGGCCTGTGCCTCTCAGTGTTCCCCGTTCCATTTGACCTGAGTCATGACTAAGCCATTCTGAGCTGTGGCTGTGCAATCCTGAGGTCGGCTTGGCCAGCCCTGAGGCGCCCCCCGAGTGGCGTGAGCATAGCCCTGAGTCTTTGAGGGTTCCCACAACTTGGCCCCCTCTGGTTCCCGGTTTTTGGCGTTTCACATATTCGGAAGGCCCAACTCCCGGGCTCCCCTCTGGTGATTATTGCCAGGAGTTTTCCCAGGGGCACATTTCGGCCACGCCGCTGCCTGGAGGAGCCACTTTTTGGGGAAGGCTGTTCGGGAGATGTTTTGTAGTATTTGCAGTGTTTACCTTGTTTAGTAACTGAAGGCGGCGATCATCCGAGGCTACCTCGTAGAGCAATTTTGCCAAGCATTGATTTGCCAAGGCTCGAAAGTTTCCCCCGTTCCCCTCTTTTGGACATTTCGCTTCCTCATTGTCTGCACCGTGCTTGAACGGTTGAAGGCTTGAAAAAGCGATGCTGTCGCGATGCCTGACGATGGGGTCAGTTCTGTATTGAGAAGCGTTGCTGATTGGCTCAACAACACCTCGTGTACTCCTCCAATCAGAGAACCTTTAACGGCCATCGAGAACAGTCAGTCGCGTTTTACGAGTGCCGACATCCAAGGAGAGCAACTGTCGAAGAAGCGCAAGAGAGCGCCAGGCCATATGAGCACAATGAGCCGAACTCCATCGCCCAAGAAGCGTCATCTTGTCGTTGGATCGGCCGAGTCTCCGTTGGCTCAGGGTGAGTTGTTCTAGACTATCAGTGGTATGAAGGACTGACGTGCAAGCCCTCGAAGATGACTCTACACCGAGACCTCAATATCCTTTCGTCGATCCTATTATGCGGTCTCCTCCTAAATCCAGCAGTAGCACGACTTCCAGTCGAAGTCGCAGCCCAGTGAAACGGAAAGCAGACTTCGATATAATGTACCCCCGAATCACGTTCAATGAGGACAAAAGGACGTTCACGGACGAGGATTGGGAACTCCCTGATCGTATAAGGAAGGCTGCAGTAAATATACCCAAGGAGATGCGCGAGGATTTGGAAAGACACCCTGTTGCTAGACGAAACTTGGATCAAGTTACGTGGCACGAGGATCATCGTCGTTCGATCTCCGAGATCCGAGACTTCTGGATAAAGGTTCAGAGCATTGAAGAGGCGGCAACTGTATGTTCGAAAGAGGGTCGGTCGGAGGAATCTTGGAGTGATGATGTTGTCCTCGAAATCATGAGACTTGCCCTCAGCTGGTCGGGCTTGAGAAATAAGTTGATGTTGGCAAATCTGTAAGTTGTCTCTCGGCGCGCCTAGTTATGCTGACGTTTGTAGCAAATCCGTTGGGGTGGACCAGCCGGCCCTTCTTCCTATGCGTAATCTCCACCGCGTCATCTCTAACAAGATTGACTATGGTTTGTGTCTGCAACCTGATGCTGAAGAGGAAGTTATGATCGAGAACGTCCTTCGGAATATGAGCGACGAACTGCCTAGCATCAGTCAATCAGCTGTCCCCATGCTTCGCAAACGAGCCCTCTTCTGCAACCTGGAAATCAAAAAGCCCTATGGAAACAAAGATCCAGTACCGCAACTTGGGGTGTGGTCGATAGCAGGATTGACAAAATTGTCGAACCTGGTGCGAGAGTCCCACAAGAAGATCGGAGAAACTATGATGCTCGAGGATCCGGAGGTGCCTGTACTTCCGAGCTGGAGCGTGGAAGGCCACCGGTGGCAATTCTACATTGGAAGAAGATGCTCATCTGCGGAAACAGTACGTTGTCTACTCGACTTTAACCCAGAGCTGACTTTCCCAGGTGATTCAAGGACCTTTTTGGAATTACGATACCAGTTCTGTTGTTGAGATTATATTTATTGTGAATGCCTTGTGCGAAATACTTCGCTGGGGTAACACGACCTTTCGGAAATGGCTGCTTACCGTTATATCTGGACTGCAAACAGATTGATATTCATGTCTGGGGAGGCATTCTCTTGTTTGCTGCAGTTTTCGAGTCGCAGTCGTCTTCGGGAGCATTCGAACGTTGTGTCACAAATTGGGCCATCATCTGGACTTTCACAAGGTCTGGAAAGCCATCATATTTCGGAGTCAGGAGCTACAGGTGACGGAGTGAGCTTTCTAGACCCCCAGGAAGTGACGCCAGATACTTCTGTTACCTAAACAGTAGAACAGGCGACATTCAAGAAACCCAAGAAGAGATGAGACTCGAAACATGTGGACGAGTGTGCGAGGAGCGGACACCACGAAGCCATCAAGTTGTGGAGTCCAAGCTGTGACTAAGGCAAAGTCGTCGAAAGAGGAGATGATCTTTGTCTTTTGAGATTCATCAAACATGGGCTATGTCCAGTGACGTTCCAGTTGAGAAGTAGTTGCGTTCGTTTTGGAGACTATTATCGCCATCTGTTCCGCCCGGGGAAAGCAAAGAGGCCTGCCAATGCACAATCATTTGCCTCTTGGTCGATTCATCTGACGTATCTGATAAAGCGTCGTCATCAGAATCATTCTGGATCCACGGATGTGCGTGAATTCTCCTGATCTCTCGAATGTTTGACCCTTCCTCTGCAAGCCACAGGCCTGGGCCAACACTCTGCAGGTTTGCAGATGATGAAGCAGGTCGTGGAGATCCGTTAACGAGTGCTCGACCCCAATCATCCGAGTCGCACGATGTCCGAGGAATGGCTAAAGTACTACGAGGACAAGAGCTTGCTTAACGAAGAATCTAGAAATTAATTGACACAGGCACTACGCTAAATCTACTGTAACTCATTTGGTGCTCAGTTTAAAGTGTTTGCATCACATGTTATCAATATATTTGGCGTGGCTTGCAAGCAACTTGCCAGAACTACAAACTTGCCGCATCTCAAAGGTCGTGTGTCGTAAGCAGAAGGAAACGCTCAAAGAAAAATGTCGGATAAGTGCATATATCGGCAAAGACAATGACACATTGACTCTGAAATATGCTGGCCTTCGAGAAGGTCTTCATGCACCAGGTTGTGAAGCCGACCGAGATCTGGATCGACTCCGAAGTCGTACCTCAATTATGAGAAGAAATTCATGCCCATCAAGTAATTCGCCAAGAGGCCAACTCAATCCCTGTCGAACCCAGTTCAGTGCCTCAAGCGGTTCAGTATGATCAACGAAAAAGTTTGTACAGACGGACGAAATAACCCCACTTGTGTCATCAGGATCGAAGAGGTTGCCACGAAGCTCAGCATTTCTGACATATTCGATGGGCGATTCTTTCATGACGATGTTCGCATTATCGCGAATAAAGCCCGTGGGTATCGAGTTGATACCACCTAAGAGACAATAAGTTCTAAAGTTATAATGTAAAGGAGTCGTGTGCCTCTTACTTCCAAATGCCTTTGCAGCCGCTAAGCAGGCGGCAGGGTGTGAACTCATGAGGCCGTAGATGTTGTCGCCGTCTCGTCGAAGGCAATTTAGCAGGCCGACTGCAAGTCCACGCTCTCGATAGTCGCCGTGTACAACAAGTTGTGTAATCCAGCATACTGTTTTATTCTTGACTCTCCACCGGCAGACAAATGCATTCCCTGCTAGGTGACCCTCAACAGTGACTTTTGCGTAGGAGCAGTCGACATTTTCGGGTAGGTATTGAGCTCGTAGACGGTCTTTGCTGAGCTTCACGCGACTTCCTATCCTTATGATTAGACACATGATTGAAAAGGTTCTTTGCGCAACTCACCTTGTTTGGGCACTGATCGAGAATGCGTAGGATCCGTTCCCCATATTCCATAGTTTTCGTTGAACAGGCCGGCCGCTTCCGTTAACATAGCATCTGTGACTTCGCGTCCGTCAAACGTCTCAAAGAGTTGCTTTGCCATGGTTGGTCTGTGAGATTTCTCAATGTATTTCACACCAGGTTCAGTGCTGAAGTCGACTGTTTTTCGAGAAGGGTGAGAGGACGACATTGTGGGAGCGGGAAGGCCATCTATATAGTTCTCTGGCGTCGCATTAGCGGCGAGGCAAGAGATCAATGCCAGGGATTGTGTTAGGATGTGCAAGGCGGCAATCAGGAAAACAGAGGGCTGGTTTCAAACATCTGCTGACCAATAAACGATAGATAGCCTTTACGCGGAGCTGGAAAATGGCTAGTCGAGCTTGGCAAGCTCGCCCTGCGGGGGTAGTACAACCGTGCTGCTGACCGAGACGGAGTTGGGGATGCCGGATCAATCACATTGCGTAACGGTCGACCTCTAGGCGCTGCCAACACATCAGGTTATCGCGAAGTGACAGCAACTGCCAATTCAGCCAGTTTGTTTACTCGGCCTTCGCGAATCTTTAGATCGAGCACATGTTCAAGCGGATAAGAATATGGGCTACCCAAATGTTTAATGAGTTATGTCCGGCAACACGAACCCGGCCACTGACTTCAATTCTGATGTCACATAGTCAAACAAATATGTCCCGAGGCCAGGTATCAAAAACTGAGGTCTTTTCCTGCGAATGACCTCTACCGCTTTTTGGAACATGTCTTGGGACCCCTCGAAATGACCAGATTGAAAGCGTATGAAGGAAATGAATAGATAAATCACGCCACAGGTAAAAACTTCCTCCTCAAACGGGTTGTAGGTTTTGTTCTGGAGCAGGGCGGCAGTCCAGTTGTCTTCGGCTTCATCTAGCTGCGAGATGCGCGCCTTGGATATCAGTGCTCGCACATGCCCAACTTTGTCATCGACATCTGGTTCAACCATCGTGCCGTAGATATCCAAAAGCTCGTTTATTGAGCAAGTGGCTTTGTCGAAACGACCCTGCCTGACGTCGATCTCGGTCACAGACAGAAGTAAGCGCCTGAGACTCCTCGAGTGCTTACCGCTGGCTCTCTCGCGGTCGATCTCATATTCTATCATCTCTCTTCCTTGGGCAAGGTATTGCGTCTGCAGTACTGACGCAGAGTTTGAACTTTGTTGTATATGCTCCAATTCACAGTAGACATCTGAGAGATGACATTTGATGAGTGTCCGTTTCGATTTCGGAAGTCCAGGCGTACAGAGGCAGCCTTCCAAGCAACGCCTAGCTTCGTCAAAGTGGCCTTCTCCCTTAAGAATCCGACCAGTTGTCCGTAGCTGATCGCATAAGAGGTGTAGCTCACGATCTGAGAGGGTGCCACCTGAAGGCTGCCATTTCCTACACTCCTCATGTGCCTTACGAAAATCGAACCGGTATATTCGATTATTGGCTTGGGAAAGGCTGAGCGGTCCGAGAACACGAGATTCATCGTTCAAGTCAAATGTTCGACTGTTGAGAAATTCTGATATTGTGCGTTCTGATTCGGAAATGCGCCCTCTTGAGCGAAGTGTGACGCTCATTTGGTAAATAATCTCCACATGCATATGTGATTCGGCCGGATTCGGTTGTAGACGTGTCGCCATCGCGAGTAAATTCTCTTTATCACTTAGTGCTTCGAATTTGGATGCAGATAGTAAGGTCTCGACTGTATCTTTCCCAGGGGGGGGCTCCAGGCCACGTTCTGTAAACAAACGTAGTGTATGACGTAAAGGGTCGAGCAATTGTCTGCCGGCAGGAAACCTTTCATGGTCTGAGTAACGTGAGGAGCAAGGATGGCATGGTAACTCACAAAGAATTGGTATCTGAACCACGCGGAAAGACATAACAACAAAGCGTAAACGCTTGGTAAGTCCAATAATCTTTTTTCTGCCTAAACAATGCTCGAGTTGATTCATCTTGACTGAAGTAAATGCTGTCGCGTAGACTGATTTGAGACTGTGAGATCAAATAATCAATGACTTCCTTGAAGACTGCTTCTTCGCCTAGTAGAACGGCAAGGTCCTTGTCAACACCCGCAGCCTTTGGCGTGTCTTCATAATGTTTGCCATGCATATCGATTCGTCGTTGAGCGACCAACGCACGATCAAATAAGATCTTCGGAATGCGGTCGCCCATAGCGTGGAACAACAGAAGCAGCGTCGTAGCACTTGAGCTGATAAATGTAACGTTTGGCTGGTTCATGGTGGAGACAGATCTGATACGCCGGTGAGAAGAATGTTCAACTGTTTCAGGCGTTATTATTTTGATCAATGGTCATTCTCACTGTCCTTACCATGAGACGAAGGTTGCTCCTGTCTTTGGTACGAATCTGCGTTAGTGGCAAATACGAAGGAAATGGGGGCGTTCGCTTTGCCTTGGATAGAGTGTCGAACTTGGAGAACGCGCTCGAGTGACTCCGGAATAATACTACATTCGTATTGAAGGCCTGCGCATATTTCATCGGTTCTGTCACTGGTTAGCTTTTGGCTTCTTCTCTCTGACAGGGGCAATTACGAAATCGTCAAAGGTGCGTCAGCTTCATGGATCATGTGAGTGATGAGACCGGGTATTGTGTAGCCAGGTCTGAAACAGTCGTCAAAAGCGTACTTCAAATACTCGTCGGTTGTGAGCGTCTCGAGGATGTGCTGGAAGCCTTCTTCGTCGATGCTCAAAAGACAGGTAGGCGACAGCGGATCTGAACCGATTTCAGTCACCTGAAGGTGCCCGAGGGAAGATCAGGGAACTCACTGAGGAAGAAGAGTTCGGTAGCCCGACAAATATTCCATCCTCTTTTGATCAGCTCCTGGATGAGGATATTAACTCTCAATGCTTGACTGCGCAGTCTCCTGCGGTCAATCTCCCGGAAGGACGAAACATATTGTGTGAGTCGATCGACCACCTCATATGAGATCCCCCTACTCTCCAGGAGCCCGCAGTATGAAAGGAAAAGGAAGGCTTGAAAGTAAGAGAACGACCTCTGAAGAGCGTTTGCTTTGAGTGACGCTTCTGTCAACAGCGCGAGTTTTTCCCCAACCAAAACAAGATGATCATTTGATTTTAGAACCCCTCGGTTGGGCTTTCCTGTAGCATCTACTTTGCTGCATCTGATAAGAGATCCAACAATCTCTTCGTAATTCTTCGGTTCGCCGACAACGCTCTCTTGTCTGCTGCGCCACTGGCTGGTCTTGGGTACGTTGTGCACAAACGAGTCTCTAGCTTGTAGCTTTTTACTTTTCCCCCCTCGACGACTTCGGATGCTTCGATCCTTTGTTGCCAGGGGGGGTGTTGTGTCGCTTTCCGTTTGGGCGTGACTTTGCAGGGCGAAGGTTGGTAGGGAATTTCGACATGATTTTCACGGAGGAAGACTCGCTGTTGGACACTCAGGTTGGGGCAACAGACGCAATGATTCCATAAGAAGCTTAGGTAGCCCTTTCGTACGACCACAAGGTCGGTTTCTGTGGTCATTTCTGGTGGAACGCAATTAATGGAGGAGGGGAAACGTGCGGGTTTTCGGTGATTCTGCTTGCCCAGACAAAGTGGTACACTAAACCGCTTTTGCTACTACCAGGCTGTAGCAAAAGCGGTTTAGTGTACTGCTTCTTGCCCAAGCGCAAAAAGCGTACCCGGGCCTCGCTAAGAGCCTGGCGCCGATCCTGCATTCGCGTGCTTGCTTCATGCGCACCACCATAGTGATGTGCCGACTTGCTCCACGCGTGCATCTTTGGCTCATTTCGCGTCGATAGTAATTGTGATAATGCAGCACGTTCCGAGGGCTTATCCCGAGAACATATAATCATGCATCATTTCACGCCCTGTTTGCATGATTCTCTCACCGGTTTTGGTTGCCTCATACTCTCTGATTCAATGTTTGATGCCCTGTCACGACCATGTATTCATTTCCCAAACCAGACGACTACATCTGCGCTTAACTTGTCCCCCATCACGGGCACGCGCCAATCGACGCATGGGACCATGAATCAGGATGAAGACCGAACAATTATGGTCAACGCCGAATTCGCACTTGATGTGAAAGTCGTCACACAAATTTTCGAGCGGGATGGAATGATTCCTGGCACTGAGACACCGTCTGGTGATGGATACTCGTGGCCACCTCCACCTATCTTTCAGTACGCTTATGTACTCCCACAAGAACACCGCCTAACTGATCCAGGCGAACGGCTGGGGAGCTCATTGACGCTGAATATACCCTAGTTCGAGTCGCTCTCGAGGGCCATGGAACCGTCGACCTTGATGAGACGGTGGGAAATATCCTTCAGGTGCCCAGTATCACACCCCTCAACGATGGGTCATGGGAAATCCTTGTCCGCTTCGCCTACCTCCCGACTCTGCAGAACAGGCTCCATGAGACGCATGTTCGCTTCACTCTGGATTCGGAATACAACCCACTCACACCTCTTCACGAGGACGTGGAGTACTGGGGGCTTCAGAACGCCCGGAAACTTTACGCCCTCTGGTTCACGGAGAGGGCTATCAGGATTACTCGGAAAGCCTGGGCCATCGCACAAATGTACTACCGTCACATCTTGAAGCATCACCGTCAAAGGATTCGAACTCTCTTGAGCGGAATGGGTAAGATGGGCACCATGGAGGATTCAATGTTGGAATGCCTACAAACGGAGAGGAGTGGTGAGGATGCTAGAAGGCTGTTGATGTTCATCCGCCGTCGCTTGTCCAAGTTTCAGACCGGTCAGTCTCTACGACACTTATTCCGGTTAAGCGACAGGCAGGCCTGGTGCCTGGCCGCATCTTCACCCCGGACATCGATAGTGATTGATTAGGAGCCCTGCTGGTGACTCTTTCGAACCTTGCAGCTCTGAGGGCTCATTCTCCTAAATCGTCCGTCCTTATCTCGCTCCTAGAACATCTCATTGCATGCATCGCGCGAGACTAACTACGCTGTCGCCGGCACGCATTCCCAACCTGCATGGATGCGCCTTGTGTCGAGATATATGGTTAATGTGGAACGCCTCCAAAGCCAGCCATAGAAATCGTGAGCAGACTAAAAGACTTGAAGGCCTCCCACTGGATTCTACCTCTGTCACGATCGAACTCATCCATCCATTCATTCGTTCACCCTGAGCCTGACTGGAAAGCTTCCCCAAATTCTGGGCCAAACCCCAAAGACGAGCAGTCAAGAGGCATGCTTGTCCGCTCCAACGGTTCCGTCCACCATTCGATATGGCACCATCCCATCTTCCTGATTTGAGGTCAGATTTGAACCTCTCGGATCAATTTCCATGGACTGCCCATCTAGAGAATTATGGTACCCTAAATGTTCCGTGCACTTTAACTATTCTTGAAGCTAGCTAATCGGATCAGAACATCCACCCGAGTCTGCCACCACGGTCATAGCGGAAACACCATGTCAAGGCACCCTGCAGGAGGAGAAAGGTCCCTTTCCGGCCTTGAAAATTCAAAGAAGCTTTCAAGAGTTGATCGAACCACTGGTGAAGGCGCTGGCAGCAAACTTTTCCCCTAAAAAGTCCGTAATCGAACGCGAGATCTGGCGACTATGCAACATTTACCCTAGCATGGGTCTGGAAAACAACATGTATGTCGCTCTAGCAATTTACAATGCTCGGCGGACGGACGATTTGCGTGCTCCTATCCCAGATCTTAGCGAGCTACGGGACCATATCCAGCGCAAGACCATGGAAGAGTTTGAACCATCCGAATTGGTCTTTTACTTACTGATTGAAGTGGTCATTATGCACCTCGCGGTACCACACACAACGTTGCCTCCTCCAGGAGGTCCTCGCTGGACCTATGAGCCCTTACAGATCATCGATGCACAGACTCGATCTACGCAGCTGACCAAGATTCTCACGTTTGCGGATTGTTTTGACCTAGATCGAAAGGCTCGAGAAATTCTTCCCCACCTCGAACACCTAGAGTGCACACAGGCACAGGATGGGGGAACGCCTCAGGCGATCAAACAGTGGAAGGAAATGTGGTCTCAAGTCCGGAACGTTGCATCACAGAGCAAATCTCTGAATATCAAACCGTAATACCATCAACCAAATTTCTACACAAATCTACTTATCTGACAAAGATGTACGCTAGCATAATGACATAATACTTTGTTTATCAGCATAGTTCCTCTTGCCTATTCTTACATTGTACCAAAATTGGAAAGGCCCTACTAATCAGTCGCTAGAGTTGTACAATAAATAGATTGCCAGGTCCCAGCAGCTTTCTCGAGAGAAGTCTCTCTCAGGATTGAATTTTCTCCATGTCAACCAATTTACCTAGTGGACTTTTTCGGACCTCCTTTCCTGTTAGTGATCCTACCTCCAGCCCCGAAGTGATTCTGCGGTTTTGGAAAGGTCTGGGTCGTTCAGCTCTGGTCAACCGAAGACAAAACTGATTTTGAATCCAGTCTACGCTGCACAAAGCAGGTCAATTTCGGACCCTGCTAGCATCAGAACTTGTAACCTGTTTTGGAGGCTTTGGAGCAGGCACAATCTCAGGCAGTCCATACCGATAGACCGTTTGATGGAATTATGGAGACGGTGTGAACAGCACTCAGATATACCCCGAAATATTCGAAACCTCCGACGACGGGTCACTTTCCAGCTCGAGTAATATAGCTGTGGTCGAAGCTGATTTTTCTGCTATCCCAATTTCAACTAAAGCGTCCGGGGCATGCGAAATAAGAATGAACAACGAAGAAACGCCGTTCCTGGTATACCACGGCACGGCTCATACGGACCATGACTACAGGTTCCTTGCCGACTATTGTCAAACCTGCTCTGCCTGTCCGAAAGAGACGATCCAGGAAGCCTACGACCGGGAATTCTCATTGGGTCTCAATTTTACTTTCATCCAATATGGAGACAATCCTCTTGAACCTCCGATGAAATGGACATTAATCAGAGACGATGAAGCAGTTATCACTCTCACGCCGGAGGAGGACCAGTGTCCCTACTTCCAACTTCAGATCACCTCCATGTCTAGATCTGCCCAAAATTACCATTTCCATGTCTTCTATCGGTCTCCAGGAGTTACGAGTGACCCTGTCTCACACATGAAGATGTTGATCTCTCTTCGTGTGGTAAGTCGTCGATCTCATATTTGTTGAGAGGTGACTGACATTCCACAGCCAGCGGTTACTAGAGACATTATCGTCCTGAGAACCAAGGCGGCTGCAGTGCTAACGGGGATGGACGCAAGCGTTGTTGAAGGAGGTGGAAATATTCCTCTGGAGCAGCTGGATCAGTTTCTTGGTCAAGCATCCAAACTTTATGATGTAGTGGAACTTAATCGGAGAGGCGACGAGACACTATCCCAAACAGAAAAAGCTCTCAACTTCGTCGCTGCCATGAAACACCTGCGTGGCATGTGCACCAAGATTTCCACCGATGAAGCAAAGCAACGCGTCTCCGATAAGGTTTCAACACTTCGGAGCAAGAACCTCCATGAGTTGATGGTGTGTTATCGTTGACCAATAAATACCAGGGTTTTATCTTCTTGAATGTCTAGAATAAATTGCTGCAAGGTGTCGATATCAATCGATCTTATTAGAAGCTAGGCCTTCCGAGTTCCTGCATATTACACTACACAACATTCTTGAAGAGGGTGTGTTCCAGCACAATATGGGCACGAAGGCCAATCAAATATTTCAGCGGATCCATAACAAGCATTCAACGAAGGCGGACAGAATGAGACATCGATTACCTGGCTGCTGCGCTCCTATGTAGGATGTAGATATCGGGAAAACCCGTCCGATAATTGACTGAGATCGGCGCTGCAAGATCTTGTCACTGGCTCTTGCTCCTGAATTTCTTCTGGCCTCTCGTTGATTGAGAACTTGATGAGCAAAGCTAGTCAGGAGTGTCCTTCAAGAAGAAGCAACGTCGTCACCATCACCAGATTCACCCGGTTGGTCTAGAATTTTGAGTTCGGGGCCTCATCAGTCATCAGCGAGGTATACCAGCAAACAACCCTGCCTTTCCCAAGCAGATTGGATATAAAACTGTCGTCTTCCTGATCGTCGACATTTCTCTCACTTCATTTGAGATATATTTGTCTGTACTTCCTTACCTCCAGCAGTATAATCTCGCCCCACCCAGTCTCAGAGGAAGTTCTTTCGGAGTATACAAAAATGGCCATAACGCTTGAGGGTAGGGACCCGGATTTATCGTCCTCGGTCAGAAAAAGTCCAACCGGAAGCAATGACCACTATCTCACTGCCACAGTCACCGTTCGAAAGGAGACCGCTCTCGATATCGCAAACCCCGTTTTTCCGGCAACCAATTATGGATCTTTTCAAGATCATTACAACGGTCTTTTACTCTCCCAATCTTCTACTTTCTCGCGATGACACGGAGATCCCTGCTTGCCCTATTTCCGACGAGAACCTCAATACCATGATCGACGCCTTCAACTTGGAGCGACAGAGAGTTCTTTTTGCCCTCCACTGCCAGTTCAACTCTAACCCACCTCCTCGATATTACAAGTCACTCGTCAAGCTCGTCTTTGGCTATGCAAGCCAGGAAGAAAAAGATAGATATACGAAGGGGATGGCTCGAAGTCTTTGGTCCTTGCGAAGACCAGAATACAACGTCACCACTCTCCTCATTAATCATACCGACGTCAGCATTGAGAGAATGCAGGCCGTTGAAGAGGAGAACGAGGCCCGGAGGGAGGAGGTGAGCAGATTGATAGAACAAGTCGACGATATTATGGTAAGAAATGTGTCGAAATATCCACTCGGGGCTACTAACGTGTAGAGTAGTCCGCATGTACGCAATCGATTCAAGTTCAAGCTAACAAGGACCAAAAAAACGGGGCCGTCTTTTATGCCGCCATGAAACTCTTGAATCGCCAACCCGCCACGCAGTCTACGGTCGACTGGATAGCCTCAGACGGCTACGAGTTCGCTTTGGCAAGTTTTAAGGAAGACAAGTCCTTGCAGGACTCACTGGTGAGACACTGGCTAGGTGTCGAGGAATCAGGAGCAGAGTAAGGCTAATACCAAACTCGTATGGCTTTTCTCACCCTTTTCCAGTGTTGACTTGAGTATACGAGAACTAAAGAGCAGAAACTCGGGAAGAGCTATCCGCCTGCAGTTGGCACTTTTTGCGACGATCTGGCACAGGGCAAGAATCATGAATAGTGCAAGTCCTGATGTCGAGGCAAATTATAGCACTCCGACCAGCGCTCAGGATCAGGGACATGTCCAACTAACCGCCGACGATCTTATAGCATTGTGCGAGGGCTTTTTAACACTACATGAGGAATTGGACGCTAAAGAGTCGGACGCCATTTTCGACGACCTCCTTTTCCGTCTTTACCAACATCACGACTCATATTCGGCCGGGGTAACAAGTGTCACGGCGTTCTTACAGGAATTATGAAGCACTGGAGCTAGGTAAGAACATTACTAGGAGCCAACATTTCCCACCTCCATCGGCTTCCTTTCCACCAACGATTCAAAGAGATATAGGTTAACCGTTGGACAAGAGAAGATCATATTCCTTCAAAATGTGCGGCGCCCATTACCGTTCCCCTCCCCAGAGACCGGATAGCGGGCAAGCGATTATAGCTTCATCGATTCTGCAACAAACCGATCCCAGTGGCTTTAAATGGTTTGCGCCAAGTAAGAAACCGCTAGAAGAGAAACCGAGGTTGTTGCAAAGGAAGCTTTGGATCGATTTCGCCAATAAAGGTTGAGAAAGCATCTTATGATGTAGGTATAACTTCGGTTTCCGGGTTTGGAGAGCAAGCAAGGAAGACAGTCTGTCTAACTTTTAATGGATATTTGACCCTAAAATTTGTGAGTGTTTGGCTCTCTTGGTGAAGAATACTCGCCCGGGAGATGATTTCTTGCTACTTACAGGTAGATGAGCGAGTATTTCTATCATGCGTGACTGGCGAGCGTTAAAGCACGTCATCTCTTTGTTATTGTCTCTTGATCATCGTCTCTTCGAACCCTCTTCGTTTCGCTTTCATATGGCGCCTCGTAGAGTAAGAAATGATAGATACAGCGCCTCTCGAGTATCTTTCCGGTACTTCGTGAGATAATATGATGACAGGCTTTCTTGGATCACGGGTATACTTACGGGAGGCTGCGCCTCCCAGAGAGCATCCCTGCTGAAGATCAGATATATCACGGCATAGCAGCCTGCGTCCTAGGCGTAATGTTGCCGTTACAACACTTATTATTGCGACCGAGATTCCAAGTATGCAAAGAAGCAATACAAGATATGGAGACGCCATGAAGCTGAGCTTCAATATGTAAAAGGCCGCTGGCTCTGGGCTTGAATCCCATCTCGGCCAGGTGGCGTTTTATTCCTGAAGTCAAGAGATTGGAAACGCATAACCGGTGTAGAGGTCGGCAGACAGGTCTTCTGATAAACACTGACATTTCAGCCTCATAGCGACCGGTGTAGGATGGAACAAGGGTGCCTGGCAAATCTAAATCACTGCATGATAGTTTCTAACTAGGGCTTGTTTAGCTTGCGCCCTATTTTGTCATAGTAGAACGGACGGCAGATTTCGCGATTAAATTCTTTCGTCCAGTTGCGACGCTTCTTGTCAGCCTGTGGCACCTCGTGCGCCCTACGGATGAGAGTTGAACTTACACGGACCTCTCCCCCAATCCCTGGACTTGATGCCTTGATGTTTTGTCCTTGTCCGTTTGCCTTTGGCCAAACCATCCCTTGCGCTCTAACTTATGAGGCCGGAGAGGCAATATTTACGGCGGTTGATCCTCCCACTTTTGCCTGTCTTTGTGGACTTTTCTTGCACGCATCCGTCGAGCTCTCCCTTGAGTACTTCGTATTTGAGACTGCATGTATAAGACCTCACTATATTCTATTTGCTCTAACTGAATTAAACGTGAAGCCAAGTGAAGCGTTGCTTGAGAGTCGAATCTAATCCCGACCACCTTCAACAGACTTTTCGTGCTCAATGGGAACGACCAACCCTTACGACTTAGGAGCACGAGACCAACTGGGAGCTTGTACGTTGGGCGATACAGGGGAATGTTTAAGTCAATCAAAAAGCGACAATATCCAGGATGAATTTAAGGTATCCTATCCCTCAAGCTTCTGTGGCGATTGCTGATCATACAAGAGTTCAAGTCTGACCTTATTTCTCTGTTCTTTCTCGCGACTCTATGCACGCATCCAACAAATGGAGCATACCTCGGATGCTCAGTCAGACAACGCCATCGCCATCGGACTCCAAGATTTGAAAAAGGCATACATCGAGGCTTTTCCGGATATCTATGCGATTGCTGCCCAGAACGTAGATGGAGCCTCATACATGGGCTCACTAGGCCACTTAATAGGTATCGTGGACAACCTAGTAATGGCTTCTCAGGCAATACTCTATAGAGAGTACGACAAAGGGTCAATTTTCTTCTATGACCTTATTGACGAAGCGGAGTCAATATTTCAAAAAGCCAATCTAACCATCTTACGCCTTTTCGAGCTACGAATGAATGAAGCCCACAGTTCCACACAAATAACCTGACTTCTCTAGGAGGTCTGAAAGCCTACCAACTCATCTTGTCTATGTGGATGGTGCTCGCCGCTGATGAAAATTGTGATGGCGATGGGATCTACCGTTTTAGCACCGGTGTCCATAGTGAATCAGGCCAATGTCTGGGAGTCCTGTGCATCGCGAATTCGGTTATTCAATATTTGAGAGATCAACTCAGTCAATGAAATTGAATGGCAACAGCACGACCGAGGTCACAAAGTAACTAGAAAAATGGAAATGCCCGGAGACGGGCAGCCAGGACGTCTTTGGTTCATGAAGGTTCTTGTGTTTAAGACCATCTATAGCCGGAACATGGGAGAACTTGTTGTTTTTGGGAGGTGATTCCGTGACGACATTTTACGAAACATTAATACCAGTCTTACATGCTCTTTCAGACAGGGTAATTCGATATCAGCTTCAGGTCAGAGAGGCAACAGAGCATCGATCAAACCCTTCTACCAAACACTACCAATCAGAAGCTACAAATCAACGAGGAGATGGTATAGAGTGACCGTGCTTAGGCAGAAGTGTGTAATTGGACAGGAAAATGACAGCCTTCGAAGACGAATGGAGTACGGCAACATGTCAGGTTTTTCAGAATGCTATTGGTTCTGCCGAATCGAAATTGTTTTCATTCTCGGGTAGACTGGTTTGGTTACGTTTTTGGTCATCGAAAGCTAATAAATCAAGACGTATTTATTGTCATTCATCAAAACCTTTTCAACTAGGCTCTCCCGTCTATGATAAATCCTCCTTAACCCCTAGTCTTGAGATCTGTACCTGATAGAGAAGGAGATTCCAAACACCGAGAACTCTGGGCCGGCTTCTGGGAGAGAATGTGGACAGTAAAATCGGTTGTAAAGAGTGTGGCAAAACATCTCCAGGAATGCTGCTGTGTATTCCGAAGTCGCCGACTGCAAGAGTAGATAGTTGGAATCGGTCTGTCCAGAGACAGAATTTCGTATTTGAAATGATAGTAGATGGACTCAGAAGCAGAAGAACTCAAATTGTGTATCCTTTTTAAATATCAATGATATTGCTCAAAAGCCAGTCCGTATTCCGTTCCAATGGATAAGACTTACCGCACTCTGGACGCACGCGCTACCAGCTGGGCAGCAGATCGATGTGTTCTCATTGCCGTTCGAAACGCAAACATTGTCGCCTTCAACATTGGGTGGATTTACGGCGCAGCTTTGAGCAGGCTCTCCAGAGAAAAAGCCATCTCCTGTTGCTGGGGTGCTCTGGCCCTGTGGGTGCGGAAAAGCGAACGCCAATGCTACACTAGCAAGGACCAAAAGAAGTGTTTTGGAGTGCATAATTGATTGTTGGAAAAGAATGAAAAGTTAAAATAGGGCACGGCTAGTAGTACCCGTCGCTGCAAGATCGAATGGAGTTGTATAGGCAAAGGAAGGTGTTTCGGTGGAACTTAATAGACAGCGACGGTAAAAGAGGAGTGATCAGGATAAAAGGCGTTATAGATTTGAGCCTTCTTGTACTGTCCTCGGTCGAGCTAGAATTTAACAGATCGAGAGAAAACCATTAAACACGAATCCGCCAATATATCAGGGTCTAAATCTGGACCCTGATGGGATCCAAAAGAGACCCCAAGGAGCCAGAAAGAGAGGAATTACCGTTTACAGATTTCGCGCTAGCCGCAGCCTGGCTCTTTCATTCGGTGAAAGATCGCCTCAACTTCCTTAGCAAAATCCCTCTAAGGTCCAGTGTCACTAAAAGTTTCCAACCTCATTCTCGACAATTCTTTTTCTTCGATACGGGTCGTTCTATTATAGAACACCCTTCCTTGGGCAGTATCCTTGCAGTACCAGCCTGTTTTCATATTCCACGTCCGGTCAAATACTCTTTTCTCAAGAGAAGTTCTTTTAGAGGGAGCGTGTTGTGTTGGAGAGCGAAACCATTGCCGAGCTTGTTTGCCTTGGTCACTCATTCTCCCTTTGTTCTTCCTTCTGTTGTGGCGACACACTGTACTACATGAGCAGATAAACTAATTTTGAGCCCATACCCACTCACGTACCTCTCCAGACCAATGAAAACAACCGACAGAGGGGAAACTTCTTAATAATTTCCATAAATTCTGGGAATCGATTTTCTGCCGTGGACGAAGCACAATTATTCCAAAGCATAAACAAGAGACATCGGTAAATTTAGACTCTTGGAATTCGGCAAATTTGGATTCCCTTATCTATTTATATTGGACAACCAGACGTGCCAAGTTCTAGAGCCGCTTCTGGCTCCACTACAAGAATCTGGCCTCAAAAGGAATGATCAGTCTGCCCAGATCTTCTCACCGGGCTTGCTCAAATAGAATTCTAAGATTAACGTTTCCACTAAGGTGTTCTAGTTCTAGACTTTACTTAGACCCATCACCGGCTTAAAAGTCTTCTGGGAGCAACTTATAGGATAGCATATAGTCCTTACGTCGGGGCTCTGCATCTGTTTGGTCCTCCATCTCCGACCGTTAGAGAAAAGAGGCGAAATAGCATCAAGGGAATGTATCTTGTAGTTCCAGCCCCTGATTTAGATGTTCCTTTCTTGTGTAGATCATTCCTTCAGGCCGTTGATACGCTCTATCGTGTTTGCGTGTTTTCTTTGCAACTTCTCTTTCTTCCTGGACTAAGGCGAAGCATGGGCAACAGAGTGAACCGCAAAAATCGAAGCAAATATTGCCTGATAGTCCGAATCTCTTTCTCACGTTACGACGACTCGCGCTCTGGAGACACGATGAACAGCCACACCAGGCGAGAAAGGCCCAGGTACAGCACTAAAGAAGGAGATATTAGTCAAATACTTCCGAAACCGGGTGAATTTTCTCACCTCGCGATTGAACCAAGTGAAATCTGAGAGTCGTCGGCTCCGAAGACGGGCTTGAGTCTTTCCATAGAGGAAGCAGGGCAGAAGCCATCCAAGCACGCCTAAGCTCCCCGTTAAAATCAACTAGTTCATTCACAACACCGATCATCTGGCCATACAGGTCTCATCGACGAAGGAAGAGCCGAAGAAAGGATGCTCCCACTCCGACATTGTTGCACGTCTCCTAGAGGAAGTTGGTCGATTGCTGGTCCAAAGCCTTTAAAGGCAGCACGCAGAGATAAGTGGCAATGAACACCTCTGAGAAATTCGGGACTCTACCACGTCGGTACAGTATTAAGGAGGGTCATGCCTGAGATTTGCTTGCATTCTCCTGGGCAAGAGAGGGGCCTTTTGAAGTCCCTTTTGCGTCCCAGGGGAGATTTGAGGAGCCCAAAAGGGAGCTCACATTCGTTGGCATGGAATTCCTGAATCGATTTTTTGGACGTATCATTGGGTCTGTCAAATCCCCTCCTACTCCCATGATAGTCTCTTTAGTGGTGATGCTATAGGGAATATACTTGTTCCCTATGCAGTTCCCTTTTGTCGTTCCGTGGCGAAATTTTACCTTGAACCACACATCCAGGAGTCAGGATTCGCAGTTGATTACTTACTATTTTGATCAAGATGTCCGTCCTAAATTGCCTCAGGTATCTTATGGGCTTCCTACTCATCGTACTTCGTCATCAAACCAGCTCTCTTGCGTCGTCGACAAATCCCAATTTTCAAAAGGATACCTGCGTGTCAGTTTCTCAAGGAGCTGAAAACCCTTCAAGGAGCTCTGTTGCAATACCCGCACCAGAGAAAACAGGAGGTCTAACAGGGGGGAAAAGAGGTCTGGCCTATAACGATGCGTCCCTCACGTACCTCTTCGCGAACCAGTCCTCCGTGAGCTGGGGTTATAACTGGGCTCCATTCGCCAACGGCTCCCTTCCCTCTAACCTTGAATTTATCCCGACGCTCTGGGGTCTCGGTGAAGACGCGGCGTCTTCATGGTTTACACAGGCCTCCTCCGCCATCAGCTACGGATCAAAACACCTCTTCTCCTTCAATGAACCCGATATCGCGACACAAGCAAATCTCACCGCATCCGAAGCGGCCGATGGGTTCATACAGTATATGAATCCTTTCCATGACCAAGCCGAGCTGGCCACTCCTTCAGTGACAAATGGACTCGGCGACTCGCTCGGTCTTGAGTGGTTATCCTCATTCTTCGATGCCTGTGCAGGGAGGTGCTTGGTCGATACTGTCAACATCCACTGGTATGGCTCAGCAGTCGACATGTCGGGTTTCCAGGCGTTCGTATCCAATGCCTCGGCGCTGGCAACAGAAAACGGCGTAGGAAGTCTCTGGATTACAGAGTTACGCGGGTTCGGAGGTATTGACCAGCAATTGCAGTTTTTGGAAACGGTTCTGCCGTGGCTCGACAGCAACGACGACGTGTCCGGCTATGCCTGGTTCATGTGTGCCACGGGAGACGGTAACTTGGTGAGCAGTAGCGGCGTTGTCTCTGCTTTGGGCCAATTATACGGGTGATGGCTGAACTCTCGGGCACGAGAAGCCCCGAATTACGACCGCAACTGTCGTTGTCTCACTCGGGCTGAAACGGCGGTCAGGAAGGGCCAATGAAGCTCGTACCTCGAGTCCAGTTGCCCCGAGGCGAGCTCTAGAACTATTCTAGGACGGTTTCATTCCTATGCGGCGGAAGAAGAGAACAAGGCTCGCTGTTGAATTAACATCACTCAGAAAATTGTTGAGGAGCGTTGGGCTCTATGTGGATCAAGTGTTAATGTATGAGCAGTGGTTTATCTGGAAGCTAGCTCTAGCTGACGTAGATAAGTAGACAGTGATAGATCTTGGATGAGAAGATTTGATTGAACAGTACCAAAATGCATCTCCATGCGAAGAGAAACAGATAATGGCTGGACCGAGTGGATCTCGGCTGACATGCCGCCGGAATGTTGTTTTTGCCGGCGGTCTAGCGTAAAGCTTGAAGTGACTCGTTTTCTCCATCCCTCCAACGACCTCAACTTCATCGTCCCTTGATCATCCTCCTTGTGGCCTTCTAGAACAGCCCCGAATTCCACTACTCCCTTCCAGCCGCGTCTCACGCCAATCAGAGAATTTCTTTATCCCTGTGAAGATGCCGTACCCGGCTCCTATGAAGACTGCACCGGTTCACAACCTTCTCCGATCCGTCCCTCCTCGAGCGCGACACCGCCACGAGCACCGATGACGTTCTACCGAGTCCGACGACGCTTCTTGACCGGCTCCTCTACCCTCGTTTCTCCCTCATCCTGCTTCTCCTCGCGCTCTTTTCGCTTCCTATGATCCGGAGTACCAAAATCATTGTTGAGGCCTTGCATATCCATTAGATCGTGGACTGCGCATGGAGATCCACTGATATGCTGCGGATCCGCTGGCCCTTCTTGAAGAAGAACAGATAATGTGTCCTTGGTTTCAAATTCGACCCTTTTACGAAAGGTTCCTTGGCGGTCGGTGAACGACCGATCGCCGACCGACCCGGGAAGCTCATGGCCGTTCACGATAAACCTCGCCGCCCGTTTAGACAACTGTTCGAGCAGCACCTCGAGCTCGGGACTATTTCGAGGCAAACGACAGAAGATATGGCCGGATCCAGAATACTTCCCCTTAATCTTCTTCGGTTTTGACTCGAGTTCAAAGTAGAAACGCGTCGCAACGAGGCAACGCGCGACGACATCGACATCCTCCGACCGACAGAACTGCTCGCGAGCTTTTGTTGTCAGCCCGCGCATCCCGCCCGTATCGTCCAAGTCGACCTCTCTGTCCAGCTCAACGTCAAACCGGAAATACCGTCCATCCAACTCTACCCGTCTTCCATTCTTGAACGCCTGGGCGATTTTTTGACCGTTGATCAATTCCATGAAGGCTCTGTATGATCGTGGCAGGAATCCCTCTCTCCAGATCGCACGTAGTCTGCTGGAGTGTGACGTGGGTACGCGTGGTCCTGAGGACCCAGTACCGAGGGAGACGACCACATTGGGCCTTCGAATCAGTGGCCACACCACCGGGATTTCCCACAGGGCAAGGTCGACGGGATTGTTCCTCCACAGGGCTCCGTCTTGAAAGGTCCCTACCCCAGGAATGCGCTTTGCTGGAAAGTACCTTGGGAGCTGTGAGCTGATCAGAACCTCGAAAGAGGCGGAAGGGAACATACCACGGTGCTGCAGCTCCGCTCATTGCTCTTGTTTGCAATATCAGCCATCTTCTCGTGCTCCAACAAACCGTGACGGAAAGAAATGAACACTCACATCTCCCACAGCCGAATCCTTTTCCGCCCATCTTGTGACCGGACAATGCGGTATCCTGTTCATCCATTAGAGGTCGCTCTCACATTGTCAGTACGAATCTCAGCGTACCGCAGTCCTGCGGCCTCGGTCCCGCCCCGTTATAGTTGGTGAAGAGGCACGGGTCCGTTTCCAGGACCGTGGTCACCGGGATTCCCACTTTCGCGCCGATCGCAGTTGCATGGGAGTTGTCCAGGATGCCCATGTCGCCGCCGAAAACTTCTTTTAGCGCAGCTTCCAAATTATCTGCTGGATACAGACCGTCGGCCAAATACGACACGAGAAACCCAAGAATGTGCGACAGGACCGGAATGCGGGACACGACGGGTACGTGGGAGACCCAGCGCGGCCTGAATGCCCTTTTTGCAAAAGATTCGAAAATATTCGCACAGTCCTCCACCGGCAACCCCATGATAAATAATGCGAGGACGATCAGTCCGCCTGGTCCGCGTCAGCGAGGCCCGTTCAGCGGATCGTGTCCACCTACCGGAACTGGTGCCGAACGAAATCTCGAAATTATCCTGCACTGGGATCGGTAGGCCCATCCTGTCCTGCAAGATTTGTAAAAACAGCAGCGGCACGATCCCTTTGACGCCGCCCCCATCGATGGTCAATACGTTGACACCCGCAGTGTCAGGCTTTACTTTTACCGTCACATCTCGAAGCGCCATGTCGCAGAGGAAACAGCGCCGAATGTCGAACGCCCACCGATCATTCTGATCCGGGTGTCCGAAGACTCGAGGGCAGTTCTCGCAGACCGCGTGGCCGCAGGGCAAGTTGTTGTTCTCTGGTGTGCGACGCAAGCATACGAGACAGGTGTCATCGCTTCGCACCTGCTTCCAGCGAATCTTAAACCTCTTCAGATTGTTGTGATGGACCGTCATGGACGGCGTGCCGGCGGCAAAGTTCTCGAAACATTTTCGCAACTGCGCTGAGACGGCTTGGACGAAGCCAGATGGAAGAAGCAATTTTATCGAGCTGTCATACACAAGCACACCGCTCCTGGCCACTTGATAGCAGGCGTCTTTATACAGGGTCTGAAATACATCTTCGGGGTTGAACGCTACGGGGCCGTCAGATTGGTTCCACCACTCGTGAAAGGAGCTTCGACTTACCGTGCATACCGGGAGGATAGTGATCCAACAGAAGGCTCGATGCAATCATCGGCACCGCGAAATCCGTTAGCTCTTCAGGCGATTTGACCTGCCTCAGAAAGTTGCACAGATGTGTGCCTAAGTCCGACGCGACAGGATTTCGCAAACGCGACGCTTTCACGAAATCGAACGGCTCCCTCGCGGTTCTGCCAAAGTGGTCGGTCGCGTATTTGAAGAATGCGGTCAAGTGTCTCCCAGAGAAAAGTGTCCTTGTCTCGATCTTCTGCCTCCGGCCTCCATGCAGCACCCGGATCAAGTATTCCTCCAGTCGCCGGTAATCCTGTCCTCCGAGGGGAACGGTCACCACCTCGAGAGCCGACACCATCTCCAGCGGATTTTTCGTTGTCTCTTCTCTCAGCTCGCCCAGGAGGGCCTCCTCGGCCTCCTCGTCGCTTTCGGCCCCAGGGTCTGTGACTTCCATCACCACGACCACCCGTGGATATGTTGCCTTCGGCAGTGTCGTCGGCTTGCCATTCTCGAGCCAGGATGCGAGTCGACGTACCACGGGACCCAACCCGCCGACGTCGGTGGAAAAGAAGCAAAAGATATCTGCAAAAGCACCCAAGAGACGGGAGTAGAGGTGATCGGCTGCATCTTCAATAGCTAGATCTCGGGCGCCTCCCCGTATGCGAGGAAGCATCAACTGTCTCGTCTCGTGGCATTCGGCCGAGGACGTCTTTTTCCAGTCCCGGTATGGAAGGTCGCCATCTGCTAGAAGCACGGGGACGTCCCAGAAGACACCGCTATTTCCGGGTTGGAGATGCACTCCGCCACCACGTTTCCGTCTGCCTGCCGACTTCTGCCTGTTCTCGTCCGCACCGAGCGATCGGAGGGCTGACAGTTTGGCGGCATGGCCGATGAAAACCAACAGGCTAGGCTGCTGACGCTCGGGGCTGGGCAATTCGTCGATAAGCGTTTGAAGCCGATCCGAGATGAACAAGATGACTTCGTTTCGTTCGAAGCGGAGGTTGAGCCATTCGCTGTGATGACAGCGTGCCATCATGAAAGCCGAAATGCTACTGCGAGTCCCAGTATTGAGATTGTGAGGTGCACTAAAGAGGAAGCTTTTAACACATCACGGGTAACCGTCGTCCTGCGAGGGGAGCTCAATCCAGACCCTGGAATAGTGGACGAGGAAAGGGAAACAGACCGAAGGAGGAGACTGAAACGGGCTCCAAGCGCCGCCCTTCGAGATCCAATTTTGAACTATCATGAGTCGGGTGCGCCTTTTGGGCTCCTCACAATACCACTAGGTTGACTGGTGTTCCCCGTCAATTTCTTTTTGATATGTAAGCTGAATCGACGCTCTTTTAACGACTGCCCAGGTGAACACAGTGCAAGACGATGATTATGGTCATTACTGGAATCTCGAAGTCGCAGGACAGACACAATACTCAGCAGAATGCTTTCCAGTAACCAACCTCGCCATATGAATCGACAACCTGTCGAGCTTGAAGATCCCAGATCTACCCCGGACCTGAAGAGATACTCCAAGCTACCCGTGTTCAGGCACAGATGTGCCCTTTGCGGCAAGCTTCGGTCTTCGGCTTACCAGAGAGATCACCCCATCGCCCCGGGAGAAGCACCGATCTTAGGGGTCTGTTCACGGCCAGGATGCAGCACCCAGAAACGAGCTTGGTCTCCATTGAAGAAGCCTCCGCCGGTGATGGTCCTGGAATTGCACTTTTATATATCTACGTGGACCATCTCCCAGGTCACTCCACCGAACCGCCTCTCACGGTCGAGCTTCCTGGGGCAGAACAGGACCGGCGAAAGGAGCTACTTCGTGGTGATTACGGACCGCCGGCCTGGACGCCACCGAACCCCAACGCATTTGAAGATGACCAGCAAGCGCCATGGGTCAATCGCATAGCCAAACCAACCTTTGTACCTTGCTAAGCAGGAGGTTTGTAATGGGCCAACGTCGAGTCCGTATCCACGTCATCACGAATCCCAGGAATCAATGAATGCTTCCCTTTTGCGATGTTCAATCTTGGAAGATGACTCGACTTGAAGATGGTCACCTATGAAATTGGCAATGTAACCGCTGGCCGGTTATATGGGTGGAACGTATTGCAGGTTTGGCAACGGATCATGTTTGATGAGATTTAGATATTGTTCACCTGTATACCATACAATCCTAGTCAAACCATCTCCATAAGAATTCATGAAACGGCTAAGCCATTCCGTGATTTCATCCCTGTGGCTAAGGTCATGCTGCCTGGACCCCATAGGTCAATGAACCACTACCAAGCATGAAGAGTTGGGCGCCTTCTAGCTCCTTAGATTCAGCCGGCGACAACCTTGACAAGTATTCTCGCTAGGTGTCACAAAGTGCGGTACGGCACTGTTCGCGGTCGACTGAGGTTGGCCGAGTTTACCACGCGCCGATTGACCAATGTCCGATGCAAGTCCAGAGCCACAGCTAACGTAGACTTCCGTAGAAACCAAGATCGAATGGCAGCAACGAGTAGAGTTCCGTGGCAGTGCCGCGAGCCAGCATGAGCTAGACCCTCAAACCTTGAGCACGCGTTAGGGTCTTCGTGCGCACAACTGCTCCCTGGTCCTTTTGAAGCCGACTAGGTAGTCGGGGCCAGAAGTTGATGGGTGTGTCTGGAATTAAGCATTGTGGCGTTGCCCTCGAAGCTTAATTTATGCACCAGGTCCCTTTTGACGTGGACCCCTGGTTGAATTTTCACATGAAAGTCGCAATCAGCAGCACAACTAACCGGACCTGGTCACCTAGAGCGAACAGAATGGAGACCCTTCGCGGCGTTTTTACCAAATCAGGTCGACCGGGTCATGTCGATCAATCATCCCCGGACACTGTTAGCCGCCAGCCGTAGCCAGCACCCCCAAACGTTCCACGACTTGGCCCTCACAATCACGTCGCGAAATGGCCCATTTCGACTCCAGTCGATTGCTGGACGACGGCTCTGTATCCAAAGTGCAGGTGGTGCTTGAGGCTGGCTCTCAGTATAGTATCAGGATAACCAAATATAGATTCCGGGTCCATGTGCCGGGCGACAAATCGCCGATGGCTCAGAACGGGGACGGGGCAGGACAATGGCAAGATTGTAGAGATTGCGACGCATAACGCCAGTAACCTTGATATCTATGGGACTATGTTTAGATTCAGCTCCTCCATGGGCCCGGATTCCACGAGATTCAACTTGTTCTGCTCAGTGTTGAACGGGAATCTTTGGTCCCTCGGGCTGGGAGTTCCAAAGGATGGTGGATCCGGCAACGGAGTGTTGTGGAAGAAAACTTTCTTCCCTCTCTCCCCTTCGCCAAGGCTCTGTTCTGTCTATTGGCCTGCGCGTGCTGGCTACGCCTCGATCTTGCTCCTGGCCTCGGTTTTGCTCGAGTATTTCCCTTCCCCCCCAACATGCTCAAAATCCTTCGCCAACAGTATTTCTGCTTGCGGATCGGTTGACTTCTGGATCAGAGTTAGCGCCTAGAATCAATGGGAGATCAGGTCAACCGGCTCCTCACCAGATCTTCGATGTTACGTGGCAACGATCCTCCACCGGGCGTCTGAAGAAATGTGACCTGCCCGCTCTCAGGGTTCCGGAGACAGGCCGTAATTTCAAAACCGCATAGCTCCCAGAGTTGAAGTGTTTTGTTAACCCAGCCTCTCTTCCTCTTTCGTCGCTGTGTGGTTCTCTCTTTTCTGGTTTGCTCTTGTTTTTGCTTTGCCATCTTGTTGGGCAGTTGAGCTTGACTGGCTGCGAAGCCTCCATCACGGCGGCCGTTTTATATTTCCTCGTACAGCAGCAGATGAGGAGCCCGTTATGGCTCCTCGAAGTCAACCTATTCATAGACGCAGCTTTTTGAGGATCCAATTCTGGACTCTTCCTATAAAGGACGTGGTAGATAATGTCTGCTCCCGTGGCTCATTCCCACGATGATTCTCCCAACGATGCTGCTGCGCACTGCCACCCAAGCTTCTATCTTCGTTGCTCTTGCCTTCCCCCTGAGAGGGGTCTCTGCGGATGACTTTCAAACTGACATCGGGACAATCACCCCAACGGCCAGTATGTCAAGGGACTTTGTCTGGACGAACACGTCCAGCGCACCACCGCAGGCGACCGTTGAGATTCAGTTCGACGGCCTGGTCGGCTCCGGTGTTATAAACTTAACCAGCAATTACGGCTTTACAGCTGTCAATCTGACCGCCGCCAGCACCTCCATCACCCCCTGCAGCCCTCCAAATCCATTCGCAGCCAATGTCACTTCTGGGGCGACTATTCCTTCCCTTCCCACCCACAGCGTCTCCGTCACGAACCAGCCTTCTACGAACGCGACAGTGGTCCCCTCTGGCAACCCGTTTACGTCGCCGTCGCCACGGTCTACCACGGACGACGGGTCTCTTGGCTCAACCCAGAGCACAAGCCTTGGCCCTTCCTCTGCCACTGTTTCGTCCGCCAACATCGGCTTCTTCACCGGTGTTGGAGGGCAATTGAGAGTATCTCCAGCGACTTTGCTGATGTGGTTGCTCATGGGCCTGATGCCGACTCTTTCTGTCTGGAGTGGCGATTTCTAACGGCAGATGTATCGACGGATTCGTCTCCTTTCTGCGCTCCTTCTGTTGCGGGCACATTCATGGGGACTTAGATAGTTTAGGTAGTGCATCCTAGAATATTATGAATATATACCTTTCAATACGCAAATCAGTGTGGCACCTCGTAAAGCACCAGAGGAACGTTTGTTATCCATTGAACTCAATGTTAATCTTCATCGATGAGATACGTATCTGAGTACGGTTCGTTTCTATCTAATCAACCCAGTAAGGCATCAAACTTGAACACTCTTGAAAACCTCCTTCGTCTGCTCGCTGCGTTGTCCCAGAGATTCGGGTGATGGAGTTTGGGATCTCAAAAAAATTGGGACCGTCGACGATCTCGTCGAGGTGAGAGGCAATCCCTTCAATCGCACTGATATATGTTGGAGGCCCAGCTGTCCCTTTTTTGGTGTCGTCTTTTTTTCTTCTGGCCTTCCTTTCGACGGAACCATTGAGGTAGCTTGATGATGATACCACACCCGCACAACATCGTGTTGCTTTCAAGTACCAAAAATGAGGGGTTTGTAAAATGTGATGCTGTGTTCGTGAGACAACAAAAAGGTGGAGGAAAATGCAGATGGAAAGCTTGAGTGCTGGTAGTCCTGCCACGAGGATGGATGTACGTGGTGCTGTAGATGCGCTTGATCAAGTCGGCCTCCGGTATATATAGATTAGATAGGGAGCCGAATCGAGCTCCTGGATCCTCTTCAGGTCTCTCCTTCCGGCCAAATTCAGCGGTTGAACATAAAAACGGCAGCTTATCTGGCTGGCTTTGGCCGATCGATCATATGGCATTCACCACCGAGAGTACTCTGCCGCATCTTACTGAAACTATCTGCTTCTGGCCCCTACAAATAAACATGGACAACGAACAGCCGGACTCGCCCAGCATTTCCAATTATGACGACGACGACCTGTCCATGGAAGCGTTGCTAAAGAGAATAGACGACTTCCAGAGGAGGGAGGAAATGATTACGATCGAGAGACTGGAGAAAGAGATTTCGTCATTACGATATCAGATTTCATGTTACCAGAGAAGTCTGAACGTCACCTTTAATTTGCTGCAAGAGGCCTTTGATGCAGCCGTCCTTATCAAGACAGCCCTCCAGACATGCGACGAAGAGGAAGAAATGGCAAATGCAGATTGGCTGGCATTTTGGGGAATCCATATCGAGACTCGGTCAGCTCTAGAGTACCGACCGATGGAGTGGCCTCAGGAATGGATCTAGCGACGACAGAGGGTCAGAATCAAGTGTCCGCTTCACATGTACCCGCAGACGACCAGATCTCAGTTCAATGACGATATGATTCCCATGGCGTAAGCGTAAATAATTCATTTAAGAACACCTCCGGGCTTCGTCACTTTCTAGCATCAAGGGTTAAGGTACTTTTTCAAACGATATTCTCAAAATGCTTTGACGTTGGTGAATTTACTGGCCTGTTGATTGTGCAAAACGCCCAGAGACGGTAACTCCATGATTGTACCCGATTGCCAAACTACCATGCAAATCTGGACACACGCCTGCAACATTCTCAACTATCCTGCGACTCGAATGCGGAGCCCTCAGATCTGGCCTGTCCCTCGTGATTAGAATTTCGATCCCTGATCTGGCTTTCCACCGTTCTCTTGAAGATCAAAGACCACTGTCTATGATGCTCAATATATTTCTTCATCGTATCCATAGAAGCCCTCACCCTGTTCTCATGGTCAGTCACAAAGTATCGGGTTCATCGGAAAGATTGTACCAATCTTGAAACTCCGAGAAATGAATTTCCAGTTGATTGCATTGCTTCTGCAGAGACTCGATCTGATCGCTCCGGGTGTGGAGGGAGGTCACTCCCTGCTTGATCTCCTCCAACGTGGCAGCAAACTCGGCAGGCATCTTTAGTGAACTGACATCTGGTTCTGGAGCCGATTGTGTGAACGTATTATCGGCGCACATGTGCGGACAGAGACTCGTATTGTCCTGTCGAAATGGGAAAGCGGTGGATGATTGTTGGGGTAGGTAGTTGGTGGTGTCCTGGACATATCCGTTCGTGGTAGGCTGTTTGTAGAAGAAAAGTTGAAGCGCGTCTTCGCACGACATTCCGCCAGTGGCGTTCTGGGTATTTTGCTGAAAGGCCATCGAATTATGGTACAAAGGTGGGGTTAACTGCGTATGTTACACCCTTGAATGCCATTTCCTCAGGCAAGTTCACTCAACCAACACTCAGTGGGAAATGTACCTTTAAGGTACGCTTTACTTACCCAGCCCATCGCGAACCGTGGGCGACGATTGCCCTTCGACCTCAAACTGGCAAACGGCGGCGCTTGTCGTGGGGCCGGAACCGTCCCTCCAGACGACGTGCAAACTCCCTTCATACCGAAGGGTCCAAGCCGGGCTCCTGCATTAGAGATTTCGCAGCAGACAGTGCGACGGCAGGGATCTCCGAGCCCGTTTGGACCCCCACCAGCTCGGTGGAGAGTCCTGAGGAGCAGATCATTTCCATCCCTGGCGCCCCCAGCCCCAGCCTCGCTCAATGTACCTAGCGACAGTCCTGCCAACGGTCGAGCGACTCTCATTGCGCAAAAAGGTTATCATTCTGCGATTATAGTTAACCGCAGGCCACAACAAAATAGTATCTCCACTCCTAGCTATTTATGAACCGACAAGGGCAACGCTTCTATTTCAAGATTTAGGACATGGTGCGCTCGTTGTGAGCTAATTTTAGTCCTTTATCGCTGCCGATATTGCCGTTAGATGAAGAGGAACTTGGTGTTTTCTACATTAAAAGGAGCCGCGTTGGACGGTAGAGTCTGGCGAATAACGGCAGCTTAAAACGTTCGACAAAAAATATGGCTTCTCACACAAGCGGAAGGGATAGCGCAGGACTAGACGTCGTGAGAGTACGTGTTGCCCATTATTTTCCGTTTGGACTCTTATTGATCTTGCAGGTCACTCCTAGCACTGCTGGAGGGCGGTTCATGCCGACCGGTCCTGTCCCGGTGGATGTCAACAACCTGAATGCTACTTGGACACGTCTCCAGTTCGTCACCCAACAGTATACCGGGTTTCAAAGAGAGGCATCCGATATCCAGCGTACTCTCTGGACCACCATCCACACGTTACTGGGCCAGAAGACCGCTTTGGAGAAGTCGTGGTGGGATATCAATACGGCATACAAGTCCAAAACCGACGAGCTGAACGAAATGGCCGAAAATAGCGTCGTATTGCAGGAAGAGCTCCTGATCGCCCAAGAAGAGACCGAGGCGGTTCGTCGCCGGGCCGAAGAGTCTGAAGGCCGGAACCAGCATCTGGTCGAGCAACAGAGGTTCTTGCAACATGACGTAGATCAAGCTCGTCAGAAGATCCGTGTCTTGGAAAAGGGTGTTGCCCTGCACGAATGTACGACCGGCGCTCAAGACCCTGCGAAGGGCGCGGCAATTCACGAACTGGATTCAAGCGAGAACGGAATGACCACGGTGAGGACATTGGAGCTTCAAGCCAGGATGAAGGAAATGGAACAAGACTACGAGCATACGGTGGAACGCTACAAGAACGAACTATCCAGCCTTGAAGCACGTCTGGCGGTGGCAGATCAGAAGTTGAAGCAGTTTGAACAGACCACCGACAGAACCCGGACGATGGATTTAATCATTTCACCCGCCGTCAAAAGGGAACCACTGTCTTCAGGCATCGATGACAACGTCAAAGTGGAAGAAAATGAGACCACGGGGGTAGGACGTCGAAGGCAACCAAAGAGAGCTCGACGAGGGCGAAAGCTGGAGCCCAAAAATGCGGACTTGCGGGTGGTATGCCATTGAACGGCGTGGGAGGATGGAGGGAAGGTAAAATTGAGAGACCCGATTCGTTTATCCTCTTTTGTTAGTAGAAAGCACCGTCTGAGTTTCCCTTTCCGCATTCAGAACCAGCACAATTTCGTACAGTCTTTAGCAGAAAGTTTTCTGAAATCGATTTCTTCTGGCAGCCTGTGGGAGGGTCACAAACGCTGTGCGGGTGGCGGACGACCATCATTCTGGCAATGGAAGGCAGTCTCTTTCCTGCACCCTGTTTTGTGCATGTCAAGAATAGAACAATCTTTCTGTCACTCGTCGAGAGGGGGCTTGTTCTGGTCCCCCGGCTTGCCAATCCATCGCCAATCCCCAACGATTAGCGTGGTTGATGGTCATGTAAAAAAAGAACAGGAAAGAAAATAACGCTGCCCAATTCCCGGCCCTGGCAGAGTATATCTGCAGAGACAGTCATTGAAAGCCACCGTTGTCTTCCAAAATCGAATCCTCAAAAGCGTGTCATAACCTACATGCCATCATGAACATGTCGCGTCAACGCAAAGTTCACAGCCGTTCCCCACCGACTCAACCCCCTGCGCTGAGTCCGATGGACGCGTTGATCGACCACAACCAAGGCTCATCCGTAGCTCTCGAAGCATCTAGGTCTCGACTGGAGGCCTCCAAACACGCTACACGTCCTACTCCATTGCAGAGAATTGAGCAACTCACCGGGGAGAAGACGGCACTACAAAAAGAGCTCGCGAAATGTCAGAGACAGGAGAGCGCCAATCGGGCCTTTAAAGAAGAGATGAAGCAGGTTTTAGACCGACTTCAGGGGGCGGTATTCGAGTGGAGAAGAGCCCAGAAGGAGATCGGTGACGATTTCGACACAACTTCGAAGCAACGCGCGGACACGGCCAGCATTAGGGTTGGCTTCCAGAGCCGTGACGTTTGACCTCGGATGGTGGATGACACTTGCTATGAAGATAAAATTTGCTAGGTGCGGAGTAGCTCTTGGCCTCCAAACACTCCTCAATTGATTCCCATCAGAGGGTCTGCTGTTTATTTGAATCTAGCGGTCTTGTTCCGTCTTCCCCGCAAAGGCATCCCAACTCACGTGAATTTGAGACTCCTCTTTCACTGTAACGCTGTAAAACACAATTCACTTTCCTTCGCAGCATGATAGATTACAGTACATAGTGGATGCGCGAAAAGTTGAAATCCTCGAAGGGAGGATGCCATCGGCATCACCAGGCCCACAAAGTACACCAGCAGAGCCTGCGGAGACCCTCAAGCAACCCATTCGGGCTGCAAACACAAAACACTGCAGGAAAAAACGCAAAGGTTTTCTGTTGAGAGCTTCTACGACGGAATGCTGCAGTACTACCATATTGCAGATGTGAAAGGTCCAAGTAAGGTAAGAGTTTAGACGGGTCTTCGCCGGAACCTCAACACTCAGCCGATGTGTGGTCGCGGTTGCATCGTCCCTCCCATCCAGGGAGCCGAACTTGGATCTCACGTCGAAAGTTATGGCGCCCCAGGACCATTTTCGGCTCATGGACCGGAGGGGGCGGGCCAACAAGTACCCAAACTGTGTGTAAAGGGGCAACGGCCGAGACGTGCTAGAGAAGCCCAATTCGGGCACTTCCAAGGCTGCATCCTATATAGCATCCCTGCCCAGGGACTGACACCTCTGAACGCCTTTTTAGACGTCGGTCCGTCCAGAGCCTCAAACATCATCGTTCGAGTGGTACACGGCGAACAGGTCCGAATTCGTTTTCTCTCAGAGACATCTGCGTTTGCACAATCCCCAGTCGTGGCCCGAATTTGTGTCAAAACATGGCGACAGCGAACGACTCTCCCTCTGAGCCTGTGGTCAGTGACGAGAATCCCGCGACGGGACAAGCCCATGGCCTGCCAACGCCAGAATCGACCCCGGGGCCCGACGCTGCCCGGCTGAAGGAAGACGAGAAGAGGCGGCAGGCCAACCTTCAACCTACTGTGGAAGTTGACCCAGGGAGTCCGAAGCCTTCCGGAGAAGAGGGGAACAATGGGGCGACCAAGGAGCAGATTGATGCTGTAGAGACGGTGATGAAATGCCCGGGTACCGATTACCGACAGATTCTTGGCCTCGGAGGCGAAAAGCCAGATAGAGAAGAGGAGTCGAGAGAGGTGATGGCGGCCTTCAAGAAGCTTGGATGCTTGACCCATGAAAAATATAACAAGGCGAATCAAGCTGTGGAGGCATTTCTCAGTAAGTGTGAACTCTTGGATCTCCGAGGACGTGGGTAACTGTGGACTGACAACGGTACGCCTGCTTGGGATGTAGGAGTCAACGAGGCGGCAAAGCACCTCGGGATCAACGAAGCCGCCATCGCGACGATGAGAGATTGGGATGGCGCAGGGGACATTCTCACCGTGCCAGCAAATGACGCAAGCCATGAGGGCTCCGGCCGGGCGCCATCGAACGGACAAGACACGGACATGGGAGACTCCAACCAGCCCACGATCCCGCAAATGACCGATGATCACCGCAAAGCCTTTGATGTTGCGGGGGGGGGCTGCTGCAAGTCCTCTCGAACAGTCCCGATGACGAGAGAGCGATCAACGGCCTGCAAGACGTGAACCGAAAGATAGTGGAGATCAACACGGCGAATGGCTTTCCTAACTCAACTCGATTCGTGGTCGATTTCGAAGTCTATCAAGGGGTGGCCAGGGAAGGCGCTCCCTCTCGTAGCTCAATGGAAGCAAAACTCTGACGAAAAGGCTAAGGAGGAGCTCGAAGTGATGAACCAGTGGCTTGACAACTTCATTCAGGAGCGCGGTTACCCTACAGATTGGAAGATCGACATACCACAGCCGTCCAGGCAGTCCATCCCACGGAGTCCTAGGCAGTCAACTGCCTCAACAGCAGCCCGCCCAACTACCCCAACAGAAGCTCGAGCTCGATCAGGGAAGTTGCCAAAATCCCTGGCTTTCAATGAAAGGGAGGGATACGTCCTCGAAGGAGGGGCCGAGAAGGAACTGTACGGTTACATCAGGGCGGGATATGGTCATCGAGTCTTGCTTCGACGAGACGGTCGCAACGGGTACGACATCTTCGAGTTCGTCCGGGCGAGCAAATTCGGGAAGAGCTTTGTTGAGAGGAACCAGCACGTGTTGGGGGGAAGAGGCATCGAAGCCGGCACCAAGGCTAAATTGCGGGGAATGAGCTGGAACAAAGTGGAGATTTTTGGCGTCGCTCCCGTTAGAACCGACTTCGATGATGAGGCGATGATGATGGCTTGGGTGGCATTTCCTGAGACCGAACCGACCTGGTACTGGCGGTCGCATCTGGGGGAAGAATTTGGAATAGATGCGGTGGACGAAAAACTGAATACCTTTAGGAGGAAGGCAGGGCAGCTCCCTCGAGCCGTCATCGCGGAGGATGAAGCGGAAGAAAGTGAGACTGATGAGGAAGGAGAAGACAAAGAAACCAGATTGCAATATCTGAGGGAGGAAATGAAAAGGTTGGAACAGGGACCAGCGAGAAGCAGACGTTCGTCGAACGCGACAAGGTCAAAACTGCGGCGAAGAGCCCGATAGGGAGGGCGGAGGGACGAAAGCTTGGACGAACCTGAAGAATCTGTGGAAAATGGACCACCTTCATCGAAACTTCGACTGGTGGATGGCCACTTCCACTCGCCGGGCCGCCTGGAGTGATGGTTTGTCACACTGGGCGTCGACGGTCACATCGCTCTTTTCACCGCCAACACGTCTTCCAGACAATCCATCTTCCGGTTGTCTATTTTTCAGCTTGCTTGTCCGTGCCCGGCGGGCACCGACGACCATGGGCAGGGCCAACGACAATGGGCTCTGATCCGCAAGCACGCGCTCTTTTGGTCTATGGTTGAATCCACTCTCTTGATGAGTCCCTTTGTCAAAGGCAGCTGATATTTGTCATTCTTTCGCCTTCACAAACTTCTGATAGTTACAGGTAGTGATGCATAGATTCCGTTCGCTCCCGAGTCGTTCACGCGTACATCAAACGTAAAGACGGTCACGATAGGGCTTGGAGGGCGCATCTGCCGCACGAAATTGAGATCTTGGGTAGGATCGTAGTTGCAGGCCGACAGAGGAGGAAATTTCGACGGCGGAATCTTGAAGCTCCTGCCGGAGCGACAGGCCAAAAGCACTCACTCGGTGGACAGAACGTGTCGAGCAAATGTCAAAGTGAGCACGGCTTGCTCTTCGCACGGGGGCTGTGCGCTGGGGCTGCCCACGCTCCTGCATGGCTCATCAGCCGCTCGGGTAACGAAAAAGGAATAGTGCCGGCGGCGCAGAAAACCCCTGTGGTTGGGCTCATGCAATGCATAACTCAACATCGACCTTCGTCAACCCTCAGCGATCGATCGCTTCTGCTCTCGCGCCCAGTGCGGTATGGCACCAAAATGGGATCCTGATCATGCTATGAATAGCAGGTCCTGGAAGGGCCATTTCGGGATAGACTCCACCAGGGGTCGGGTTTGGAGGGGGCCCGTTGTGGAAGCCTTCCATTTGCACATCAACTTCATCGAAGTTGATAAGGCCAGTTGGCAGTCATAAGCTGTTCGGGGGACAATGAATGCCCCAGACTTGCGCTGCGTTCTTTGTCGCTCTCTTCCGTTTTGCGAGCAGACGCCTCACTTCAGTCTCATCGCGGCCGAGCCGAAACCGCCTCTGTGCTGATTTGCGAGGCGAACGAAGCCACTCACACGCCGTGGACGCCGCGTTGTCTCCTGACTCCACGACCCTTGAGCTGGTTGACGTCCTGGAGTTTGATGGCCCTGAAAATCCAAATCGGCTCTCTGCCGCAGGCCAACCACCCTCAGTTAGATCTATCCTTCAGTCTTGATGATGTGAGTCTACTTGTTGCCATGTTGGTCCTTTGCGCTGACCCGTAGGTATCGACCAGTTCCATTCATACCTTCGCCTGTGGGTGGAATCTAACCCCGGCCACCATGATGCGATGCTGTCCGTGCTACAAAGTGTGCTCACCCAAGATGAGGCTCCCAATGACGGCCACGATCAACCGCGGAATGACGACGCGGATGAACATTCCAGCACTGAACCTCATGGTCAGTTCGCCCATGGACCTCCCACCCCCTCCAACGAGCGTGCGAGCGCTACGACTGGAGGGTTCGGGGGTGGTAGAGTTGACGGCTGTCGAAGGCGGTCGTGGAAACAGTAAAGTGAACGAATGTAAGATGGTGCCGAAAGAGGCCCAGCGACTGTCAGATCAAGATCACCTGCCGGTACTTTTGAGCTGGGGATCACCCACGGATGCAATGGCCACAGGTTGGGACTTCAAAAGCGCGGGAAAAACATCGTTCCAGAAAAAGTCGCGCTCCCGCGTCAAGGAGCCAAAATCGAGGCAACTGGCGAGACACGACGGCCTTCTCTCTGCCGCTATGCTGCAGACCATCGACCGCATAGGGGCCATTGGAGGTGTTGGAAGGGCTGAGGGGCACGATCGCAGAGCTGAACACTCGGGCGTGGCAGGATAGACAAACCTTCAACGAACGTGGTGGTCATATCATCCCAAAACATCTGACGGATCAACCCGACTCGATGCGGAAATTGTGGCTCCTGAAAGAAGAACTTGTCCTCACCGAGTCGAACGAGCAGATATATCGACTCCGGAAAAGATTGACTTTGGCAGAGTTCTCTCATGCCTACGACGCGTGCGCCTTGCGATATATGGGCATGGGGGGGCAGCCCCCAGCGCCCGCGGTCGAGATTGGGGCAACGGGTATTCCAAGACGGCAATTGGTCGCGAAGCTCGCAATTCGCAACACAAACGAGCGGCCATGGATCATTTCGTGAACCTTCTATTCCCCGGCGCGTTACCAACCAGCAAGACGAAGAGAACGGCGCGGAAAGCAGGGACGGTGACCAGATACGCTGCCACCAGGAAGATTCAAAACTGGAGGGCGGCAGGACAGCCGTGGGCGAACATCATCGCGCGCTTTGGCAAAGGAATGCTACTGTTGATACCGGACGAAGTGTCGGACGCATAGTAAGTTCTCTCGCTTAAAGATGACCCGTCTCAATCAGGCGTACCATACTGAAGCAAAACGAACAGCATGCGAACCATGTCAAAAGCCACTCTTTCAGCTTTTCTGGATCGTGTCGAGCTGCGAGTGGCGGGCTGGGCAAACTGGTTGCCGACATTGACGCCCTTGGTCGACTCCATCTGCATCAACCATGCCCTACCTCGCAACTGGTTCTCGGAAGAATGCCCTTCGTGGCTCAACGAGGGTGGAAGGACCGATGCACAGATATGGAAGACCGAACCAGATTCGCCGTCCGCTCTTGACGACGGAGGCACAGCACCTTGGTGCCCTCGGAGGGAATCAGGCGATGTTGACCAACAATGGACTGAATCTGGCTTGGTTTTCGAGCCCCCCATGGATGCGAATGAGTTAGGCCTGTACATGGCTGAGTCATCCTCGCAATTCGCTCTGGCTCCCCACGAAACCGCTTGGGAGGCCCCTTACACCACCTTCCTGGCATGTCTTGCCGGAGAGACAAATTTGGCTCCTGACCTCCGTTCGGCCTTTACATCCATGCATGATGGCTTCCCGCTGGCACCGAATGAAGTGACGGACGGTCTGGGCGTTGACATCGACGCGTTCCTGGCGAAATCTCCCGTATTGCCATCCCTGACCGCACATGCACCCGGCAATGATGCATCAGATCAATCATCCACGTCGGTGAATCGTTCATATTGCGACTATCACGACAGCCCCGCGACCTACGCTGGCATGGAGGCCTGCAATGCCAACTATGAGGACGAGTTTTGCTTTGTCAACTTTCCAGAGGATAGCGAGTGAGTCCCCTTTCATGGTATTTCCCGTCCAAAAGGTTGGACATCCCGGCATGGACGGAACCCGGTATCCTAGTCCAAGGGAGATGAGAATGATCATTTGTTTCCATGAGCCTTCCTCCTAACTCATCACTTTCCGGGACGTACTCTCTTGCTTGGAAAAGTCTGTTCGAAGCTTTTCTGATACATCTTGCGGTCCTCGTTGAGGCCCTTCGAGAATATCATTCAGCTGCTAGACACCCATCATCCACCGATATCTCCGCGACTTGCTGCTCGCTTGATGAGTCTTTCAATGCCTCCTGCGTGCCTGCGTGTTTGATAGAGTTGAATGTACAGGATGTGCAACCGCAATGCTCGGCTTCAACCCAGCCTGTGAATAAAGATGACTACCTTCAGAGGCACAGTACACCTCGAGTCGACTTGACCGAGCCTAAAGGGGCTACCATATCTTAGGCAGCAGGTTCAGCAAAGACGAAAGCAAGGGGGGCTCAAATGGGTCTCACGGTTCGAGGAAGTCCATGTTCACCGAGTATAAGTTTGTCGCGCTCGGGCTGCACCAAGCTGCTTCTACACCCGCTGTGCGACTATGCCCCGACGCTGGAAAAACCTGCCCAAGTGGCAAAAGCAGAACAAGTACATTCGGTCTGGTTACAGAAAACCATCTTACTCCTATTATGGGTCGACGAGAGACATGGCTAGATGGCATAACGAGACCGTCAACATCTGGTCACCTCTGTCTGCAGCCATCATCTTCTCATGGTTACTCATCCGATTCCTTGCCCAATCTGGAGCTCTGACTCTGGATGTGGTGGCAGTCGTCACATTCTTCCTCGGGGCCATTCTCAGCTTTACCCTGTCATTCATCCATCACCTCCTCTCCAACCACAGCCGAAAGGTCATGATTTGGACACAGCAACTAGACCACGTCGGCACGGTGATTTTCATCTGGAGCACAATGGTTTCCTTTCTCTATTTCGCCTTCTATTGCGACCGCCAAATACAGGCATACCACGTCGGCGTTGCAACGGCAGTGGCCCTGGTCACGGCGTTGTGGGTGTCTCAGCCATTATTCAGGGGTCCTGAAAGCCATCACACGCGCACATTAACCTTCCTCGCCCTCGGGCTCTCGGCAACCCTACCGACGATGTCGCTTGATGGTCGTTCCTGGGAAAGGAGTGCCTGTCCCACCCGTCCTCCTGGCATCCTATAGGAACCTGATCATCAATAAATGCCATTGGAGGCTTTTTTCACTGCATGCGAATTCCAGAAAGGTTCTGCCAGGATGTTTTTGATATCGTGGGCTCTAGCCACCAGGTCATGCACATGATGGTTGTGGCGGGGGCACTGCTGTATCGGGCAGGATTACTCTCTGCTGGACGAGCCTGGCAAGGAGAGGGTGCCACTGGATTACCATGTCCCACGGGGTGACAATCTGGCGTTTTAAGGAACGTAGCTCACTCTGTTTCTGGCAGATGGCAATATGGTCTAGGCAAATGTAGCTTGTGACCGTCGATTGTACTGGGTGATATAATCGGATGGTGACTCTACCTCCCATCTCAAACAGGTGCAAAAGGGGTACAATGGCTTTCCGTCGAGCTTAGGGTATGGCAGTTAGGGTACGGCACGGCAGGGAAAATAGCTGTAATCAAGTGCCCATGTTTTCCATACCTATCAAGATCTTGTAGTCGAACAAATCTCAATCTGATAAGGGCTGTGGAGAACGGAGCAGCCAATTAGAGGCCTCTTTTGCAGAGCCTCGTCCTAGCCAGCATAGCTGTACTTGTTGCCCCTTTTTTAGCTGCCCCTTTTACGAGCCACTTTGTGCCGCTAACACAACCATTAGACTCGTATCCCAAAAGCCTCTACGGATACCTTGTCCTCTTAATTTATCCTACCCTTATTGAAGTGCATTTCTGAGGGGAACGCCCGGTACAGAATAGGACTCGCCCAGTCACTTCCCACTACGCTAATTTTGAGCCGGAAGTCGACCTTTTCCACTACCTTCTTTGAAAGCAATGGCAATATGCTTCGTAGCGACCTTCCTTCTTGATCATTGGTATACCATGCTAGACCCCACCACTATTCTTAGGATCGTCTGAGGCTGTGAGAGATGTGAGACAAGAATAGCACCTAGGGAACAGGAACTGGTCCCTTCGGAACTAAGGAGCGCACTTGTCCAACTTGACACGACTTGATTTATATCCCATGAAGCTCGGAAGCTGGGAGGATGCGATCAATCTCTACACCTCAAGCAATTTACAATTTTCGACATTGAAGAGCGGTCATGCCCTCAACTCCCCGTTCCACAATTTTCTGTTTCGTCCTGCCCATCTTGACAAGAATGGCGACTACGGCAGCCGCACCACTCTGTCCAGACGCTATAAACACGGCAGGAGGCGGGATTCCGGACGGCAATGAGCCTCCCATGGTGTCAGCGGAAGCGATCAAAGAATTCCAACTGGCCCTCTTTCTCGAAAACCTGGAACTATCCTATCTTCAAAGCGGACTTCAAAATATTTCTACCTGGGGAACGGCGGGCTACCCAAATGACACGACCGACGTTCTCAGCAGAATCGTGGCGGTAAGTTGACCATCTCGGTGCTGTATCAGTCTAATATTTTGTGCCTTCTATAGCAGGAGGAAGTACACGTTGCGACAATTACGAATCTGCTCAACGGTTATGGAGCCCCTGTAATTGCCCCTTGTCAGTATTCCTTCCCGGTGGCGTCCATTGATGAGTTCATCGCCCTTGGCGACATCATCACCTCAGTGGGCATCAGCGCACTTATCGGGCTGGTCGATCGAGCCTCGTACAGTGATCCTGGGATCGTCAACACGGTGTCGTCGATCGTGACAGTCGAGTCCCGCCATGACGCCTTCTTCCGCCATGTGGGTGGCAGGGTCCCTAACCCAGCCCCATTTGACACCGGGATTAGCAGTATCTGGGCATACAATTTGGCTCTTCCATTTGTCGTGCCTGGATCGTGTCCGACGGAACTCCCACTACCAATTCTGCCCACGTTAACGGTGTCAGCCCCGACTGCGGCTGACAACAGATCCTCAGCGGCCACGGGAATAGCGTCGAGCATCGCGCCATATGAAAATACCACCGCGAGCCCCGCTACCGCTGCGAACACCACCGTGGTTCCGTCAGAAATGGCATTCTCGTGGGATCCGATGCAGATGCCATTCGTTTTCGAGCAGGGGAAACAGTTGTTTGTGGGCTGGACCAATCAGCTGAACGTGCCGGTGTATACGGTATTATCGATCGTTGGTCAAGGCAGGGGAGTTGCGGATGTACCGCAAGGACTCAATGGGGCGGTGTTTGCAGCGGTCACAAGTCAATTGCCTGATAATGGCTATGACCTAGCCCTCGCAACCTTAGCAGGCCCGGTTGCGTTGTCACTCACTTAGCTTTGTGTTGAACAATTGTGTTGGAGTATCACTGATAAATGCAATAGACGGTCAAAGAATGTCCAGCAATTTTCTAATCAATATGAACCCTCGTCTAGCCCCGGGTGAGAGCGATCCAGGGGATCATATCTATGATTCTGGTGGCTTTCTTAGTTCGTGATGCAAGTCTTCCCGAGTTCGGCGCATTTTGTACAGGTGCTGATGCCATCTTCTGGAGCGGCTGCACTCTAATATCTTGTCAGTTTTCGGCTGCATGCAACATGCGGGATGAGATGTTATCAACCCTTGAATGCGTATGCCTATCCCAGCTGCCCACTGGGTCTCAATCTTGCTGCGAGAATAGTAGTAGTATCTTCAGGATCCTCGCTCAGGTCAGCGCTGAATGGTTGAGGTTGAGGGCGAGGACGACAATACTCACAAGAAGCTCAAGTCCACCCAGAGGCATCTAATTTCGAAAGGTGTTTGGCTCTCCAGAGGGTCCAAGTGATCCAAGTGGTTTGGCCATATCATCCGACGACTTTCGCCATCTTGAAATGCTCCGGCCCTTTGCTGTACGAATCAGACTAGTGGATCCATCCGGTTTCCACTAATCACTGTCGGGAATATCAAGGCGCACATTTTCTGAGACGCTTCCTGAAACGTAGAAGCGCGCGGCAAAGCAATGGCTCAGTAAGTCAGGTATGAAAACTAAAAATTGACTCGATTAAGAGCAGGTTGTGGAAGGGGACCCACTATGGAAGCCATTCCCTTTTTCATATCAACTTGGGGCCACCGTTGTTGCCTTATATTTAGAACCAACTAGCTGCACTGCCATTCTTCGGTTGAGCAATCGCACAGTGGTGATCACTGGGGCTGCAAACGCGAGTTTCTTTCTGGGTACTTAAATGACCTGCCCGCTGGCCCTGACATGAAGACTTCGGATGATCAGACAGACGCCACAACTCACACGCTACACGACACTGCACTTGAGAAAAAGCCAACGGAAGAGATCGTAACATGAGGCACCACGAGAAAAGAAAGTTCGGCGCCGTTAACAAAAGCCATGAGTTGCACACAATATGGATCTATTCCGTGGTCCACCACCGAAATCAATCCAAAGGCTAGAGAGGCCTATACATACACATCCTCTGGTCACGGACCATGGCAACCAGTGATCAAAAGCATGGTAAGTCTTCCCCAAGTGACATCATACCTCACGCTAAAATGGCCAGGAATTTGAAAGGCTGTTGCAGAGGATACTTTTCCTGAATGGTCTAGACGACGAAAAAGCAGGAGAAGATGGGGACAAAGTTTGTGAAGAAGCAGAACTGTCTCAACCCCAGCCAGGCCGGCCACCGAACGAAGAGATCCAAAATCGCCACGGCTCGATCACCCAGCAGACGGGATTGTCCGAAGATGGCATTGGTCCTACAGCTTCACATTCAGTCAGCCAGTCCTCGCCCGAGCCAACAAACACAGCCATGGCAGTTAAATGCACAAGAGGACCCCTAGCAGAGTTACACTCTGTCATCTCAAACAACCGGCAGTTGACTCCCCGAAAGCTTGTGCTTGCATCTCTAACTCGCGTCCCTTCCGAGGAGGCCATCGTACCGGGGCCACAGACTACTTCATCGGCAACTTCCATACGTGTTAACTCAATGGCAGAAGGACAGGTTGAAATGCGGAATCATCACCATAGCGTGGAAGCATCCTCTACTAGCGCAAGACCTACCATGAAGCAAGCGAGCAGTCATGGTGATCGAATCAGTCGCAAGAAACGGTATGCTCGTCTGGAAAAGGAGTTCAAGCGACTGTCACGGATACAGCAGATACATGAGCGATTGAACAGGACGAGGGCCCAAGTGAGGTAGAAGAGAGTGTCTTCGAAAGTGACTTTCGATCATGAGCGGGCAATGTGGTGGCTCTTAAACTCGAGCACTGCTCAATTGCACCATCACTCCATATCCGAGCCCTCAAGCGAATCAAACCCGCTCCTCCGAATGCTGAGTGCGCTTTAGATTGTTCCGAGGGGACAGCTATCCAGGCCCCTGATTTGGCCAAGCAGGTCACAGGCACGGTAAATCTCAGGGACGTGATCTTGTGGGCTCCTATCCAGTCATACGCCCTTACCACCCGATTTTACTGTCCAAGTTCCTCACTCTCATTGTATGGTATGGCGTCGAAATGATAGCCTGTGCATTTAACCGAGCCACCATAAAAGTTAACGACCTTTCATCGAGTGTTATCAGACCAAGATATGAACAAACGTCATCATTCCCGTTATCAGTAGAGCCGAAATGAGAGTGCCCCAGCAGTAGCCGCCGACCGGGCCCTGATCAGCCCTGATCTCGGAAGAGAGGTCCTTCGACTTGGAGTAGAGAAGGTAAAGAACAGTTGTTGGGAGGAGGTAAGAGATGCAACAAAAGAGCCCAATAACCAATCTGGGCATTAATGGTAACATCAGATCCTGCAACAGAGTACCAGCGCCGAAGGGCCAGCTGAACATGGAGGTGAAAAAGATGACAGCGATCACCAGCGCCGTCGCTATGCCGATAATAAAAGGACCCGCGATCCATCCAGGGGTAGCTATTGCGACGATGCTGCGCAGGTGATCCAAATCTTCCATTTCGTCGCCCAGAATATTTGTAACAACCTTGGGTACGATCCTAGACATGTTCACAGGCAATTGATGACACTCGACATGGTCGCTGAACCCCACGCAGTATTGTTTTGTGCCAATGGAGAGATTCCGGGGGGATCGCCGTGATGGCGCCATTGACGGCTGTCGCGGCGGCGCTTGCGATGCTGTTTGCTTGGCTGGGAGCCCCGGAGGCTGCTGTTGCCGCATTGCTTACGACGCTCCCAGCTTGGGTCACGGCTGTTGGGATCAGGGCCCTTGCACGGAGCGGTACCTGTGTGGGGGGCACCCTAAACTGTGGAAGAATACATCAGCGATCTACCTTACCTAAACATATTTGAAGAGTGAAAGGCCCTCACAGTGATGGTAATGATACCAGCCTTCATGTCGTCCTTATTGCAAAGCACTTCGAAGCTCAAAACGGTGCAGCAGATTAATGCGGCCGCGAATGCGAGGGACACACCTACTTTGAGCCAAAGCTTTTCTCTGAGCATTGTGGTGTAAGTATGAATAATTCAACCTGTGGGACGATGAACACTTTACCACCGGTGGGCTGCGGATGTCATTTAATGAAGCTACGTACCTCCCCATTGAGCTCTGCAGTACTCTTGAGTGACAACGCTATTCACCATTCGGATCCAGAAGGGGCCTCATTCCGTTGGGCTCAGCGTCAAGTCTGAATTGGGCCCCGAGGACCAAAATGGGCCCTGGGAGGAAGGTGTGCGATTGCTGCACATGCCGGCTCTGGCCGCTTCGTTCCTCACCTGCTTCGTAGTCCAGATCGAACGTCGTCCCCCGTCTCTTGGGATTGACCACCACCCCTGCCTCAATTTTGCTCAAAACCTCACATACCTTACTTAAGAGATTGTACCGTTTGCTCTGGTCTTCTCATTAGCCATTCATGTTGTCAAGATGTCATCCAAATCTTTAAACCGCCGGACTCGCATCGACTTTGATGCAATCAGAGGGTTTAGGGGGGCCTTCTCAGAGCGTGACACGCCAGGATGATCACCTTACGGATGGTGAAACCCCCAGTCGCCGCGGGACTGGATTTAATCCAGCAGCAGGATTCCCGAGAGCTCTCTCGTCCGGAACCTATCGTACCACCTCAGCAACTGGTTCGAAGCCCCTGAACCCCCCAGCAGCACTGGGACATGGAACGGAGAATACCTTGATCGTGAAACACCAATCCCCGTGGGAAAAGTACAGAAAAAGCCATTGCATACGGCTTGGCGAGGAAGACGACGACATGGTGGACGTGGCCGATGTCAGACACCCGTGGTCCGCCGACTTTATTGTCCCTACTCAAAAAGGAGGGTCCCACACCGTACGTCGTCGCTGTGAGGAGCTTCTCTATACATGACAGTGAAGAAAAATGTCGTATGTTGCAGCAGGTTGAACATGAGAATATCGTGTCCGTGAGAGACATCTTTCTCCATGACGAGTTATTCTACATTGTCTTCGAGCACATGCCGATGTCACTGAGCCTGTTCACTGGGTTTCCGAAACATCTCGACGAGGATCAACTGGCGTCCATTTTAGGACAGGGGGGTTTTGAAAATCACCTCTTTGAGTGGACCGGCTAACTGTGACAGATCCTCAACGGGCTTGTGTACCTCGGGACAAAAGGACTAGAACACGGCTCTCTGACCACCTCGAATATTCTCATCAATGTCGCTGGCGAGGTGAAGATAGGCACGTAATCACTCCATAAACTTCTACGTTAAGCTGACGTTCAGATCACAGCACATCAGGAACTCTGTCGAGCCTGTCCTCTGAGTAATCCTGGATCGAGAGATCTTAAGGCTCTAAGCTTCATCACAATGGAGCTAATGCAAAAGTATGCCAAAGCTGATGGTGCTGTCGGAGTAGATGACCTGCGCCGGTGGCCCTCTGATTCTCTGGCGGTCGAATTCCTTTCTGAGACGACGTCTGCAACTTCGGCAGAGAGGTTGTTGAAGGCAAGTGACGGACCTCAGATTTCCTCCTGGGTTTGATCCTAACCTGACTAGAATCCATTATTCAGCAGGCCCTGGGGAACGAGAAATCTCCAAGGGCTGGCAGATGTGACTTCGATTGCCCCATTCAGGGGCTACAGGTTGCCGCCAAGTTAGAGGAGGATGGATTTGGTCGGGTAGAGGATCCCATTCTGGCTCCAATTGCTTTATTCCAAAGTTGGCCGCAACTGCTCAGAGACTTGTTCCATTCTCGGCTCCCTCTCTGAGGGTTTGGCGTCTCAACACTATGCTATAGTTCATTATATTTCAACTTCACTCTCTTTTCCTGTTCAACGAGTTTCTTAACGCCTGTGAAACTGCCTTTCCATTCGTGGGTTGTTGTCATTCCAATACCATCGTTTCCAACCTTCAATATGGATATTACTCTAGCCTACGCGATTGGTTTGGGCGGCTTGTTGTTTCTTCTCATTCTCATGAACTTTCGCCAGTGGCTTCTGCTTGGTTGGAAGAAGGTCGTTCCCCTCTCCCTCAAATATTTCGTATATCCACAGATTCGTCACCGATTGACTGGGGCGTGGCACCCGGCTGGTGTCATTGCAGGGCTTCTGTACAGTGGGGTCAACGTCTTTTGTGTCTGCTTCAAAGTGCACTCTGTCGGGGTGGCCGGTCTGCGAGCGGCCAATCTCTCGCTCATCAACCTGATCCCTCTCATGGCAGGCCCTCATCTGAGCTTTCCAGCCGATCTCTTAGGCGTCACATTACGCACGTACCGGCGACTTCATCGCTCCTTAGGGCTCATGTCATCGGCCCTGTTGGGTTTCCACGTTCTCACTGTGCTCGTGGAGAAGAAACCATTTCCCCTGCAGATCTCGGAAAACCTCTTTGGACTGATCGTATGCTTCCTAAAAGATTCCTACGGCCGGTCGACAGAATTGACAAAGATTAGGGGACAATATCATTGGGCATCCTCGTGCCTCTCTCACACCCGTTACTTCGCCGTCCGTTCTACGAGGTCTTCCTTCGCCTGCATCAGACCCTGGCTATCACGGCGACCTACAGCATATGGAGCCACTTGAAGGAGAGCCATTCTCTTCCGCAAAAGTACATTTACGTTACGATGGGTATATTCTTGCTGACCATTCTCGTCCAATGCGGACTCATTGTGTACCAAACCGGAGTGGTCGGGAACGGGTTCGCCAGAGTCAAGATCACCAATATCAAAGAAATGCTGAACAGAGAGCATGTCATCATACAGCAGGAAGTGATGACGCTTCAAGTACGCCTCACCTCGCCAGTCCTGGTGAAGCCGGGGCAGTACATCTGCTTATGGATTCCCTGGTTTGGCCTCCTGCAGAGCCACCCTTTCGTGATAACATCCTGGTCGGATGAAAGTCTAGAATCGATGGACATTTTCGTGGAACCACGTGACGGCCTGACCAGAAAGCTTTTGCGATATTCGGACTCTAGCCGCGGGAGCGGCACTTTACACAAAGCCTTGTTCAGTGGGCCTCACGGTATTACTGTCCCAGCTGGAACTTATGAGACGGTCTTACTGATGGCGGATGGCTTTGGGGTCGTCTCGCACCTTTCTTACCTGAAGCAGCTCATTCATGGATATAATGCCTGCAAGATTCGCACTCGTCGAATCCATTTGGTGTGGCAGTTGGAGACAAAAGGTACGCAGACCATTGAATTGCCCGTCTTTTCACGCAGGACAACGCTCAACTGCAGTAGATCTGGGATATGCCGCCGCAGACTTGTTGAATGATGCGCTCGTCGGTGACACACTCAGTGTCGATAACGGTACTGACGATATGAGCGACGAAAAGTCGGCCAAGGGGAAGGTAAGTCACACGAAACTATATCATGAAGCGTCGGTTTGACTTGGCGCATAGATTCTCAGTATTTCGGTCTACATCCGCTGGGCAAGCCAGGATCGAGTGCCATTTGGTAGTGGTAGGCGCGCGATAGCGTACAGTGGCCTGGCTGATGTGGAAGCGATTTTCAAAGAGGAGGCGGCTGGAAAATACATTAAAAGGGTGCAGGAGGAATCAGGCGAGAGGGGAGAAATGTTGGTGATGGGTAAGCTCACCTGACCCACTTCGGATCCCTACTGATCAATCCAGTGTCTGGAAGCAACGACCTTCGAGATCGGTTGCGACGACTAGTCCGTCCCTTGGCAGATAAGAAAGTCAGGCTGGAGGAACTAGAATATCAGCCCGGTGACTAGACGGTTAACGACTTCCATTTGAGATCATGCCTATACATGGGAGGCCGCGTCGCTTGTCGGTCGCCTGTACCTACCTCGTCGGTCAGACTATTCTTCGCAATCTTCTTCATCGAAGATATCCAATAAACAGAACTATCATCCCAGGCATTGACAAGGTTCATTTGGTGGGGGATGGGTCGAAAAATGAAGATGAGCTAGGGACTAATGTTAGAATTGCGTTTCTATATGCTCAAGATCGAATTCTTTTGCCGGCAGGAGAATTAGGATGAAGATGAGTGTCGATAATCCCTTCTCGAGTTATGTATAAGGTGCTGTTTCCGTCTTTGATGATGTCTTCAAACTTCGTCAATGGGGTTATCATATGGGACCCGGCAAACACATTCCACGGATTTTCGGTGTCCTTTCTGGTGTATTTCCTCAAGAATCGCATGAAGTCTGCCGGCTCAGAGGGATCAACGTCGTGTGAGGATAGACTTTTCCAGTCCTCACCACCAAGCCTCCCGTCGGAGATCTTCAGATGGATCCGAATCTTCTGAGGATCGGGTCTTTCCGTGGTCAATTTCGGAGGATCTGCTGGTTGTTGATTGGTCGTCGCGAGGACATCAGAATCAAGCACGACAACTTCGGCTGGTCCGCCCCCGGTGTCCTTTTTTGTGATTGAGCGCTGACTGGTGCTCTCTTTAGGCTTGGGTTGCCCATGAACAGCGTCTCCGAGCCTCCCAAAGTCGATCTGTGTGGTCCGTTTTCGGCGCATGCCTTCGTCTTCCTTTACTTGCCTCTCTTGTTGATCCCTTGCTCGCTCTCTGGTCATCTTTTGCTCCGACATCAACTCGGGTTTCTCATTCTTGAGTCGACGTACTCTCTCTTGTCTTCGCCTCTCAACTTCTTTTATCGCCGCCTTCTTCCGCGCTCTCGCGGCCGTTTCTTCATTTTCCCGCTCCCGTAGCCGGTCGTCGATAATCCGTTCGGTGTTCTCCACTGCTGCTCGGTTGGCCTCGCCAGGGAGCGGCTCGTACTGCACTTGGCCATCGCCTCTCAACTCTTCCTGCACGTCGGGAACAATCTCATCTTCTCGAGCAATGAGTTCTTCCCTGTCGCGAACGCTATCCCAATCATGTCCGGGAGACAACATTTCGTGCGCTCGCTCTAGGCTCTCCAATTCCTCTAGTCTGCCAAAGTTGATCTGAGTGACACGTCTTCGGTGCGATTCTCGTATCATGGGTGAGGAATTCAGATCCTGTACCTGGATAGGGCCTTCAATAGCTGGGCTCGAACCCAGATCCGGTGTCGTTCTTTTTCTCTGCTCCAGCCCGATCTCGTCTTCGTAAGGTTCCTCTTGATGGCTCACACGTCCACCCAGCTCTCCGAGCCTCTCTTGCCCTCTCCCAAGTATCTCGGATTGTGGCAGAGTTGGAATCGCTTCCCGGTCTGCCGAGTCCCTCATTTCGGCCGTGGACATGCGTTTTACCTCCTCTATAGCGGCGTTTGCCTGTTGGGCCGGCGAAAGCCTACCCTGCTGATCGGTGATCGACATTGGCGGAGGCTCTTCGATATCATTCACGGACCCATCGTTCCCTTGAATGCATTCCTGTGGCTCTTTTTCGATTCCGCGCTGTGGCGTTGTCTTCTCTGCCTTCTTCGATTCGTCTATTGGCGACAGCGGCTCGGAAGCGAATAGAGACTCTTCTCGATCACGCCTCAACTGATCGTCGATCCATCCCTGTTCCGCGTCATCCGGAAGGACCAGATCTGTAGCTGGTGAATCATAGGCCTGGCCTATCTCTCGCGGTGGTGTTCTCTGCGCCCCATCAATCCTCTCTGATGTAGCTTGATGTCCTTGCTCTTTCGCAGTGTCATGCTGCCCTTCGCGCCCCCCTCTCTCGTCTTGGGTTCTCTCCATCATCTGTTGCTCATCTGGCTCCCTGAAGGTTTGCTCGGCCGTGTGTTGCTCTTGCACTTCGCGACCACGCTCTGCTTCTGCTGGGGCCATGGTCTTTGGCGCAGTCACCTCTCCGTGGAGTGTTAGAATATCTGATGTGGTGATTTCGTGAATAACGTTCTCTGTCACCGTCTGCACCATATCTTGATCCTTGCTTTGTCGCTCTGTCGCTGTGGACTGCCCCACTTCCATGATCTCGTTGTGATCCGGGGTTGAAGATTGGTTCTGCAATAGCATAGGGATGTTGCCTTCCTTAAACTCGTCAGGTTTGACCTGCGTGGTTCGGCTCGGACTTTCCGGTTCCCTGTGCACCTCTTGTTGTTTTGACTGAATACTACTCTCTTCAGCGACGCTCAGCAGCATTGCTCCCACGTCAAATATGTCTTGCCTCTTTTTCGCACTGACTGCTCCTTTCTTCTTAGCAGTCTTTCTCTGCTTACTTGACCGCCGTGCTTTCTTCTTCTGTAACCGCCTATCCCCTTGTCTGTCCCGCTTTGTATTATGTTGGACTTCTTCTGTTTCATCAGACATCTCTACGTCGGATAGCCATTCCGACTCAACTTGGCCCTCCCTTGTAACTGTTTGGTGGCCAAGCTGGGTCGCGGGAAAGTTTTCAGACTCTCCCACGGTGTTACCAGCTTGCAAACCCTGCTGCGAGGGATCCTGGGTATTGCGAGGACCTTGGTGTTGTTCGACATGACGCTGCTCCAGACCCTCCTGATTTGGCTGTCCAAGCCTCGGTGAAGGTACTTTACCAATCGTCCCTTGATCTGCCGTAGGGTTGGAAGGGTGAGACGTCGCCTCGCTTAAGCAGAGGCTTGTTGGTTTCTCAAAAAAGGCAAGAATGACAGACCGCCGCACAAATGAAGATGTCATCTCTTCAAACTCCCCACTCTGTACGGCGTACAAAGGTTCCAGAAAGAGGCTTATTTTGTCCTGTTCATGATGACAACTCCAAGGGATGCCGCATCGCCTGATAGGTGGATTAGAGTCTTCAGAGCCCGATGACGCTGACTCCTTTTGCGGTGCTCGCGATGTCGTTCTAAGCTCCGTCAGTTCACGAATCTCATCGGACTCGAAGCCAAGCTTGTGGGCATGGGCGGCAAATTCGTGTAGGACCTCAGGATCCGCTTTCTTTGGTCTTGGTTTGGCGAGCAAATTCTTTTTCTTGGGTTCGGCCGGCATGTTAAGGTGGTTACGCATGGCGATGAGAAATAGCTGTAAAACTCCCAGGTTCATTTGATCGGCCTCAGTTCCTGGTTTAGAAACGAAAGTATGATCCGGTTTCTGGATTAAGCACTGGCCGGTTCGCTGGTTAACACCCGTGAAAACGTACTGTTCCAGTGCGTAGAGGATCGTGTCATCGGGTGATATAGGTATCAACCGTTTGACGCAGTCCGCTGGGCCCTTCAGCCAGTTCAAATCCTCGAAGAAGGTGAAAAATGACGGGACCAAGCGATCTTTCGTCCGACGACACACTTCGGCCCAGATCTTTTCGCGATCTTGGTCATTGAAAGCTCCGAAGATTTTTCCAGCCTTCAACTTCTTATATAAATCCCGAGCATCCGCTCTGCATGCCCCAGGGGCGGTACCCTCAAATTCTTTCACGCTGTTTTCGTCAACTTTCTGCATCGCATTCCGTTCTACCCCAACGCTCCCGTACCAAAACTCTTTCATGAGATCGAGGTAATATAGGACGCACTACAATAATGGGTGAGAACCGAAATGGTCAGCAAGGTGGAACTTACTTCGTCAACCCCCATTGGAAGTATCTTGTGCCAGGTGCTTGTTCTCCAACCGCTCCAAAGCCCGACAACGTCTAACAGGGCATCACAGGCCGCGGTTATTTCACGGTGGCGCAGGAGCTGCTTGACATTGCGGCGTCCATGAGCTGACAAACGTGCCCAGCATCGTTTTTCAAACCACCAATTGTCGATTCGCAAGTCCCTTTGGAGGTGAAACAGCCGAAGTTTTCGGTAGATCTCTCCAGGATGCAGACGGTCTTCATTCGAGTATTCCTCCACCAGAATCGTCCTGAGCTCTTCTGTAAGGTCTAACAACCATATATTAATGTCATGTCTCGCTGTGGGAGAGCAAGTATCTCATACCTGCAGCATATAAATCTACGATCCACCTCCGGTCCACGACAGGAAGAACCTTCGCGGCAGCAAGAGCGCGGCTCTGTCCATCCAGGCACATGAGCTTGTAACCCGGTGGAAACTCGAGCTCGGGATATTCGTCTCGAGGGCCCACAAAGAGTTCTTTGCTCGAGCGCTGTGAATGTTGAAGGGCGGCATCGAGACTCTGCTTATCGATTTGAGCTGGAATGTGATTCGGCAACGGCAGCCGCCAGCAACCTTCATCTTGAAATGCTTTCTTCAGCCTCTCCACATTGCTCTTCAGCTTCGTAGGATCTTTTGTCTTAATCTCTGGAAACGACAGCACCTCAAGTCGGACACTGACCATACCCTTGCACTTGAGAGCTTTTTCCGTTACGATGCTACGTTCTTTCCCCAGAAGTCGAGCCCGTCGCATTTTGGTGTCGATACTGGACATGAATCTGCCTAGAGGTTCATACTATCTTAAATATCTCTGTTGGGGTCCTAAAATGGATTCCTCTACTGAGGCACTTGAATGGGCTCCCAAACCCTCAGCCATCCTTGTCCCCAGACGCAACTCGTCCTCAGCCAAACCTGTCCTCGGCCATAACCTGTCCCCAGACGCAACTCGTCCTCAGCCAAACCTGTCCTCGGCCATAACCTGTCCCCAGACACAACTAGTTCCCGGCACAACCTGTCCTCAGCCATAACCTGTCCCAGACGCAACTCGTCCTCAGCCAAATCTGTCCTGAGCCATAACCTGTCCCCAGACACAACTCGTCCCCGGCACAACCTGTCCTGAGCCATAACCTGTCCCCAGACACAACTCGTCCCCGGCACAACCTGTCCTGAGCCATAACCTGTCCCAAGACGCAACTCGTCCCCAGCACAACCTGTCCTCACCAAGATATTGTACTAGCTTCCTGTCACTGAGGACATTTCTCCTCTACACCTTTCTCTCAGCAGCATGACCAGTGATTGGTTAGGACAGACCAACACATCTGTCTACGGCGTACATGTTCTCTAGAACAATGTTTTCCGAACTCACTTGAAAGGACGATACTCCCTGGATTAAATTACGGAGCTTCTTTTGAAATCTTCAACTGTTAAATTTTAACACTACGAACGCCACCCATAGCTGACAGCTGTCGAAGCACCAACAATCCTAGTCCTAAAGGAGAGAGTTGTTTGTGTTGGCGTGACCAAAGCTTCTATACTGAGAGGGAAAAATGAAACGGTGTCTCATGAGGATGAATGACTACCGTTGAAAGAACCGGATAGTAAGGCATGTAGAAGGAAGCTGAGGCGGCATCGCCATTGCCGCCAAGTCTGCCATTGTCGACCATTTTCAAATCACGAGGTTGAATTTCTCTCGCAATCTGGAATACCTAACTCCTGCCCTGTTATTGCGCAACCTGAGATGTATTACCTCTCAAGGTCATATAATGTAGCATCATTTTTGGTACCAACGCTTTGAAAATTCTTGCTTCTTTTTATCGATATCTGAAGATCCATTGCGAGATTCTATTCTAGCTTTGTGGGTACTGAACGAATACATAATGATCGCTGCCCTCCTTCTGGAGTTCACTGTTTCTGTTGTCTAAACATCAACAGGGAATTTCGAACTTTTAGAACAGGATTTTGCGCTGCATAGCCTCCTTACAGCTCATCCCTCGGGTCACCCTTCAGCATGTCTATACCCCTATCCATGATTCTTCAACCTGAATATAATCTTTATTTGATGCTATGATAATGTTTGACAGGTCAGATCAATTGAAAACTATTCTTGGTAGACTTAACATAGCGAAACGAGTGTACATTGGTCGATCCTCCGCTCCTCTCACCTTTCTTTGGCTTCTACTTTTCGGCTCCCCTTCTCTTGTCCTTTCCTTGCATCCAGGGCCTGCTGAATTCCTCATTTCCTATCGTCGGCATTCCCCGCCTGAACTCTTCCTTGTCTCATTCTGTCTCACTAGCTCTAGAATTGACCCTACTTTGATCCTTTGACGGTTGTCTTCAATAGCGCATCGAGTTCTTTAAATACTTTGGCAGCTTCCACCTTCTGTCCACCCAGGCGGGCTTTCTTGGAAGAACTCCCTGTTTGTCCGTCTAGAAATAGTTAGTGAAGCGCAGTGAGCGATCCAGCCGCAAACTTACCGTCACTGGAGTCTTCCATCATATTTCGAGTACGTTTTTTGGTCGTGTTCATTCGCACCTTCTTCGAAGGCTTTGAATCATCCTCGTCTGGAGCGAAGTTAGTTTTGAGAATGCAGGCTCACCGAACTGTCCATACCTTCACTGTCGGTGTCATTCCTTCGAGCACGTTTCTTGCTGACCGCCACGTCTGGGATTTTCGAGGTCAGGGCTGCACCGCCACCTGAGAGTAATCAGCTTCCGAGCATGGATGATGGCGGTGAGTACTTGCCGTCGCTGTCACTGTCGCTGATAGTAACCACCTCATCACGGAGACGCTTCGAAGCTTGCTTGCTTTGAAGTTCTTTGCAGTACAGTATGAAGGCCAATCCGTAGTCCACAGCTTCAAAGAGCATATCTTCACAGTCTTCGGGGCTGAAATCCTTGTGAAGCCTCCGGCTGAGTTTCCTGAACTCTCGACGACAGTTCTCGAAGTCCTCCGCTGTTGAGATTTCAATATTGCCCATGACTCGTAGTTGATTGACCCAAAGCACAGAAGTGGAAAAACCGAATCTTCCAAGAGAGTTCTAGGGAGATTGGTTTAAGTTGCAATCTGAAGAGTGACCAAGATTCTGCATGGTTTACTCGCACTCTTATATTCTCACAGTCTCTGTGTAGGTATCACTTCGGAGCCAGAAGAGGTATCCAGTAGGAGCCTAATTGGAATCCGCACTAGACTATCAAGATGGTCCTGTAGAAGAGAAGGACAAGAGGCGAGAGTTGTTGATGGCAATTGCACTTCGAGGCTTTCTGATTTACTTTCATCCTCTTTGCTATGTATCGTATTGTACAGTGGCAAACTCTCGCTCTTCGTTCGCCAGTTTCTACATCTTTTAGCCTGCATCAGACGACCCATGCCGGGATCTACGATACGATGCAGCTAGCACCTTTCCTGTTTCGCCTCAGGAAGCTCATATAGACATAGAATTTGACCACTTCGTCATTAGCTAAATCCCAAATATATTTCTGCACTCTGCTTCGTAGAAAGGCTGCAGCATATGAAGACTCACTGAAGGCTGTGCGAAGAGTGGCCGAAGCCACCATTTGGGGTGGCTGTGGGCATCCCTTCCTCCCTCCGCCTATATGGCTTTTTAAAAGGAATCAGATTGGGTGTAAACGAGATTATATTGCGAGGATTCTACTTAACGTCTCGTCGTGAGTGTTGGCACGTTAAGCCTCCTTCAACTGCCTGCGAACTCGAATCACCCTTCTGCCACAAGCTTTTCCTCCTCTGCATTTAACCACAAGAACCATAGACGATATTTTGCGGGGGAGTAACATCTATATACCCCTTATCATTGGCCGTAATTGTGATTTGGAACCCATCGATACCCATGAATGTGCATGGTGCTGTTCCTGACGTGACACCAATCTGAGAGACACTAATATCGTTGCAGTCGCCGATGGAGTACGAAGGAAGTGCGAGACATTCGATAGAGCCCAAGTCGTGCACCTGTCCATCTCGTGGGAGCTCAAAGCCAAGCGTCTGCGTGCCAGCGGTAAATGCGACATTCACTGGCCAGTCTTCACTCCTCCGCTGAGGCTCAAGTAACTCGTGGTTGTCGGGTAAGGGTGGGATCACTCGTCCAACGGACATTCGTTGCAACCAAAGAAGAACCACGACAGTCTTGCCAATAGAGTTGGAGAACATCATGTCAATAGAAGAAGAAATTTTCAAAGAAAAGCGACCCGTAGGGGGAGCGCTTGGGCGTAACACAAGGGACCTCGGTTTCGATGACACTCTTGCTAACAGAAGATGAATGATGATTCACCTTGGGTCAGACATCAGAGCTGAGATGCTCACATTTAAGGTAACCAGTTGAAATGAGCGCAAAAGGGCTCTGGAAGCTCAATTCGGTTCCAGTGGTCCAAGAGGGACCAAAAACATTCATGTCACACGAGGGAGCCAGATCAGGACCCTTTGATGACGGTTAAATAAATCCTCATCCGGCAGATTGCTTTGGGGCCCATTATCGAGTGTCCCCTCATGGCGAGGACGAAACAGACCGCACGTAAGCTTGTCCTTGATTATTGTCCCTGATTTATGTTGAGGATGACATACAGGAAAGAGCACTGGGGGTGTCGCCCCAAGGATGAACTTAAGAAGCCATGCGAATGATCAATTCTCAGGAAAACGCCTCCCTGACAGCACGGGCCGTGTAAAGAAACCGCATCGATACAAGCCAGGTATGGTTGTTCTTTGCTCTTCTGTTGTCTTGTGTTTGAGTAAGTGAAATTGTGATTGACGGTGACTAGGAACGGTTGCTTTGAGAGAGATTCGTCGCTATCAGAAATCGACAGAGTTGCTTATTCGCAAACGTCCATTTCAACGGCTTGTCCGTGAAATTGCAGGCGATCTGAGAACCTCCCAGATGGAATGGCAAGGGGATGGTTTTCGATTCCAGTCGACGGCAATCGAAGCTTTGCAAGAGGCTCTCGAGTTATACCTTGTGAGCCTCTTCGAAGATTCTAATCTCTGCGCTATCCACGCAAAACGAGTTACTATTCGTGAGCGAGTTTCTGCTCCCTACGAGACAAAATTCTTGGTTAACATGTTTAGAATCAAAAGATATACAGCTCGCACGACGTTTGCGTGGAGAAAGATACCCCGTTTGAGGAAAGACTCAAGAGCTTTGGTGGCTTCATGTGCAAATAGTTGCCCCTAAAATATCTTCCTTGGTTTCAGAGGCATCTCCAGTATGTATGCTACGACAGCTAGAGCACGATGATGAATTTTCTGGAACTTTAAAACAGATTTTACACTTGGGTAGTCTGTTGTATTCAAGACTGTGAAGAATGATTTTTTATTCTATTTGTTCGAAGCTGGGACCTGAAGGCTATTCTCCCCTAAATAATTAAGATGCCATGATCAGTTCGACCATCTACTGCGCCAGGTACGTTACAAATTTTCGAAGCAACATGCTATAGTTCAAAAGTAGCCTCCGTCCTCCACCGGGTTGCATCGCTTTTGGATAATGAAGATTTCGAGCCCATTATCCCAGTCATGATGATGCCTCTGTTCCGCGCTCATTACCCATCTGAGTATCGTGGTCCTTCTTGACTTGATACAATACCCAATTATTGTAGACCAGAAATAAAATTAAGCTGATCCCTGCACACGCACTCGTTATTGTAACCGTGATGGTCGCAGTCACGGACCAGTTCCCATCCTTAGCGGTGTACACATTGACCAGTGTATTGACGAGACCGAGAATGG